>OX451736.1:793590276-794284749 GCA_948472305.1 Vicia faba | reverse complement strand
TATATATATATATATATATATATATATATATATATATATAATTAAAGATAAAATAGAATAATAGAAATTATAAAGATGTCCTTAATTTTAGCTTTAAAACTTGCTAAATTACTTAACCAACTTTAATATCTAAGATATATATGTGTTATAATAATTTAATTAAATATAACATATTTATTATATGTAAATGACAAAATTACTATTTAAAAATAAATATATTTTATTTTTAAAATAATGTCCATTTTTAAACTTTTGAAAATTTATAATAATTTTATATATTTAATTTTCATAAGTTAATTGTTAAGTTTTAATTAATGTCTAATTTTTTATTTTTTATTAATATCGTATTAATGTTTTAAAATAATATATTTTTTAAATAGTTTTTTAAGAATAAATTATTAATTAACTTTTTTTTCCTACCGTTTTTCAATCCAGCTTATATTCAAAAACAAAAATATGAATAGAAGATAAAATATATGATAAGTTTAAGAGTGCTCCAAAGTATTCTAGAGCACTCATTAAGAAAATATCTTTTATAAAAGTTAACTATTTCATATTTTCAAATAGTTTTACCTTAAAGAATGCCTAGCATTTCCTTTTTTTAACTTATATATCATGATATTTTATTAAATAATAAGGTGAATAAGATTCAAGCTGCCCACATCAAGTTGAGCTTTAATTCTTTCAAATTTGTAGTAAGATTCATATACAAACGATTAATCCAATAAAAGAATTAGATTAATTTCAACAGTTTTGGTCAGAAGGATCACGTTTAAGATAGATAGATATATGTAAAAGCGGGACATGAATATCCCTTAAAATTCTCATGTCTAAGAATCTCCATGAAAATTACAGTATTTCGGAAAAACCGAAAAACCGATCTAAGGTATTTGCACAACGTGACAAGTGCCAACCACCAAAAGACAACTGGAAAGACAAAAAAAGTATTGAGTGACGATGAACCAGAGATTATTATCAACAACTCTACATTTCATTGATGTCTCAGTTCTTGCTAAAGTTACAAATTTACCAGAACTTGGAGATTACAACAAAGCAAAGTACTCCTCCATACACCACACACTAAAATACTGAATCTGCGAGGCAATAGCTTTCCATGTCAGAATGACATAGTACAGAATAAATTAAAACAAAACAATAAGAATAAAACTAAGCCAAAGTTTAGCTATTTATTTTTCTCCATTTTTAATTCAACCCTTTTGTACAATCTCATAAAAGACAATGCTGCACATGGACTAGGTTAGGTGTTCAAGCTTTGGTTGTTACTACATGCTCTTGTTGAGCTGGGTGTATTATTGAAAACATGCCAATCATCATTTTTTATTCACTCTTGGCCACCACCGATAGTCCTTTTGAAACTCGTGGTAGTTTTGATTGTACGGAGCTGATCTTTGTTGGTGATTGTCCATGTAATTAACTTCTTCATTGATTGGAGGATAAAATCAGTTTGATGGTCTCCAGTACATAACTCACAAACGGTCACTTGTTGCGATGTTTTAGACGAACCGTGCATTTTCTTGAGTTGTTGTGGCAGTTTAGGCAGTTGTTTCATCAACTCTTCTACGGTTTGAGTGAGAAGTTTATTTTGTGCTAGGATTGCATCGTTCGTATTCAATTTCAAAACATCAGGTTTCTTTTTAGTGGTGCCTCGATTTTATTGGACTTGGTGATCGGTAAGAGTCATCATGTTGATAATTGCAACTGCTTCTTCTGCGCTTTTTGCTATCAATGACCCACCATCTGTTGCGTCAAGTAAGAGTTTTGGCTGAGGTTGCAATCTATTGCGGAAGATGTGGATTTGTGCAAGGCTGTTAAAACTGTGATTTGGACATTTTCGTAGCATGGATTTGTAACTCTCCCAGACTTCACATAGAGTTTCATTTGAACTTTGAGTAAATGCGATAATTGTTGTTTTCGTGTCCATGAACTGGTTGTGAGAGAAAAACCTTTTAAAAAAAAAATTCTCCAAAACATTCTAATTTGTCATGGTTTCAGTTGGTTGGTCGAGATATCAATCCTTTACTTTACCGATCAAAGAGTGCGGAAAAAGTCTCATCAACACAACTTCTTCCTTAGCCTCTCGTGCACCCAACGTACCAGCAAGTTCATAGAATTTGATGAGGTGGGTGTATGGATCTCATGATCCAAATCTGCAAAAGGGTTAGCATAGATGATTTGCAGCAATCATGTTTTCATCTCAGCTTGTCTCGCGGATGGGTTGTTTATGAGACGGGTGAACCGCCTTAGGCTGCTTTCAAATGGACCATTTGTGTTGTTTCCTTCTGCCATGATTGTTGGAGTTGTTGGTAGTTCTGAAGTAGATTCTTTTTTCTTTTGTTTGTTAGATTGCTTTAGCTTCTTTGTACGTCGTTTTTTCTTTTGGGTTGTTCTTTCGATCTCAGGATCAAAAGGTACTAATTTCCTCGAGTTTGTACCTCGCATACACAAAACTTTATAAGTTTAATCCAGAAATGTTAGGAGAAAGTAAGATAAAGAATAGATGTAAATATATACACTATTTTTAACAAATATACAACCTTTAAAAGATGACAATAATCATTGGACTCGTAATATCTAAACGCCAGTCCCCGGTAACGGCGTCATTTTGATGTTGTAATTTATCAAAAAAGTATTTTTGTTATCGTATTCACAGAGACTGAAGCGATATTACTAACAATCAGATTACTGATATCTTTTTAAGTTAAGATTTTTAACAAGATAGACTTGAGAATAGTATCGAAATATAATTTAAACGGAATAATGTAAATGTAAGTTTAAGATAAAGAGTGATCTTGCAGGGATTGGGTTTCCTCTACCGTTCACGTATGCAATATACCGATTAATTCTGCATAACCATGTTTTTATTTATATCTCCACATACTTTTCAAAAACAGCATGTACGTCTATACGAAGTTTCATGATTTCCCTCGGTTCGCTTAATTGATGATGTCTCAATCGATTAAACGAACTAATGGTATTTAGACTCAAGTATTCAATATGGATCTTAAACCTAATTCTATGTCTAGTAATTAGGGTTTAAGTGATTCATTATCTTTGATTCATGATTCCAAATGCAATTTTCATTAACATTCAAATTCATAAGATTCAATTGATAAAATAAAGATAGAATCGATAATCATAACAAGTTGCTTATATTAAAAGTAAAATCGGTAAATATACATATGATCTCAGCAGACTATTCTAATCTCTGGAAAGAGAGGGAGTTTAGCTATCCATTTTCATGGTAGCTTGTACAAAAAGGAAGAGTTGGAGATAAATGAGCATCAACGATGATTCATTGATCTTTGATGTGTATCCTGCTTGATTCTTAGATTCCCTCCCCTAAGTATTTATTACAACTTCCAGAATCAAATATATCAACTATTAGAAATTGTATTCAAAACTAAAAGTTTTATTTTTTCTGCATTGCACTTGGTCCTTTTTATAGTGTTTCCGGCCGCCTGTGTTCGCTAAGCAAACTATATCTCGCTTAGAGAAGTATCTGTTTGTTCGGCATTAAGATTTAAATTTTAAACTTCCTTTAGTAAACTGCCAAAAGGTTCTCTAAGGGAAGTATGCTCGCTTAGAAAAGTTGATTGCTTCAATCTGCAGTCATTTGAAAAAAGTTCCATAAAGTCATCAAAGTTTGCTAAGTGAACTTTCACTCGCGAAGAAAAATGTCTCGCTACTCTTCGCTCCTGGAGAACTGGGTTGTTTTGATTTTGTCGTTGGTTCACTATGTGCAATGGGTCTCGCTTAGCGAATTGGGCCTTCGCTACTGAGTTCGCTCCTCTTTGCTTCAACTAACTTGGCTATTTTGTGTTTCTGGGTCGAGTTTGCTTTGTAAACTATGGTCACTTGGCGAACCTGCCTTCACTGCAAGATCGCTGTAGTGAAACAGGACATGAGTTTTTTCTTTGTTTTCCATCCTTTGATCTTTTCCTGCATAATTAAACACACATTAGTAAATGTATTAATTTCTTGTCACAATGTGCATAATTTTATGAATAAGTATTTTGTAAATTCGATAAGTGCTCTTTTTCAGGAGTAACTTTTTATCATTTTTGGGAATTTATCGGGTGCACCTGCAAACAGCAACGAAAAAGGTAATTATTTTTCTAAGCCTCCTATTTTTTATGGTGAAAGATGTGAGTACTAGAAAGATAGACTAGAAAGTTTCTTTCCGGGTTATGATGTAGATCTCTGGGATCTGATTATATATGGTTATATGGAACCTATATCTGAAGAAGGTATTCCTATTCCTAGGATTCAAATCAGTGAAGATCATAAATGATGAAGCAAGAATCACTAAAAAGCCAGAACCATTCTTCTCAGTACTATCTCTTATAATGAATATGAAAAAATCACCAACAGAGAAACAACTAAGGAGATTTTTTATTCTTTAAAGATGGCTCCTGAAGGGAATGCTCAAGTAAAGGAGACTAAATCGTTAGCTTTATTTCAGAAATATGAAGCATTCAAGATAGAAAAGGTGAAACTATTGAGACAATCTTATCAAGGTTTCAAACCTTATTAGTAGGACTCAAAGTTCTGGACAAAGGATACAACAGCGAATCACGTTAAGAAGATCGTCAGAAGCCTCCCAAAGAAGTGGAGATCTATGGTAACAACTTTGAAACTCTCTAAGGACCTAAACAAAATCATCCTTTAAGAGTTGATTAGCTCCTCAAGAAGTCATAAAATAGAGTTATAGGAAGATGAACCTTAGAAAAATGTTAATTCTATCGCTCTAAGGTCTAAACCTAAAAAGGAGATCAAGACAGAAAGATGCAAAGCTCTCAAATCTGAAGAAGAAGAAGAAGAAGAAGAAGAAGAAGATTCGGATGATGAAGACTATGATGATGATGGTGAGTTGTCACTACTTTCCAGGAGAGTGAAACAACTCTAGAAAAGACAAAACAATTCTAGAAGATTCAGAAGAAATCACTCAGAATCATATTCAAGGGGCAACAAAGGAGTTACATGCCTTGAATGTAATGAACTAGGACATTACAAAAATGAATGTCCAAAGCCAAAGAAAGAAGGATCCAAAAATGAAGGTTTCAAGAATAACAACTTCAAAGGTGAAAAGAAATGTCTCATGGCTACATGGGATGATTCAGAAACATTAGAATTGGAATCTGATAAAGAGCATGCCAATGTAGAATTGAGGACTATCATTTCAGAAGAAAGTTCATCAGATACAGAGTTCAACTATAAAGAGGTATTTTCTAAATATTCTCAAACTGAATTAGAATTATGTTTATCAAAAACTTTGAACAAGCATCATAAGCTTCAACAAAAACTCATGAACCTTTTGAAGGCTCATGAATATGATATTGAAGAATCCGATACGCTGGAGAAAGAAATTTTTGAACAAAAAATTGATTATTCTATTTTAAAAATTGAAAATAAATCCTTGGATAAAAATTGTTCGAAATTTGAAAAAGATCTTTCTAAAGGTTCCCTGACCTCTGAAACTATCGTTTATCAACATGATAAAGCTTTTCAGAAGTTCTTAAACGAAAACGAAGATAGAAGCAGAATAGATTTTATGATCCTTGGGGTAAATTGGAATAAAATGGTAGAAAGAAAGGATAGGATATTGCAAGAAGTAGCCAGATCTATAGTTAACAAAACTAATATGGCTAAACACTTCTTGGCAGAAGCTGTAAAAGCAGCTTGTTGTATTCAAAATAGAATCTCAATGAAACCTATTCATAAAAAGACTCTCTATGAGTTGTGTAGAAGAAAAACTAATATCCATTATTTTCATTATCTTGGATGTTCTTGCTTTATTTTGGGGTACTAGAAGTAGTCCGAACAAGTTTGATTCTAGAGCACAAAAGTGTAGTACGTTAAGATACTCAGAAAGCTCAAAAGGCTACAAAGTATACAATACAGAAAAACATAATGTGAAAGAATCAATAAATGATAAAATGAATGATGAGTCAGAAAAGTAAAAGTTGTATGAAAGTTTTGCAAGTTTAGAGATAACGCGTGCAGATTCTGAAGAAAAAGGTTCTGATAAAAAGCAAGTCAGAAATGTAGTAACAACAGAAACATGCGTTCATCCATAAGTTTGGAAAATAAAAAGGCAAAGACAATCCTCTTCTGAAGATTGGTTTCTCGGACATAAATCCCAACAATTTTTCAGAACAAGATTCACACTTAAACAAATTATAGAATTGCATATGTGATTGGTACCCTTAATAGAAACAACTTCATGCGATGAAACACTTGAAGACAATGGATGGATTCTAGAAGTACAAGAAGAGCAAAACCAATTCTCAAGAAAAAATGTTTTGGGGCGAGAGACTAGACTGAAGGAAACTCACGTTGTTGCAACCAAGTGGGTCATCAGAAACAAGTTCGATGAGGAAGGTGACCTTGTCATAGACAAAATACACAAGGTTAGAATCTACATATTTTCTAATGTAGTATGTCTAGATACTTCTACCGGTTAGAAGATATTCTGAAACATAAACATAAATCAGGAATTTTGTTTGTTTGTTTTATCTTATATATAATAAATTATAAGGGTGTTATGATCTCTGGCTATTTACACCGTTTATTAAGCATCTAGAGCAACTTGATGTTTTTGAGAATAGGTTGAAATCTTAATACTTCTCTCCTACCATTTGTCTATTATACGATAGATCAAAAATGTCTTTTGTTATGTTTAGGAATATTTTATTTGTTTACTACTCTTTCTTAAAGTCTAGTATGTTATTTTGTGTTTCTTCTCTGACAAACATTTGTCTGTTTTTCACCTCTTAACTTGAAACTTGTCAATATATCCTCTCTCATAAGTTTTCATTTACGATATTGTCATCCTAGGTATCTTATAGTCATTCAGTCATGTCTTCCATCTTTTCATTTAAAACCAATTTGTTTTATCTTATTATACATTCTTTTCTCATTATTCTAATGACTATATTTTTTTAATCTTCTTGATCTATGTTCAAACATTAACCTCCTTTGGTATCTCGAGTTTGATTGCTTAAGTAAGGAAATAAATTCTCTTATCAGTCTTGAGTCATCTATCACTTCTTATTTTTTGTCTCACACTCCTCTGTGTCTATCACTCAAATATACCTCAAAATCTTTTCTTCAAACCTAATCTTATTATGTCTTAAAACACCTCCATTAATAGTGAGGAAAACTTGGAGATTCTCTTTGAAGAACGTATAGAATTCACTAGTCTTCTCAATGGTGGTTGCAATCTATATCTAGTTATTCAATTTCAAGGTTGGTTTGGGTATTTTGTTATGTTGTATGGACCCGTTTATCCAAACTTGGTCAAAGAATTCTGGAAAAACGCATATGTAGGTGTTCAAGGTAGATTTATTTGTTCAACAGCTTTTGATTCTCATCTTGTCATCACTCCTACCTCCATCTATGAAGCTATAGGATGTGTTGAAACTTACGGGATCATAGTGGATGAGTTCAGGATAAAATATAAATTTGTTGAAAAACTCATTTGCATTCGTGATGTCTCATCTTCATATGAGCCTACTAATCTAACAAAGCCTCTCTTTATCGGAAGAATCTAGTTCAGATTCCTTCTTAACAACTTTAGGCCTCGAGGAGATAATTTAAGTACTATGTCTCATGATGATAGTATCTTTATCTATTGTATTCTAAATGATGTTAAGATTAATCTACCACAAACCATCTTTAATTATCTAAAAGAGTTTATTGTAATCTCCAGAAGTTGAAACAAGTCCTTCATACCATATAGAAGAGTTCTCTCTGAACTATTCTACAAAGCAAAATTGATTGGATTGATTCAAATGAATGGACCAGAAAATGCTCTTGCGAAAGAAAGATGTGAATTTTGTGGGTCGTATTAAGAAGTGTCTATTCTCATATTTTGTGTCTGTTCTATTTTAAATTAATATATCATTCTCATTGAAATGTTGTTTTTCTGTTTGTTGTTTAAGAAGTCTAGTTTTGTGTATGTATCTTGTATTTCCTTGATGTATCCTTAATGAAATTTTCTTTTGTGTTTCTTTTTATTTTTCTTCTCTTATAGTGTGCTTACATATCTTCAAATTTTTATTTAATTATGACAAAAAGGGGGAGAAATTATAATGATTATTTCGATACATACATATATCTCTAAATCTCATTGCTTACATTTCTAACAAATATATATTTGCACAAGCTTTTAGAAATGTATTCCAGGATCAAAGTAAATGCATTAAGAAGCTATTATAAATGAATTTAGAAATTTTTTTCAAGAACAAAGTAAATCAAGCTATGATAAAAGGACTTTTAATGGTTTGGAAGGGTCGGTTGATCAAACTCTGATAAAAGAAATTCTAGGGTATAGAATGTTCTGAGAGATCGAGTGTTGATAACTAACTTCAAACATAGAAGGTTATGATAGATCAAGCTATGATAGTGAACCTATTTTATGATTAGAAAATTCTAATGAAGAAAGAATGTATGATAAAGCAAACTCTGATAAATCGTTTCCATCTACTTTAAGTCATAATTCTGAGAAAGGATAACATTGCTCCTAAGCTCTGAAAAGATCATAAGTTTATGATTCAGGGGGAGATTGTTTATCCCATGGGGAGTTTCCAACTCAGAGGGGAGTTTTCTAAACTGTTACTTTGTTTATGATTTAAATCTATAAAATAGTTCCATTAAAATACATGGTTTTGTCATCATCAAAAAGGGGGAGATTGTTAGAATAAGATTTGGATCTGTGTTTAATCTCTAAGTTTTGATGATAACAAGAATATATTTTTATGAAAAATAATTTTAGTACTAATGATTTCATTGAGTTTGCATATAAATTATTATAATTCTGGATAATCTTAATCAAGATATCATCAGAATCACCTTATCACTCAGAAGAAGAACCATTGAGTTATGTTTCTGATGTAACATCAGTAGTTCTATGGAATGCTGGGTGTTTAACAAGAAAAGAATCTCAATGAGTGTCCAAGAAGAAAGAGTTTTCGATAAGTTGTTTCTTCAAGATCATAAATCAATAGGATACAAGAAACAAGCTTCCAACGCAAAATATCAGAAGTCAAGACTAGTTCATTAGAAGAGTTGTTGCTTACAAGTCTAAAGACGAAGTTAAGATTCTAAACACATATAGAGAAAGCTTCTACTCCAAGATAAAAAGTCAAGACCATTTCATCATAAGAGTTGCTACTAATGTTTCTAAAGACAAAGTAAAGATTCTGAAGACTCGGAGAATTCATGGAATACACACCTTCATTCAACATCAGAAGAAAGGATCAACAAAAAGAAGATATTCTTGACTCATTTCTAATCAACATCTCAAATTCCATTATAAGACAAGATCAATGGATGATATCTTCTCAAGAAAATCTACTCAACAGAAGTTACAGTCATAAGAAGACAAATATCATCAGAAGTACCACTGCACTCAACAGAAGAACTATTATGATCGTCTCTAATAGAAACATCGGCAGTTCTAAGGAATGTTAAATGTTCATCAAAAAGGGAATAAAGTATGTACTCGAGAAAGTGTCGCTCTCAGATTATAAAATATATACGCTTCTAAAGAAAGAAAAGAAATCATGATCATACAACAAGATGTAGCTGACATAAGTTATTGCTTTCAGCTCAATCCAAGGATCAGATTTTAAGAGATCAGAAAGAAGGAATTCAACGTGAAAATCATATGTACTAATATAAGTTTTTGCTTCAGAAATTAGACATCACATATGCAGCTTAGAAAAGATGATTATCAAGAATCAAGGATCAACTCAAGAAGTCAAGATCAAAAGAGCTTTCAGTTTAAAAGAAGATATTATTCATCAGATAAGTTGTTGCTTCTATATCTGAAGAAAATATCCAACTATCAGAAAGATTCTGACTATGCAACAATGAAACATCTTCTGGATCACTTTCATCATCATATCAAAATTAATCCAGCATGAAGAAAAGAAGACAAAGACAAGATCAAGAGATAACTTCCAAGCTTACTACTTCAAGTCAGAAGTAAATCATTAGAAGATAAATTATTAAGAAACTTATCCACGAAGTTTACAGTAAATTCAATACGTTTAAAATATTCCACGACATGCTTACATATTATACTATGTTGTCTCCCACGATGAAATACTACTGTTATTGTATCTGGAAAATGAAAGCGACATCTATGTACTATCAACGGTCTTATGTTCAAGCCTATACAAAGAGACCTCATCAGTATTTGAAGATTAACGAATCACTCCACAACATTATCAAGCTTGAAATAAAACTGTTGAATACTAAAAAACATCAAGAGAAAATAAGAATCACTATTCATATACATCCATAAATATTCTTCTAGAGAAATATCAAGTGCACAAGAGTTTTTGCTCGTTATTATGTTAAGATATTAGGGATTAAACAAAAAGATTTGTTGCTCATTTTTTATGTGTTAATCTTAGAGTTCTCAATACAAAGATTTATTGCTCATTACTTCTATTAGAGACTTTTTTCCTCATAATTGTGTTAATGTTCTTATTTAGAAGCAAACATTGTAAGCACAATTGATTGTAATTCTGATAAAAATTGATTATTACCTCAAGTGACTAGGTTTTTAGTCTGAGACTTTAGAGGGATAAGGTGTCAGTTAGACTCTTTGAAGGTTGTAGTTAGTCACCAGTGGGTAGCTCGTGCATCTGTAATCTGTTGAGATTAATGGATTAAGTCCTTGTTGAAGGCGAAACAACCTAAGGAGGATGGACAGGAGTAAGTGAGTTGAAGGTGAACCTGGATAAACCAAAGAGTCTTTTATAGTCTTTATGTAGTTACTTTCCTTATTGTGAGTTTGTGAAATAATTTTAAAAAGCTTAACTTCATTAGAAAACCAAATTCAAACCCCTATTTCTTGTGTTATTTTCACGTTTCACTATTCTCTGATGTATATGTCATTACATTCTAATGGAAAAGGGTTAGATATCCTCTAACTCATCCATTCAATTTCCACTAGAATGGTTGCTTCTACACTGTATTTGAGTCGGAAATGGGTTTCTACTATAGTCAATTGGGGAGTAGTAAGATAATCCCATAAGATGTGTGGCAGTTCGTCGATTGAGTTACCCATGACCTTCTTTAGTCTCGCCTGTCGGTGAAGTTTTGCTTGATCATTAACTTTTATAAAAGGATTCTTAACATTTTTTAACGATGAATTGCGCCCCATTATCCATCACAATAGCTTAAGTGACGCCAAATTGAGCCAATATGTTCCTTTTTAAAGAAATTTAAGACATTTATTGATTCGATGTTCTTTATTGCCTCCGCCTCGACCCACTTCGTAAAATAGTCTACAACTATGATTAAGTACTTGAGTTTTCTTGATGTTCAGGCGAATGGGCCGAGGATGTTCAGTCCCTATTCTAGAAATGACCATGGCAACGTCAGAACATGCAGCATTGGAAACATCCTTATGTCGTTGGCATTGGTCACACTTTTATAGGTATTCTCTGGTTTCCTAGACCATGGTCGGCCAGAAATACCCTACTCTCAAAATCATCTTGGCTAATGCCCTAGTCCCTAGATGTTGTCGTACTATCCATTCATGTACTTCTAGAATGGTATAGTCGACTTCTTTCTTCCCTAATGTTGTACCCCAAAATTTTCTCTCTCATTTTTCAAGATATTTCCTACAAAGATCTTCAATGCCTCAAGTTTGCACAAGTATCGACTAGGTCAAACAATCTCCTCAACACTGATGTCTCAAATTAGGGTTTGAGTTTGTACAAAGGCAGTCAAATTTCTAATTGTGATACGGTGGGATAATTGACTTGAGGGTTTTGCGTTTTATCGTAAATGTTGCGGTTTAGCAAGAGTCGCCACCGACTTTTCTTTTATCCAAAAGGAACGGTGAAAAAGCACAGGAAAGACCTTTGAGATTATTTCTTGAGTTCGAGGGTAAATTATGAAAAGGGAAGGTATTAGAACCCTTTTCATCAATGGTTTTCCATGGGCTCTTAGTTACTTGCTAGATCACTTGCTTTTTGTTTGAAAATTGTGCTTGGTGTGGTTTTTGAAAGTATTTTGTAAAGAGGTCATTGTTTAGACAATCTTTGTAATGATTCTTGTTTGTAAGAATGTATACAAAGATGTTTGATCTTTTTGAAAATGTTTTTAGGTTTTGTAAGATGTTTGGAAAGTGTAGGTGTTTGTTTTGAAAATAGCAAGGATATTTTGTTTTGAAATTGAGCAAGTAATTAGGAGAATTTTACCTACTCAAAAAGTCTTTCATGTTCATTTCCTTTTCCTTTGACATTGTTATCTTACCATTGATTTGGTAAGTAACCCTATCTTTGGATGTTAATGGGACGGGCGTGGGTCATCGTATAACCATGATTAATAATGTTTCAAGGTATCTTAGCATTCTTTTTGAGGGACTGAGATCATTTGTAAGGCAACTTAGATAGCGTCATCGAGGGACTATGATCTTGTATTTGCTTGTTTTTGCTAAGATACCTTACATGCGTAATATGGCAATTTTGTATAAGGCAACCGAGTGAAATAATCCTAGGGGTGCTTATGTGCATGTGTATTGCTTTTAGGCTTGTTTTTGTCTTGAATTAGAGTTTTCTAAGTATTGGTTTTAGTCTTTCCATACAAACCCTAATTACTAGCATGTTATATATAAAAGCGATAAATTACGAAATTTAAAGTTACTATGCTATTATAACATTTGTGGGGAGGGGGGGTATACAAATTGAATGGGGATTGCAAAAATGTAAACCTAGTTAGTCTATTACAACCATATTTAATGGGTATCAATGTACAAGGAATTAAATGGATACAATGTACAAAAGTGAATAAATGTACAAAAATATAAAATGTGAAGTAAATGGATATTTATTTGATTTTTTTAGAGAAAAGGATTTTGTCTTAACCTAATTAATTAAAGAAAATAATTAATAAATAAAAAGTAAACCCTAAATTTGTTTAAGAAAATATTTTTAAACAAAATCCTAAATCTATTAGTTAAAATAAAAGAAAAATAAGTTTATGAGAAAAGTGTTTTTTTTTGTATTTTTGTCTTGAAAATATTTATAGTATTATAAAATATTTTTAACCTTTTTTAATAATATATTTTAATAGGTGTAAAGAGAAAATAAATACTAACCTAGTTTTAATTTAATTTACAAGACTAGTCCATAAAAATAAATAATGTATAGTTAAATAAAATATTTTTTGTGAGAAAAATAAAATAAACTAAGTTAAAATGAAAATCTATTTTTTTGTGATTTTTTAATATTAGGAAAAATATTTAAGAGAATAAAAATGAAATGAATAAAAATAAAAAGAAAAATAAATAAACTTGGGCCAGGGGTGCAAACAGCCTGTAAGGGGTTAGCTAGCAAAAATATAAAAAAAACAAGCTAGGCCCAAAGAGGCCCAGCGCCTGCCAAAAAGACAAAAATCAGAAAAGCAAAAATGTGAAAAAATTAAAAGGGTACCACTGGGGCTCGAACCCAGGTCCCAAAGGTTACAAGTGCGGGCTTCTATCACTGGGATGGCTATACATCCGTTAACATAGGCAAATCAATAAATATGTAAGGCAAAACGCGCCCTGATGACTTCATCTTCAACCTCCAGCCATACCAACTGTAACTTGCTCATTTCTCATCAAAAATTAAAATTGTAAACATGAAACTTGTAGCAAATTTTCTCACGGTTTCAGAAATGTAAAGCATTAAAACTATAGATCAAAGATAAGCATGAATTTTAATGGCCCTAATCTGAACCCTAAAAATCTCAGAAATTTCAGTTTCAAAATTCTCTAAGCTCAAGCAAAATTAATGGAAACTATGGACATGGTTAGCTTTAGGGCAATGATATTTATATGTTTTGTTCACAAATAAACTATTGATGATGCCTGTATGAAGAGTTTAAAGTTGAGAAAACTTACCTCCAAACTGAAAATCGTGTTTTGAGTTTGAGCTTGTTTCAAGTGATGGTGATGATCAGGTTAGCTTCCTTGAGGTCCTAGGAAGCTAATGCAATGATTAGCTTGAACAATGGATGATTGAAATGGTCTGGAGAAGTCAATGTGCAGAGCTGAGTTTTTGAAAATGGAGGATGGTGTTAATGGTGTTACAGTTCTGTAACAGGGTGTGGGATTGACTCTATGTGATGTTTAGAAACTTTAGAAACCAAAAGGCCAAGAAACACACGAGTAGATTATGAGTTTCAAGTTTTTGGTCAGTTTGTGTGAAAATGGAAGTGTGTAGCGTGATTCTGAGTTTTTGGTTCTTTCAAAGCTTGAGCATTTTTTGTCCTTGTGTCAAATGGTTTGTGTATATATAAACAAAAGTGTTTGAGTGTATTGGCAAGTCAGAAGTACAAGTTCTTAGCTTTTGGCTAGGTTACTTGATTTTGAAGAAAAGAGAGAAACAAGTTTCAAGGAGAGGTACAAGCATGAGATGAGTGATTGTAAGTGTTTGAAACATTTTTCATGAGTTATAGGACCTGTTTAATCAGAAGAGAACAAGTGCAAGACTCAAGAACAAGTTTTGTACAAAAAGTCACTTTATCAAAATGGCAATGTAACCTTTCTTCCAAAAATGGATAAAAAGCATGTCCATGCATTTAATGCTTGAAGTGAGGCCTATAAAAGTTGTGTAAACCATTAATTATGGAGTGCATAACAAGTTTCATGCCTACAAAGTAGTGTTTATGCAGCATAGTTTGAATTTGAATTTTGTTCATCACTAAAATGACTTGTAATTAAAGTGACAAAACCCTAACTTCATCTCTTCGATTCTCCCTACTCAAGAATGATCTCAAGGACTTTTTGGACATTTTCAAAAGCTTGCAATGTTCTCTACAACCCATCTTTGAATTGCTTTTGAAGATTACCATTGGAACTATATGAAAAAGTGCCATGAAGTTGGGTCAAAATCCTGACCAAATTAGGGCAAAATTTCACTAAGTGTTTAGTTTCATGACCACATAATCATAAAATTATAACTTGAGATCCAAGCATTTTTTGGAGAAGTTGTGTGAAGAAAAGTTGTATATTTCATGGGGATCTACAACTTTCATGTTGGAAGTTTCTCTTGAATCATCTTGCATCATGGTGAAAATTTTGCTCAAAGTTATGAAAAAATAAGAAATTTCCAATACTTAGAAAAAATTTCTAAGTTTAGAAATTTTGACTTTTCAAAATGAAATCTTGACTTTTTGATTTCTTGATGAATAAGTTTCATATTTTTGACATTTTTTGATGAAATATGATCTTTGGCACTTGAATTTGACCAAAAAGTCAAAGTTTGACTTTTCAGTATACAATTGATTTTTGATCAATTGACTGACAAATTCATCTGTCAATTCAATGGACCTTGCAATGTTTTGAACCATGTCATTAGGTAAAAATGATGTAATTGGACTCTTGAGATCATTCCTTAAATCAATTGACCATTTTCTAGGTCAAAAATCAGAAATTTCCCTTTCCTAGTCAAAACCCTAATTTTAACCATTTTGCCCTTTTGAAGATTTGATCAAATTTCTTAAGGAATTATGGTCCAAACATGATCAAATGATACATATGAGTTTAAAATGTTTATGTGGATAAAAAATTATGAAGTTTGACTGTAAATTGGCCATAATTGATTTTTTTCCCAAATACAACTGATTTTTAGGTCAAATGCTCAATTGACTGAGCAAAAGTGTGATCCAAGGCTTGAAACTTGACATGAGTAATCTTGGGGGTCCATAATGATCCATGAAAGTCATACGAAGCATTGAAATTTCAAATATCCTTGTGCAATATCAAACCCTAATTTTGGTCATCAGTGCTTAAGGAGGTGTCTTGAGTTGATCAATCCTAGTGTAGTCTTGAGCCCAAGGAGATCTTGTGAGCAAATTCTTGATAAGTGAGAGGGAAAATTTAAGGGTACAACACTAATATTTCAAATGACTTTCATGGATCATTATGGACCCTCAAGATTACTTCTATCAAGTTTCATGTCTTGGATCACGATTTTTCAAGAAAGTCATTCAAATTATCAAAAGGGCAAAATGGGCAAAATTAGGGTTTTGACTGAACATGGCCGAACTTTGATCTTTGACCTAATACCTGACTTGTTGTTTGGAAGCATGATCTCAAGGATCCGAGCGCGTCATTTTGAACTAATCGCATATTTCAATTTATCTCCTGAGATCAGTGGATTGATAGACGAAATTCGGTCAACTGGTGGAAAAAGTCAATTGTGCACTAAAAGTCAAAATTTGACTTTTTGACCAAAATTGAGTTCCAAAAATCACATTTCATCAAGACATCCAAAATTTAAATTTGATCATCAAAAATCAAGAGAGTCAAAGATCCAACTTTGCAAGACTTGGAAAATTTTCTAAGTATTTTCTATACTTGTTAATTTCATTGCTTCATGACACCTTTTCACTACAATTCAAAATAATTCAAGATGTCACAAATAATTCAAGATGTTACAAATAATTCAAGTTATTACAAAGTGGCATTTTTGCAAGAGTACAAATCCTAGGTTTGGTCTTGTTTGAACTCTTCCCCTTTGACTCAAACCTTGCCACTATGCTGCCCACAAACATGCTTTGTCTTTGTTACAATCTGCATAAATTGGTCCACAAACCAGATTTTGTATCATGCTACAAACAATGTTGTTCAAGACTACTGTATTGCCCACATAACAGCCTAAAACCATGTCAAAAGAAAGTATGTTATACTGCTATAAAATAGCCCTACACCAAGCTGCCACAACACTCCAAAACTGCTGCAAAAACAACCCTGCTATGCTAATATCAACTCAGTCCAAGCCTGCATTATATAATCCCCATGTTTGCATCAAATTTGAATATGGGAGCTGCATCTAAAAGGAAATGATGCAGCATACCCAAACTGTTCAAATTGTTATTTGTTTCCCTCCCAAAATCAGAGCAAAACTTCCTCTATAAATAGACTGTTTTCACAACACACAAGGGGTTGGCTTTTAAAGAGAGAATAAAGGTTTTTTGACAGAAAAAACAGTATTCTTTGTAACCTTTTCTCATTCAAAAAACCAGTTCTACTTTCATTCAAAACAGAGCCTCAATCCATTATTCCATCTTACAAACTCTCATATAAACCAAACACCTTATCACATAGAGATTGTTCAAACATAAAAATAGTCCATGTACTGTCATTATCTTCATCCTCCAAACATAAAAACAATATTGTACAACTTGACTGAGTTAGTGTGATTCAACAGTTTGGAACAACTTTCTGGAGATTCATTGGAGCCATCACAGTATCTTGAAAAGTATTCAGACTTAAAACACCAAGTGCAGTCTTAGGGTAAGTCTTCTTGACTTTGCATTTTTTCATACATCATTAATGATTTATTTTTGAAGATCAAATGTAGTAATCATTACCCCTTTGAGCTAACCATTTGCTTACTGTTTATGTTTATCAATTATATGTTGTAAATTGACCCAAACAGACAATAAAACAATGTTTAAGGCAAAAAACTGCAGTATGATTCGACACATACCCACTTGGGTCGACTCATTCTAGTGAAAAAACAGGGCATGAGTCAACACATAGCCTTATTCATCGACTCATACTGTTGTCCAGGCCTCAAAACAGAAGGATGAAAGGTGCATGAGTCGATACAAAACGCGTATATGTCGATACAAACAGGCGCATGAGTCGATATATCCCATTATGCATCGACTCATACTGAGTTGATTTGGTTTTACAGGGGAAAGGAAAGTTATATGTCGATGCATAACAGCATGTGTCGACACATAATAATTGAAAATGCAATTTTTCCTTTATTTTACATTGTTTTTACATTATCTTCATTATTATTCGATATGGTTGTAATATTTAAGTTTCTACATCATCCCCATTTGTAAATTGTACCCCCATTCCCTTAATGACGTAATAGCTTAGGATTTTAATTTCTGCAATTTATCACTTTAATATAAATTATTAGTAATTAGGGTGTGTTTGGCAAGATAAAATCAACTGCTAGAAAACCCTAATCTCAAAGATAAAAATGCATGCAATCAAACACACTATTCACACGTACACCTCTAGGGTAACCTTGCTTGTTGTCTCAGAAAATAGTCATGTCCCTCGAATATGGACATTTTAGCAAATACCCTCGATAAAAAAAGATCGTAGTCCCTCGA
Source organism: Vicia faba (assembly GCA_948472305.1). Taxonomy (NCBI): domain Eukaryota; kingdom Viridiplantae; phylum Streptophyta; class Magnoliopsida; order Fabales; family Fabaceae; genus Vicia; species Vicia faba. The sequence continues at coordinate 794,266,578 of OX451736.1, read as the reverse complement.
TGTCCCTCGATGTTGCCTTCGGGAAACGATCTAGTCGCTTACGAAAATTGCTAAAATGTCTCATAAGTTGCCTTCTATGACTATACATTTGACCCACGCCTGTCCTTTCACATCCAATGATGAGGCTTCTTACCAATCAATGGTAAGATATAAATGTCTAGAGGAGGAGGAAAAGAACAAAGACCTTTTGAGTAGGTAGGACGCTCGTAGATGCTTGCTCACAAATCAAAACCATTTTCACACTTACGCTTTCAAAACATCTTCAAAAAACAAACATCTCTTTGAACTATTTTCAAAACCAACACTTTGTATACATTCTTATAGAGACGAGAATCATTACAAAGTTCGACAAAATAAAGGCGTTTTCAAAATACTTTCAAAAATCCACCACAAACACATTTCAAACAAAGCATTTTTCAAAGTGATCTAGCAAGCAACTAAGAGCCCATAGATAACTACAGATGAAAAGAATGTTAACACCTTCCCTTTTCATAACCTAGCCCCCGAACTCAAGAAAATATCTCAAAGGTCTTTCCTATTCTTTTCACCCTTTCCTTTATTGGATAAAATAAAAGTCGGTGGCGACTCTTGCTATCCGCAACATTTTGCGATAAAACGCAAAAACACTTGAGTCAGTTCTCCCGTCGTATGACACCTAAGAATTTCAACAAGCACATAGATAGACCTATTTTATACAAAGTCCCTCCTACCACTGTGTATTCATTATCCATCCTCTTTACCAAGGTCACTTCGAAGGTATCTGATGGAAGTCTTCCTAGATCAATATACTTTAGAATCAAGGTCATCCAAGAAGGTGAAGCAGTGTTATCCATGGTTGCCACTATCTTCCCTAGGGATTCGATGCCTGATGTTTTTCTAGTTTCTTGGACAAAAGAGTCATTAATCCTTAGGCTTCTTGTGCTAGCAAACCAAGACAATACGTCAGCATAAGTATTTTCTTCCTGTGGCACATGAGCAATCTTGAATGCCATAAAACTATCCAGCTTTTCAATAGGAAGTTTAAGATATCGTTTTAATAACAGGTCATTATCTTTAGCCTCCCCACTTATTTGAGAGATAAACAATTAGGATTTTATACACAGCTTGATGTATTCGACCCTCATTTCTTCGAATAGTGATATCCCTGTGATTAATGCTTTGTACTAAGCTTGATTGTTTGTGGTCGAGAACTCGAGCCTTATATAAACTTCTACCACATGCCCATAATTTTTTTCTAGAATCACGCCTAAAACACTTTCTTGGCTACTGGAAAATCCATTAGTGAATATCATCCAGGTGTGATTTGGCTCTAGAGGCACAAGGGTTATTTTGGCCAAGAAGTCAACGAACAATTGAGCCATCAATGTTTTCCTTTCTTCAAAAGATACTTCAAACTCCGAAAATTATATGGTCCACTTTGTCAAACTCCCAACCAAGTTTGTCCAATAAAACACCTACTTCGAGGGTATATTCATTCAGACAACTATGGAGTGTGCGAGGAAACACCTTATGAGCTTACGTGATGTTGTCACTAACGCCGAGGATACTTTTTCAATCTTATGGTACTACATTACTGCCCCATTAGGGCCTTTTATATGAAGTACATTGGGTTTTGACTAAAGTCTAACTCTATTATTAGGACGACTCTTACAGCTTCCTCAGCAACCGCTAGATACATGCATAATGTTTCTCTCAAAAGATGCCTAGTGAGTACCAAGGGTGTAGCTAGGTTTTTCTTCTGTTATTCAAATGCATCTTTGTATTCATTCGTCCACTCAAAATTTTCCTTCTTTATCAATAACATATAGAAAGGAAAGGTGTGTTAGGCGTATTTTGAAATGAATATGTTCAAGGCATTCAACATACCATTCAATTTTTAGAATTCCTTATTTTAAGTTGGTGTGCTCATTCGAATCACTTCCTCACACTTATCAGGGTTTGCTTTGATTCCTTGCTCGGTTAGATAGAAGCCTAAGAACTTATCGGCTCTTACCTTAAGGTGCACTTCTCTAAATTGAGTCTCATGTTATACTGTTGGACCATCTTGAACACCCGTTGGAGGTGTTGAGCATGAAGCTTCTTACGACAGGATTTTATAATCATTTCGTCCATGTACACCTCCAGCGTCTTCTCTATCTCCTCTTGAAATATTTTGTACATCATCCTCTGATAAATCGCGCCAACATTCTTCAACCCGAAGGGCTTGATGTTGTATAAGTAGTTGGCATGCTCGGTCATTAACGTTGTCTTTATATGGTCGGGCCCAAACATAGGTATCTGATTGTACCCAAAGTAGGCGTCCATGAACGATAATAACTGGTGCAATACTTAATTTTCTACGAGTTTGTCAATGTTCGGGAGCGGGTAAGAATTCTTTGGGCAAGCTCTATTAAGATTTGTTTAATTAACACACATTGTCCATTTTCCCTAAGTCATTCACCAGAATGACTTTGGATAGCCATTCAGTATACTTTGCCTCAGAAATGAATTTGGCATCCTATAGGCCTTTCATTATGCTTCTGATAACTTCAGATTTCTTCGGGGACTTCCTCTTCTGTCGTTGGGAAACATAGTGGATGCTAGAGTCCACATTCAATTATTGACATGCCACATTAGGGTCAATGTCAGGCATCTCATGTGGAGAGAGATAGAGAGTGAAAATGTATGTGCTGACCTAGAGATAATCAATTTAGGGGACCTTATTTCAAGGGAAAGCCAAGATCCTATCTTTATCGACTAGGTAGGTTTATCGACAAGCTAGAGAGACTCGAACTCAACATCCATAATGGATCTAACTTCATCCTCGTGCGTGTCTAGGTAGAACATATTATTATCCCCCAAATCATCTTTTGCTTCTGCCGCCGATGCAAGAATGTCCTTACAGATGAGAAATTTGATCCGCTTTGCCTCCTCCAGTTCAGCGCTAACAATGGTCATCCTTCCTTCTTTATCATGATATACTACTATCAGGTGGACCTAAGATACACTTTGTCTAGATTTGCTAAGAAAGATCTTCCCAAAATACCTTTGAAGGCACTTCTACACGAGATTACAAGAAAGTTAAGGATTACATTTCTCTCATACATTCCTTCTCCAATTGCCAATGTCAGGATTACCTTTCTCTCGCACACTCATTCTTCAATCAAATCGTTGAAGGCCAAGATATCTCCCCGGCAATACAAATTCATATATGTTTGTTAGATGCCTAGCAGTTCCAACGAGTCAACGTAGAGTACGTTGCAAGAGTTTCTGTCATCCACGAGGAATCCTGATAGATTTTGATCAGCGATGGTGACTACTAGAATCAGAGAAAGATTGAAGTTTTAAATTCCATTTATCTTTTCGCGATCTAGAAATCCTAACTTCGATCGATCTTTACATCACTGAACGCTAATATCTTTCATTAGTAGAAGGCAATCTAATGGTAGACATGTGTTGGATGTTGTGACACCGTGGAATTTGTCGATTAGTAACAACAAGTGGATAACTTAACTATAGAATGGATTGGATCTCTTGGACATGACTAACGAAGTTACCTATTGTACTCCTACTTCTGGTAGAGATCTAATTTTATATCGAGAATTATTTGGTTGTAAATTATGCGGGAATCAGAAGTCGATTCCCATAGATGATGTCATTGTTATGTTCTAGAATCAAGATTGGATGTAACTGATTGGTGCAGAATCCTAATCGGTGGTTTGGATCTCTGATATAGTGGTATGCTGGTGGACCTGTAAGATTAACACTCCAACATCCAAGTCAGTTCCAGATTAAAAATGAGTGTAATAAAAAGTAGAGATCAGAAAGTGTACCTTATATTTCGTGCGATATTCCTTTTATACATTAGGTCATATGGAGTGGACTTAAGTTTATTTGCGTCTTAGTGATTTGGACCTTTGGCCGTTACAAAACAATAATAAATCACAAATTGATTTGACTAATCATCCAATGAGTCACTGAAGAAACAAACATATTGAAAGAAAATATTATTTCCTAAAGTTTTGAGATTGAATATTATAAGAATGGACTACAATTTTCAGATATTCTAACCAAACCATTAAAAAAAAAAGATTTGATGATCTAAAAAGTCAACGAGAATGAGAAGACTAACTAATTTGAATTAGGTTGAGTGTTGAGAATTTAAATTAATTTTAGTTCCAGTCTACTTGTTTTGCATGTGAGTGACTTACCATACAAGTTAATTGTTAAAGATGTGTATAGTTAGAAAACCAACTTAAAAGAGATGAATCGATGTGCATGTGTGTTTACAATTCCATATTTATTAGTCTTGTTCAAATAAAGAACAAATCTTTGACCAAAAAGCAACCATGTGACACAACAAGGTAGTTTATAATTTATATAGCACCTTTTCTCTTGATAAAATTTTATAAGTACTTTGGAAGAGAGTAGAAGGAAAGATAATAAGCAATTAACCAGTAATAAGGATATGCAAAAAGTTTAGATGCTTGCTCCTTTACTTTTATTGCTATAGAGAAATTATCATAAAATCAAACTTTATATGTAGGGTAAAATGCTCTTTATGTAGGGTAAAATACTCTCTCTTTTCCAGTTTTCTTTTTGGACATTCTTGTCTTCTTTTTTAGTAAGTCGAAATGGGGTTAGCTTAAAGGACATAATGAAGGAGCGCTAAGCAAATCTTATTATAACATCTTTTAGAAATAAAAGTTAGGGTTTATATTTGTGTTTAATAGCTTATCATTTCAATATCAAAAAGAAAACACAAACAACAAGACAAATTAAAATGTACTTAGTGAAAAAATTAAAAGGAGTTCACATAGTATCCCCATGGAAAGGCATTTTAATAGATAAAGTTGCCCCCATGCACTTTGCTTTTCAAAGGCAAGAGTGATAAAGGATTATAAAATGTAAGTTAAATTTATTAAAAGATTTTTTTTATATTTAAAAATTTTAATGCTATATACCTTTTATAGCATTATTCATACCTTAAATAAGTTGTTAGGAGTTTGAATTATTGACTTGCATATAAAAAATTAGGTTGTAACGAAGGAACCCATCTTATGTGCCTACTAGGTTCCACAAAAATGATTTATTGTTAAAAATTGATGGATATTTTATACTTATAACATGATCGTAAAAATAAATAAAATTGGTCACTGGACATCTTGTGAAATAAAGTTGTTTTTGAAACTATATACTATTTAATTTTGTGGATATCTCATTCCCTTTGCTAGCTTTAATTTTTGTTTTTCTCTCTTTTCCACATGCTTTTTTGATTTTGTTGTTTTCTCTTTAATTTCTTATATAATTGAAGAAAAAGTGAATGATTGCTTACGCATTTGTGTGAAGAAAATAGCGTTATGTGCATCAATTAAATGAAACTTTTTGAATTGTAATACGGCTAAAGAAAAATATAGGGGACCTGTATTTGGACTTATATAGTGAAAACAAATAAAGGAAAGTAAAAGCAAAGTTCACAATACCTTAAACTATGTTACAATTTATGTATGCTATGATCACAAGTTCAAAAATGGTGTGTACACTTTAGATTTTATGAAATTGTACTATTTTTGATTGATGACTATACACGTATAGGCCATTTATTCAGTGGTGAAACCAAGTGATAGTGAAAACTAAAGTTACATTTGTGATTAACCAAATCTATCACAAATTCAAATGATACATATTTAAAGTTATGTATTTTAAAAATGTCTTCTATGGTCTAACACTACTAAATATGATATAAGAATATAAATGATGAGTGGCTTTGTGAAGGATGCAAGAACTCTTCATGGAGGAGAAAAAGTTGTTACATTCAAAAAGAAGAGAGAAAGAAAGGTTATTGTTTCATTGATTAATGAAATAAAGATTACAACTTTGTTTATATACCCTAAATGAGGATAAACACTATAAGCTAAGGTGTGTTATCTTTATACTATAAAGAGTAAACTATCTCTAATATCCCCCTTCAAGGTGGACTTTGGATACTACAAAGTCCCAGCTTGGATAAAATGGAAGTGAAAGTAGGAGAGTGCAAGGGCTTGGTGAACACATCTGTTAGTTGTTCCTTAGTAGAGATAGGCATCAAGTGGAAAAGTTTGAACACGATCTTTTCCCGAATAACATGACAATCCAACTCAATGTGCGTACTCCTCTCATGAAACGTAGGGTTATGGGCGAGGTACACTGCTGATTTGCTGTCGCAGTATACAGAAGCAGGCTGAGAAAAATCAATGAGAAAATCATGAAAAAGAAATTGAAGCCATTGCAACTCACAAGATAAGGAAGCCAAAGCTCTGTATTCGGCTTCAGTGGAAGAACGAGAAACAATATTTTGTTTCTTAGATTTCCAGCAAATGAGTGATGAGCCAAGTATAACACAAAAATCTGTAACGGATTTGCGAGTCTCTGGGCATCTGGCCCAATCAGAATCCGCAAAACCATATAATTGGAGAGAACTGACAGCAGAAAACAAAATTCCTTTAGCAGGTGCAGACTTGAGATAACAGAGGATTCGAGTGGCAGCCTGATAATGAGGAACAAGAGAATTGGAGATATATTGACTCAAATGTTAAACATCATAAGATATATCAGGTCTGGTATGTGTGAGATAGATTAGGCGACCAATAAGTCTCCTGTAAGAGGAGGGATTATCCAGAGGTTGACCCTCTGAAGTAGACAACTTCATATTAGGATCAAATGGTACATGAGAAGGTTTGGCTGCCAAAAAACCCGTGTCTTCAAGCAACTGGAGAGTATATTTTCTTTGATTCATAAAGATACCTTTAGTTGACCTGTCAATCTTAAAGCCTAGGAAATATCTCAGCTTGCCTAAATCTTTGATGCTGAACTGTTGATCCAAAATATGCTTAACATAACGAATCTCATCAAGGGAATTTCCAGCTAAAACTATATCATCCACATACACAAGTAAGACTGTGAAACTGGTGGATGTGGACTTAACATACAGAGAACAGTCAACTTGAGATTGTGAATAGCCTAGAGATATCAGAAATGAAGAAAGCTTAGCATACCATTTCCTACTAGCTTGCTTCAAGCCATACAAGGATTTTTGAAATCTACAAACCTGTGAAGGATTAGAAGTTACTAAGCCAGGTGGTACTGTCATATACACTTCCTCATTTAAATCTCCATGTTGAAAAGCATTATTGACATCTAATTGCTCTAGATGCCAACCTTTGATGGAGGCTATGAACAAAATAATGCGAACTGTGGTAATCTTAGCCACAGGAGAGAAGGTATCAAATTAGTCTACTCCTTCCATCTGTGTATAACCTTTTTCCATAAGTCTGGCTTTGTATCTTTCTATGGATCCATATGCCCTATATTTCACCTTATAGACCCATCTGCACCCAATAGGCACCTTACCAGGTGGAAGATCCACTAATGTCCAAGTATGATTATCAGCAAGAGCCTGCAATTTAACATTCATAGCATACTTCCAACATTCAAATTTGTTAGCCTGTTGAAAACTAGAAGGTTCAGGATTAGGTGAAATAGAGGAACATAAATGATGAAAATCTGGAGAACATTTTTTTATGACAGAACTGATGACAAAGGATAAAGGGCTTTAGAAGAAGAAGGACTGGCATAGGTAGAGAAACAATGATAATCAACAAGATATGAGGGAGGGTGAGAGGTTCTAGTAGAATGTCTTGTATGAGGCTGATTACCATGGGAGGGAGTGTTATCAGTTGGATTAGCAGGAGTGGGAGAAGGATTGATAGGTAAAGGAGAATTATGGATAGGAGAGTAAGAACCAAAGTTATCATTAATGGGAGGGTTGAGAGAAGAGATTGAATTAGGAGAATCATGGGCCAGGACAACAGGCGAGGTATTATCTGATGGTTTAATGGTAGGTAGGGTATTGTCCAATGGTTCAATGGGGGTTGTATTATCATATAGAGTAGGGTTAGGATTTGTACAGTCATCACAGGGAGGGACAAAACTACTGCTATCTTGGGAAGAAGGTTGAGATTTGAAAGGAAACAGGTTTTCACAAAAGATAATGTGTCTGGATACAAAGATATTATGATGTGTTAAATCATATAGGATATATCCCTTAGTTCCCTCTTTATAACCTATAAAGACAGCCTTGCGTGCCCTAGGGTCAAACTTGGTCCTATGAGCCATAAGAGATGTAGCATAGGCTAGACAACAAAAAACTTTAAGGTGAATGAGGGATGGGGGCTCTTTGTACAGAATTTCATAAGGAAAATTCATTTTAAGCAAAGGAGTAGGGAGTCTATTGATGACATGGATAGCTTGTTGTACACAGAAATTCCACATGGTTAAAGGGACATTGGATTGAAATTGAAGAGCCCTAGCTACATTGAGTATATGCTGATGTTTCCTCTCAACAATCCCATTTTGTTGAGGGGTTTCAACACAAGATTGTTGATGTAAAATGCCCTTAGCATATAGGAAATTGTGTAAAGTTAGAAATTTTGTACCATTATCAGACCTCAAGCATTTAATTTGTTTATTAAACTATTTCTCAACATATGCTACAAAGTTTATAAAACTATCTCGAGTTTGATCTTTGGTTTTAAGGAAAATCACCCATGTGAACCTAGAGTGTTTATCAACTAGAGTGAGAAAGTATCTGTGTCCTAACATAGAGATAGTAGAAAAGGGGCCCCATAAGTCAGCATGTACAATATCAAAAACATCAGTAGTATAGGTAACACTATCAGGAAAAGGAAGTTTTGTTTGGCAAGGTGACAAGAGTCACAAGGAGATACATTTTCTTTACAAGAAACAAAGGGAAAAACTTTTGCTATGGTTTCTAAACCCTTGTGGGAGGGATGGCCTAGCCTCATATGCCATATAGCAATGTCATTGGGAGTTACAGAGTTACAATAAGAAGGAAGATCATTAGAGTGAAGAACATATAGACCGTATTGTAGGTCAGTTATACCAATCGTTTCCATGGAAGGGCTCTGCACAATGGAAAAAGAGTAGGCATTGAATTGAACAAAACAATTGTTGTTTTTAGACAATTTTGCTACAGAAATCAGGTTTACATTGAAAGAAGGAATGTAAAGGACATTGTGCAGTGATAAAGATGATGTAAGTTTGACAGAGCCAGAAATTGAAGCAGACAGTTGGGAGCCATTAGGTAAAGTGGCATATATAGGAACAATATTGTGGTAACTAGAAAAGGCTGAAAGATTAAAGGATATATGATATGTGGCTCCTGTGTCAAGAATCCACAAAGAGGAAGACTTACCATTGGTAGTGGAAGACAAAAAATTTAGCACAAGAGGAGATGTATGCACTGAATTAGCAGTGGAAACAAGTTTTGAATGTTGAAGCAGTGCCAAAATGTTGTTATATTGTTCTTGAGTCAAACCATAAGAGGGATTAGTGGAACTTGAACCTGAAGCAGGTATCTCATATGCATTGTTGGCCGTTGCAGGTGGCTGAGAAACTGAGCCATTGCCTTTAGTCTTGTTCTTGAAGCCTGGTGGATACACATGCTTGATGAAACAAGTGTCAATGGTATGGTTAGTTCTTCCACAATGAGTACAAACACGATTTTGACCTCTTGAACCAGTTGCACCCTAGTATTTTCCCTTGTAGGAACTGATCTTGTTTGATTGAGCATCATGAGATACACTTAATGCTATGCTCTCTTCAGTATTGCCAGCAACAGGCATAACTGCAGAAACATCATTGTTCATTTCTCTTTCTTGCTGAATCACCGGAGAGAAAGCCTTATCAATGTCAGGTAGCAGATTCATCATCATGACTTGGCTCTTAGAATGGGTGAACTTCTCATTCAGACCTTTGAGGAATCGAATCATATAATCTTGATCCCTATAACTACGAATCAAAGCAGAGGCACCGCAAGAGCACGGGATAACACAAGAACACAATGGAATTGGAAAATAAGTTTCCAAGTCATCCTACAGAACCTTCAATTGAGTAAAGTAATTCGATACATCTAACGTGCCTTGACGGAGCTTGTAAAGATCTTCTTGAATGTCAGATATGCGGAAAACGTCGCTATGCAAAAACCTAACCTGCAGATTCTTCCACACACATGCAGCTGTGTCAATCCATAAAACCGATCGTGCAATTGACGCAAAAATTGAGCGTTGAATCCATGCAAGAACCATCGTGTTGCATCGAATCCACGACGCATAAAGAACGTCTGAAACATCAGGTTTGGGAAGAGAATCGTTGATGAATTTGTCTTTGTTCTTGGAGATTAACGCGATTTGCATTGATCAGACCAGGTGTGATAGTTTTTGTCATCGAGCGGCGAAGGAACGAGAACAAGAGTCGGATTCTCGTTTGGATGCAAGTAGTAAGGATTAACATAGTTGGTGGAGAAATCCGTAAAACTCTGTGCAGCCATTGTTACAGAGAGAGAGCAAGGAGAAGGCGTAGCAAAAGACACAACGAGAGAGGTGAAGAACAATGGCTACCAGAGCTTGGATAGCTCCGATACCATGTGAAGGATGCAAGAATTCTCCATGGAGGAGAAAAAGTTGTTACATTCAAGAAGAAGAGAGAAAGAAAGGTTATTGTTTCATTTATTAATGGAATAAAGATTACAACTTTGTTTATATACCCTAAATGAGGATAAACACTATAAGCTAAGGTGTGCTATATGTACACTATAAAGAGTAAACTATCTCTAATAGGCTTAATAACAAAATTCAGTTATTTGAAAATTTTATCAAAATAGTTAAGTTTTTAATTTTAATATCCATTTTTGACATAATTTTCAATATACTCCATTTTCAAATATGATTTAAAGAGTAAGCGTCAATTAAAAATCTATTTTTTATATATTTTTTAATTTTTTTAATTATTTATGAAAATTTACCTGCATATTTGACATTACATACGAATTTAACATTATTTGCAAATAAATTCAATACCGTCCTTCTTCTTTAATCTATTTATTTTGCTTGAAATGGAGATATATAGAAAATTATTTGGAAAAATGGGTTAGTTTAGAATTAAAGTTGAAAATTTTAGTTATTTTGATAAAATTTTCCAGTTATTTATTGAATTTTTAATAAAACCAAATATTATATATCTTAAAAATTACTGTTGGATCAAACTAAACCTTACAAAATCAAATTTTAAATTAGAATTACCCAACTATAAATTTCCCTTAAGATTAAATGAACACGCTTGGCTTGACATAATAAAAGGCTTATTATATTACATAAAGACATCCCTCCCTGTCTAATCAAAATTATTAATCTCTTTTGGAACTTGGGATCTCCATTAAGCTCCTAATTACTTTTTGCCATCATACCATTCATTTTATTTTTCATTCGTTACCCTCAATACACGAGTTCATAATCTGTATGTTATCATCATAATTTGAATCAAGTGGTAGTTGGACAAATGTTAATTTGTGTTATGTGTTAAAGAGATTTACTTTATATATATATATATATATATATATATATATATATATATATATATATATATATATATATATATATATATATATATATATATATATATATATATATATATATATATATATATATATATATATATATATATATATATATATATAATCATGTATTTAATTGTTTAAAATTTTAAACATTATTATTTTTTATATAAAAAAATTTATTTACATTTTTTTAACACGTATATATTGGACATGGGTTAGCGAGACGTCGAAAATAATATTTTTAAATTTTTCACACATATTTTGAGAATAAAATTCATTTATAGGATATGTATATTTCATTTTTTTTTAATTATAAGTATATTTGTTAAAAGTATAATTCATGACAACTCTCTGTAATTAAGGATTGTTAAAGACTTTTAGGGTTTGTTGTAGGGTTTAGAGATAACTCACGTAGTGAGTGAAAATCTCTATATATGAGATATTTGCGTAAAATGAGATTGGATATCTTAACCTTAAGGTTGAGGTATTTATAGAAGTTTCTGAGTCTGGATCTCAGACTTATAGGAAATAGAAAACAGCTTATAGGAGTGAATGAATGTGGTAGTTAACCCTCTATTATTCAAGAGAGTGTGATTAATTTGTCATCGACTCCTTCTCAATGTCGTTGTATACACGTCATTTTCCCCAATCCTACGCTTCGGGCGAGTTATCTAGGAAATGTGCGACGTATTCGAGGAATAGGCGTTATATACAGTAAACTGATGACGGTCTAGTAAATGGGAGATTAGGATGCAACTTGAGCGATACGTTATCCCCCTTTCCATGCCGCTCCTTGTGGGGCCTTTGTAAATATATGATAACTCATTATTTGTGAAACATTTGAGCTTTTACTTGATTTATTTGGCAATGTATTTATTGGTGTTTTTAGTAAACAATCACAAGTTTAGTTCACTTAAAAGATTAACTCGAAAAATCTCAAAGACAATTCATGTAAAGAAAATATATAATGAAAAATGTATGTGATTTGGGCTTAGAATGTTTGAATAATAACCAACTGGATACAAACAATAAACTTTAAATAAATATATTAAACAACAAACAAAGTAAATAAAGTAAATGACATTTAACTAAATGCTTTGAATACAAAAGATTTTCCGCTCTTTAACTTTGTACTTTAGCTCTATAGAGAATCAAATGATAATTTTGTGACCTTGATTACATGTGTGAGCATGCATTATATACTAATACAATGATAATCGTCGACAACGGTTAAATCCTATTGATCTGACACGTATTTAATAAAAATTTTGTAAGAACAAAATTTGGCTCTGCAATATTATCTGAGTTTTGATGATAACAAGTGAGTATGTTTGTATGAACAATTTTGATACTCTAATGTTTGTTAGTTTTGAGTATTTAACAAATAGGTCATGCTTCTGATGGATGACGTGATCAATACATTAGAAGAGAATTAATTTTGCTTTTGCGCTACACAAGTTTTGGTGATCAGTAGAAAGACACTCCAGAAGACTCTGAGTGTAGGCTCTGATATGAAGTCTAAAGAAACTAGTCATAAGATCTGAAGATAAAAGTTTCTACTGAAGTCCAGATGCTAAAGACTCATGTTTATGAAGATTACGTGTTATAAAGAAACAAGTCAAAAGATCGGAAGACAGAAGTTTCTACTTAAGTCCAGATGTTGAAGACTAATGTTTCTAAAGACAAAGGATTCTCAAGACCAAGTGCTGAAGATTCTGGTAGACGAAGTTCTAAAGACTATGAAGGCTTGAGGTTCTAAAAGACCCATGGTTCTAAGAAAAAGGATTCTAAAGACCAAGTGCTAAAGACTCTGAAGACAAAATTTCTAAAGACTCTATAGACTTGAAGTTCTGAAGACCCAAGGTTCTAAGAAATGGTTCTCACGACCAAGTACTGAAGACTCTGAAGACTTAAAGTTCTGATGACCTTATGTTATGTTCTCGCTTCTAAAACCATGCTCGCAGAAGCCTCTGAAGTGCAGAAGGAAAGAAGATAATGTTAACATGGTACAATTAATGTTTCATTCCACTACCATGAAAGGACAGACGCCTTGCACGATCTTGTCTCCTACGTTATTGCTCAAGCTGTCAATATTTCTAGAAATCCCAAGAGTACTATCAACGGATATATTATTTTATTGGCTATAAAAAGGCTTGAAGACTAAGAGAGAAATCTATTAATTAACTAAATATCTACCCACAAAGTGTTGTTCATAGCTTTCATATACTTAAGTCATTATTCTTAAAAATAGTTTACATATTCAACTTATGTAGAAGCAATATCATTGTAAACAAAATTTGTATTCAAACAGTTGTTTGATTTCCTTAAGGGACCGATTTGGCCTGTATCCTTAAGAAGTCTAGGACTAGTGTGTCTTAGAGGTTTTATTTTCCTTAAGGGACCAGATAGGTATGTATCCTTAAGAAGTCTAGGACTCGTGTGTCTTAGAGGTTGTTAGTCCCTTGTGGGTAGCTTGTCCAGAAGAATCAGTCAAATCTGGAAGCATAGACAAAACAAATTCAGAAGTCAGTGAAGGACTTGTGGAAGAGGTGAATCTACTTCTGTTTAGAAGAATGCTTTTGGAAAAGAAGTTACTTGCTATGAGTGCAGCGAGCCTGAACATTATTAAAATGATTGCCCAAAGCTCAAGAAAGACAAGAAGCCTAAGAAGGATTACAAAGCTAAGAATGGTCTCATGGCAACATGGGATGATTCAGAATTAAAAGATGAAGATTCTGATGAAGAGCATGCAAACATGGCACTCATGGCGAGAACCAGCACAAATAAAGAAACATTAGAGTGTGAGATAACAAAAGATGATGAGCCAGACTTCGGAGATGAAGTTGAGGTAATTGCTTCTCTTTCTCATTTTCAACTTGAATCTTGTTTTTCTGAAATGGTGAGAAAGTATCAAACTCTTCTAAGTAAATACAAAACTCTGAAAAAGAAGTTTGTAGTTACTTCTGAAAGCTCTACTAATGATGAGAAAAACATTTCTAATTTAAATGATTTTTTTTTTTGAAAAATCAAATATAGTAATCAAAGTAAAGTTTCTAGGTTGGAAGAAGAGATAATCTCTACTACATCTATTACTGATGAAGTAATCAGATATGATAGAGTTTTTCAGCATTTCCTAGCTAAGAGCATAGATAGAAGTAAAATAGCTTCAATGATATATGGTATTAGTAGAAATGGAAGAAGAGGCTTGGGATATTCAGGAACTTCAAAGAAAATTGATGAGACTCTAAATGTCAAACCAAAACCTCTTTCTGAACATTTCGTGCCTGCCGACACAAATTTGAAATGTCCAGAACAAGAATGTTCTGATACTACTGTAGCACAAACACAAACACAGACACATAAGGAAACTTCTAAATCAAAGTATCATGCACAAATTTCACATGATTATCCTGTTGCACAAAATTCCAGAGGTGTCAGAACCTCTGGAACTTCTAACAAAAGAGGACCCGGAAAATGGGTATCCAAAGATTCGATAATCTATGTTGCAGATGTTCTTGATGGTACAACTGAAACACCAATTACGGCACGTTGAAAATGGATGCTTGCAACACATGATGGGCGAAAGGCATATGTTTATAATATTTGGAACTTAAGTTTGGAGGTTGTGATAGTTTCAGAAGGTGATCAAAAAAGGAAGTTCATTGGCTCTGGAACTATTAATGTGAAGATAACGTTCGATGAACCAAAGGACAAAACTCAAGAAGAAAAAGAATCAAAATCCCTTACTTCTAATATTATTGATGTTTCTTCTAATCAACCTCAACAAAAGAAAAGCAAAATCTCACCATCTCTTTCTGAAGATCTAACCCTAGAAAGCAAAGATGCTCTAGCCAGAACAAGATCAGTGTTTAAACCTTCTGAAGAATATTAGACTCTGAGTTTAACAAAGGTATTATATTTCTTTCAGAACCCCAGTAATCAGAAGATGTTTCGGTTAGATATGTCTTTGATTAGATGGAAACCTTTTGGTTCTCCATACTTTGAGGATATCAAACGTGTCACTTAGTTAGATGTATTGATTAACATGTGTAACTCGTGGTTATTCTTAATCATCACATGGTATCTAAGTTATGCAATGAGCAGTGTGCGTATTTCTTGGAATTTGATTGATATCATAATTATTACTTTCATTTAATGCTCCTAATTGTTATGTTTAATTGTATGCATTTTTATTTTATTTTCTCTCACTTTTCAAACACTATAAATCACACACGTTCTCTTCACTTCCACACTTTAGAAACCATAAACCCTCTTTTTCTCTCAAAGTGTTCAACTAGTTCTTTGTGTTCATCATCTTTATCAACATTATTCATAAAAGATCATCACCCTCGTCAACAACCTTCATCATCTTCAACACTTCAACATGATGAATTCTCAACAACAAGAGGTTATTCAGTTTGATAAAGAAATGGAACAAGCCCTAAATCTTTATGGGCCACCTTCTTCAACTATTCCAACCAGTTCTTCTTCTCCTATGGTAACTGGTTCATCCTCTCTATCAATTATTGATAAACACCACATAACACAGAAATTTGTTCAAGTTCATTGTAATCTGAAACCACCTGACATAAATGTTCTTCGTGAATATATGGTAGATTTCAATAACCTTTCTGCAAATGGTACAAATCTAATTGCTGACTTGAATGCTCAAGTATGGGAGCACTTCTTCATGCGTCTTCATGGTCCTATTTATGATTCTTTGGTTGAGGATTTTTTGATTCAAGGGGATTGTGACAATCTTCGTGTATTTGCTCATGTGTTGGGTCTGAAAATTGTCATTACTGAAAAGTCTATTGATGATCTTCTGGGCATGTAACATCTGGAAGGTAAACAAATTTATAAGATGCATAGTAAATCTATATATGTTAAGGAGACAATCAACCAAGCCATATTCAAGAACTACTCTCATGAGGAAAATTAGTATAATAGTAAAGATCTCCATGATAAACTCAGAATTTGGCACAAAATCATTCTAAATTGTATCAACCATAGACCTCCGTCCAGTTCTTCTGACTATTTCAACGTCAACCAGAAGTACATGTTGTACTATTTGATGACCCATCAGAAAATGTGTCTTCCAACACTTCTCTTTTATTATTTGAGAGACTATGTTATAAAGACCAGAACCACTGATGATCCCAAGAAGAAGATTTCAAACTATATTCCTTTTGGACGTCTCATCACTGACATCCTGGTAGAAAGTGGCTTGGTGAAAACTCTGGTTGAAGAACCTAATTTTATAGAGGATCTGACTTCTAGTCTTGGAGATTCCTTCAATGGAGAGACTCTAAAGAATATAAGGATAATAGAGGAAGTCATTGCTAAACCTCTACTTGTTCCCTCTGAAAGCATCAAATTCTCAAGAATTTCCTGTGAATAACCACCCTTTGTTTACCAAGGGAGATAGCATGTCTAGCATTGTTATCTACGTTAGAAAGATGGAAGCAAAAGGATATGATGTGTCCAGTTTCAACTATTCTGATTTACCTCCTGCTCAAGAGTATATTGACTCTTCCAGAGGTAAAATGAAGAAGAGTTCAAAAGCTTCTGAACCTAGAAAGAAGAAGAAGAAAAAGTATGGTTTTCTAAAAGATGCCATTCTAGGAGTTGAAACTTATGTAACATCTAGTAAGTCAGATACTTCTATACTTGTTTAATTGTCTGCTTTTAATATTGTTAATGTGTGTTCATCCACAACCTCCACTGCACAAATTAATTCTCTTCCACCATCAACCAGAACTACAATTGTTTCTGACTCTATTAACACTTCTATCTCTTTTCCATCTATTCCCTTTACACTATCATCTTTTGCAATTCATGTATATCAACCAACAATTACCACTCCTCCATTTGATGAGTGTTAAGTGCAAAAGTGTTATTTTGTATATACTTTTTGTTGCACTTATCGACTCTTTGTTGTTAATATCAGTTGAACAACACCACTTTTTGTTGTAAATACGTTTCATTGCATTTTGTGTACATATTGTATCATTTGATTAGTTTTGTATATGTTTGAGCATTTATGGAGCAATGAGGAATAAAAGCTCCATGATACATTTTTGGATCAATAAAGGAATAAGGCCAATATTAGAGGTCGGGTGAAGTTATAAAGTGGAAGCAACAGAAGTTGCTGGATTGTCATGGATCGTCGGGAAAATTTTTTATCGTCGAGCGACAGTGGGCGAGAAGATCCAATTTTAATGTTGCCTCTGCCTTGCTTCGTGTCTAAGTCATCAGGCAAAAATAAAGAGAGTTATCAGGCGAAGCATTGTGTCACCGGGCAATGTGAGATATTTTTTCCAGTTGAGAACGTGGCATAGTCTGGGCCAATTGTATAGAAGGAATCGTCGGGTGATGCTTTTATGTCGTCGGGTGATTCTCACGGAACAGAATTTTGTTATATTTTCCTTTTCATTTCATTTGGGTGGATGGTTTTAGGGGCGAGTTTTTGTTTTCCCAACTCCATCAACCTCATTTTTATAGTGGATTAGCTTAGATAATAACATTAGGGCTTTGCTTATGGGTGATTGGAGGTGGATTTCTCATTAACCGGAGCTGACAAACTGGAAGATTTGGGATTTATATCTTCTCGTCTATATGTATTTCTATTTTGTTGGGTTTTGTATGTATTTTACTTTGAACTTAAGTATATTTATCACCCATGGCATTATATTAAACTTGCTTTACAAATATTTGTTGGTTGTTGTCTTATATTTTTGCTCTGTGCTAGGGATTTGAGTTGTTATAAACATATACTACTTAGATTCTTATCTAGGATGATTATCTGTTAGTTTTGAAACTCTAGAGATAGATTTAGAGTTGACATCTACTTGGGTATCAGAGCTTAATGCCTCTGTGTGGTTGTATTGTGTTGAGAGATTGCCAATACGATTACATAGTTATCTTCTGTGTTGTTGAGGGATAGAGAGATCATTTCCTTGGTGATACATTCGGTCTCTCGATTTGGGTTAGATATGACTTAGGTTGTGAGTGATACATAGTGACATTGATGAGTATTGTTAGGTTGAGTGTAACTGGTCGATAAGTTTAAGTTTGTGAGAAGTAGATTATATACAGGCTTAATAAGTTCTTCCTTAGTTTTTTCTTTTGTTTACATTTATTTTCTGTTGATACTTTTCTATACCATTTATCCCCAAACTCATTAGTAAATTATTTTTCGAACGGTGATTCAATAACCAATCTCTGTGGATATCATACGATATAATCTATATCACCTAGTAAAATTTATACTTTACTTTTTACTTGCTGCTAAATACCGTTGCAACAAAATGGCGCCGTTGCTGGGGATTGGTTCTATTGTTTTTGCATTGCGATAATTATTTTGTGTTTGAGTTTTTAAATTAATGTATATGTTGTATAAAAATTGTACATTAACTTGTATATGATATTTGTGCATATATGTGTTTTCACGCATTGTTGTGAATTATCTCATTTTTGTAAAGTTTGTTGTGTGATTGCTAGGACACTTTCTTTAGGTTTGCACGATATGACAATACCATGGCATGACGAGAGAAGGTTACTAGCTTGCACAATAAAGGCGTCGAGCTTACGATGTAAAACAAGCATGTTGTATTGTTTTTATTTGTGTTAGTTTAGGTAGTGTGGTGCAAGTTGAACTCGGAATAGTTTTTAAATTTCAAATCTTCACTTTTCAACATGTTAATTCACTTTCACCTGTTTGTTTCGTTATGTCAGTTGAGTTTTTCTGAATGCTTGTCGTGTTTAGCTTGAGGAAGTTTGTTACAAGTTTGTAAATATTGTATGTTTCGTGTAGTTATGTAGTAATTAGTTTTAGTATTATTTTTCTAATTCTTTTGTTATTGTTTGGACTCAAGTTTTAGTCTGGTAACTTGTAGAATATTGAGGTGATTTGTCAAGTTTAATCATTTTGACTTGCGAATGCGTGGTAATGATTTTTATTAATGTTTTGTATATGTTCGAGGTATGTGTTTATCGCTTTCTATACTTTAGAACATTCATGATACTTATACTTTTTACAATTTTTATGCCATTCATTTTTTTGTATACTTGTTCATTTGTGAATCACTTTTGTTCCCACGTTTTTTGTGAGGTAGCTTTCCATTGTTCACATATGCTGGAGGCCACAATTCTTGTTTTAACTGGATTTTATTATGTTTAATCTTTTGTTTGTGTTGATTGTATGAAAGCTTTAACATGATCAAGGCCTTTTTGTTTCATTTTGAGCATAACTACCTAGCCAAATAGTCAATTCACCTTGTGAGTGTGTGATCATTAGTAACCCCTTTGAGATTTTTGTCGATATTGATGTTGTATTTTCTAAATACTTGTCTATGAGTGTTTAGTTCCCCTTTTTACATGGATGTTGATTCATTGTTTTCTTGAACCCTCAACCATTGTTTTGGTTTTAATTTTTATCTTGCCTTAGAAAGTAGGGAGTATTCACTAAGATGTTGATTGAATTAAAGTTAGGGAGAAAAATAATTGTGTATTTATTGGTAGATTCCTATGAGGTTGAAAAGAAAAAGAAAAGAAAGAAAAAAAATGTGAAAAAGAAGTGATAGAAAAAGAAAGGAAAAAATAGAAAAGCTTTGAAAAGGTAAAAAAAGAGTATGGAATAATGTTGTGTTAATAATTGATGTGTGTTAGTGTGAAACTTGTGGTAAAGAATAAGTTTGATTGAAATTCTATTTTTCGAAACTTTATGGAAGTAATTACTCCCTTAAGTTTAGGGAAGTTTTTGTTTCGATTAGCTTTAGGACTTATCACTTGTTTGTTAACCTAGCCACGTTACAACCTTGAAAAGCCCTTGCGATTCTTGCTTTTATATTTTCAATGTAAATTTTTGGATGAATGCATAATTTATTCTATTGTTTGCAAGATTGTTGGATGAGGGAAAACACCCCATTTTTGTGTGTTTTTCATCTACCGATGATTGTGTTTTCTAGGTGTGATTCATTTATGAACTAGTATTGTTTTAGAATGTTTGGCATGATTTTTGTATTTAGCATTTGTTTCGTATTTATGTTATAGTCGTAGTTTAGTGGTAAGTGTTTACTTTGTGTGTACTGTTATTTCATTTGAATCATTGCATTTGTTTTCTGTTTTCAAAACATGTTGATTTGTGATTCTTTGATTTACCATTCTTTGTTCTTTGGGTTATTTGACTTTGTTTGAGGACATACAATGATTCAAGTTGGGGAGGGTTTGTTAAGTGCAAAAGTGTAGTTATTTTGTATATAATTTTTGTTGCACTTATTGACTCTTTGTTGTTAATGTTAGTTGAATAATCCCGCTTTTTGTTGTAAATACGTTTAATTGCGTTTTGTGTAGATATTGTATCATTTGATTAGTTTTGTATATATTTTGTAGGTATTTGAGCATTTGTGGAGCAATGAGGAATAAAAGCTCCAAGATGCATTTTTGGATCAATAAAGGAATAAGGCTGAGATTGGAAGCCAGGTGAAGTTATGCAGTGGAAGCAACCGAAGTTGTTGGAGTGTCATGGATCATCAGGCGAAAGTAAGCGAGAAGAGCTAATTTTGATGTTGCCTCTGCCTTGCTTTGCGTCTAGGTCACCAGGAAAAAATAAAGACATTCATCGGGCAAAGCATTGTGTCTTCGAGCGACGTGAGATATTTGTTTCAGTTGAGGACGTGGCACAGGCTGGGCCAAGTGTATAGAAGGAATCGTCGGGTGATGCTTTTCTGTCGCCGGGCGATTCTTGCGGAATAGAATTTTGTTATATTTTCCTTTTCACTTCATTTGGGTGGATGGTTTTGGGGGTGAGTTTTTGTTTTCCCAACTCCATCAACCTCATTTTTGTAGTGGATTAGCTTAGATAACAACACTAAGGATTTGCTTATGGATGATTGGAGGTGGATTTCTCATTGATCGGAGCTGACAAACTGAAAGATTTGGGGTTTATCTCTTCTCCTCTCTATGTATTTCTCTTTTGTTGGGTTTCGTATGTATTTTACTTTGAACTTATGTATATTTGTCGCCCATGACGTTATATTAAACTTGCTTTACAAGTCTTTGTTGATTGTTGTCTTAGATATTTGCTCTGTGCTAGGGATTTGAGTTGTTATAGACATATACTGCTTAGATTCTTATCTAGGATGATTATCTGTTAGTTTTTGAACTTTAGAGATAGATTTAGAGTTGACATCTACTTGGTTATCAGACCTTAATGCCTCTGTGTGGCTGTGTTGTGCTGAGAGATTTCCAGTGTGATTACATAGTTGTCTTCTGTGTTGATGAGGAGGTAGAGAGATCATTTCCTTGGTGATACAGTCAGTTTCTCGATTTGGGTTAGAAATGACTTAGGTTGTGAGTGATACGTAGTGACATTGATGAGTATTGTTAGGTTGAGTGTAACTGGTCGATAAGTTTAAGTTTGTGAGAAGTAGATTATATGCAAGATTCATAAGTTCTTCCTTAGTTTTCTCTTTTGTTTACATTTATTTTTCTGTTGATACATTTCTATACCATTTATCCCCAAACTCATTAATGAATGATTTGTCAAACGGCGATTCAATAACCAATCTTTGTGGACACGATATGATATAACCTATATCACCCGGTAAAATTTATACTTTACTTTTTGCTTGCCGCTAAATACCGCTGCAACAATGAGTTTAACTCTTTTTTTATGCCACCATCACCACTTCTATTTATGTTCCTGTTACAAATATCCCACTTGTTTTTGATACCATTTCAACTGAAATTCCAGTAACTACAAATGTGTCAGTTCCACCATCAATAACAATATTTTATAAATCCATCACTACCACACATGTTTTTGTTCCAAATCCTATTCCATCTCTCACTACTATTATTCCATCAGAACCAATCCACACTTCTACATCTCCATTGACTTCATCTCAATCACTTCTACAAATTTCTCATTTTTCAACTTTTGATACCAATCTCCATTTTTCCTTCTTTAACAAAGAAACCACTCTCCATGACTCACCCATCATCCATCCTGATTCAATTTCTCCCTCTGATCATGAAATATCTAAAAGGACAATTTCTGATAACCATGGAGCTATTGAAATTTCCACAACTGAACCTTTCACCTGTTGAACTTTTCAATATGGCTGAACAACTATTATCACAAAATCCTCCTGAACCTGTAACTTATGAACCCACCCCTTCTGGAAGTGACCTATCCATAATTGTCTATGATAAACCGGTCCCAAAAACTCTGGATGAATGCATCAACAGGTTTAGAACTAAGGTTGTGAAAAAGGTTTCGAAGTTAAGGGTAGAGGCAAGTACAAGTACTAAGCTTCGGGACATGAATGGTTCTTGAAACTCTTTCCGAAGTGGATGTGTTCTGAGGTTTAACGAATGAATTCTTTTGCTGAAGCATCCAAAATTTGGGATGTTCATATGGTAACTGGAAGGAAAGAAGCATATGAAAGAGTTAGAGTTCTTGAATTCTTTGTTGTTAAGCAAAAAGAGGCTGAAGCTAGAGCGCAAAAATAGACATAGGAAACCATGCTTAAAGATCAAGAGGTAGAAGAAGCTGATAAGGCTAAAGAATATGCTCCAGTTGCTTCATCTTTTGATCCTACCATTGCGCGCCTGGAAAGCGCAGTTGGTGAGATTAGAGGAGAACAATAGGTTTTCAGAGAAAGTACCATTGAATAGACGACTATCAATATGAATGTTTAGAACATGCTACAACTGATTATGAAAAATATTTCTTCTCCTGCTTCTGCTCCTCAACCCTAGGCTCTAGGATTTTCTTTTTTCCTTTTGCTTCTGAACCATAAGACTATGATTTCTACTTACTTTTTATGACTACTGTTTTTCTTCTGATTATTTGATATTTCTACAAGTCTTTTTTTTGGATCTTAGTTTGTTCTACTTCCTTCAACTCACTTCTTATGTGACCTTTTGAAATTAATGAAGTCTTCTTTTGGCTTATCACTTCTTTTCTTACTTGTTTTCTAATTCTGGTTTTTATGTTTTTCACACATAATTACCTTTTTGATTATGACAAAAAGGGGGAGTAATTAAATGAACATAGTTTTGATTTCAATAATCAAGTTCTGGAAAGTGTTCTCTGAAGAGAGCTGCTTACATTCTAACCCAGTTAAAAGTCTGTTTCTGTTAGAACTGTTTTCTTTTTCAGGAAATGAGAACTTTGATTAAAGACAAAGATCTGAATGCAAGGATTATGTCTAACTTGTTGGCTTCAGACTTGGATCTGGAAATAAGAACTCTGATTAAAGACAAATATTTAAAATCATTATGCAAGGCTTATGTCTAACATGTTGGCTTCAGACTTAGCTCCAAAATTAAAACTTGGAATCAGACTCAAAGAATTGAGAATCTGGAAGTTGTCTTAGAGATATTAAAGTTTCAGGATTTCAATTGATTTCATTTTCATTGGCATCTAGAGTTAAGACTCTCAAAATCTCAATATCTGATCTATTGGAACTAGTTTTTTTTTTGTAAGAACAAGATTTGGTTCTGCAATATTATCTCTAAGTTTTGATGATAACAAGTGAGTATGTTTGTATGAACAATTTTGATACTCTAATGTTTGTTAGTTTTGAGTATTTAACAAACAAGTTATGCTTCTGATGGATGGCGTGGCCAGGACATTAGAAGAGAATTAAATTCGTTTCTGCACTACACAAGTTCTAGTGAACAATAGCAAGACACTCTAAAAGACTCTAAAGTGTAGGCTCTGATATGAAGTCTAAAGAAACCAGTCAGAAGATGTGAAGATAGAAGTTTCTACTGAAGTCCAGGTGCTAAAGACTCATGTTTTTGAAGACAACGTGTTATAAAGAAACAAGTCTTAAGATCTGAAGACAGAATTTTCTACTTAAGTCCAGATGCTCAAGACTAATGATTCTAAAGACAAAGGGTTCTCAAGACCAAGTGCTGAAGATTATGATAGACAAAGTTCTAAAGACTCTGAACACTTGAGGTTCTAAAAGACCCATGGTTCTAAGAAAAAGGATTCTAAAGGCCAAGTGCTAAAGACTTTGAAGAAAAAAGTTCTAAAGACTCTAAAGACTTGAAGTTATGAAGACCCAAGGTTCTAAGAAAAGGTTCTCAAGACCAAGTGTTGAAGACTCTAAAGATGCAGTTCTGAAGACTCTAAAGACTTGAAGTTCTGATGACCTTATGTTATGTTCTCGCTTCTAAACTCATGCTCGCAGTAGCCTCTGGAGTGTAGAAGGAAAGAAGATAACGTTAACATGTTACAAATAGTACATGGTATAATCAACATTTCATTCCACTACCATGAAAGGACGGACGAGTTGCACAATCTTGTCACCCACGTTATTGCTCAAGATGCCAATGTTTCTAGAAATCCCAAGAGTAACCCTCAATGGATATATTATTTTATTAGCTATGTAAAGGCTTGAAGACTAAGAGAGAAAGTTGCCAATCAACTAAATATTTATGCACAAAGCATTGTTCATAGCTTTCATATTCTTAAGTCCTTGTTCTTAAAATAGTTTATGTATTCAGCTTGTGTAGAAGAAATATCATTGTAAACAAAACTTGTATTCAAACAGTTGTTTGATTTTCCTTAAGGGACCGGTTAGGTTTGTATCCGTAAGGAGTCTAGGACTAGTGTGTCTTAGAGGTTTGTTTTTCCTTAAGGGACCAGTTAGGTCTGTATCCTTAAGAAGTCTAGGACTTGTGTGTCTTAGAGGTTGTTAGTCACTTGCGGGTAGCTTGTGTATTGTAATAATCAGTTGGATTATTGGATTAAATCCTCGATTGAGTGAGGTGAAATCACCTTGGCGGGTGGACTAGACTAGCTTGATAGTTTTCAAGTGAACTAGTATAAACACACCTTGTTATTTACTTCCTGTTTTTAATTATTAATATTATCAAGAGTGAAGGAAAAAGTATTTTAATTAAAGGAGAATATTTTTAAAAGAAAAAGTTTTGATTTAAAACCCAATTCAAAACCCCCTTTATTGTGTTTTTCACGCCTTCATTTTTCCCTTCTATTTTCTCAACAAACAAGAAGATAATGGCAACCTCTGACATTGAGCCCAAGGATATCGAGGATCTCGGGTCCATTTACTTCACCGGTGAAAATATATCCTCTTTCCAATAGCAGGTTAACCTCTCTTCTTTAGATGATGAGGAATAAGTCATCCTAGAGACGTGCTCTATGATGTAGATGGCCTATATAATTATCTCAAATGGTTCTCCCTGACCCTACTTAACCTTTTAACTCCTCATCCTTCATGACATATGGGATCTCATCCCCTTTCTCTGTTCGAGGCAAAAAATTTAAGTTGCTCAATGTCACCCTGTGATACGGTGGCAGAACCGACTGTTATACTGGTTTTACGTTTTTATTCGCAAATGTTGCGGTAAGCAAGAGATGCCACCGAATTTTCTTTTATCCAACAAAGGAAAGGGTGAAAAGAACAGAAAACGACCTTTCAAGATTTTTTTTGAGTAAGGGGGGGAAATTATGGAAAGGGAAGGTGTTAGCACCCTTTCCATCCATAGTTTTCTACGGGCTCTTAGATGCTTAGCTCATTTTTTGAAATACCTTATGCTTTGTGTGTTTTGAAAAGCATTTCAAAATTCCAATAGTAAGACGATTTGCTTTATGATAACTCTTGTATCAGTCCTCAAGAGTGTTGATAAAGCTTTTGAAAATGTTTTTGAAATTTGTTTTGTGTAAGTGTGAAGATTTGTTTTTTTTAGCAAGCATCTAACATCTATCTACTTTTACTCAAAAGGTCGTTATTTTCCTCCTTTCCTTTAGACAAGGCTAGCCTACTATTAGTGAGTAGGTAACCATAGTTGTTTAGATGTATGAGGGACATTTGTGGGTCATCGTACAGTCATAAAGGCAACATATAGAGACGCTTTAGCAATTTTGTTTAAGGGACTAGATCATTTACCGTAAGGCAACACCTGTTGTACCCCAAAATTTTCCCTCTCATGTTTTACAAGATTTTTTCTTATATGGGTGGACACAAACATTTGATTAAAGAAAAAATAATTTTTTTTGAAGATAAACAAGGAGTATTCGATTGGCATTTTGACAGAGTCCTTCGATTGGCATGTTAAAAGGCCTTTCAATTGGTATTTGGACAGGTTTCGTTTAAACGCCTAACCTCCTTCAAGCTTGCCTCAAATTTCCAAGCTTCGATTAAAGCCTTGGCCTTCTGCTTGTCTGCTGTATACAAGCTTCGATTGGGCATATGTTTCCTTTGAAACAGCCTCCTTCGATCAAAAGGAGAAGGGCTTCTTGTTAGTGCTCCTTCGATTTCACTATTGTCTTTACATGCTGGCTTGACTAACAAATCCAATGGCTACCTGCATGCAAGCTGGATCCCTGCTTCGATTGGGCATTTGTTTTCCTTGGAGCAAGCTTGTTTCCTGCTTCTACTAGGAAAATTATCCCTATGGGCGTGCCTTCAACGCACAAAGCAATAACTTCTTCAAACTGGCCTTCGATCAACAAAGCTCCCACTGGGCAAAAGACCCCTCAGCGTGTCACCAACGCACGTATGCCTTTTCATCTTACCTTCAACACACAAGGCCAAGACTCCTTCAGGGTTGCCTTCGATCCACCAGACAAAAATCTTCTTTTAATGCGCCAGGCAAAAAAAGTTGCCTTCGACCACAAGGCATTGGCCACCTTTGTGCCAGGTTCGCCTAGGCAATGGCCTCTTTTACGCCTGCCTTGACTTGCTTCATGCTAGCATCCACAAGGCATAGGTTTCCTTTGTTCCAGTTTCAAATGGGCGGTGACCCCCCTTTGAAACAATTGTACACACTTCAACACACCAAATGCCCATTCGAAGGGTACACCAAAAGGACCATCTAAAGACCCATTTGAAGTAAGTAATACTAGAGCCAGTCGAAGGGTACACAAGAAGTACATTTGAAGAAACATGTGGAAGGCCCAGTCAAAAGCTACACAAGAGGTCCAGTCGAAAGAGACAACTTGAGGCCAGTCGAAGAGTAACACTAGAGGGTAATTGAAGGAGCCAAAGCATGTCTAGGTTCATTCAAATTAAAAAAAGGACAAGTTTCCATGACTTTTGCAATGTTACAAAACATCACTCATGGATTTGAAAACATTTGTTTATGGATGTTTAAGTCTTTGTTCTCTTGTCCCATCCATGCCCTCTATATAAAGAAGACACTAGCAAACTCCAAAGGAGGTTGGACACAACAGGCTGAACATAACCAGGAAGGGAGTCATACGAAATTGCAAACACATTCTTAGAGGTCTCCAAAAGTTGTTCCAATCATCACCAGCCCCTAAGCAAGCACACATCCAGAAGTGCCAAATCGAAGCAACTCTTAAACAAAGGTACCCACATCCAGAAGCCCAAATAGAAGCAACCCTCAAACAAGGGTACCCATACCCATCATCACAGATTCATCCATCAACCATTGCTAAGAATTGCTAAAAAGATCAATTTCTACATTTGCATGAGACATCAACATTTGTAGTTTCATTCGATTTGTTATTCAAGACTAAAGATATGGGTTCGATCCCAGGTCTGCCTTTGTTCTGCTTCTAACACTTATTGCAGATCCAACATAAATAAGGCCAGTGCGCAAAAAATCAAAAGACCCGGACTTGGCACGCAGGTCATGCTTTTCGTTTTTGCTAACATACCTTTGCAGATTCAGTGTCCTCACAACATCCACCCCTGGATCGAAGGACAAACATCCCTCCTTGGATAGAAGGCTACCCTTTTTCCTCTGGATCGAAAGTCACCTTCCTCTAGATCGAAGGCAACTTTCTTCCTCTGAATCGAAGCCATGATTCTCCCTGGATCGAAGGATCCCCTCACTCCTTCATATTTTATTTTTGTTCTTTTTTGTTATTTCTTTATTGATACTTTTTATTTAAATTAATCTTAAATCAAAATCACAAAAAATATTAGGATAGTTTTGTTTTTATTAATCAAATTAATTTATAAATAAATTAATTAATTATTTTAACATCTTTCTTGAAATTAAAACTAAATAGACTTGGGTTATATTTTCTTTAAATAAAAACAAAACAAAAAGATTTTTCACCTTAGGATTTTCCAGACATCTTTTCTACTTCGCGCGCATTTACTTATTTTCATATTTTTCCATATTACTGTATCTACCTACTGGATGTAATAGGTTGAAACTAGGAGATTTACTGCTTTATCCCCCTCATTTTTGTATAGTGTAGATCCCCTCCCCAAAGCATTGTAATAGCGTAGATTTAAATTCCTGCACTTTAATATTCTGTAATATATATTAACTGCTAGTAATTAGGCGTGTATGATAAGACTAATAATCAAACACCAGCAAACTTAACAAAAAGACAAAAATAACTAAATTGAATCAATTGCACATATACACCTCTAGGGTACCCTGTTAGAACAAAGTTTGAATCTACTATCCTAAGTTTAAGTTTTGATGATAACAAAATGCTAAGATACATTAATTGTATGATTCATGTAAGACACATATGCTATCTAAAAATTACATTCTGTTTTACAGAAACTCTGATGGGTATCAGCATGAGAATATCAACATCAGCATCAGAAGATGTTATATCAGATACCAGAATCAGAAGATCAACTTGCGCTTATGCTGAAGCTTGATGAACAGATCTGCGCTTAACACTCTGGACTCTGATCAAGACAACAGTTCATCAGCACCTAAGCAGCGTAAGAATGAGCCAAATCCAGAACACGCTTAAGTGGCAATGGTACTGTTCATTCAAGATGATTTATTACCAACGGCATCATTCCAGACAAGATCTGCTTAATAAGGAAAGAATGTTATTGGCATTGAAACAGAATTATTACTCCAACGTACACTATTTCCAATGTTATATAAACAAGTCAATAAAGATTGAATTGGCTAATGCTCTACAACAATCTACACGCCAAAAAGCTATTCATCATCTTCCTCACTCTCAGTTTGCTAAAAGCTCTCAAATTCCTTACTCAACTACTTTAGCAATCTAGTTCTCATAAGCTTAATTTGTGTAGTATCACAGTTGTGATAAACAGTTTTTGTAGAAAACATTCACACACCTAGATTTCAATTCTTTGTAAGAAAGTATTTCCTTGAGAAACCGGTTTGTGGTTTGCATCAAGAAGGCTTTAGCAGTTGTTAAAGCAGTTGTAATATTCAGTTGAATATAGTGGATTAAGACCTCGTTGGAGAGAGGCGAAATCACCTTGACGGGTGGACTGGAGTAGTTTGAGATCAAACGAACCAGGATAAAAATATCGTGTTGATTGCAATTGATTTCCAGTTTTTACAATTCAACCCTCCTTCTTGTGTTTTTCACTTCTTCAATTGGCATCAGAGCGCCTGGTTCTGAGCTAAAACACTTAACCGTGTCAGTACAAGATCCAGCATCAGAAAAACACAATGGCAGGAACTTATCAACACACCAGCAATGACAACAATGAAGACAGAGACAGATTCAGCGGCAAACCTCCAGTCTTTGATGGAGAAAATTTTGATTACTGGAAAGACAGAATTGAAAGCTTCTTTCTGGCACATGATGCTGATCTGTGGGACATGGTGACAGATGGATACACGCATCCAATGAATGCAAGCGGTCAGAAGATTGACAGGAAAGCAATGTCTGACCAACAAAAGCGTGACTTCAAAAATCACCACAAGGCCATAACCATCCTTCTCAGCGCCATCTTCTATGCTGAATATGAAAAGATCTCTAACAGAGACACAACAAAGAACATGTTTGACTCACTCAAAATGATGCATGAAGGCAACATTCATGTCAAAGAAACTAAAGCTCTTGCGCTCATTCAGAAGTATGAGGCATTCAAAATGGAAGAAAGTGAATCCATTGAAACAATGTTCTCAAGATTCCAAATTCTGGTGGCTGGTCTCAAGGTTCTGGACAAAGGATACTCTACTGCTGATCACGTCAAGAAGATCATCAGAAGCTTACCAAAGCAGTGGAGGCCAATGGTTACAGCTCTGAAGCTAGCAAAAGATCTCAACAAAATTTCTCTGGAGGAACTTATCAGCTCCCTCAGAAGTCATGAGATAGAGCTAGAAGCTGATGAACCTCATAAGCAAGGTAAGCCTTTAGCATTAAAATCTAACAAAAAATCTGAGTTTAAAGTTTTACAGGCAGTTGAAGAAACATATGATGGATCCTCATCAGAAGAAGACGAACTTTCTCTCCTCTCCAGAAGAGTGAACCAACTGTGGAAGCAGAGGCAAAGGAAGTTCAGGAATCCCAGAAGATCTGATCAAAATGAGTCCTCTTCCAGATACAGAAGGACAGATTCTTCCTCTGGATACAGAAGATCTGAAGGCTCCTCAGGAAGCAGAAAGCCAAACACCAAGGACATCATCTGCTATGAGTGCAATGAGCAAGGACACTAC
This sequence comes from Vicia faba, assembly GCA_948472305.1. Lineage (NCBI taxonomy): Eukaryota > Viridiplantae > Streptophyta > Magnoliopsida > Fabales > Fabaceae > Vicia > Vicia faba. The sequence goes on along the minus strand of OX451736.1, from coordinate 794,235,734 downwards.
AAGAGTGACTGCCCAAAGCTTCATAGGGAAAAGCCCAAAAAGAAGTTTGGAAGAGAAAAGAAGAAAAGTCTCATGGCTACATGGGATGACTCTGACTCGTCTGAAGCTGACTCAGAATCAGATGATGAGAGAGCAAACATAGCTCTCATGGCCAACATTTCAGAAGACAATGAAGCTTCTGAATCAGACTCAGAATCAGATACTGAAGAGGTATTTCCTGACTTTGCAGTTAATTTTACTAAGGATGAACTTGCTGAAAGCCTTAACGAAATTCTGGAAAGGTAACAGCAGATTAGAGTTAAATTCAGAAACCTGAAAAGGAATCTTGAATCTGACTCTGATAAGACTGAGAGTCTTAAATTGGAAAATTCTGAGCTGAGAAATAAAATTTCAAAATTAGAAAATGTTTTACAAAACTCTTAGAAGGAACCAATTTCTGAAACTCCCAGCAGCGCTGATGAGATCATCAAGGAGTATGATCACAGTTTCCAGAAGTTCCTTGCTAAAAGCATAGATAGAAGCAAAATGGCTTCAATGATCTATGGAGTTAGCAGAAACGGCAGGAAGGGAATAGGATACCAAGGTAAGGTTCCTACACCAAAGAATGCCATGGATTTAATTATTAAACACACTCCTCTGAACTCACACTTTGTGTATGGTCACATACATGATATTAAATACACTAGCAGTAAGTATTCTGTGAAACCAAAATTCAACCAGAGTTTTGGTAAATCTAACAAATCAGGACCCAAGAAAATCTGGGTACCTAAGGATAAAATAATACATGTTGCAGATATCTTTAGCAGTAAATCAGAAACACCAGTCATTGTACCTGGACTCTGGCTACTCGCGACACATGACGGGAAGAAGGTATATGTTCCAAAGCCTGGAACTTAAGCCTGGAGGCCACGTTGGCTTTGGAGGCAATCAGAAGGGAAAGATCATTGGCTCTGGAACTCTAGGTAATGGAAATCTTCCCTATATAAATAATGTTCTGCTAGTAGATGGATTAATGCATAATCTGTTATCCATAAGTTAATTAAGTGATAACGGTTATGATATAATCTTTAATCAAAAATCATGTAAAGCTGTTAGTCAGAAAGATGGGACTATCCTGTTTAATGGAAAGAGGAAAAACAACATCTATAAAATCAAACTTTCTGAACTGAAAAGTCAGAATGTAAAGTGTCTTATGTCTGTTAACAACGAGCAGTGGATCTGGCACAGAAGATTGGGGCATGTTAGTATGAGAAGAATATCTCAGATTAACAAACTCAATCTGGTCAGAGGACTTCCTAATTTGAAGTTCAATTCAGATGCTCGGTGTGAAGCATGTCAGAAAGGCAAGTTTGCAAAACCTTCTTTCAAATCTAAAAATGTTGTTTCTACCTCTAAGCCATTAGAACTTCTGCACATTGACTTATTTGGACCAGTTAAAACTGCTTCAGTCAGTGGCAAGAAGTATGGGTTAGTAATCGTAGATGACTATAGCAGATGGACATGGGTAAAGTTCTTAAGACACAAGGACGAGTCACACTCTGTGTTTGTTACCTTCTGTAACCAAGTTCAGAATGAAAAGGATCTTATAATCGTTAAAGTCAGAAGTGATCATGGTGGAGAGTTTGAAAACAAAGATTTTGAGTCATTCTTTAATGACAGAGGCATTCTGCATGATTTCTCTTGTCCTAGAACTCCCCAACAAAATGGAGTTGTAGAACGAAAGAACAGAACGTTGCAAGAAATGGCCAGAACCATGATCAATGAGACAAACGTTGCTAAGATCTTCTGGGCATAGGCAATAAACACAGCGTGCTACATTCAGAATAGAATCTCAATAAGACCTATTCTGGGAAAGACTCCATATGAATTGTGGAAGAACAGAAAGCCCAACATTTCATATTTTCATCCATTTGGATGTACTTGTTTTATGTTAAATACAAAAAATTATTTGAACAAGTTTGACTCTAAAGCACAAAAGTGTATTATGTTAGGATACTCTGAACGCTCAAGAGGGTACAGAGTATACAATACAGAAACACATATTGTGGAAGAATCAATCAGTGTTCGTTTTGATGATAAGCTTTACTCTAAAAAGTCAAAGCAGAATGAAGTTTTTGCAGGTATGGAAGTTGAATTTACAGGTTCTGAAGACAAGTCATCAGAAGCTCTCAACAAAGACACTCCTTCAACATCTGAAAGGAGCACTGCTAGCAATCCTACAAAAGCTGCTGATCAACCTCAGAAGAGACTACCCAGAAGCAGTTTGGATCACCCAGAAGAAACTATCCTAGGAAGAAAGGAAGATCCAATCAGAACAAGAGCAAGCTTCAGAAACTCTGAAGAATCCCTCATGGGACTTGTGTCTCTGATTGAACCTTCTTCTATTGATGAAGCACTTCTGGACAACGACTGGATTCTAGAAATGTAAGAAGAGCTGAATCAATTCACCAGAAATGACGTATGGGATCTTGTTCCCAGACCAAAAGGATTCAACGTTATTGGAACCAGATGGGTGTTCAGAAACAAGCTAAATGAACAAGGTGAAGTTATCAGAAACAAAGCACAACTGGTAGCACAAGGTTATAGTCAGCAAGAGGGAATAGACTATACAGAAACCTTTGCTCCAGTCGCCAGGTTAGAATCTATCAGACTTTTAATTTCATTTGCTGTTAATAGAGGCATCACTCTGTATCAGATGGATGTCAAGAGTGCATTCTTAAATGGTTATATAGAAGAAGAGGTTTATGTGCACCAACCCCCTGGTTTTGAAAATACAAAAAACCCAGAATATGTTTTCAAACTAAAGAAGTCACTATATGGTCTGAAACAAGCTCCCAGAGCTTGGTATGAAAGACTAAGTAACTTTCTGTTAGAAAATAAATTCACCAGAGGGAAGGTGGACACTACCTTATTCTGTAAGTCAGTTAAGAATGACATCTTAGTCTGTCAAATTTATGTTGATGATATTATTTTTGGATCTACTAATCCTTCTCTTGGAAGAAAATTTGCTAAGTGTATGCAGGCATAATTTGAGATGAGCCTCATGGGGGAACTGAAATTCTTTCTAGGAATTCAGATCAATCAAACTCCAGAGGGAACTTACATTCATCAGAGCAAATATGTCAGAGATCTTCTGAAGAAATTTGACCTCTCAGAATGTAAGCCATCAAAGATTCCAATGTATCCCACGTGCATTCTGGAAAGAGAAGAGGTAAGCAAAAAGGTAGAACAGAAGGTCTACAGAGGTATGATTGGTTCTCTCCTTTATCTGATAGCTTCAAGGCCTGATATCTTATTCAGCGTATGTATTTGTGCTAGATTCCAATCAGATCCTAGAGAATCTCACTTAATAGCTGTTAAGCGAATTTTCAAGTATCTGAAAGGTACTACTAATTTGGGTTTATTTTATAGAAAATCTAGTGATTAAAGCTTAGTAGGCTACTGCGATGCTGACTTTGCTGGAGACAGAGTAGAGCGTAAAAGTACTTCTGGAAGCTGCCAGTTTCTGGGAGAAAATCTGATCTCTTGGTCCAGCAAAAGGCAATCCACAATTGCGCTATCAACATCAAAAGCTGAGTACATAGCAGCAGCAGGATGTAGCACACAAATGCTCTGGATGAAAAGTCAGCTTGAAGACTTCCAGATTTTTGAGAGTAACATCCCTATACTCTGTGACAATACTTCTGCTATTTGCTTAAGTAAGAATCCCATTTTACATTCTAGGGCTAAGCATATAGAAATAAAACATCACTTCATTAGGGACTATATTCAGAAAGGAATTTTGAACTTAAAATTTATTGATACAGACCATCAATGGGCTGATATCTTCACTAAACCTCTTTCTGAAGATAGGTTCAATTTCATTCTGAAACATCTCAGCATGAAACTCTGCCCAGAGTGAAAATGTTTTAAGTTTATATACTAACCTTCAGAATGTGTTTTCTGTTTACTGTGAACTTCTGATCAATCTCTTTTCAAAAAGATAGACATGCATATTGCATCAGATTCTATTCTTAAAGATCTGAGCGTTTCAGCTCAAGGATAGACGTGCTGCTCACTAAATCAAACAAGTGTCATCCAATCATCAGCAAATCTCTGAAGCAGAACGCGTGCACGCTTCTGAGAAGGCAAAACGCTGATTGGGTGCATTGAGACACATGTCTGGTAACCGTTTCAAGTATCTTTCTCAAATCCCCAAAATCAGCAAGCATTAAATGCACGTAATCATGTTTTAAAATGTAATAATGAATTATTTCTCTTTCTTAAAACCGTTTACGCTTTCAAAACATATTTTGAAATCTATTTAAGCACATTAACATCATTCATTAATCTTTTACCGTTTCTTACAATCTTACAAATATTTTCTGCATTTTCCTTGTGTGTTCATCTCTCTCAAAAGAAACCCATTCTTTTTTCAAGTTTTCTCAGAAAACCCTAAGTGTGAACATGGCAACCTCCAGCAACGTTTCTGCAGGCTCTCAGAAGGAGGCTTCATCTGAACAATACCAAGTTCCCTTCAGAACACTCCTTACACCAGTGAAGAATTTGGAAGTGTTGTTTGAACTAATTGTTGATTTCTCCAGTCTGAAAGAAAATGGATTCGATTTGACAGAAGAAGTTAGGGCACATGGATGGGAGAGATATTTTGATAGGTTGGTGGGACCAACATTCCCAGTCTTGGTCAAGGAGTTCTGGATTCATGCGTACTCATCAACACATCAAGTTACCTCCTACATAATAGGAAAGAAGATTGTGATCACTGAGGATCACATAGCAAGATTGATTGGATACAGTGGTGGTGGTATCCGCTGTATCGACATGGCTGAAAGATGCTCTGACGTTGCTGTCATTGCAAGGCAGGTTTTCACCCATGGGGTTCCCAGCAGCAAAATCAGATACTTAAAGGATCAGGACAGAATATGGGCGAAGATTATTCTGGGGTGCTTTAATCACAGGAAGCCAACAAGCTCTCCTGATTATATAAATATAGATCAGCAGTTTCTGATCTATTTTATTAATCAGAAGGTAAAGATTAACTTGGCTCATCTCCTGTTTAATCACCTCAGGACCAGCGTCAAGGAGACAAGTACCTACGAGTTGTCTACCCACCCTAAGGAATTCGTCTGTGTAAATGTCCTTAAAGTAGTGCCATCCCACCATTGAGAGGTAGGTAGCACCACCGTTGGAGGTGTTTGGGTCAATTCGAGGGCTCGGGACATGGTGATCACCGGAGCAATAGGAAGACACCTTAGAAGCTACCCTCATGCCATGTTCATGGACATGAGGACTTACTAAAACATCCTCTACTCGACGATCACCTTTCGAGGGGCAAGGCAACAGTGAGGCGTACCCTAGGGGTGGTGTGTGATTTGTATGTTGTTTTCAGATATTTTTGTCTTGTCATGCGTTGGTGATCTACGCGTTGCTTTTATTTTTGACATTCATTCTTTCATGCAAGTTATTAACAGTTAAAAGATGCGAGAATTAAAAGTCCTACGCTATTACAAAGGCGCGGGTCTACATCGCCAAATTAATCCAAGACCCGATTTGAAATAAAACAAAATGCGGAAAATAAATACCCTAATTGATCTATTACATAGCTTTGGGAGAATTACATGAAAAAAGGAAATAAAATAAGCGCGCGAAATAGAATTGTGATCGAATGCGAGGGCGTTGGACCCTTTTAAGGAAATTAAATTGGAATCATGAAATTGATTAAAAGAAAATAAAAGAAAGAATTTTTGGAGTTTTTTTGTATTTATGGATTTTAATAAGAAAATTAAATGGAATTAAAAAAAGATAATTAACCCTAGTTCTAACTATTTTTAATTTATTAAAAAAAATGTTTAAATTTAATCTAGTTTTAACCTAATTATTTAATGGCAAATTTTATTTACAAAATAATAATTAATAATTAAATATGGTGAAAAAGAAAAAAAGGAATAAAAGTATAAAACCCTAATTCTACATTTTTTAGTTTATTACAAAAAATATTAAAATTTAAACCTAGAATTAAAAACTAAATTAATTAATAAAGTTTATTTACAAAAACATTTAATAAAATATATTTTTTATTTTTATAGTTTCTGATTTTTTTTTGTTGGTATTTTTATGTTATATGAAAATTATTTTTTGTGAATTTAAAATAGTTACAACAAAATAAAAAAAAGGAATTAAAATGAAAGAAGAAATTTAGAAAGAAATATACAAACAGGGGGGGTTATCTGGCCCTTTTGGAGGTGTTGTTAGAAGGGTTTGGCCCATTAGATGGATGCCCTTTTTGACTTTTCCTGCTGGCGTGTGGAATGTTTGACTGACGCCTATGGTAGACAGCTGGTGATGACCCTTGGATTGGAATTGCTTAGGCATGTGGCAGGCTTAGAGGTGAAGCTGCATGGTAGACCTTTGAAGAGAGGGAGTACCTGAACAAGTTGTAAGAAAAAGCATAGGGAAATATGGGGACCTGGGGATCGAACCCAGGTCCTAATACTTGCAAACGTGCCTCTCCACCAACTGTGCCATTTGATCACTTTGTTATTATAATGAAGCGTAATTAACATATTAAAAAATAGGCACTAGTGGTATAAAACACAAAAAACGCGCCAAGCTTTTGAATCAGCCAACCATAGCCTTCCGCGCATCATCTTCCCCACTTGTTCTTCGTTTTTGCCTAAAAAAAACAAACTAGATAGCGGGGGTTTTAAACCCCCACAATCTGAAATACAAAAAATAGCGAATAGGAATTAAACAAATATAAAAAGGGCGCGATAGATGTTTTAGATTCCTTGGAACGTCACGATTTCAATGGTATAAGTCTTGCTGGCTAATTTTTCCATATGCAAAAGTCCCCAATTCAAGGTTCCTGAAACCCTAGGCATCGTTCATGGTAACTCTCCATATATGCAAGCATTCTTCAATTAAATTATACTATTAGCTTCAGAATCAACACATTAGTATAAAACAATAATGAAAATGCATTGATATGGCGTGTAGATTCGAATACGATCAAGGAAGGATTCGTGTACAGGGTGACTGTATTCTACCGTTTCTTGAGGTGCAGAGGTCTGATTTCGATTGGAGAAGATTCCTGGATGTATCAGGAGTGCAATGGAATAGTTGTTTTGTCTTGAAACCTGCTGAAACTAGGAAAACAGTTTTGAAGTTTTCTTCAAAAAATACAAAGTTTGTCTATGGTTTGAGCGCAACTTCCAGGGTCATTAGCATTAGGTTTTGCATCTGTATATGTATGCCAATGGATTAGGGTTGAAATTTGAGTCCAAAAACCCTTGTAATCATGAATCAAATATTTGATTTTAATGGCATATTTTTTCAATCTTTTTCATGTCTTTTGGTACCAATCATGGCCAAATCTTTCCTTTTTTTGATGTGAACAAGATCTTGAGGTTTTGATGAGTGATTATACTGCATAAAAAGATTCAAACACATTTGTTTAGTATTTTTTTCATATTTTATTTAATTAAATGAATTAATGGTGATTAAAAATTCAAATAAATAATAAAAAATGATGAAATAAATCCCCTTTGGGCCAAATGGTCGTGCATAGCCTTTGGATGATGATTCTTGGAAGAAAATGTGGCCCATTAGCAATTTTGAGGCATTTGAAGCAAAGTTGACTTTTCAAAATTCCCAAAACTTTCCCAACTTATACAATGCACATCTTGCTCAATTTTTAAGCTTTTATCATGTTCTTGGACATTTTGGAAAGGTCTTGAAGTCCTCTAACCAATGCCTTTGGTCCCATGTCATTTTGACTTACCAATCTCAAGTTATGGTCTTTGACTTAAAGTCCCTTTTTGTTGACTTTTGAAAATGACCTATAATGTTGAAATTGATAACTTTTTGTGAGAGCATTTCTTGGGCTTGAAGTGTGAAGAGGAGTTGTAGGAAATGTCTTTCTCTTCAAAATGAGCTTTGGATGGAATTTTTCTGATGAACCATGTGGAAGTTATGCCTTGGTCAAGTTACAGTTGACTTTTTCAACTGTCCAAATATGGAAACTTTTGCATCTTGAGATTTTTTGAGCCAAGCCTTGAAAATCATGATCAAGAATTGATCAAATGATGTTTGTGGCTTCAAAATAAGATGTTGACCAAAAATTTGAACTTTTGACTGTCAAATGACCATTTTGCCCCTGCAGTTGACTGTAGGGCAATTAGGGTTTTTGACTGTGCAATTTTGTGCTATAAGTCTTGAAACTTGGTATGAGGATACTTGACCATGTTTGTAGGCATGTGGGACTTGTTTGGACCCTTGGAAACTTCAATTTCTTTGCCAGACTCAAAACCCTAGTTTTTGACTGTTAGGAGGCCCTTGAACTGTGCAACCCTTGAGGAGACTTTGAAGTATGTTCTTTGCAAATTGTGAAGAATATGGGAGGGAAAATTTTGGGGTATAACAGTTACCCCTGTTCAATCTTCTTAGACCTGAGGATGCAGATTGGCTGACGTGCCTTTCGTAATCCGAAGGTGGAAGATGATTGAACACTAGAGTGCCCAGAAATTTGCGCTCACATGGTAGTGTGATGGTGGGAATGGGCTTATAGATGCCATTTGGAGATTGATGGATAGGAAGATGGGCTTATAGATGCCATGTTGAGAGATGATGGATGAGTGTATGGGCTTATAGATGCCATCTGGGTGTCGATCGCGTAAGAGATTCCTTAGCGAGAACTTGCGTACCTGAACAAGAAAGATGATTACCTGACCTGTTACAGGAGCTGGTCTTCAAACTCTTTGTATAGATGCGTCCTGACTGGTTACAGGAATTGGGTCTGGAGCTTCAAAAGGTTATGAATGAACCAGGGATGGTTACTACCTCAACAGGAACGCTGAGAGAACCTTAGGTGACTTCAATCTCAACAGTAACGCTGAGAGAATCTTGGGCGAATTCAACCTCAACAGTAACGCTGAGAGAATCTTGGGTGACTTCAACCTCAACAGTAACGCTGAGAGAATCTTGGGCGATTTCAACCTCAACAGTAATGCTGAGAGAATCTTGGGTGATTTCAACCTCAACAGTAACGCTGAGAGAATCTTGGGCGACTTCAAACTCAACAATAACGCTGAGAGAATCTTGGGCGACTTCAAACTCAACAGTAACGCTGAGAGAATCTTGGGCGACTTCAACCTCAACAGTAATGCTGAGAGAATCTTGGGTGATTTCAACCTCAACAGTAACGCTAAGAGAATCTTGGGGCGATTACTACCTCAACAGTAATGCTGAGAGAATCTTGGGGCGATTACTACCTCAACAGTAACGCTGAGAGAATCTTGGATGTCTTCAACTGGATAAGAAACAAGGAGATCTTAGGGTCGATCTGACTGAACCAGAGAAGGCCTTTGACTGGATAAGAAACAGGAAAATCTTAGGGTCGATTTAACTGAACCAGACAAGGTCTTGAAATCTTCAACTGGATAAGAAACAGGGAGATCTTAGGGTCGATCTGACTGAACCAGAGAAGGCCTTTGACTGGATAAGAATCAGGAAAATCTTAGGGTCGATTTAACTGAACCGGACAAGGTCTTGAAATCTTCAACTGGATAAGAAACAGGGAGATCTTAGGGTCGATCTGACTGAACCAGAGAAGGCCTTTGACTGGATAAGAATCAAGAAAATCTTAGGGTCGATTTAACTGAACCAGACTAAAGTCTTGAAATATAGCTGAGAACTTAACTGGATCTTTCCTGAAAGGTAAAGGTCAGTCATATACAATGCATGATATGGATCAAGCAATGGTGTTCTCAACATAAATGAGATTTGTAAGATATGATGCGTATATGCATGCTTATGATGTATAGAAATGTGATGTTTATGAATGTATCTTCGTCTAGGAAAATAAATCCTTGACGGGTTCCGGGAAGTCACTCCTGGGCTGATGTTGAAGAATAGCTCTTTGCTTCCGCTGGGGATGATAGTTGCAAGAATACCGGTAGGAGAAGATAACTCCGTTGGGGAATAAACTTGGCGAATGGATTACGCTGCGGGGAATAACTACTCTAGTGATCTTGCTGGGGAACAAAACTCCGTGGGGAGAGAGGTACTTTGCTGGAATGTTTGATGGTAACTTTGCTGGGGATACCATTGTTATGTTGGAAGTGTTAATAGACTTCACTAGGGATAAGAAGACTTTGCCGAGGACGATCTTTCCATGGCTTTTGGATGAGGATAACCCAGTTATATCCTGGTAGGGAAATAACCTTTGAATAAAGCCGGGGGACGCGTTCGTGCTCTACGGGGATAAGCTTCCAGAATCTACTGGGGATAAGCTTACTGCTTGGGGAGATAGTTCAAACTTTCCTGGGGAAATTTTGATTGGACTCTCCTGGGAAAATTAATTTGATATGCTGGGGAAGTAGCTCCATTGAATGTTTGATATACTGCCGGGGAACAATCTTTAGATCAAGACTGCCGGGGATGCTTGTTAGGAATGTCTGTACATCGTGTTGGGGAATGTTGAGACCTGCGGGAGGATACCCAACTTCCTTAAGGCTGATAGTAGCTTTGCCTGGGGGGAGTGCACTGGCTTGCTGGCTCATTTCTCTGGGGAATTAAGATATCTGGTTATGTTCTTCAGCCGAATTTACCTTGGTACCTTGGTGGACGGAGTAATTAGATCGTTTGGACAACTCATCCTTGCCCCTGTTTCTGATGTGGGAGAGGAAGACCTGTGAGGTGCTTATAGTTGTTGATGGACAAACCTTCTTCTGGTAGGCAGGTGACAAGATGATAGGACGTAGTCGTACGCTTTGATCCCTAACTTTTGCCTGGACCGCCCTTTCGGGTTTTCAGTCCACCGGGATACCCATTTTTGCCCAAGCCGCCTTTTCAGGTTTTCGACTTGCCGGGTGTACAGATTTTTTTCATTTCATCCCTTATTTTTGCCCGAACCCTTTTGGTTCGCCGGGAAGCCCTTGTTTTTGCCTAGGTGTGTCAACCTAGCGGGTCTTTGATTTTGCGTAGTATTTTTTTCGACTATATCCATGCTCTCAGAATGTAGGGAGTTTCCCCTGTTATAAGTGTTTTGCCATGCCACCAGAAGATGCTTGATCAGGCAAGATTCGTTGCTGGAATGCCCCAAGTGACTCAGGCGGAGATTTGTCCCAAGCTGGTTGGCCTTTTGAGAGATTCTCCGAATCTTGACTTAACTGCCCCAGATGATGGACAATAATCACGTTTTGCCCCTTGATTGGAAGTGCTTTTGTTCACTAGGTATTCATCGTGCGAATTTCCCTGCTGTTCAAACAAATAGTCATATGAAAACAATGTTATATAAAAAATGCAAAGCTTTTGTCTGTCTTGAAGATTTTGAAAATGCATTCTTTTTCATAAAATAAGTGAATGTTTGTAAAACGTGATGTCAACTCCGTATTTATTGCGAGCCTTAAGGAGTCAGGATACCTTTCGTAACAGTATGCTTTCGAACTAACCCATGCTTCAGCTAGGACTTTTGAGGGTTATAACGTGGCCTGGCTCACGGTTTAAGAAACAAAGGATAAAGGCTCAAATTATTTGTACCCACCCGTTCTTCGTGATGTTCTTCAAACCTAAGCTCAGTTGATCGTGCGTTAGATCTTGATTGAATCTTTGTCCTGACGTTCCAATGATGGTTCAGATATTGATGATTTATTCTGAATAGGCAGTCATTCCTTTTTGTTATTGTTGAGGGTTTGTATGACCTCTTTCTTTTTGATTTTGATTTCGTTATCCCTGTTTTTTGCCTGAACTGTTTCTTTTGCGATGACAGTCAGCGGGATGCCTCAGTTTTCGTAAGTCTCCTTCATAGGTTTGGACTTATTGGGCTTTTTATTTTGAGAAGTAATGACTGCCTGTCCTTATGATTATTCGGGATCATCACGGTCTTCTTTTTTTTGTAAGGACCTCTTTGGTGCTATTTCTTATGCACTCGGATCTACTGAGAGAACTACCCTGCCCCGGGTTATGATTAAGGGTTTAAATTTTCGAAAAGAAAAAAAACTCCTACTTCTTTGGCTCAGAGGGGTTGACGAGGGATTATCTTCCTTATAACTCCAGTGTTTAGGAATTGAAACAATGCCTGTACCTCATCAGCGGGGTCTGTTCAAAAGCATACTGTAAAGATCGTGGTATCGTTTTCGTCATCCTCCCTCAAGAGGCTTAGCATTATTAATCGAGCGTTGATCATCAAAAAAAATATGAAAATAATTTGCATATAATGAATACGAAGATATTGCTTCAAAACAGACGTATGCGATACATTAATGAAATAACAACGTTTAACATGAGTAAATGTTTGAACAAAAGAAAATTACAACTTTGAAAATCCTAATGAACAAAAGTATTTTCATCTCAGGGCTTGTTACTTCAGATGGTGGGCCTTGGAGGGATGGTAAAAAAACTCAGCCTGACCATCTTGTGTGAACTCCAATGCTCCTTCATCAATCAAGTCCTGGATCTTGTTCTTCAGAGCCCAACACTCATTTGTATCATGTCCTGGACTGGCAGAGTGGTAAGCACACCTTTTATTGGGATCATAGATAGGAGATGCTGTGTTGGGGTTCCGGGGATGAGCCCTTAATGTGATCAGATTCAACCTCAACAGGCGTTGTAAATCTTGAAACAACGACATGTTGAGCTGGGTGAATTGCCTCCTGGGCTTGTCTGGCTGGAGCTGGTGAGGTTGATGCTGAGTTTGTAACCCTGAAGCCCTTTGAGGAGCTCTCCCCTTATCTCCTTGTTTCAAAGGTGGTTGAACGATGACTGGCTCTTTACCCTTAGACGTTTGCCCCAGTTGGTTACTCTGAAGCAGTTGGTTGACGAGAACTCCGAGCTCTTCTTGTCTTTGAGCTAAACCTTGAATGGCAGTCACCTGCCCCAACATCTGGGCTTTCATTGTATCCATCTCAGCTTGCAGGTGTTTCAGTCGTTCGTCCTCAGCACTGTTCCTGACCAAAGTTCCCATAAGAAGTGCTCTCAACTCCTCCTGCCCCTTGGATAGATTCAGGAGGATTTCCCCGAACCGAGTCTCTTGAGCATGGAAGTCCTGGTTGTATTGTTGGGAAGCCATTGCTGAAATAAACAGCGAAGGAGGTAAGTGACCTGTACAGAGGGTACCTGTAATGCAATGATATGCATGATATGTATGCAATGTTTTCAAGGACCTCGCAGGGTAAACAAGAAAATTTGTTAGAATTTGGGTCCGGTAGCTTGATTGAAGGAACTGCATATTATTGAGAGTCCTTCTTCAAAGGGTCAAAGGCTCACCATATCCAGTGGGTCATAGCCCCTGACAACCTTGGCTAGAGGAAAATAAATCCCCTTTGCCCCTCGCTGGACAGTTGGTTCATCCTGACCTGCATCACAGACCCTTGAGATCCTTGAAATGGGTTAGGATGTATGCAATGGTATGATGTTATGCTATGCATGGGTGTTGCACCCCAAAATTTGCCCTCCCATATTCTCCAAGATTTGTCAAGTCAAGGTCACAAAATTCCCCAAGGGTTGCACAGTCAAACTGTCTCCTATACAGTCAAAACTAGGGTTTGTGTTCTGATCAAGAATTGAAGTTTTCAAGGGCCCAATCAAGTCTCATATGCTTACAAATGTGGTCAAACATCCTCATGTCAAATTTCAAGGCATTCAGCTCAAAATTACACAGTCAAAACCCTAAATTGCACTACAGTCAACTGTAGGGGCAAAATGGTCATTTGACAGTCAAAAGTTCAAATTTTTGGTCAACATATCATTTTGAAGCCACAAACATCATTTGATCAATGCTTGATCATGATTCTCAAAATTTGGCTCAGAAATCATCAAAGATGCAAAAGTTGCTATATTTGGACAGCTGAAAAAGTCAACTGAAATTGACCAGGGCATAACTTTCACATGGATTATCAGAAAAATTCCATCCAAAGCTCATTTTGAAGAGAAAGACATTTCTTACAACTCATCTTCATACTTCAAGTCCAAGAAATGCTCTCACAAAAAGTTATCAACTTCAACATTATAGGTCATTTTCAAAAGTCAACAAAAAGGGACTTTAAGTCAAAGGCCATAACTTGAGATTGGTAAATCAAAATGACATGAGACCAAAGGAATTGGTTAAAGGACTCAAAGACCTTTCCAAAATGTCCAAGAACATGTGAAAAGCTTAAAAATTGAGCAAGTTATGCCTTGTGGAAGTTGGGAAATTTTTGGGAATTTTGAAAAGTCAACAATGGTTCAAATGACCTAAAAATGCAAATGGGCCCATTTTTCTTCCAAGTTTCTTCATGCCAAGCCTATGCACGACCATTAGGCCCAAGAGGAAGTTTTTCTCCATTTTTATTTATTTATTTGGATTATTTATCATTTATAATTCATTTAATTAAATAAAATGCACAAAAAATACAAACCTAATGAAAACAAATCTTTTTATGTAGGTTTGGACTCAATATTTCGTGTAAGTACTAAAGGGGAAAGTTTTGGTGTGATTTGAGCTGATTGAACACAAGATGCACATGGAAAAGATTTGGAAAAGATTTCATGAAATCAAATATTGAAAACAATGAATTCAAAGGATTTTGTGCAATATTTTTAACCTAATATGCTCTATACATATTCAGGAATCAAGACCTAATGAAAAGACACTCCAAGCTGCGCAGAAAATCAATATACAAACTTGCAAAAATTCTCAAAAAGCTCAAATCTGAAATCAGGGTTCTAGTTCGATTCAAGCCTCAATTTTCATTCCATTAGCATCCTGAAGCATCACTGAACGTTTCTCAATCACTAACATCAACCAAAACGCCCTGAATTGGTATCCATAACTCAAACTGTACCAAGGAATTTTTGAAATCGTATAGCATGATTCCAGCATCTTTTTGCATTTTTCTTTATTGATTCATATCCATAATGATGTTTCTAAGCTGACCAATGCGTTTGATTGCATTTTTGTGCCATATATATGAATCTGCCATGCGAGAATTCTAGGGTTGCAGGTTTCTGGAATTAGGGCTTTTGCGTAGAGGAAAAATTACGCTTCCATACTAGTGCCATTAGCTTAAGCAGGTTGAGACGAAGAAGAAGATATACTCGCGAACAATTTATGAAGCTCATGGCTCTAATCGCTATTTTTCAATAGATCCCTTTTTGCAACGCGTTGAAAACCGTTGCCATTGGATTTTGTTTTACAGTGGTGGTGGAGACGATGAAGCGTGTCAACCTGTGACTCGTGCGTTTGAATTTCGCGCGCTGAATCATTAAGGCTTTGTTATTTCTTTTTATTATTTATTGGCCATAATATATTAACTGAAACTCAGTGGCTCAGTTGGCAGGGATACGTGCATATGACTCTCATGACCTGGGTTCAAACCCCAGGTCTTGCAAATTCCAATATTATTTTTCAATGCAGGTTCCTATGCAACGCTGGCACTAAGGACCACCATATTCCATCCAGATCAAGCGTGCCACGTCCATCCCAACGTTAGATCAACGGCCAAGAATCTAAGGAACACATAAACCCTGGTCAAATGCACCATACGTGATTCCAAAAGTCAACGGATTATGAAGCAAATGGGCCAATGTTCTAGGGCCTGCACCTCCTAATCTGGGGCTACACCCCACCCTGGTTTGCCAATTTTGATTATTTTTCTTATCTTTTTAATTATTATTTTAATTGTTATGTTTATTTTAATTATTGTTTATTTAATTTTTAATCAAAATACAAAAACATCATAAAAATCAAAAAATGCCAAAAAATACAATTTTTATTTTATTATTTCCATAAATAAATTGTATGTAAATTATTTAGTTTAATTAGGTTTTTAACTTTAATTCTTTTTTAATAAAATCCAAAAAAATGTAGAATTAGGTTAATTGATAATTTTTATACCTTTTTAATTTTTTCCTTTTTCTCACAATATTATTTATTTATTATTTTATTTTTATAATTAAATGTACATAAATAATTTAGGGTTTAATTTAGGTTTTAATTTAATTCTTTCCCAATAAACTTAAAAAACATTAGAATTAGGGTTTGGACATTTTACTTTAATTATAATTAATCCTTTTTCTTATTTAATCTAAAAAATACAAAATACCAAAAAAACATTCCTTTTAAATCTTTAATTCCTCCTTAATTAATTCATCAACTTTAATTTTTTGCAAAAGGGTCCAACGCCCATTGTTTTTAATGATTTAATTTGCGCATTTATTTTATGTTATTATAATTTTGTATCTCTCCCAAAGCATTGTAATTTAAATTTCTCGCGCTTTATTTTTCCGCTTTATTTATTTTCCGCTAAATCGGGTTCTGGAAATTTTGGCGATGTGGACCCGCGCCTTTGTAATAGCCTTAGATTTATTTTCCGCAAATTTTATAACTGTTAAATATGCATGCAAGAATGAATGGCCTTAATTAAAATCAAGCGTAGATCACAACAAACATGACAAGACAAATAACTGAAACATGACACACAAATCACACACCACCCCTAGGGTACGCCTCACTGTTGCCTTTCGAAAGGTGATCGTCGAGTAGAGGACGTCTTAGTAAGTCCTCATGATCCGGGAACCTGGCATGAGGGTAGCTTCTAAGGTGTCTTCCCATTACTCTGGTGATCACCACGTCCCTAAAACTCGAATTGACCCGAACACCTCCAACGGTGGTGCTACCTACCTCTCAATGGTGGGATGGCACTACTTCAAAGGACATTTACACAGACGAATTCCTTAGGGTAGGTAGGTTCTCGTGGATACTTGCTCTCTTCAAAAACAAACAAAAATCTTTTCACACCAACACTTTTCAAAAGCTTTCAAAACAAACTTTTCAAACACTCTGACGTATGAGTCGATCTGAAATTTTTCAAAGAAACTTTTTAAACCCACATTGAAAAGCAAACAAACAATTTTGAAAACACATTGAGCAAGTATCTAAGAGCCCATGGATAACCATGGATAGAAAGGGTGCTAACACCTTCCCTTTCTATAACCTACCTCCCGAACCGAGAGCAATCTCTTTAAGGAATTTTTCTGTGCTTTTGTCCTTTCCATTTGGAGAAAATAAAAGACGGTGGCGACTCTTGCTTCCGCGACATTTCGCGAACCAGCGTTAAACAGTCAGTTCCAGATCCACCGATCACAGAACTGGCGACTCTGCTGGGGACTTAAACTTAAAGTGAGGTATACCTTAGGGCTAGGTCATAACTATGTTTTCAATTGTCTTCTTTGCTTGCTTTATCATTGTGGGTTGCTTGGGAGTTCTATAGATCCTAAACCTGGATATGGGGGATACCTTTCTTAGAAAGTAGCAACAAGGCTGTGAGGGAACTGTGCGGGGTATACCGACATGGTTGAAACAGTCTGCTACGTTGATGTGGCACTTTGGTGTGTACCGGTAACCCTTGAGTTCAGTCAAGGAGAGTACGGGGCCTCCGCGTGGTGTCATGAAGCATCAACAGACCTTAGGAACCTTAATTGAACAATCTTGGCCTCTTTAGGGTAGTGAGATAACTGACTTTGGTGCAGTTCGAGGTTGGTTGATACTCGATACTACGCTCAATTGAGGGTTGCTTTCCTGGAATATTTCGGTCGCCAGTTCAGTGGCTAAATCGAAACGATGAACAATGAAAGCAATCCCGTGATATTGGGAACCTTAGAACCCGGTTACTTTGATTAGGACAGGTTGAACCCACCAACTTCAAGAGGGTACTACCCAGACCCCATGCTGGCCTTAAACCTTAAGGGCTTGTCTTGTGTGCCTTGTGTGCCCTACATGTTTGTCTTTGTAAATATCTGTGGTGTGTTTAATCATAGCATCATGACATCATCCAGCATCATATGCATTGACTAACCATTTCAGGGGTTCGGATTTTCATCTTTGTTCTTGTTTTGTAGGACATGGAAACTGCTCGTAGAAAGACAATTCAGGTCAATCTTGTAAGGATCCCTCCTCAGCTTAAGGAGCTTATATCCAGGATTCCCGAGAACTCTTCATTCAGTGAAAGGCATGGAAGCCTCATCAGCTTGGTCGACACCAACATTGAGGAAGATATGATAAAGGTCTTGTTCCAGTTCTTTGACCCTCTGCATCACTGCTTTACCTTCTTGGACTATCAGTTGGTACCTACAATGGAGGAGTTCTCCCGGCTCCTGAAGATCCCCATCCTTGATCAGCTACCCTTCAACGGTACAGAAAAGGAACCTAAGCTTGAAGAGATTGCTAAAGCCTTGCACCTACAGTCATCTGACCTCAAGGGACATTGGGAAGTCAGAAGTGGTATCAAAGGGTTCCTAGCCAGGTTTCTATTTGAGAAAGCCCATGAATGTTGGAACTCCCTTGACTTGCAAGCTTTTGAAGAAGTGGTAGCCCTCCTTGTTTATGGTTTGGTGTTGTTCCCTAATCCAGATCAGCTCATTGATATCAGTGCCGTTCAGATCTTTATGTCCAGGAATCCTATACCTACGTTGCTGGGGGACATCCTTCACTCATGTTACACTCGAACCATGAGAAAAAGAGGTGTCCTTATGTGTTGCACTCCCCTCCTGGGAAGGTGGTTTATTTCGCACCTTCCCCAATCAGTCCTGAAGAATGAGCGGGGTTTGAGATGGTCACAACGGTTGATGACTCTTACACATGCAGATATACATTGGTGTCCTAGATCCAGAGGAGATGTCACTATCATTGATCGTTGTGGGGAGTACCCTAATGTTCCTTTACTTGGAATCAGAGGAGGTATTACTTATAGTCCATGCCTGGCTTGGAGACAGTTTGGTTATGCTCGGAGGGACGGTCCTCATGACATGCTAATTCCCGACATAGTTTTTGACTTCGACAATGATACTCAAGGACTTCGTCAGAGATTTATCAGAGCCTGGAGGATGCCCAGTAGGATAGATAGCAAGACACTGGGGCATAGGAACTCCATCCCTTTGGAGCCTTATCTCAAGTGGGTACGCGCCCGCTCTCAGAAGATAGTCATGCCTTATCCTCACATGCTTCCAGTAATCAAAGAACCTGTCTTGGAAGGGGAAGTGTCTCATGTTATTCAGCACCCTGATATGCCCACATCCTGGGAAGAGATGCAGAAGAGCTGGATCCAGCTTAAGGAAGAGCGGAATTCTCTTGAGACTAGTCTGCATGCCAGTGAAAAGAAAGTCTTGGAGCTCACTCGCCTGTTGCATGAGGAGAGGAATCTCAACACCTACATAGCTCCGAAAAGGATGCGCAGTGTATTTTGGGATTGACTTGATTTTTGTACTTTTGCCCATGAGGCCTTGATGTATTAAACAATGATTTTCTTTAATGATAATGTGTGTTCCTTTTTGTCTACAACAAATTTGAACTTTCGAACCCTTGAATGCATTGCATACGCATTTCATACATCATGTGCATAGCAGGTTTTTCCCCTTTTCAGGTTGCTTACAGTTCTTCGCTGTTTATTTCAGCATCATGAATCCCGGATCTGAATCAACGGAGACATCAATCAAGGCTCTCCAGGCGCAGAATGCGCAGTTTCAAGAACTAATCATGGGTCTAGCTAAAGGCCAGGAAGAACTGAAGACTATGCTCCTGAAGAAGGAGAAGAAGAAGAAGAGAAGAACTGTTCTATTCAACTCGGGCCGAAGGTTGGGTAATACTCTGCAGCATGAAGAGGCTGGTTCTTCTGTTGGCAGGAGTCCTTCCCAGGCAGAAGTAAAGGTTCCTACTCCAGTGGTCTCCGACAACGAGACAGATTTTGATGAGGAACAGTATCCTCCTGCAGATGACAGGTACAAACAACTGGAAGACAGGTTGAAGGCTATGGAGGTGCAACAGGCACCTGGGCTGGATTTCGGAGATCTGGGTTTGTCGACTGGTGTAATTATCCCGCATAAATTCAAAGCTCCCACCTTCTCCAAGTATGACGGGGCATCTTGTCCCAAGCTGCATTTGAGGTCCTATGTTCGGAAAATTCAGCCGTACTCTGCGGACAAGAATCTATGGATCCACTTCTTCCAGGAGAGTCTTTCAGGGACTCATCTCGAATGGTTCTATCAGCTGGATGGGACCAAAGTTCGTAACTGGGAGGAGCTGGCTACTGGTTTCTACAAGCAGTATCAGTATAATGCCGACCTTGCACCCACACGTACCCAACTCCAGGGTATGGCGTTAGGTGCAAGCGAAGGTTTTAAGGAGTACGCTCAGAAGTGGAGAGACCTGGCTGGCAGGGTGCAGCCACCATTGACTGATCGGGAGTTGGTTGACATGTTCTTGGGGACCCTATCGGGGCCATTCTTCAACCATCTCATTGGGAATTCTTCTGCTGGTTTCACTGATTTAATCTTGACAGGAGAGAGGATTGAAGCTGGGCTGAAATCTGGGAAGATTGCAAAGGGTGCACCATCTAGTTCGGAGAAGAAACCCTTCAAGAAGGAGTCTAGCGCCGTGTATGGTTCTAGGAGATCAGAGAGAAATGAACACCGCCAATCTGTCAGTGCGGTCATGATTGCTAAGCCTGCTGCCGCTCCCCGGCCAAACAATACTCAGAAGGTGGAAAGACCCCGGAGGGAATTCACCCGCTTAGGCATGACCTTGTCGCAGATCTTGACACAGTTGCTCGCAACTAATTTAGTGACTGTCAGGGAGGCGCCAAAGTTCCCCAATACCGCGTCCCCCAAGTACAACCCGAATGCTCGTTGTGCTTACCATTCAGAAAGCCCGGGGCACTCTACCGATGACTGTTGGGCACTAAAGAACAAGCTGCAGGACCTCATTGACGCTAAGGAGGTACAATTTGAGGCATCTGACAAGCCTAATGTGGTGACAGCTCCCCTGCCTGCTCACGGAGTTAATGCTATTGGTGATGAAGAGGAAGTTGATGAAATTGAGTTCGATAGCTGGATCTACCCGGCTGCTGATGGTGGACTTAACAATTGGAGCGCCAAGGACAATCTCTCTGTTTCTTTTGGCACTAAGTAATAAATTTCTTTGTTTTGTTATTTTGTAATAAACAATGATAAGCTCGATGGCCCGGTGTCTTACCCGAGGCACCGTGGTTCTATTTGTGAGGGCATACGAACTGTCATTTTATACATCATGAATGAAAATCTTGGACGTACTTTTCGCATTGCAAATATTGTGTTCCTTTTCTGTCTTTCTTTTCCTTTACATAATTTTCAAAACAGCTGTATTTACACACACACTCACTCATACAGGTTCCAATCCACTCTGGATCTTACTGATAACAGCTCTGCTAATGCCAATTATGACTTCGAAAATCCGATCAACTTAGCCGAAGACGAAGG
This sequence comes from Vicia faba, assembly GCA_948472305.1. Classification (NCBI taxonomy): domain Eukaryota; kingdom Viridiplantae; phylum Streptophyta; class Magnoliopsida; order Fabales; family Fabaceae; genus Vicia; species Vicia faba. The sequence continues at coordinate 794,214,473 of OX451736.1, read as the reverse complement.
TGAAGATGATTGCGAAGTGCCTGGCGAGCTTGCTAGACTGTTGCTTCAGGAAGAGAGAGCAATTCAACCACATGAAGAGCCAGTGGAAACAATAAACCTGGGTACTGAGGCAGATAGAAAAGAGGTAAAGATTGGTGCCAACCTAGAGCTCAGCGTGAAGCAACGGTTAACCAAGATGTTACATGACTATGTGGAGATCTTTGCCTGGTCCTACGAAGACATGCCAGGGTTGGATACCGATATTGTCGTTCATCACTTGCCGACTAGGGAAGACTGCCCTCCAATTAAACAAAAGGTTCGTCGGATGCGTCCAGAGATGTCCGAGAAGATTAAGGCCAAGGTCATGAAACAGTTCGATGCCGGGTTCCTTGCAGTGACTTCTTACCCTCAGTGGGTTGCTAATGTGGTGCCGGTACCTAAAAAGGACGGCAAGGTCAGAATGTGTGTCGATTACAGGGATCTGAACAGGGCCAGCCCCAAGGATGACTTCCCCTTACCTCACATTGATGTCCTCGTTGATAATACAGCCCAACACAAAGTATTCTCTTTCATGGATGGCTTTTCAGGCTACAATCAGATCAAGATGGCACCTGAAGACATGGAAAAGACTACATTTGTTACTCAGTGGGGCACCTTCTGTTACAAGGTCATGCCGTTCGGATTAAAGAATGCTGGGGCAACCTACCAACGTGCCATGGTTGCCTTATTTCATGATATGATCCATCATGAGATCGAAGTGTATGTAGACGACATGATCGCTAGGTCCCAGACTGAGGAAGAGCATCTAGATCACCTACAGAAGTTGTTCGATCGGTTGAAATTGTACAAGCTGAGATTGAACCCGAACAAGTGCACCTTCGGGGTAAGATCGGGAAAGTTGCTAGGCTTCGTGGTCAGTGATAAGGGAATTCAAGTGGACCCTGCTAAGGTCAAAGCTATTCAAGAGATGCCAGTTCCTAAGACAGAGAAGGAAGTCAGAGGCTTTTTAGGGCGCCTGAATTACATTGCTCGATTCATCTCTCATTTGACTGCTACCTGTGAGCCAATCTTCAAGCTGCTGAAGAAAGATCAGGTAGTACGTTGGAACGATGAATGTCAGGCCGCTTTTGACAGAATCAAAGAGTATCTCCAAGAACCACCCATCCTTATGCCACCGGTTGAAGGGAGACCTCTGATCCTATATCTGACAGTGCTAGACAACTCAATGGGGTGTGTGCTGGGGCAGCATGACGAGTCTGGCCGAAAAGAGCATTCCATTTATTACCTTAGCAAAAAGTTTACCGACTGTGAGACCCGATACTCACTGCTTGAGAAAACTTGCTGCGCTTTGGTATGGGCTGTTCGCCGGCTGAGACAGTATATGCTGACTCACACTACCTTGTTGATCTCAAAGATGGATCCTATTAAGTACATATTCGAAAAGCCTGCTCTGTCTGGGAGAATTGCAAGATGGCAAATGATCTTGACGGAATACGACATTCAGTACACAACCCAAAAAGCCATCAAGGGGAGTGTATTGGCAGACCACTTAGCTCATCAAGCTGTAGATGACTACCAATCAATGAACTTCGAGTTTCCGGATGAAAGCATCATGATAGTAACTGACTGTGAAGTACCTGGACCGGATGAAGGACCTGAGCCAGGATCCCGATGGTCTATGCACTTTGACGGGGCCTCCAATGCTTTGGGAAATGGTATCGGCGCCATCATCATATCTCCACAAGGTACTCATACTCCACTCACTGCCCGGCTGTGTTTCAACTGTACCAACAACATGGCGGAGTATGAGGCGTGCATCATGGGTCTTCAAGCTGCGATCGACCTAAGGATCAAATTTCTAAGTGTTTTCGGAGATTCCGCTCTTGTGATCAATCAGATCAACGGAGAGTGGGATACGAAACATCCAAACTTGATTCCTTACAAAGAATGTGTGTTGACCCTGATTCCCCACTTCACAGAGATAACCTTTGAACACTTTCCAAGAGAAGAGAATCAGTTAGCGGACGCGTTAGCTACAATGTCTTCAATGTTAAAGGTTAAATGGGATAATGAAGCTCCCTGGATCATCATCTGGAAACTGGACGAACCGGCATACTGTTGTGATCTCGAAACTGAATTGGTAACTGAGAAGCCTTGGTACCACGAAGTGAAGAGATATCTGGAAGCTCAGGAATACCCTGAAGGTGCCTCTATCAACGATAAGAAATTCCTGAGGAGGTTCGCAGCAAAATTCTTCCTAAGCAACGGCATCTTGTACAAGCGAAACCATGATTCAACCTTACTGCGTTGTGTGGATAAGATTGAAGCAGAACGAATCATGGAAGAGCTACATGAAGGGACCTTTGGTACGCATTCCAGTGGACATACTATGGCTAAGAAAATCCTACGGGCAGGATATTACTGGTCCACAATGGAAGCTGATTGCTACCAACATTCTAGGACATGCCACAAGTGCCAGATCTATGCAGACAAGGTGCATGTTCCTCCGGTTCCCCTGAATGTTCTGACTGCGCCTTGGCCGTTTGCAATGTGGGGTATAGACATGATCGGCGAGATAAAACCTACGGCATCCAATGGACATCGCTTCATCCTAGTAGTGATCGACTATTTCACGAAGTGGGTTGAGGCAGCATCCTATGCTACGGTAACCAAGACTGTTGTGGCACGGTTCATTCGGCACAACCTAATTTGTCGATACGACGTCCCTGAGCGGATTATTACGGACAACGGTACCAATCTGAACAATAAGATGATCGCTGAGCTCTGCGAACAGTTCAAGATACAGCACCACAATTCTTCTCCTTACAGACCGAAGATGAATGGGGCTGTAGAAGCAGCTAACAAAAACATCAAGAAGATCATGCAAAAAATGACAGTAACTTACAAATATTGGCACGAGATGTTACCGTTCGCTCTGCATGGGTATCGTACTTCAGCAAGGACGTCAACCGGGGCAACTCCTTTCTCTCTGGTTTATGGCATGGAGGCAGTCTTGCCGATCGAAGTACAAATTCTCTCTCTCCGGATAATGAAGGATGCAAATCTAGACGAAGATGATTGGATCCAGACACGACTTGACCAACTTAACCTCATTGACGAAAAAAGACTTGCTGCTATCTGTCATGGTCAGACGTATCAGAAACGGATGATCAGGGCATTTAATAAAAGGGTCAGACCACAGGAATATCAAGTCGGGGATCTGGTAATCAAGAGAATCATCCTTCCTCAGAGTGATCCAAGGGGCAAATGGACCCCTACGTACGAAGGGCCATTTGTGGTTAAGCATGTGTTCTCAGGAGGAGCAATGATCTTAACCAACATGGATGGTGACGACCTTCCTCACCCCGCCAATGCAGACATAGTTAAAAAATACTACGCATGAAAAAAGACCCGCTAGGCTGACATGCCTAGGCAAAAATTAGGGCTTCCCGTCGAACCAAAAGGGTTCGGGCAAAATGAAGGGATGAAAATGAAAAAATCTGTACACCCGGCAAGCCGAAAACCTGAATAGGCAGCTTGGGCAAAAATGGGTATCCCGGTGGACTGAAAACCCGAAAGGGCGGTCCAGGCAAAAATTAGGGATAAAAGCGTAATACTATGTCTCATGGGATCACTTTGCATCCAGAATCCGGTATCTGCATCGAGTTCAGACGGCATCGATCAGTCAGCTTCACCTTCAACCAAGGTCATCAAGTGATGAGACGCTCAGAGTTATAAAGGCAATAGCAGAGTTGAAACCCAGTGGATCATTCATATTTCACACAGCTGTTTTATTTTCTTTTGTACAAAACTTGTATAAACTCTTTTGCTCGGCGACGTACCTCTTACTAGGACGTCAGCCTCTTGTACACAAAACGCCTATTCACAGGCCATTCAAAATCAATAAAAAATATATCTTCAGTTAAACGTGCCAAGTGTTTTTCTTTTTTTGTTTTGTTTTGCGAAGAACGTCCAAGGTTCAATTTGTGATGTATGCATTGACAATAATTTGCTAACTCATGAATATTTGCATACGAAACAAAGGAATTAATTACAGGTGACATTAGAAACAGGGGCAATAAGGAGTTGTTTAAACAATCCAATTGTTCTATCCTCCAAGGTACCAAGGTAGGTTCAGCTAAAGAACACGACCAGTACATATTAGTTCCCCAGAGAATAAAACAATACATTCTTCTCCAAGCAAATCATCAAATATCAAGGAAATTGAGTATCCTCCCGTAGATCTCAATACTTCCCCAGCAGCAATACATATATTCTTAACAAGCATCCCCGGCAGTCTTGGTCTAAAGATTGTTCCCCGACGGCATACCAACATTCAAAGGAATCACTCCCCTGCAATACAAAACTTCCCCAGGAGAGTCCAATCCAGTTCCCCAGGAAAGATGGAATTCATATCCCCAAGCAGTAAGCTTATCCCCAGTAGATTCTGGAAGCTTATCCCCTCGCAGAACACGAACGCGTCGTCCGGCTTGATTTAAAGAGTTATTTCCTTAACAGGATATAACTGGGTTATCCTCAGCCAAAAGCCATGGAAAGAGCGTCGTCGACAAAGTCTTCTTACCCCAGCGAAGTCTATCTACACTTCCAATAACAAGGGTATCCTCAGTAAGTTATCAACAATTCAGCAAAACTTCTCTATCCCCACCGAGTATTGCTTCCCAGCATGGTCGTCAGAGTATCTTCTCTCCCCGCAGACTCTTCATTTGCCAAGTTTATTCCTCAACGGAGTCATCTTCTCCTACCGGTATTCTTGCAGTTATCATCCCCAGCGAAAGCAAAATCTATTCCTCAACATCAGCCCAGGATACGACTTCCCGGCACCCGTCAAGGATTTACTTTCCTATACGAAAACATACATAAAACATCACATACATCATTATAGCATGCATAACGCACTGCATCATACAAGTCTCCTTTATGTTAAGAACATCATTGCTTGATCCATATCATGCATTGTATATGACTGACTTTTACCTTTCAGGAAAGATGCAGTTTAAATTCTCAATCACATTTCAAGACCTAGACCGGTTCAGTTAAATCGACCCTAAGATTTTCCTGATGCTTATCCAGTCAAAGGCCTTCTCTTGGTTCAGTCAGATCGACCCTAAGATCTCCCTGATGCTTATCCAGTTGAAGATAGTTCAAGACCTAGACCGGTTCAGTTAAATCGACCCTAAGATTTTCTTGATGCTTATCCAGTCAAAGGCCTTCTCTTGGTTCAGTCAGATCGACCCTAAGATCTCCCTGATGCTTATCCAGTTGAAGATATTTCAAGACCTAGACCGGTTCAGTTAAATCGACCCTAAGATTTTTCTGATGCTTATCCAGTCAAAGGCCTTCTCTTGGTTCAGTCAGATCGACCCTAAGATCTCCCTGATGCTTATCCAGTTGAAGATATTTCAAGACCTAGACCGGTTCAGTTAAATCGACCCTAAGATTTTTCTGATGCTTATCCAGTCAAAGGCCTTCTCTTGGTTCAGTCAGATCGACCCTAAGATCTCCCTGATGCTTATCCAGTTGAAGATATTTCAAGACCTTGTCCGGTTCAGTTAAATCGACCTTAAGATTTTCCTGATTCCTACCCAGTCAAAGGCCTCTCTGGTTCAGTCAGATCGACCCTAAGATCTCCCTGATTCTTATTCCAGTAGAAGACACTCAAGATTTTTCTCAACAAGCGTTGTTGAAGTTAAAGACATCCAAGATTTTTCTCAACGAGCGTTGTTGAAGTTAAAGTCGCCCAAGGTTCTCTTACCATTCATGCTAAGGTAGTAACCATCCCTGGTTCATTCATCAGCGTTTGAAGCTCCAGATTCAGCTCCTGTAACCAGTCAGGACACATCTATACCAAGCATCTGAAATCAGCTCCTGCAACGTGTCAGGTACTCATTTTCTCTTTTGCAGGTATGCAGGTTCTCGCTAAGGAATCTCCTACGCGATCAACATCCAGATGGCATCTATAAGCCCATCATCCTATTCATCAATCTCTAAATGGCATCTATAAGCCCATCCCCCCATCCAGCATTCTCTAAATTGCATCTATAAGCCCATTCCATCATCACCGTCACTATGTGAGCGCAAATTTCTGGGCACTCTAGTGTCCAATCATCTTCTACCCTCGGATTACGAAAGGCATATCAGCCAATCTGCATCCTCAGGTCTAAGAAGATTGAACAGGGGCAACTGTTGCACCCCAAAATTTGCCCTCCCATATTCTCCAAGATTTGTCAAGTCAAGGTCACAAAATTCCCCAAGGGTTGCACAGTCAAACTGTCTCCTATACAGTCAAAACTAGGGTTTGTGTTCTGATCAAGAATTGAAGTTTTCAAGGGCCCAATCAAGTCTCATATGCTTACAAATGTGGTCAAACATCCTCATGTCAAATTTCAAGGCATTCAGCTCAAAATTACACAGTCAAAACCCTAAATTGCACTACAGTCAACTGTAGGGGCAAAATGGTCATTTGACAGTCAAAAGTTCAAATTTTTGGTCAACATATCATTTTGAAGCCACAAACATCATTTGATCAATGCTTGATCATGATTCTCAAAATTTGGCTCAGAAATCATCAAAGATGCAAAAGTTGCTATATTTGGACAGCTGAAAAAGTCAACTGAAATTGACCAGGGCATAACTTTCACATGGATTATCAGAAAAATTCCATCCAAAGCTCATTTTGAAGAGAAAGACATTTCTTACAACTCATCTTCATACTTCAAGTCCAAGAAATGCTCTCACAAAAAGTTATCAACTTCAACATTATAGGTCATTTTCAAAAGTCAACAAAAAGGGACTTTAAGTCAAAGGCCATAACTTGAGATTGGTAAATCAAAATGACATGAGACCAAAGGCATTGGTTAAAGGACTCAAAGACCTTTCCAAAATGTCCAAGAACATGTGAAAAGCTTAAAAATTGAGCAAGTTATGCCTTGTGGAAGTTGGGAAATTTTTGGGAATTTTGAAAAGTCAACAATGGTTCAAATGACCTAAAAATGCAAATGGGCCCATTTTTCTTCCAAGTTTCTTCATGCCAAGCCTATGCACGACCATTAGGCCCAAGAGGAAGTTTTTCTCCATTTTTATTTATTTATTTGGATTATTTATCATTTATAATTCATTTAATTAAATAAAATGCACAAAAAATACAAACCTAATGAAAACAAATCTTTTTATGTAGGTTTGGACTCAATATTTCGTGTAAGTACTAAAGGGGAAAGTTTTGGTGTGATTTGAGCTGATTGAACACAAGATGCACATGGAAAAGATTTGGAAAAGATTTCATGAAATCAAATATTGAAAACAATGAATTCAAAGGATTTTGTGCAATATTTTTAACCTAATATGCTCTATACATATTCAGGAATCAAGACCTAATGAAAAGACACTCCAAGCTGCGCAGAAAATCAATATACAAACTTGCAAAAATTCTCAAAAAGCTCAAATCTGAAATCAGGGTTCTAGTTCGATTCAAGCCTCAATTTTCATTCCATTAGCATCCTGAAGCATCACTGAACGTTTCTCAATCACTAACATCAACCAAAACGCCCTGAATTGGTATCCATAACTCAAACTGTACCAAGGAATTTTTGAAATCGTATAGCATGATTCCAGCATCTTTTTACATTTTTCTTTATTGATTCATATCCATAATGATGTTTCTAAGCTGACCAATGCGTTTGATTGCATTTTTGTGCCATATATATGAATCTGCCATGCGAGAATTCTAGGGTTGCAGGTTTCTGGAATTAGGGCTTTTGCGTAGAGGAAAAATTACGCTTCCATACTAGTGCCATTAGCTTAAGCAGGTTGAGACGAAGAAGAAGATATACTCGCGAACAATTTATGAAGCTCATGGCTCTAATCGCTATTTTTCAATAGATCCCTTTTTGCAACGCGTTGAAAACCGTTGCCATTGGATTTTGTTTTACAGTGGTGGTGGAGACGATGAAGCGTGTCAACCTGTGACTCGTGCGTTTGAATTTCGCGCGCTGAATCATTAAGGCTTTGTTATTTCTTTTTATTATTTATTGGCCATAATATATTAACTGAAACTCAGTGGCTCAGTTGGCAGGGATACGTGCATATGACTCTCATGACCTGGGTTCAAACCCCAGGTCTTGCAAATTCCAATATTATTTTTCAATGCAGGTTCCTATGCAACGCTGGCACTAAGGACCACCATATTCCATCCAGATCAAGCGTGCCACGTCCATCCCAACGTTAGATCAACGGCCAAGAATCTAAGGAACACATAAACCCTGGTCAAATGCACCATACGTGATTCCAAAAGTCAACGGATTATGAAGCAAATGGGCCAATGTTCTAGGGCCTGCACCTCCTAATCTGGGGCTACACCCCACCCTGGTTTGCCAATTTTGATTATTTTTCTTATCTTTTTAATTATTATTTTAATTGTTATGTTTATTTTAATTATTGTTTATTTAATTTTTAATCAAAATACAAAAACATCATAAAAATCAAAAAATGCCAAAAAATACAATTTTTATTTTATTATTTCCATAAATAAATTGTATGTAAATTATTTAGTTTAATTAGGTTTTTAACTTTAATTCTTTTTTAATAAAATCCAAAAAAATGTAGAATTAGGTTAATTGATAATTTTTATACCTTTTTAATTTTTTCCTTTTTCTCACAATATTATTTATTTATTATTTTATTTTTATAATTAAATGTACATAAATAATTTAGGGTTTAATTTAGGTTTTAATTTAATTCTTTCCCAATAAACTTAAAAAACATTAGAATTAGGGTTTGGACATTTTACTTTAATTATAATTAATCCTTTTTCTTATTTAATCTAAAAAATACAAAATACCAAAAAAACATTCCTTTTAAATCTTTAATTCCTCCTTAATTAATTCATCAACTTTAATTTTTTGCAAAAGGGTCCAACGCCCATTGTTTTTAATGATTTAATTTGCGCATTTATTTTATGTTATTATAATTTTGTATCTCTCCCAAAGCATTGTAATTTAAATTTCTCGCGCTTTATTTTTCCGCTTTATTTATTTTCCGCTAAATCGGGTTCTGGAAATTTTGGCGATGTGGACCCGCGCCTTTGTAATAGCCTTAGATTTATTTTCCGCAAATTTTATAACTGTTAAATATGCATGCAAGAATGAATGGCCTTAATTAAAATCAAGCGTAGATCACAACAAACATGACAAGACAAATAACTGAAACATGACACACAAATCACACACCACCCCTAGGGTACGCCTCACTGTTGCCTTTCGAAAGGTGATCGTCGAGTAGAGGACGTCTTAGTAAGTCCTCATGATCCGGGAACCTGGCATGAGGGTAGCTTCTAAGGTGTCTTCCCATTACTCTGGTGATCACCACGTCCCTAAAACTCGAATTGACCCGAACACCTCCAACGGTGGTGCTACCTACCTCTCAATGGTGGGATGGCACTACTTCAAAGGACATTTACACAGACGAATTCCTTAGGGTAGGTAGGTTCTCGTGGATACTTGCTCTCTTCAAAAACAAACAAAAATCTTTTCACACCAACACTTTTCAAAAGCTTTCAAAACAAACTTTTCAAACACTCTGACGTATGAGTCGATCTGAAATTTTTCAAAGAAACTTTTTAAACCCACATTGAAAAGCAAACAAACAATTTTGAAAACACATTGAGCAAGTATCTAAGAGCCCATGGATAACCATGGATAGAAAGGGTGCTAACACCTTCCCTTTCTATAACCTACCTCCCGAACCGAGAGCAATCTCTTTAAGGAATTTTTCTGTGCTTTTGTCCTTTCCATTTGGAGAAAATAAAAGACGGTGGCGACTCTTGCTTCCGCGACATTTCGCGAACCAGCGTTAAACAGTCAGTTCCAGATCCACCGATCACAATGGGGTAATGTAGGTAAACCCTGTTATGAGTCCCAATTAAGGACTATAAACAAAACCTGCAAGAAACTCAGTACACTCTGTTATGAGTCCCCATTAAGGACTATAAACAAAACCTGCAAGAGACTTAGTAAACCCTGTTATGAGTCCCAATTAAAGGCTATAGACAAAACCTGCAAGTAGTTCATGTGTCAGATAGCAAGCATGCAAGTAATCAAGTACGAAGGCACACAAGTCACACAAGACAAGCCCTTAGAGTTTAGGCCAGCATGGGGTCTGGGTATTACCCTCTTGAAGTTGGTGGGCTCAACCTGTCCTATTAGAAGTAACCGGGTTCTAAGGGTCCCAATATCACTGGATTGCTTTCATTGTTCATCGTTTCAATTTAGCCACTGAACTGGCGACCGAAATATTCCAGGAAAGCAACCCTCAATTGAGTGTAGTATCGAGTATCAACCAACCTCGGACTGCACCAAAGTCAGTTATCTCACTACCCTAAAGAGGCCAAGATAGTTCAATTAAGGTTCCTAAGGTCAGTTGATGCTTCACGACACCACATGGAGGCCCCGTACTCTCCTTGACTGAACTCAAGGGTTACTGGTACACACCAAAGTGTCACATCAACGTAGCAGACTGTTTCAACCATGTCGGTATACCCCGCACAGTTCCCTCACAGCCTTGTTGCTACTTTCTAAGAAGGTATCCCCCAGATCCGGGTTAGGATCTATAGAACTCCCAAGGCAGTACCCCCAATAATAAAACAAACAATTCAGACAATTGAAAACACAAATGATCTTAGTCCTAAGGTACACCTCACTTTAAGTCAAATCCCCAGCAGAGTCGCCAGTTCTGTGATCGGTGGATCTGGAACTGACTGTTTAACGCTGGTTCACGAAATGTCGCGGAAGCAAGAGTCGCCACCGTCTTTTATTTTCTCCAAATGGAAAGGACAAAAGCATAGAAAAATTCCTTATAGAGATTGCTCTCGGTTCGGGAGGTAAATTATAGAAAGGGAAGGTGTTAGCACCCTTTCTATCCATGGTTATCCATGGGCTCTTAGATACTTGCTCATTTGTGTTTTCAAAATTGTTTGTTTGCTTTTCAACTGTGGGTTTTAAAAAGTTTCTTTGAAAATTTCAGTTCGACTCTTGTATCAGTCCTCAAGAGTGTTTGAAAAGTTGCTTTCGAAAGCTTTTTGAAAAGTGTCGGTGTGAAAAGAAGTTTTTTTGATTTGTTTTGAAATTAGAGCAAGTACCTACGAGTTGTCTACCTACCCTAAGGAATCCGTCTGTGTAAATGTCCTTAAAGTAGTGCCATCCCACCATTGAGAGGTAGGTAGCACCACCGTTGGAGGTGTTCGGGTCAATTCGAGGGCTCGGGACATGGTGATCACCGGAGCAATAGGAAGACACCTTAGAAGCTACCCTCATGCCATGTTCATGGACATGAGGACTTACTAAAACATCCTCTACTCGACGATCACCTTTCGAGGGGCAAGGCAACAGTGAGGCGTACCCTAGGGGTGGTGTGTGATTTGTGTGTTGTTTTCAGATATTTTTGTCTTGTCATGCGTTGGTGATCTACGCGTTGCTTTTATTTTTGACATTCATTCTTTCATGCAAGTTATTAACAGTTAAAAGATGCGAGAATTAAAAGTCCTACGCTATTACAAAGGCGCGGGTCTACATCGCCAAATTAATCCAAGACCCGCTTTGAAATAAAACAAAATGCGGAAAATAAATACCCTAATTGATCTATTACATAGCTTTGGGAGAATTACATGAAAAAAGAAAATAAAATAAGCGCGCGAAATAGAATTGTGATCGAATGCGAGGGCGTTGGACCCTTTTAAGGAAATTAAATTGGAATCATGAAATTGATTAAAAGAAAATAAAAGAAAGAATTTTTGGAGTTTTTTTGTATTTATGGATTTTAATAAGAAAATTAAATGGAATTAAAAAAAGATAATTAACCCTAGTTCTAACTATTTTTAATTTATTAAAAAAAATGTTTAAATTTAATCTAGTTTTAACCTAATTATTTAATGGAAAATTTTATTTACAAAATAATAATTAATAATTAAATATGGTGAAAAAGAAAAAAAGGAATAAAAGTATAAAACCCTAATTCTACATTTTTTAGTTTATTACAAAAAATATTAAAATTTAAACCTAGAATTAAAAACTAAATTAATTAATAAAGTTTATTTACATAATAAAATATATTTTTTATTTTTATAGTTTCTGATTTTTTTTGTTGGTATTTTTATGTTATATGAAAATTATTTTTTGTGAATTTAAAATAGTTACAACAAAATAAAAAAAGGAATTGAAATGAAAGAAGAAATTTAGAAAGAAATATACAAACAGGGGGGGTTATCTGGCCCTTTTGGAGGTGTTGTTAGAAGGGTTTGGCCCATTAGAAGGAGGCCCTTTTTGACTTTTCCTGCTGGCGTGTGGAATGTTTGACTGACGCCTATGGTAGACAGCTGGTGATGACCCTTGGATTAAAATTGCTTGGGCATGTGGCAGGCTTAGAGGTGAAGCTGCATGGTAGACCTTTGAAGAGAGGGAGTACCTGAACAAGTTGTAAGAAAAAGCATAGGGAAATATGGGGACCTGGGGATCGAACCCAGGTCCTAATACTTGCAAACGTGCCTCTCCACCAACTGTGCCATTTGATCACTTTGTTATTATAATGAAGCGTAATTAACATATTAAAAAATAGGCACTAGTGGTATAAAATACAAAAAACGCGCCAAGCTTTTGAATCAGCCAACCATAGCCTTCCACGCATCATCTTCCCCATTTGTTCTTCGTTTTTGCCTGAAAAAAACAAACTAGATAGCGGGGGTTTTAAACCCCCACAATCTGAAATACAAAAAATAGCGAATATGAATTAAACAAATATAAAAAGGGCGCGATAGATGTTTTAGATCCTTGGAACGTCACGATTTCAATGGTATAAGTCTTGCTGGCTAATTTTTCCATATGCAAAAGTCCCCAATTCAAGGTTCCTGAAACCCTAGGCATCGTTCATGGTAACTCTTCATATATGCAAGCATTCTTCAATTAAATTATACTATTAGCTTCAGAATCAACACATTAGTATAAAACAATAATGAAAATGCATTGATATGGCGTGTAGATTCGAATACGATCAAGGAAGGATTCGTGTACAGGGTGACTGTATTCTACCGTTTCTTGAGGTGCAGAGGTCTGATTTCGATTGGAGAAGATTCCTGGATGTATCAGGAGTGCAATGGAATAGTTGTTTTGTCTTGAAACCTGCTGAAACTAGGAAAACAGTTTTGAAATTTTCTTCAAAAAATACAAAGTTTGTCTATGGTTTGAGCGCAGCTTCCAGGGTCGTTAGCATTAGGTTTTGCATCTGTATATGTATGCCAATGGATTAGGGTTGAAATTTGAGTCCAAAAACCCTTGTAATCATGAATCAAATATTTGATTTTAATGGCATATTTTTTCAATCTTTTTCATGCCTTTTGGTACCAATCATGGCCAAATCTTTCCTTTTTTTGATGTGCACGAGATCTTGAGGTTTTGATGAGTGATTATACTGCATAAAAAGATTCAAACACATTTGTTTAGTATTTTTTTCATATTTTATTTAATTAAATGAATTAATGGTGATTAAAAATTCAAATAAATAATAAAAAATGATGAAATAAATCCCCTTTGGGCCAAATGGTCGTGCATAGCCTTTGGATGATGATTCTTGGAAGAAAATGTGGCCCATTAGCAATTTTGAGGCATTTGAAGCAAAGTTGACTTTTCAAAATTCCCAAAAATTTCCCAACTTCTACAAGGCATATCTTGCTCAATTTTTAAGCTTTGATCATGTTCTTGGACATTTTGGAAAGGTCTTGAAGTCCTCTAACCAATGCCTTTGGTCCCATGTCATTTTGACTTACCAATATCAAGTTATGGTCTTTGACTTAAAGTCCCTTTTTGTTGACTTTTGAAAATGACCTATAATGTTGAAATTGATAACTTTTTGTGAGATTCTTGGGCTTGAAGTGTGAAGAGGAGTTGTAGGAAATGTCTTTCTCTTCAAAATGAGCTTTGGATGGAATTTTTCTGATGAACCATGTGGAAGTTATGCCTTGGTCAAGTTACAGTTGACTTTTTCAACTGTCCAAATATGGAAACTTTTGCATCTTGAGATTTTTTGAGCCAAGCCTTGAAAATCATGATCAAGAATTGATCAAATGATGTTTGTGGCTTCAAAATAAGATGTTGACCAAAAATTTGAACTTTTGACTGTCAAATGACCATTTTGCCCCTGCAGTTGACTGTAGGGCAATTAGGGTTTTTGATTGTGCAATTTTGTGCTGTAAGTCTTGAAACTTGGTATGAGGATACTTGACCATGTTTGTAGGCATGTGGGACTTGTTTGGACCCTTGGAAACTTCAATTTCTTTGCCAGACTCAAAACCCTAGTTTTTCACTGTTAGAAGGCCCTTGAACTGTGCAACCCTTGAGGAGACTTTGAAGTATGTTCTTTGCAAATTGTGAAGAATATGGGAGGGCAAATTTTGGGGTATAACAGATACCCTTTGGCAGGTTAATATCAGATATTCTGACTGAGAATAGGCTGATAGAACACCTTACAGAAGCTCAAGAATTAAGTTCTATTGAACCAACTGTTGGCAAGCCTCTGAACGACAAGAATCTGAAGAAAATGAAACTGATCGAGAATATCAGAAAGGAGCCCAGCGTTACTCCTCTTGTTGACATCACCAGCAGAAGAGTCCCTCTGGACAACTTTCCACTATTTTCTGAGATTGAATCAAAACCAGTAGTGGTTCTTAGATACTTGGACGCTTGCAAGGCTGATGGTACAGATCCCAAACTGAATATTAAAGATCTGTACCAACAACATCCAGAAGTTACTGTGAAGAAGACGAAGAAAAGAAAGGCCACTTCAGAAGGACCATCCCAGCAGACCCCTAAGAAAAGAGGTAATCTATCTGCTGCTACTGTTTTAAATTCTTCTGCTATTCCAACATCATTCCCAACCCCAGCTTCACATGAACTTCCAATCCCCATACCAAATATTGATGAAACCGAACCAGAGGATGACCCTTATGAGTCACTGAATCTCAGGAGATCCCGCTCCAAAAATCCAAAACCCACAACATCAACAGAATCAGAACTTGACAAAGTTCTGTCTGAAATTGATCAACATACTTCCGCTCCCCTCTCAAATAATCCAAACACTCAACCAGAAATTGCCCACTCTCCTCAACCAGAACATACTCTCTCACCCATACCAGAAGAACCACAAATTCCACAACAACCAGAAATTCCACCTCCCTCTCCACAACCAGAACCTCATCCACCATCACCTCAACCATCACCTCCACAACCTGAGTTTCATCACTCTGAAACTCCATCACCTGAACCTCATTCTCCTTAATCCTCTGAGCCACAACCCTTGGCAATTCAGCTGCCATGTGGTACAACCATAAACATACCCCAGCTGCCATCCTCACCAGAAACTACCCCTCCAAATACTCCAAAGAGTCCAATTATCATTTCTGATTCTCCCACTCCATCTCCCAAACAAACTACTGAAGACCACAGCAGGACCTTCATCGATTTAACAATCCTTGACCGTCTTGCTGACCTTAAAAATAAAATAGCCATTCCCAAACCAGAACAGCTAGATGTTGGTGCTGGCATTGTGAATTTTGAAACAGGCTTGCAGCAGTGGATTGCTTCTCTAAAGCAAGTTTGTCCTGGAATGATTGATCCTGCTGCCTCAGACCAACTCTGGACACGTTTCAGAATATGGGTACATGCTGAAGTCCTCAAGTTGCAAGACATCAATTATGAGCAGGCACAACAGAACTTCAGCAAGCTGCTGAAGGAAGTTGGAAGTCAGCTGCTGAAGGAAGAAGTTCTCCTTCTGGATAGTGAGCCATGGTCTAAGAAGCGTCCAGCTTAAAAAGTGCAGCCAGAAGAGGATCAGACAACTCAAGATGAAGAGGTTAGTCAAGCTGAAGATGTTGCAGAAAGCTCTCAAAAGCTTCCTGCTTCTGACGTTTCTCAAGCTGCCTTGGACAGGCAGACTCTGGAAGAGCTGAAGCTGAATGATATTCGTCTGTAGCAAAGAATAGATGAAAATGATCAGAAGATGAAGGAAAGGATGGATGTGCAAGATAGCAAGATAGATACAGTAGTCAGCATGGTGCACAAGCAGAATGAAACTGCTGATCAGATTAAGACAATGCTGGAGACTCTGTTCACACGCTTTCCTCCTCAACCTTAGTTTTTCTTTCATGATATTTTCATTGTTTTCTTTGCATATCATCTGTACTGTTTTTCTGGCTCTGAATTTAATATAACAAGTTTTTCTGCTCTGATCGTTTTAGCTTATATTACTTACACTTTTTGATTGCTGACAAAAAGGGGGAGAACAAGAATGATATTTTTCAATAACGGATTACTGAGACAAAAAGTCTCAAACATTCTAACACTCTGATATACTTGAATGTTTTCTGTTTTTGCATAAGGATACAGGTACAAGAAGTTAATCACCTCTGATACACTGAAGCTCTGATATTCTGATCTGAAGCTCTGATATTCTGATGTTCAAAGAAAGTCAATAAAGATCTGATCCTGAAGAACTCTTGGAATTAAAAAGGGGAAGTAATAAATTCAGGGGGAGTATCTCCTATCTAAACTCTGATATCTCTTTATCCCTTATCTTTGATAACTTCCTAATTAATTCTGATACATCTTACTATTTAGTTATCTCTGATACTTTTCACGCTAATTTTCAATTAAAAAATATCTAGTTTTTGTCATCATCAAAAAGGGGGAGATTGTTAGAACAAAGTTTGAATCTACTACCCTAAGTTTAAGTTTTGATGATAACAAAATGCTAAGATACATTAATTGTATGATTCATGTAAGACACATATGCTATCTAAAAATTACATTCTGTTTTACAGAAACTCTGATGGGTATCAGCATGAGAATATCAACATCAGCATCAGAAGATGTTATATCAGATACCAGAATCAGAAGATCAACTTGCGCTTATGCTGAAGCTTGATGAACAGATCTGCGCTTAACACTCTGGACTCTGATCAAGACAACAGTTCATCAGCACCTAAGCAGCATCAGAATGAGCCAAAGCCAGAACACGCTTAAGTGGCAACGGTACTGTGCATTCAAGATGATTTATTACCAACGGCATCATTCCAGACAAGATCTGCTTAATAAGGAAAGAATGTTATTGGCATTGAAACAGAATTATTACTCCAACGTACACTATTTCCAATGCTATATAAACAAGTCAATCAAGATTGAATTGGCTAATGCTCTACAACAATCTACACGCCAAAAAGCTATTCATCATCTTCCTCACTCTCAGTTTGCTAAAAGCTCTCAAATTCCTTACTCAACTACTTTAGCAATCTAGTTCTCATAAGCTTAATTTGTGTAGTATCACAGTTGTGATAAACAATTTTTGTAGAAAACATTCACACACCTAGATTTCAATTCTTTGTAAGAAAGTATTTCCTTGAGAAACCGGTTTGTGGTTTGCATCAAGAAGGCTTTAGTAGTTGTTAAAGCAGTTGTAATATTCAGTTGAATATAGTGGATTAAGACCTCGTTGGAGAGAGGCGAAATCACCTTGACGGGTGGACTGGAGTAGTTTGAGATCAAAAGAACCAGGATAAAAATATCGTGTTGATTGCAATTGATTTCCAGTTTTTACAATTCAACCCCCCTTCTTGTGTTTTTCACGTCTTCATACCCCACTTTGGTTGCCTTTAGAAATAAAACAGTCATGAGGCAGGAACGCTTTAGCAAAGACCCATAAATCAAAATATCAAAGTCCCTCGATGATCCTACAGTTTCCTTCTCGATAAATGATCTAGTCCCTAAACAAAATTGCTAAAGCGTCTCCACAAGTTGCTTTTGTGACTGTAACGTCCCTTCGAATGTCCCTCATACATCCAATGATAGGGCTACTGTGATACGGTGGGAGAACTGACTTGGGCGTTTTGATTTTTATCGAAAATGTTGCGGTTAGCAAGAGTCACCACCGACTTTTCTTTTATCCAAAAGGAAAGGCGAAAAAGCACAGGAAAGACCTTTGAGATTATTTCTTGAGTTCGGGGGGTAGATTACGAAAAGGGAAGGTATTAGCACCCTTTTCATCCAGGGTTTTCCATGGGCTCTTATTTACTTTCTAGATCACTTGTTTTTGTTTGAAAATGTGCTTTGTGTGGTTTTTGAAAGTATTTTGTAAATATGCCATTGTTTAGGCAAACTTTGTAATGATTCTCGTTCGCAAGAATGTATACAAAGTGTTTGATCTTTTGAAAATGTTTTCAGGTTTGAAAGATGTTTTGAAAATATGGGTATTTAGAAAATAGCAAGGATGTTTTGGTTTTGAAAATTGAGCAAGTAACTATGAACATTCTACCTACTCAAAAGTCTTTCATGTTAATTTCCTTTTTTCCTTTGACATTGTTATCTTGCCATTGATTTGGTAAGTAACCCTATCTTTGGATGTAAACGGGACGGGCGTGGGTCAACGTATAACCATGATTAGCAATGTTGCAAGGTATCTTAGCATTTCCTTTAGAGACTAAGATCATTTTGAAAGGCAACATTGATAGCGTCATCGAGGGACTATGATCTTGTATTTTTTATTGCTTTTTCTAAGATATCCCACATGCATAACATGGCCGTTTTTGTAAGGCAACAAGTGGAGTTAACCCTAGGGGTGCAAGTGTGCAAGTGTGTTTGATTTGCATGCATTACTTATCTTGACTTAGGGTTCTCTAAACATTGATTTTATCTTTCCATACAAACCCTAATTTACTAGCACTGCTATGAAAGCGATAAATTGCGGAAAGTAAAATTACTACGCTATTACATCACTATGGGGATGGGGTATACAAATTTACAAATGGGGGTTGCAAGAAAATTAAACCCTAATTACTATTACAAGGCTTTGATAATTACATAATTTATAATGCAAAAATAAAATATGCAAGAAGATGTAAAGTGAGAGAAATTGCTTTTTAGGGTTTTTTTGTAGAAAAAGGGTTTTGTAATTAATTTCATTGAAGAAAAATCTAAGTCTAAGTTAATTGTTTAGAAAAGTATTTTTGAGGTTTCATTTGAAAAAAAAGGTTTTATAAAGTTAGGTCATTTCCAAGCAATGCAATATGTCCAAAATAACCTAAAAAATCTCCAAAATCAAGAAATTTGGTGCCCGAGTTTACACGGGCCGTGTCAGTTGACACGGGCACCCGTGTCAGGACCTGTCTATGACTTTTCTGCATTTTTTTATTCCATCCAATCTGACACGGCCGTGTCACGTCACACGACCGTGTCACGTGACACGGGCGCCCGTGTCAGCCCCTACCCATCTTTTTTGCTCGTGTATGCACCAGTAACATTGACACGGGCCGTGTCGTTTGACACGGGCACCCGTGTAAGCCTCTATCCCTGCACATTATCATGTTTTTCAACCCAATTAAACTGACACGGTCTGTGTCTTGTGACACGGGCACCCGTGTCAGCCTCTGGTCTGGCTTTTTGTTAGTTTTTTTCTCTTTGATCTGTCTTGTTATATCTTTTGAGCGCAAAAGCAAATGATGTATGAACAATGATATCATAGTTTAAGAAAGTTTACCTCTCGAAGTGGAGGTTTTAGAACACGTACAGATGTTTCCAAGTGCAAAGTATTAATTTATCGAGCTCCTTTGAACCTTCTTGAAGTAGCTCCAACCTTCTTATTGTGCTGAAAATGGTTGAACTGCTCTAACCGAGTCAAGTTGCAATGTATATTTTTTTTAGTTTAGAAGATGGTGGTAATGATGTTACAGAAGTTATTCTTATGTTTTAACAACTTCTATATGATGTATATGAAGTGTTTGGATGGTTTGTTTGGAGAAAACTTGCAAGGTATAAGATTCAAAGATTTGGACTTCAAAGCTCAAAAATGGAGGTTTTGTGTACAAATCTGGTTTTTGACAGCAAAAATGAGTTTGAGTGTTAGTTTCCCTTCTATTTTTTTTGGCCTTTCTCTCTATTTTTTCTAACTTCTTTCTCTTGTGATTGGCCTCTCTATTTATAGAGAAGGTTTGAGACTTGAACAAACTCATATTTTGGATCACATGTTATGGCTAGGTTAGATTGTACATGAAGCAAGCTTGAAGAACATGTTTCCAATGCTTGTACCAAACTATCTAAAGTGGTTGATCACTTTAAACATGTTTTTTATGACTTGTAGAAGTTGAGTTTGATTAGAACAACAAGTTATAGGCTCAAGAAATTGACTTTATGATTAAAGTGAACTTTGCAAGAATGGCAATGGTGCCTTTGTGCCAAAAATGGAAAGATGCAATGGACAATACTTGAACCACTTGGATAATGGTTTAATCAATTGTATAAACATCTGATTATGGATAGATTTTCAAGTCAAGAGGCCTGCAAAGTGAAGATTATGCAGCATGGCTAAGATTTTGGTTCCTTGTTCATCACAAATCTGCCTTGTAAATCAAGAATGAATGCCCAACTTTAGATCCTTGAATATCCTAGCTCAAATATGATAAATTCATGCTCTTGAATGTTTTGGAAAGATTGAAACACCCTCTATAACTTTCATGTTGGCCATTTTGACAAAATCATCTCATAACTATGTGAAAAAATGCCAAGAAGTTGGGATAAAATCCTAACCAAAACTGCTGAAAATTTCTCTAAGTGTTTATTAAAAAATGCCATGACTTCATGAATTTATAACTCAAAATCCAAGCATTTCTAGGAAAAGTTTTGCCCTATAATGTTTTAGATCTCTTTGAGATCTACAACTTTCATGTCGGAAGTTTCCCTTGAATCATCTTGCATCATGTTGGAAATTTGGCATAAAGTTGTGAAAAAAACATGAATTTTCCAACACTTAGAAAAAATTTTAAGTTTGAAATTTTGACTTTTCAAAGATGAAATTTGACTTTTTTATTTCTTGATGAACAAGTTTCATATTCTTGAATATCTTGATGAAATTTGACCTTTGGAATGTAATGTTGACCAAAAAGTCAAAGTTTGACTTTCCAGTATGCAATTGACCATTTTGGCCTTGGGCCATGTGATACGGTGGGAAAAACTGACTGTTTTTTGGAATGCTGGTTTGTGTTTTGCGTTTTGTGTTTGCAAAATGTCGCGGTAAGCAAGAGTCGCCACCGACTTTTATTTTATCCAACAAGGAAAGGAAAAAAGCACAGAAAAATTCCTTTTTTCGAGATACTTCTCGGGTTCGGGGGGTAGATTATAGAAAGGGAAGGTATTAGCACCCTTTCTATCCGTAGTTATCTACGGGCTCTTAGGTACTTGCTCATCATTTTCAAAATCGTTTTCTTTGTGCTTGTGGGTTTGAAAAAAATTTGTTTTCAACTTCGATTTAACTCTTGCTTCTGTCTTCAAGAGTGTAATGAAGTGTTTTTGAAAACTTTGTTTAAAAAGGAGTGTAAGTGTGAAAATTTTGTTTGGATGAGCAAGTATCTAAGAACTATCTACCTACTCGAAAAAGGAACCGTTCTATGCTAATTTCCTTTAGACAATACTATCCCACTATTAGTGAGTAGGTAGCACCGTCGTTGGAGTTTGAGGGTCAATTCGAATGAGGGACATACGATCACTAAAGCAATGTTAGGATGCATTAGCGGTAACCCTAATATCTTAGATCATTTGTTTGAGGCAACAATATCCGAGGCAAACGTTTTGAGACGACTATGATCTTTTAGACAAGAGGACGACCTCTAAAACGACCTATACTTAATGATCATGTACGAAGGCAACCAAGTGGGGTGTACCCTAAGAGTGCGCATGTGCGAGTGTGTCGTTTTCAGTTATTTTTATCTTTGCACATGTTAAGGGTGATCTAATTTAATTTTAAGATTAACATTCAGTCTTGTCATGCAAACCCTATTATCAAACATCTAGCAGTTATATAATTTGCGGAATTAAAATGCGGAAATTAAATTACAAGGCGTCGGGTATTTACATCGCCAAAAGCAACCCTTTGAAAATAAAATAAAGCGGTAAAAATAAATAAAAGGTCCTAATTATCTATTACATACTGGAAGCAGATACATTAATATGGATAAAAATAAATAAAGCGCGCGGGAAATTAAATCGAATGCGGGATTAGGCTTTTGACCCTTTTTTAAAATAAAATGTTTTTTTTTGTTGTTTTTATTTGAAGAAAAGAAATTAAATCCTAAATTAAATACTAAATTAGAAATTAAATAAATTAATTAATGAAAAATAATAAAAGACATATTTTTGGAATTTTTGATATTTTAAGAAAGAAAATAAAAAAAATTAAATTAGAATTAAAACCTAATGATTTCTAATTAATTTTATTTATTTACAAAATCAATTAAAGTTTCCTAGAATTAAAACCTAATTAATTAATTAAGATTTATTAAAGAAAAATAAAGTTCTTAATTTTAATTGGACAAAAATGTTTTTTTTTGTGATTTTTTAATAAAAAGAAAAATTAATTAATTGGTTAGAAAATCAATTAAACAAAATAAAACAATTAAATTAAATAAGTAAAAGTGTGAGAGAAAGAGAGTTTGGGCTTGGTTTTAAGGGTGTGGGTAGCAACTTTGTTGGCCCAATAGTAGATGATCCAAGTGGACTTTTGTGATCCAATACACATGCGTTGACCTGGCTTTTGGTGCTCCTCTGATGCTGACCACCAGATCTGGCCATCTGGCCATCTGGCGTGTTGAAGAGTGAGGCGCATGATGGATGATGGACTTGAATGTACACCAGATTACCTGAAAAATAAGAAGAAAATGCAAGTTACTGGAGGCAGGGATCGAACCCCTGACCTCCAGCCTTTTGGTCTTTGAACGCTTATGTGGCCACCACTAGGCCAAGTTGTTGCTTTTTTTTATTATAATGCAAATGAAATATAATATATGAAAACAAATCAAATGCCAGAAAAATAAAAAAAAAGCGCGCAAACGTTTGAATGGCCCAATGGGAAGATGACACGGCTTCGTCCCTGTCCTCCCAGAACTGTAATTTTACCTGCGGATTTTTATCCGCGGCAAAAAATGCACCTTCATTCCAAAATCCTTCTCAGGCTATGAAAATGATTTCTAATGACATGGTTGAGTTCTTCTCAAACCACTGATCACAACCATGGCCAATATTATGGCCAATTTTCCCTAAAATAGAAAACCCCAAAAATAAGAACAAAACCCTAATAATGGTAGATTTTGCTACAGGTCAGATAATCAAAATCAAATGATGCTAAAAGCTTGTAAATGATGTGAGGATTACAAATATGCAATTAGTTTTTGTTATAGATGCAAGAATAATGCAAATCGAAATCAAGAATGGGGCGGATCCGTGAGAGACTTACAGCGCTCTAGGAAGCTTGAAAACGCGTGGTTTGGATTGGGTTAGCTTCTGGAGATAGCCAGCAATCGATTGAGACAAGTCTCAAGCCCTGAAAATGTCTCTAACCTTGATTTCGATCTCAAGCTTTTTTCTGGTTTTTGCAACTTTAGTTATCTCTATAACTGCTCTCTAACCCTGATTCTTGTGCCTTTCGCTTGCTTATGTATTGCTCAATGTATTAGGGTAACAAACTTTGTCCAAATCTCCCTCTGTCAATGATTGAATATTGGATTTGATTCTCCATTAAAACCTTCCAAAATTGGCTTGATTTAGATCTTTTTGTGCATACAAGCCTTGATTCGAGTTTGATGAGGTACTAGCTGTCCATTGGAACCTGAAATCATTAAAAAATCTTTGGTTATCAATATCTTTGATTTTATGTGATTTTATTTGATTTAAAATGAATTAATTCAAATAAAAATCAAATTAAATAATCAAAATAAGATATGGACATATGGCCAAGGCTAGGGCACGTGGACAATAAGGCAAACTCAAAACAAGCGAAAAGAATGGGCCCATTTGGAAAAATTTGAAGTTTTGGGGATAGTTGACTTTTGGCAATTTTGCAAAAAAGTCCAACTTCAACAATGCATAACTTCTTCAATTTTGAACCTTTGGAAGTGTTCTTGGACGTTTTAGAAAGCTTGAGATGTCCTCTAACCAACCCTTTTAGTCTCATATCATTTTGATATTCCATTCCCAAGTTATAAGCTTTGACAAAAAAGGTGTTTTTGTTGACTTTTCAAAATGACCTATAATGTCCAAATTCATAACTTCTTGTGAGTGCATATTTTGATCTTGGGGTATGAAGATGGATTGTTGGGAATTGTATCCTCTTTAAAATGAGCTTTGGATGGGTCATTTATCATAAAGTATGAGAAAGTTATGCTTGGTCAAAGTTGGGTTGACTTTTCCTACAAAACCCTAATTTAGTAACTTTTGAATCTTGATGAATTGTGAGCAATCCTTGATGAATCATGATCAACCCTTGATCAAATGATGAAATATCATTAAGAATGAGAATGTTGACAAAAAATCTTGAAGTTTGACTGTTTGTAGGTCACAGTTGACTTTTGCCCTAATACAGTCGACTTTTGGACCTTTGAGCAATTGACTGAGCAAACTTCCTCTGCAAGGCTTGAAACTTGACATGAATGACCTTTAGAATATATTAGGAAATTGGTGAGAATTTTAGATCATTTGGACTCAAGTATCTTGATGCAATGTGAAACCCTAATTTGGGATAGACTGCCTTAGGAGATAGCTTGTCTGGTCAATTTTTGAGCAACCTTGAGCAACTTGGAGATTTTTCTTGCAATTGCTTTGAGAAATATGGGAGGGAAAATTTTGGGGTACAACAGGCCAATTCCAAACCTAAATTGATGTATCACTTCCGCAAACTTGACGTCATAGAAGATCTTATGAGAGAATCTTTGAGATATGAGAGGGCAAATTTTGGGGTACAACAGTTGCCCCTGTTCAATCTTCTTAAACCTGAAGAATTAGATTGGCGAGTCCTCCATTCGTGACTTGAAGGTGAAAGATGACTGAACACTAGAGTGCCCATAAATTTGCACTCGAAGATGGATGGTGAATGGGCTTATAGATTCCATTTGGAGAAATATTGGTAAACACTAGAAGAAGTATCAGCATAAATCTCTTGTTGATTTATACTAAAACTTGATGTTTTACCTGTGGGAGACAAGAGTTAGTAAAATGAAAATGCCTGGATGATGTTCATCAGATGTGGTATTATGTTAAATGCATATAGTATGTGAAGATGTGAAAAACACAAGAAGGGTGGGTTGAATTGACAACTTGGATATAAAACAGCTTAATGACACAATATTTTTATCCTGGTTCGTTTGATCTCAAACTACTCCACTCCACCCGTCAAGGTGATTTCGCCTCTCTCCAACGAGGTCTTAATCCACTAATCTCAACAAGATTACAAAAGCAACTTTAACAACTGTTAAAGTCTTCTTGAGTACAACCACAATCTGGTTAATCTCAAGGATCTCTTTTACAATATGATTAAACAATATGTGTTGTTGTTTTTCTAACAAAAACGGTTTATCACAACTATGATAAATTACACAGGTTTAGCTTAGAATAAAGAATGAATTTGCTAACAGCTTTAATATGCGTGGTTGGTAATCTTAGAAAAATCGTTGTGTGTATGTACGTGCTTCATTTTGCAAGCTGACTTGTTTATATAGGCAGTGTAATGACGTTGATCATAAAGCATGTTTAATGTCATTAACACACTTTCCTTTTGGAGAAGATCCTGTCTGAAGAAAGCCGTTGGAATTGATGCTATCTTGAATGTTCAGTAACGCTTCAGAGTCTTTTCTCCTTACTGCTGATGATGCTTCAGAATATTGATGACTTGGTTTGATATGTTCTTGTTTAGAATCAGAGTTTACTATAATTGAGTGCAGGTTCTGGTCACCAATCTTCAGCGTATAATCTGATTGCTTCAGCGTGTAACACTTATGGCTTATCTTCTGATGCTGATCTAATCAGAACTTCTGCATACATAAAACATATTTTTTAAGGTACATATTTGTTCTTTGTATTTATTTATTCTTTGTATTTGTTATCATCAAAACTCTAACCAAGGGTTGTAGAATCAAACTATGTTCTAACAATCTCCCCCTTTTTGATGATGACAAAAACCATATTTTTCAATTAAAAAATAAAGAAGAAAAAGTTTAGAATAAAGAAGAAAAACTCCCCCTGAGTTGATTACTTCCCTTAAGTTCCTTGAGTCTTTGAGCATCAGAGTTTAACTGCGTCTTTCATCAGAGTTTGTACATGTTCAAGCTTTTCAGAAGATAGAGGTTAAGTAGTCCAGAATGTTTGAGACTTCTATCTCAGTAAACCGTTATTGAAAATATCTTACTTTCTCCCCCTTTTTGTCAGTTATCAAAAAGGCAATATAATCAGAGCTAAAAAGTTAATTTATATTTTAAAAAAACAATAAGCAATGATAAGTAGTCCAGAACAGAAGAAATTTAAAACAAAGTTACAGATAAATAGGTTTAAAACAGAAGAGAATCTAAGAGGGAGGAGGAAGGCGTGTGAACAAAGCTTCCAGCAAACCCTTGATCTGGGAGTTAGATTCTTCTTGTTTGCCTAAGATACTCTTGATTTCTTTGTTAGTGTCCTCCTGCTTATCCAACCTTTCCTGGATAACAGCACTTGCTCTCTTCAATTCTTCCAGAGTTTGCATGACATAGGAAGGAGCTGGAGATTCTTCAGTATCTGGACGCTTCTCAGAGCATTCTGCAGCTTGATCATATTGAACCATTTCCTCTGCTGAGATCATCTCTTCTGGAGTAGCAGTCAAGGAGAGACCTTCTGGTTATGGTTGAACTTCGTTTGAGAGACGATGTTCTGACCAGGGAGCATTATCCAGAGGGAGAATCTCCTTCTTGAGCAGATGGCTCAAGACTTTTTCTTTAAAAACCTTTAGCATATCACTGAAATTTCGTTGAACCTATTCATAGCTCTGTTCTTTTAGATTTAATGTTTCAGAACTTAGCCAGTTTCTAAAACTTGTCCATAGATAATCAGAAGTAGCAGGATTAGTCATCTCTAGACTAGCATGCTTCAGGGAGGTTATCCATTCCTGCATTCCTGTTTCAAACATCAATAAACATGTACCAACATCTGGTGTGGTTTCAGTTGGTTTTGGTTTGGGAATGACAATTTTGTGAGATATAGCAGCTAATCGTTCCAATGTCGTTGGATCAATGACAAGTCTTACATTGTCAATTGGATTACTCTTGGGTTAGGGAGTGAGAGAGTCGGGTATGATGATTGGACTGGTTGGGGAATTTGGTGGTGTGGATTCCAGAGAAGAAGGAATTTGTGGAATGTCTAGGATGGTGGTAGGCATGCGAATGGCAAGTGGTTCAGTGATTCTTGGGATTGGGATTGTATCTGAATCTGAAGTAGGTTCTTCAGATTGATTGGTTGAAATATTGTGAGGTTCTGGTTCATAGGTCTCAGATGGTTGATTCTCAGAGGTTTGAGCTTCTGGTTATGATTGTTCAGGTTGAGGTGATGATGAATGAGGAATATCATGTTGTGGAGAGAGAGGTAGTGGAATATCTAGTTGTGGAACATTTGTTGTAGTTTCAGAGTTTGGATTAACAGGGATTTAAGGATTTGGATTTTGTGGTGTGGGAGCTAAAATGTCTTGGTCAAAAGAGTCAATATCAGACAGAACTTTGGCAAGTTCTGGTTGAGTTTGTTCAGGATTTGGATTGATAGGAAGGGAGTGAGTTTCTCTTAGACTTAGAGTTTCTGATGGATCAAACCCTATGTCAAAGTCATCAAAAGTTTGTGGGGTTGGATGTTCTGATTGGGTAGTTATGGTTTCAAATGTTGATATAGTTATTGATTCTAAAACAGTAACAAAGGAAGGATTACCTTTCTTTTTAGCAGATTTTGGAGTCCTTTGGGATGATCCTTCTGCTGCTACCTTCCTTTTCTTTGTATTCTTCAAAACAACTTCTGGAGCCGCCTGATGCAAGTCCTGGATATTTAATTCTGGTGCAGCGCCATCTGCCTTACACGCATCCATATATCTGATAATTATCTCAGGCTTGGAGTCAATCTCAGAGAAAAGAGGAAAATCATTTAGAGGAATTCTTCTGGAAGTGATGGTTGCAAAATAAGTAACGTTGGGTTCCTTCTTGATGTTCTCAATGATTTTCATCTTTTTCAGATTCTTTACGTTCAGAGGTTTCCCAACAGTTGCTTCTAGTGAGCTAATTTCCCGTGCTTCAGTCAGATGCTCTATCAGCCTATTCTCTGTCAGAATATCTGATATGAGTCTTCCTAGGGGTATCCAGTCCCTTTTGGTACGCTCATCTTCTCTTGTTTCCTTTACACTGGTCCTCAGATGATTAAATAGCAAGTGAGGGAGATTTACCTTAATCTTCTTTTGAGATAAAGTAGATCAGAAACTGCTGATCAATGTTTATGTAATCAGGAGAGCTAGTTGGCTTCCTGTGGTTGATGCATCCCAGAATTATTTTAGCCCAGATTCTATGATGATCCTTCAGATCCCTAATCTTGATGGAGGGTAGACCCAGAGTGAATATTTCCCTTGCAATAGAAGCAACATCAGAACATCTTTCAGCCATGGCTATACACCTGACACCTCCACCATTGTAACTGATAAGTCTTGAAATTAGGTCTTCAGTAATGACAATCTTCTTCCCCATGACATACGAGGTAACTTGATGGTTTGAGGAGGAAGCATCTATCCATAATTCTTTGGCAAGAATTGGAAACAATGGCCTTAGAAGACGGTCAAAATATCTGTTCCATCCTTGAGCATTGACGTCTTCAGAGAGATTGAAGACATTTTCTTGAAGGCTTTCAAAATCAACAATCAATTATGAAAGAAATTCCAGATTGTCAATGGGAGTGAGTAGCATTCTGTATGGTTCTTCGTACTATTTCGTAGAAGTATTTTCCTGAGTACTGGTGTTTTGTATGCTTGAAGAAGCCATGTTCACACAAGAAATTTGAGAAAGATGAAAGGGTTTTTTGAAAGTACGAACTGAAAACAATTAGAAGGTATTGAGAGAGTAAAAGTGAAAGAATGTAAAAAGTGAAACTTGAGTTTAAATAGATTTTCTTGAAAGCATAAACAGTAAGAGAGAGAAATAATTAGTCATGATTATAAGCATTAATGAAAGTTGATATTAGGGGATTCAGAAAGATATTGGAACGGTTACCCATGACGTGTGTCTCAATGCACCCAATCAATGCTTTTGACCTTTCAGAAAAGTGAACGCGTGTTCAGCCTCAGAAGGTAGCTGATGAATGGATGACAATTGTTTGCTTACGTGAACAACACACTTCTATCCTTGAAATGAAATGCTCAGATATTCATGGATAGATTCTGATACAATCTGTACTTCTAAAATTCTGAAGGCAGGTTGATCAGTAGTTCACAGAAAATGACTAAAATTCTGAAGGTTAAGATATGTAAATAAAACAATTTATTCTGGGCAAAGCTTCATGCTGAGATGTTTCAGAATGAAGTTAAACCTATCTTCAGAAAGAGGTTTTGTAAAGACATCAGCCCATTGATGGTCTGTGTCAATGAATTTTAAGTTAAGAATCTCTTTCTGAATATAGTCCCTAATAAAATGATGTTTTATTTCTATATGCTTAGCCCTAGAATGCAAAATAGGATTTTTGCTGAGACAAACAGAAAAAGTATTGTCACAGAGGATAGGGATGTTACTCTCAAATATATTGAAGTCCTCAAGTTGACTTTTCATCCAGAGCATTTGTGTACTACATCCAGCTGCTGCTATGTATTCAGCTTCTGTTGTTGATAGTGCTATTGTGGATTGTCTTTTGCTGGACCATGAGATTAGATTTTCTCCCAGAAACTGGCAGCTTCCAGAAGTGCTTTTACGTTCTACTCTGTCTCCAGAAAATTCAGCATCACAGTATCCTACTAAGCTGTATTCACTTGATTCGCTTAACTGCTGTTAAGTGAGATTCTCTAGGATATGATTGGAATCTAGCACAATTGCAAACACTGAATAGAATGTCAGGCCTTGAAGCCGTCAGATAGAAAAGAGAACCAATCATACCTCTGTAGACCTTCTGTTATACCTTTTTACTTACCTCTTCTTTTTCCAGAATGCACGTGGGGTGCATTGGAATCTTTGAGGGCTTACATTCTGAGAGATCAAATTTCTTCAGAAGTTCTCTGACATATTTGCTCTGATGAATGTAAGTTCCTTCTGGATTTTGATTTATCTGAATGCCTAGAAAGAATTTGAGTTCCCCCATTAGGCTCATTTCAAACTCTGCCTGCATACATTTAGCAAACTCTCTTCCCAAAGAGGGTTTAGTAGATCCAAATAAGATGTCATCAACATAAATCTGACAAACTAACATGTCATTCTTAACTGTCTTACAGAACAAGGTTGTATCCACTTTCCCTTTGGTGAATTCCTTTTCTAACAGGAAGTTACTTAGTCTTTCATACCAAGCTCTGGGAGCTTGTTTCAGACCATATAGTGACTTCTTTAGTTTGAAAACATATTCTGGATTTTTGGAACTCTCAAAACCAAGAGGTTGGTGCACATATACCTCTTCATCTATATAGCCATTTAATAATGCACTTTTGACATCCATCTGATACAAAGTGATGCCTTTATTGACAACAAATGATATTAAAAGTCTGATAGATTCTAACCTGGCCACTGGAGAAAAAGTTTCTGTATAGTCTATCCCCTCTTGCTGACTATAACCTTGTGCTACTAGTCTTGCTTTGTTTTTGATGACTTCACCTTGCTCGTTTAGTTTGTTTCTGAACACCCATTTTGTACCAATGACGTTGAACCCTTTTGGTTTGGGAACCAGATCCCATAAGTTATTTCTGTTGAATTGATTGAGTTCCTCTTGCATTGCCAGAATCCAGTCATTGTCCAGAAGTGCTTCATCAATTGTTGTTAGTTCAATCAGAGAAACCAGTCCCATGAGAGATTTTTCAGAGTTTCTGAAAGTTGATCTTGTTCTGATTGGATCTTCCTTCCTTCCCAAAATTGTATCTTCTGGGTGATCAATGTTGCTTCTGGATAGTCTTTTCTGGAGTTGATCAACAGAAGGTGTTGTATTTCTTGTAGTGACTCTTTCTATTGTTGAGGGAGTGTCTCTGTTGAGAGCCTCTGATGAGTTGTCTTCAGTACCTGTGAGTTCAACTTCCATACCTGCAAGGAATTCATTCTGCTTTGACTTTTGAGAGTAAAGCTTATCATCAAGCCTAACACTGATTGACTCTTCAACAATCTGTGTTTCTGTATTGTATACTTTGTACCCTCTCAAGCGTTCAGAGTATCCTAACATAATACATTTTTTTGCTTTAGAGTCAAACTTGTTCAAATAATTTCTTGTATTCAGAATAAAACATGTGCATCCAAATGGGTGAAAATAAGAAATGTTGGGCTTTCTGTTCTTCCACAATTCATATGGAGTCTTTTCCAGAATAGGTCTTATGGAGATTCTATTCTGAATGTAACACGCTGTGTTTATTGCCTCTGCCCAGAAGATCTTAGCAATGTTAGTCTCGTTGATCATGGTTCTGGCCATTTCTTGCAATGTTCTGTTCTTTCGTTCTACAACTCCATTTTGCTGGGGAGTTCTAGGACAAGAGAAATCATGCAGAATGCCTTTTTCATTAAAGAATAATTAAAAATCTTTATTTTCAAATTCTCCACCATGATCACTTCTGACTTTGACAATTCTAAGATCCTTTTCATTCTGAACTTGGTTGTAGAAGGTAACAAACACAGAGTGTGACTCGTCCTTGTGTCTTAATAACTTTACCCATGTCCATCTGCTATAGTCATCTACGATTACTAACCCATACTTCTTGCCACTGACTGAAGCAATTTTTACTGGTCCAAATAAGTCAATGTGCAGAAGTTCTAATGGCTTAGAGGTGGAAACAACATTTTTGGATTTGAAAGCAGGTTTTGCAAACTTTCCTTTTTGACATGCTTCACACAGAGCATCTGAATTGAACTTCAAGTTAGGAAGTCCTCTGACCAGATTGAGTTTGTTAATCTGAGATATTCTTCTCATACTAACATGTCTCAATCTTCTGTGCCAGATCCATTGCTCGTTGTTAACAGACAGTAGATATTTTACATTCTGACTCTTTAGTTCAGAAAGTTTTATTTTATAAATGTTGTTTTTCCTCTTTCCATTAAATAGGATAGTCCCATCTTTCTGACTAACAGCTTTGCATGAATTTTGATTGAAGATTATATCATAACCATTATCACTTAATTGACTTATGGATAACAGGTTATGCATTAATCCATCAACTAATAAAACATTACTTATAGAGGGAAGATTTCCATTACCTACTGTTCCAGAGCCAATGATCTTTCCTCTCTGATTGCCTCCAAAGCCCACGTGGCCTCCAGGCTTAAGTTCCAGGTTTTAGAACATATGCCTTCTTCCCGTCATGTGTCGTGAGCAACCAGAGTCCAGGTACCATGATTGGTGTCTTAGCCTTGCTGCTAAAGATATCTGCCACATGTATGATAGTATCCTTAGGTACCCACATTTTCTTGGGTCCTGATTTGTTAGTTTTACCAAAATTCAGGTTTAATTTTGATTTGACCGAATAATGACTACTTGTGTATTTTATGTCATGTGTGTGCCCATATATAAAATGTGAATTGAGTGGTGTGCATTTTATAACTAAGTCCATGGCATTTTTTGGTGTAGGTACCTTACCTTGATATCATATTCCTTTTCTGCCATTTCTGCTAACTCCATAGATCATTGAAGCCATCTTGCTTCTGTCTATGTTTTTAGCTAGAAACTTCTGAAAGCTGTGATCATACTCTTTGATGATCTCATCAGCATTGCTGGGAGTTTCAGAGATTGTTTCCTTCTGAGAGTTTTACAACTGGTTTTCTAATTTTGAAATTTTTTCTCTTTACTAAGAATTCTCCAATATGAGACTCTCAGTCTTATCAGAGTCAGAGGCAAGATTCCTTTTCAGGTTTCTGAATTTGACTCTGATCTGCTGATACCTTTCCAGAATTTCATTTAGGCTTTCAGCAAGTTCAGCCTTAGTAAAGTTTATGGTAAAGTCAGGGAATACCTCTTCAGGGTCTGATTCTGAGTCTGAACCAGAAGCTTCACTGCCTTCTGATACGTTTTCCATGAGAGCTATGTTTGCTCTTTCATCATCTGATTCTGAGTCAGCTTCAGATGTGTCAGAATCATCCCATGTAGCCATGAGGCTTTTCTTCTTTTCCTTGAGAAACTTCTTTTTGGGACTTTCCTTCTGAAGCTTTGGGCAATCACTTTTATAGTGCCCTTTCTCGTTACATTCATAGCAGATGATGTCTTTGTTGTTTGGCTTTCTGTATCCTAAAGAACCTTCAGATCTTTTGTGTCTAGAGGAGGATTCTGACTTTTTGTTTCTAGAGGAGGATTCATTCTGATTTTCTGATCTTCTCGGATTTCTGAACTTCCTTTGTCTCTGCTTCCACAGTTGGTTCACCCTTCTGGAGAGGAGAGATAGTTCATCTTCCTCTGATGAGGATCCATCGAAGGTTTCTTCCACAGCCTACAAAACTTTGGAGTCTGATTTTCTGTTAGATTTTAAAGCTAATGGCTTACCTTACTTTTGAGGTTCATCTTCTTCTAGCTCTATCTCGTGACTTCTGAGGGAGCTAACAAGTTCTTCCAGAGAGATTTTGTTAAGATATTTGGCTAGCTTAAGTGTTGTAACCATTAGCCTCCATTGTTTGGGCAAGCTTCTGATGATCTTCTTAAAGTGATCAGCAGTAGAGTACCCTTTGTCAAGAACTTTTAGTCCAGCAACAAGTATTTGAAATCTTGAAAACATAGTTTCTATTGATTCACTATCTTCCATCTTGAATGCCTCATACTTCTGAATGAGCGCAAGGGCCTTGGTTTCTTTGACTTGAATGTTGCCTTCATGCGTCATTCTCAGAGAGTCAAACATATTCTTGGCAGTTTCTCTGTTTGATATTGTTGTACCCCAAAATTTTCCCTCTCATTTCATCAATATTTTCTCATCACAAGACCCTTGGAGCTCAAGATCAGATTAGGGTTTGCTCTGCTCAAGACTCCTCCTTACACTGTTGACCCAAATTAGGGTTTGAGTTTGCACAAAGATGTTTTGACCTAAAATGCCCAAAGTTACTTTCATGCTTCATGTTGGACTCACAAGTTTATCCATACCAAGTTTCAAGCCTTGATTCCAATCTTTGCCCAGTCAATTGGACAGTTGACCTAGAAATCAGCTGTATTGGGGAAAAAGTCAACTGTGGCCAATTGACAGTCAAACCTCATGATTTTTGACCCATATCAACATAATGAACTCATATGGACCATTTGATCAAGTTTGGATCACAATTCCACAAGAAATTTGATCAGATCACCAAAAGAGCAAAATGGTCATTTTTAGGGTTTTGACTGCACAAAGGCAATTTTTGACTGTTTGACCTAACCAATGGCAAATCAAGCTCACATATGGACTCAAGGACTCAATGGCATTGTCTTGATCCATTCAACAAGTTCAAAAGATCTCAAATGCACAAGATTGACAGATGAATTTTCCAGTCAACTGATCAAATTTGACTGTATACTAAAAAGTCAAACTTTGACTTTTTGGTCAAAATCAAGTGCCAAGATTCATTTTTCATCAAGACATGTCAAATTATGAAACTTGTTCATCAAGAAATCCAAATTTGCAAATTAGGGTTTAAAATGAGAAAATTTCATAACTTAGAATTTTTCTAAGTTATGAAACTTCCTTATTTTTTCCTAACTTTGTCCCTTTTTTTCATCAAGATATATTTGGATTCAAACAAAACTAAAAACATGAAAGTTGTATTCAATTTCAAAATCTACAACTTTGATTCACAAAGTTTCCTCAAAAGAAGCTTGTAGCTCAAGTTATGATTTTTGGAATAAGGGTGCAAAACATTCTTAACTTAGAAAATTTTTGACCTATTCTAGGCAGGATTTTTGCCCAACTTCATGGCCACTTTTCACATGGTTCCACTTGGAATTTAAATTTGAATTACAAATATGGATTGTAGTACACATTCCAAGCTTTCCAAATTGTCCAAGAACTTCTCAAACACCCTTGTGGTTAGGGAGAATCGAATTTGCAAAGATGGGCAAAAGTCACTTTGTTCATAGCCAAATACATGTTCATAACATTGGCATTTTTCAAGTCAGCTTGCACAAGCTAGATTACAGGCCTCTAATATTTCTCACACTCGATAATTTAATGCATATCCTTTGTGTTCAAGTCTTATTTTGTGTATTTAGCCATTACATGCAAGATTAGTCCATAATTAGAAAAAGCATTTTTGCCATTTTTGAAAAGGTCCACTTTATGTCAAATTCACAATCCAAGAGGTACAAGCCAGATCTTTTAGGCACAAGTTTGTGGACAAATCTCACTAATCAAGAACCAAGTTTGCAGCATGCTTGAGGGGTCTGCATTGGCCTATAACCCAACTTGCATTTTCCTTGCTTAGATAAGAAGAAACATTGCAAAAGATATCCAACTTTGAGCTCCTGTCAACACAAGAAAAAACAAACTTCATAAACACTTTCCATACATCAAACCTGACCTAAAACACGAATCCACCACAGCTCAAACCTTCTCATTCATCAAAACACCATTTTTCTGCAAGAAATAGGGCATTCTGCATTTTGACTTGGCCAACATCATTCACTCGTGCGTTTTTGCCCAAACAAGTTCCAATACACTCCATACCATCCATTGAAGCTGTCCCAAGCCTTAGATACAACTTGTAACATCCATAGCCAAGTTTGCCATTTTCACTTTTCATTGTTGCAAGTTGACTTCCATAGCTTGATTCAGAAGGATTCAAGGCACACCAAGCATAGAGGAAGCATCCTTGGACCTCAGGCAAGCTGTACAAGTCCTCAAACTCCATTGAAGATACCTCCATAGTTGTACACGACTCAAGCTGAACAGGTAAAAATTTGAACTTCTATCTCTCTATCCAGGCATAGTTAGGCTTAAGTTTGTGAAGAAAGCATGTTCTATTCATAGCCCTGAAGCCATCCATGTAATTACTTTTCATTTATATTGTGTGTGCTAAGAGAATTTTGGACCTGAACATGGAAGAAAACTTAGGTCAGAAATTGGGGATGGAGAAATTCTCCCTCGTTTCTGAGAGTTAGAACAACTTTTTTATATGTTTGAAATCGTGACTTGATGCTCTACATTATTGATGTTGTAAGTTTTTGTTAAAAGTCAAAGAATCAAGAGATAGCAGGATGAGCAAGGAACGCGCGTTTTTTTGTTTCAAACAGAAGCTGGAGGAAGAAGATGATGTCTTGGGCTGGGCCTGAGCTGTCCTTGCTTTTTACACCTCTTTTCTCATTTTGCACCCCCCTGGCCCATTGTGTGATTTTTTAATCATTTTTTATTTTTTATTTTTTCTTCTGACTTATTATTTTTTGTCAAAACATAAAAAACATTAAAATTATTTTTTCACCCATTTTTATATTTATTTGGCATTTGTTTGTTTTATTTAAGCATATATATATATATATAAACCAATATATTTCTTTTTATTTAAAACACAAAACAATAATACAAAAATATATTTCTTAGTTATTATTTTTTATTTGCATTTTGAAAACATTTTCTAAAAATGGACCATTTTTTGTAAATAATTAATATTTTTTATTTTTGTATATATTTAGTATATTTAATATATAATATAAATACTTATACATATTTTATTAAATATTTAGGATAAAAAATGTAAAAATAATACCTTTTTATTTTTATTAATATATGACATCAAAAATACTTTTTCCTAATATACTTCTTTTTATTTTTAGTTTTTGTATATAATTAACAAATATTGTATATAATATAATTAATAAATACTATTTATTTAGAAAACTAGGGTTTTGCCCTAAACCATGAAAATATCCAAAAATTGACTTTTTATTTTTTGTTTATATTTCACATGAAAAATACTTTTACATACATAAAAAACCATTTTTTTGCATAATACATTTTGCATATTTATTGTATTTATTTAATTATTGTACAATTAAATAACTTGTATATTCAATATGGATGTAATAGTTCTAGATTTAACTTCTTGCTAAATATCCCCCATTTGAACATTTGTACCCCCATCCCCATAATTATGTTGTAATAATTTAGGACTTTAAATTCCGCATTTTAAAGCTTTCTAATTATGCCATGATAGACTTAGGGTTTGTATACAAAAATCAACCAACCAATAGCTTGACTAATGCAAAGACAAAAAAGCATGAAAATGGACAACACTAATCACACTTGCACCCTTAGGGTTACTCCACTTGTTGCCTTCAATAATGGGCCATGTTGCATGTTGAGTGTCTTTGGCAAAACAAAACAAATCAAAATGATCATAGCCCCTCGATGACGCTTTCTCAAGTTGCCTAAAAAATGATCAAGTCCCTTGAAGGAAAAATTGCCAAAGACACTTGGCACTATTGCATTCATGGTCTAGTCCCTTGAAGAACAAGATTCAAGATCTGATTGACATTGGAGTGCTGAGGTTCATGCCAGACGGCGAGATGAAAATCTTCCGTTAAGGATTTCTCCACCTGAAGTGACAAAGCTCGAACTGAGAAACTTTTGTTTCATTTGGATTTTCAAGTTGTAATCTCTTTGTTATTCAAACAATTATCTATTAATGTCAAACTTTGTTTCATTAATGCATTGCATATGTTTGTCTTGAATTCATCCATTCGTTTTCACTACTCTTATGCTTTCCTTATGATATTTAACTCTTGATAAAAAGCTGCAAGCCTTTAGAGGGAGGATGACGAAACAATACCATAATCTCATACAGTTTTCTTTTAGACAGACCTTGCTGATGATGTACAGACATTTCTTTCAATTCCCAAACACTGGAGTTATAAGGAAGATAATCCCTAGTCAACCCTTTCGAGCCAAAGAAGTAGGAGTTTTCTATTCTAAACAAATCGAAACCTTTGATTTAAACGTGGGGCAGGGTAGTCTCTCAGTTAATTCAAAAATGTGCACATTAAAGTCGCAAACTCTCAGTTCGTAATACAACGAACGAGGTCAAAAAAAATAAAAAAAGAAAGCATTCCTTTGGAATCAAAAAGACAGTGATGGTTCCTTATCTCATAGGCAGTCATTATCTCTCAAAAAAGAAAATCCCACTGAGCCAAAACCTACAAAGGAGGCTTAAGAAAGCTGGGGCATCCCGCTGACTGTAATCTCGAAAACAGAAACAGTTAGGCAAAAGTTAGGGATAACAAATCAAAAGAAAGAGGTCATTGCAAATCCTCAACAACATAAAAAAATGTTGCAAAAGAAAAAGGAGATGATGACTGTATTCCAAAATTCAACTGGTGAACCATCACCCCAAAAGTCGTTCCAAATTCGAATGGAGTTCGACGCACAATTAACTGAGCTTAGGATTGAAGAACATCACGAAGAACGGGTGGGTACAAATATACTTTGAGCCTTTATCCTTTGTTTCTTAAACCGTGAACCAAGCCACGTTACAAACCTTCAAAAGTCCTAATTGAAGCATGAGTTAGTTCGAAGGCATACTGTTACAAAAGGTATCCTGACTCCTGTAAGGCTTTGCTCTAAATCTTGTGTTGAATTTGTCTTATAAAAAGTTTTCTGCTAAAAAACGCATTTTTCAAAACTTCGAGACAAGCATAAACTTTGCATTATTTGAATATCGTTGTTTGCACATGGTTATTTGTTTGACAGCGAAGAAATTCATACAGCGAATGTTCGGAGGAACGAAAACTCTCTCAGTGAACAAAATCACTTCAAAAAGGATGAAACTTCCAACGACAAATCTCCTATCAACAAGGGGCATGACATGTCACCATCTAATTAACATGGGGAAGTCTAGTCAAGGTTTCAACAGATCTTTCAAAGTTCAGTTAACCTGGGGAAGTCCAGTCAAGATTTCAAGAAATCTCTCAATTTGCAGAGTAACCTGATTCAAGACTCCTTCATCATCACTTGGGGCATTCGAATGTCAAAAGTGTTCAACAATTCCTTCATCACCTGTTGGAAGATACAGTTTCAGATACGCTCCAGACACGGTAGCCATTCTGTCACTCATTCAGATCCTAGTTACAGTTTCAGATACACTCCAGACACGGAAGTCATTCTGCTACTCATACAGATCTCGACTCCAAGATACAGTTTCAGATACGCTCCAGACACGGTAGCCATTCTGTCACTCATTCAGATCCTAGTTACAGTTTCAGATACACTCCAGACACGGAAGTCATTCTGCTACTCATACAGATCTCAACTCCAAGATATAGTTTCAGATACGCTCCAGACACGGTAGCCATTACGTCACTCATTCAGATCCTAGTTACAGTTTCAGATACACTCTAGACACGGAAGTCATTCTGCTACTCATACAGATCTCGACTCCAAGATACAGTTTTAGATACGCTCCAGAAACGGTAGACATTCTGTCACTCATTCAGATCCTAGTTACAGTTCCAGATACACTCCAGACACGGAAGTCATTCTGCTACTCATACATATCTCAACTCTAAGATGCAGTTTTACACGGACTCATCATGAAGCAACCCTACACTGGTTCCTTCTCTTTCCAAGATGCAGTTTTACACGGACTCATCATGAAGCAACCCTACACCGGTTCCTTCTCTTTCCAAGATGCATTTTTACACGGACTCATCATTAAGAAACCTTACACAGGATCCCAGATCAATGCCTGCAGCGATCAAAAGATTCTTGCAATCCCCAGCGGAACTAAAACTTCCAACTATCAATCCCCAAGCAGAATGAAGACTCTCATTCTCAGTTCCTCACAGGGTATTCAAATATTCCCCAGTGAAGATCTCCTCAAGACAGGAATCCCCAGTAGATTGGCATACAACCCAAGCTCCTGATTCCCCAACAGCGGTCCCAGGACTTATCATTTTCAACGATCAAAGGATTTTCAATCCCCTGCAGCAGTCAAGGAATTACTTTCCCCAGCGACAGTCAAGATTCTTTTATCTCCTGCCATCCAGGATTCATCTATCCTCAGCAAGACAACTCATCAGCTTACATGCGCATTCATCACATTCATATCATAAACATTGATATAACATACATTGCATCATGCATCATGACATTGCATACAACTAACTTTTTACCTTTTCAGGAAAGATCAGTTGACAGACAAAGATCATCATCTTCTGAGATTCTTTCTAGAAATAGTTCAGATGTGACCCAGACATGGCGACATTCTGATACTTATTCCAGATTCATTCAGATGCAGTTTTACACAGACTCATCATCAGGAAACCCTACACCGGTTCCTTCTCCACTTCAAGACTTCTAAAAACAGTTTAAGGGTTCTCCAGTAACGGATGTTAACCTATCGCTTGTTCAGATTCTTCAAGACTTCTGAAAATAGTTTACGGATTCTCCAAACACGGATGTTAATCTATCGCTTGTTCAGATGCAACTTTTGAAAACAGTTTACGGACGCTTCCCAACAATGGATGCTGCTCTATTGCTTATTCAACTTCAAGACTTCTGAAAACAGTTTACGGATTCTCCAAACACGGATGTTAATCTATCGCTTGTTCAGATGCAACTTTTGAAAACAGTTTACGGATGCTTCCCAACAACGGATGCTGCTCTATTGCTTATTCAACTTAAAGACTTCTGAAAACAGTTTACGGGTTCTCCAGTAACGAATGTTAACATATCGCTTGTTCAGAATCTTCTTAACTTTTGAAAACAGTTTGCGGACGCTTCCTAACAACGGATGCTGCTCTATTGCTTATTCAACTTCAAGACTTCTGAAAACAGTTCACGGGTTCTTCCCAACACGGATGTTAATCTATCGTTTGTTCAGACTCAACTTTTGAAAACAAGTTTACGGACGCTTCCCAACAACGGATGCTAATCTATTGCTTATTCAACTTCAAGACTTCTGAAAACAGTTCACGGATTCTTCCCAATAACGGATGTTAATCTATCGCTTGTTCAGATTCTTTAACCTCTAAAAACAGTTTACGGATTCTTCCCAACAACGGATGTTAATCTATCGCTTGTTCAGACTCAACTTTTGAAAACAGTTTACGGACGCTTCCTAACAACGGATGCTGCTCTATTGCTTATTCAACTTCAAGACCTCTGAAAACAGTTTAGGGATTCTTCCCAACAACGGATGTTAATCTATCGCTTGTTCAGACTCAACTTTTGAAAACAGTTTACGGACGCTTCCCAACAACGGATGTTGCTCTATTGCTTATTCAACTTCAAGACTTCTGAAAACAGTTCACGGGTTCTCCAGTAACGGATGTTAACATATTGCTTGTTTAGATTCTTCTCAACTTTTGAAAACAGTTTACGGACGCTTCCCAATAACGGATGCTGCTCTATTGCTTATTCAATTTCAACTCCTGAAAACAGTTTACGGATTCTCCAAACATGGATGTCAATCTATTGCTTGTTCAGACCTACAGTTCAAAAATGTTCCAAAACATGGATACCTTTCTGGTACTCGTCCACTCACCAACGACATACAGTTCAACAAACATTTCCAGATGGCATCTCTAAGCCCATCCTCCTACCAGCAACTTCCAGATGGCATCTCTAAGCCCATCACCAAATGGCATCTTTAAGCCCATTCCCTATATCATCACATCACCTAGTGCAAATTTTTTTTGGGCACTCTAGTGTCCAATCTCCTTTTACCCTCGAGTCGCGAAAGGCAAGCTTGCCAATCTAACTCTTCAGGTTCAAGAAGATTGAACAGGGGCAACTGTTGTACCCCAAAATTTTCCCTCCTCTTTTTCCACAAGAAATCACAGCTTCGGGCTTTTCCTGATTTTTCAGATGGGCTCAAGAATCAGTCAAACAGAATTTTTCTTGTCAGTCTAGCCAAATTAGGGTTTTCATGGACTCTGGAACAGTTCAGGCAGATCATTAGGTTTTGTTTGAGTTTGGCTCAGGGTTTGATCAGGCGGGAACTTCTTCGACATTAAATCAAGAATCAGGGTTTTGTGCGCGCATTCTCAGAAAGAATTAATTCTACAGTTCTTTTCAAATTACTCTGAGATATGGATTGAGGCTTCTGATTGACAATTTGTAGTGTTTGTTTTAATCAGTAAAAGGGAAAAACATGTGGACGTTTGTTTGATTAACTGTGCAATGTTTTGGATTATTCAGGACGCCAGACGTTTATTGATTATTTATCATTTCTAAATTATTGGATAAATTCCAGTTATTATAATTCAAGAAATATAAATAATTAAATAAACAATTGAAGAGAAATAAAAGAGAAATCTGACCAAAAAAGACTTGTTTATTTCATTTTGAATTATTTGTTACAGATATTATTTGAATACTGTAAATTTATTTACAGTTATTTACATTAATATTATTACAAATGATTAAAATTGAAGTAAAGCTATGTCCTAAATTATCCTAAATCTTCATCCTCTATTTGCTGCTCCCCATTGCTCAATTAATTTTTATCTGCAAAAAGAAAAAGAAAAGAAAAGAAGTCAATGCAGATGAAATAAAAAGGCAGACAGATATTTAAAATTCATCATTAAAAGTAACTGGCCGGAATCAGTTGTTCACCCTCTCTGCAAATCACAAGAAATACTCTTGGTTCACAAAGAGGGATAGAAATATGTTTTGCAAATTTAAAAAATGCATAAAGCTGCATAGTTCATAATTCCAAATTGTCAACCAAAGTTTTCAAACTGAATAACCAAGTCCAAAAGGCAAACTGAACTACACAAATTGTAAACCAAAACATGCCAAACAAGTCACAATTTCAAACTAAGCCAAAGATGTCAACCAAACTGTCCAAAGATATCAAAAGATATCAAGCTGTCAACAAGTACAAAAAGCTGTCAAAAGAAAGGCAGAAAATCTGGAAAATAAGATAGAAGTATGCAGAGCAAAACTAATATGCAAGCAATGTTCAAATTCTCATCATTTTCCAGCCAGTTACTTTTTCAGAAAAGACAGTTTTAAAGCAATATAAAAATGCTTTTTAATCTGTAGAGAGAGAGAGAGAGTAGAAGTGGAGAGGCTTACAGGCTTGAGGCTTAGAAAAAGATATAAACAAGACATATCAGAACACAGTAAAAGGAGGAGGCAGAATATCACAAAGGATACACACAAGCTCCCAATCTGCAATCTAAAACAAAAAGGCAGAATATCACAAAAACAACAGAGCCCTCAAACTATTGGAAAACCAACACATAGAAGAAGCCAAAATCTTGTCAAGCTCCAAACTGTGTCAAAAGGCTTGCAACCTCAAACCAGAAGCCAAGAACACAAATTGCCTCAAACCTGTTACATAACAGAAATACAAACCAGAGCTGCCTCAAGCTGGTTTGAAGCTCAAGCCAAGCCTGTAACCTGACTTCAAACAACAAAGCCCTGCTTCCTGTAAAACATTCAAACTTCATGCTAAGCATAAACCTGCTAACATGTTTCAACTCAGAACATAAAGCCTAAATCTACATTAACCTGCCTGCAAACCTGTTCAAACCCTTAAGCCATATAAGCATACAAGCCTTAAAGCCTATACAGTACAAGAACCAGAAAACAAACTACACAAGCCAAGGCCTGAACTTCAAACCTGTCACAACAGCCAGCCTGTGACCCAAATAAACCAGCAGCACGACAAGCCAACCAACAACATCAATATTTCCCAGATTCAGAGGCAAAAAGAAGAAGAGGAAAAGAAGCAAAATAGACAAAGTATCCAACATATCTAAACAAAACCCTCAGAGCAACCTCATCATTGGGCCAACAATAACAAATCCATATTCAGAATCAACACTATCAAACTCAGAGGAAAAGCATCTTCAGAAGAAAATCATACAAAGCAACTCAGATCAAAGTATTCAAACCAGCAAAACCCTCAGAATGATTTCATCACAGGGTTAGGGCAACAATACTCAAAATCAACATTGACATTTTAACAAGCATCTCAGCAAGCAAGCAAAAGAGGGGAAAAGAAGTGAAACACTAAGCCATCAATTCTCAGATTATTATCATCATTGAAAACAACCAAAAAAGCAAATAAGCAATCAGAAGCTCACTCAAAGTCTCAGAAGAAGCAAGAACATCAACATCTCAGCATATAGAAGGCAAACAACTCAGATATCAAAATAAGGCAACTCAGATATCAGAATAACAAGGTTCAACAATATCAATATCTCAACAACAAGTATTCAGAGGCAAGCGTCCAAAGAAGCAGAAGAGGAAAATAAGCGATTAAGGCTAGGGTTTTCAGAGACAATCATCATTAAACCATAAAAAGCAAAGATAAAGGTACCAGATTTCCAGAGCTAGCTCAGCATCACTGCTCCATCCGCATGGCCTCCTGAAAAGCGCCTCCAAGTCTGCCTCTCCTCCTCTCCAAGCAACGAACCCCAAAGGTATAACTCCTTTTCTTTTCTTCTCACACCTCATACAGAAAATATTGATAATAAAAAAACCATAACACGAAAGTAACACATGCAAGAATGGAGATCTGAAACCCTAAAACATTTGAAATCTTTACCTTTCTTTTTATCACCGCTTGAACAAACGCGAGGAGGTGATGGACGGTGGCGCTGGGTGGCTTTAGGCGAAGAGGAATTTTGTTCAGAATCCATGGCTTGAGAAGAAGAAGAGGACAACGAAGCAAAAATGGAGAAGCGGCGCCGTTCGTTCCAAAGGTGAAAACCTAATTCTGAGACAGAAATGAAACAAACTAATGAAACCCTAAAGCAAAATGTGACAAACCGTTTGGGCCTGACCCCTTTTGCAAAGCCTAAGCCCAATCTCAGAAAACAGGCGCACCCCCCTTTTTTGTTTCTCTTACAAATTTTGTTATGGGCCAAGAACCAACCCTAAGGCCCATTCAACCTTTTTATTTTTTATACTCTTAAAATCA
The DNA here is from genome assembly GCA_948472305.1 of Vicia faba. Lineage (NCBI taxonomy): Eukaryota > Viridiplantae > Streptophyta > Magnoliopsida > Fabales > Fabaceae > Vicia > Vicia faba. The sequence goes on along the minus strand of OX451736.1, from coordinate 794,169,598 downwards.
ATCTTTTTTTTATATTTTATCCCCTTATTTTCTTTTTATAACTTAACCTTTTTTTGTTAAATAAAACAATACATTATTTTTACACCAAAAAAATTGTCTTTTATTTTATTGCATTTGAAAAATACATAAATATTAGATTTAATTAGGTTAATAGATTTTTATCTTAAAAACTCTCTTTAATAAATCTTTTTTCAAACATTAACATTAATACATAAAAAATAGAATTTCCTAAGCAATTTCTTTTCTTAAATCTTTTTGTTTTGTACCTAATTAACAAAAAAATCAAAAAAGATAATAATATTTAATAATTACTTAATTTTGCATTAAGTTAAACATCTTTGTCACTTGTAAATAATCATATACACTTACACAAATACTTTTGATACATTGCTTTTATTCTTATACATTGATACATGTTACATTGAGAATGCGATTCGATTTGGTTGTAAATATATTTGGACACTACTATCCTGATAAGTCTCATCCCCATTTGTAAATATTTGTACCCCCACTCCTGGATACTTATTTGTAATAACTTAGACTTTAAATTCCCGCAATTTATCGCTTTCTATATACTGTATAGTAATTAGGGTTTGTATGCGAAGATTCAAAATCAACCGCTAGATAACCTAATACAAGATAAATGCATGACAATCAATACACCATTCACACTTGCACCCCTAGGGTAATCCCACTCGTTGCCTTCCAAAATGGGCCATGCTTGCATGTTGAGTTTCTTTGGCAAAACAATTCAAATGATCATAGTCCCTCGATGACGCTTTCGAAGTTGCCTATACAAAATGATCATAGTCCCTTCAAGCAAAATTGCCAAAGACACTTGGCACCATTGCATTCATGGTCCATACGATGATCCGCGCCCGTCCCGTTAACATCCTAACACAAGATTGTCCACCAAATACAATGGTGGAACAATACTGTTAAAAGGGTTAAAACATGAGAAAAATCTTTGAGTAAATTTAGGGGTAGACAAATCTTAGTTACTTGATCAAACTTGCAAAACACACTTGCCTATTTTCAAAAACCACTCCATAAACACACTTCCAAAAACAACTTTCAAAACCTTGAAACATCTTTTCAAAAAGACAAACACCTTTGTAAAACATTCGAGTAAAGAATTGTTACAACGGTTGCCTAGACAAGGCATCTTTTTCAAAACATTTTCAAAACACACACACACACACACCACCATTTCAAGCAATTGAAAATCAAAGGCAAGTGATCTAAAACAAGTAACTAAGAGCCCATGAATAACCATGGATGAAAAGGGTTCTAATACCTTCCCTTTTCATAATCTACCCCCCGAACCCACGAAAACATCTCAAAAGGTTTTTCCTGTGCTTTTTAACCTTTCCTTAGGATAAAATAAAAAGTCGGTGGCGACTCTTGCTAAACCGAACAAGTGCGAATACAAACGCAAAACCTCAAGTCAGTTCTCCCACCGTATCACAGTACTGGCGACTCTGCTGGAGATTGCAAATTTAAAAGTGGGGTTACCTTAGGGTTTAGATCACCTTTACATTCTTGCTTTGATTACTTTGATTGATTTACTTTTTGGGTCCTTGTTTGGGTTTTTTGTAAATCCTACTCCCGGATTTGGGGCACCTTCTTAGGTAAATAGCAATAAAGCTGTGAGGGAACTGTGCGGGGTATACTGACATGGTTGAAGCAGTAAGCTATGTTAGTGTGACATATTTGTGAGTACCGGTAACCCTTGAGTTCAATCAAGGAGAGTACGGGGCCGCTGAGTGATGTCGTGAAGCACTAACGAACTCTAGAACCCTACTTGACCATCTTAGCCTTTTTAAGGGTAGTGAGATGACCGACTTTGGTGCAGTCCGAAGTTGGTAGATACTCGATACTACACTCATTGAGGGTTGTTTTCTTGGAATATTTTGGTCACCAGTTAAGTGGCTAAACCAAAACAATGAACACAGAAAATAATCCAATGATATTGAGCTCCTTAGAACCCGGTTTCTATTTTAGGACAGGATGAGCCAACTAACTTCAAGAGGGTACTTACCTATGAACCCCATGCAAGCCTAAACCTAAGGACTTGTTTGCTTTGTGTGAATATAATTACCTGTATATACACTTACTTGCTTTTGCATACATGTACATAACATCATGACATCATACCATAGCATTTTCAATAACCACTTCAAGGATCTCGAGGGTTCTTTTGATGCAGGGTCACGTTGAACCAGACGTCTACCAAGGGGTAAGAGGTTTCTCCTCTAAACAAATGCCATCAAAGATCAAGTGCAACAACTTGAATAAGGGGCTATGACCCACTTGACATGGTGAGCTTGATTCTCGTGGAAAGACATCCACCGGTGCAAAGTTCTCCAATCAAAGATGTTGACAAAAGTTCGACCTCTAACATTCTCTTGTGTTTACCCCAAGAGATCCTTGAAAACATGCATCCGCATATCATGCATTGCATCATGACAGTTTTTCCTTTTCAGGTTTCCTTATTCTCCTACTGTTTATTTCAGTAAGAGATGGCTCTAGAGAGGACTGTCAAGGATATCCAGGACCAAAATGCTCAACTTCAGGAAATGTTCTTGAACCTGTCCCTGGGGCAAGAAGAAGTGAAAGCTATCCTCACAACAGGCATGGTCCAGGGGAATTCAAGCAATGCCAGGAGTGATCAGTTGGAGGCACTACAGTCTGAGCTGACTACAATGAGGATCCAAATGATGGGGCAACTGGTGGGCCAGATGGCTCTCATCCAGGACTTGTCTCAAAGACAAGAGGAACTCAGAGTTCTCGTCAACCAACTGCTTCGGGACAACCAAGTTGGACAAACATCTGAGGTTGAGGAGCAAGTCACCACTCAACCCCCCTCCAGACAAGAAGACAAGGGAAAGGCTCCTCTACTTGCTTCAGGGTCACAAGCCCATCAACAACCTCGCCAACGTCAACGGGGTAATCGGTGTAAGCAAAATACGTCGGGAAGACAATTCACTGAGACTGGCATACCGTCATCTCTAATACTGGAGCGCTTGTTGGAGGTCAATCTGATTGCTTTAAGGGATCCTATTCGGAAGCCCAATACCTCCGCTCCTAACTATCATCCCGATGCATTTTGTGTATACCACTCCTATAGCCCAGGACATGACACCGACGACTGTTGGGCCTTGAAGAACAAGATTCAAGATCTGATTGACATTGGAGTGCTGAGGTTCATGCCAAACGGCGAGATGAAAATCTTCCGTTAAGAGTTTCTCCACCTGAAGTGACAAAGCTCAAACTGAGAGATTTTTGTTTCATTTGGATTTTCAAGTTGTAATCTCTTTGTTATTCAAACAATTATCTATTAATGTCAAACTTTGTTTCATTAATGCATTGCATATGTTTGTCTTGAATTCATCCATTCATTTTCACTACTCTTATGCTTTCTTTATGATATTTAACTCTTGATAAAAAGATGCAAGCCTTTAGAGGGAGGATGACGAAATAATACCATAATCTCATACAGTATGCTTTTGAATAGACCGTGCTGATGATGTACATGCATTTCTTTCAATTCCCAAACACTGGAGTTATAAGGAAGATAATCCCTAGTCAACCCCTTCGAGCCAAAGAAGTAGGAGTTTTCTGTTCTAAACAAATCAAAACCTTTGATATAAACCTGGGGCAGGGTAGTATCTCAGTTAATTAAAAAAAAAGGATGCGCATTGAAGTCGCAAACTCTCAGTTCGTAATACAACGAACGACATCAAAAAGAGAAAAGCATTCCTCTGGAATAAAAAGACAGTGATGGTTCCTTATCTCATAGGCAGTCATTATCTCTCAAAAAAGAAAAGCCCACTGAGCCAAAACCTGTAAAGGAGGCTTAAGAAAGCTGGGGCATCCTGCTGACTGTAATCTCGAAAACAGGAACAGTCAGGCAAAAGTTAGGGATAAAAAATCAAAAGAAAGAGGTCATTACAAATCCTCAACAACATGAAAAATGTTGAAAAAGAAAAAGGAGATGATGACTGTCTTCCAAAATTAAACTGGTGAACCATCACCCAAAAGCCGTTCTAAACTCGAACAGAGTTCGACGCACAATTAACTGAGCTTAGGATTGAAGAACATCACGAAGAACGGGTGGGTACAAATATACTTTGAGCCTTTATCCTTTGTTTCTTAAACCGTGAACCAAGCCACGTTACAACCCTTCAAAAGTCCTAATTGAAGCATGAGTTAGTTCGAAAGCATACTGTTACAAAAGGTATCCTGACTCCTGTAAGGCTTTGCTCTAAAATCTTGTGTTGAATTTGTCTTATAAAAAGTTTTCTGCTAAAAAATGCATTTTTTAAAAAAAACTTCGAGACAGATATAAACTTTGCATTATTTGAATATCGTTGTTTGCACATGGTTATTTGTTTGACAGCGAAGAAATTCATATAGCGAATGTTCGGAGGAACGAAAACTCTCTCAGTGAACAAAATCACTTCAAAAAGGATGACACTTCCGTTGCAAATCTCCTATCAACAAGGGGCATGACATGTCACTATTCAGTTAACCTGGGGAAGTCCAGTCAAGGTTTCAACAGATCTTTCAAAGTTCAGTGAACTTGGGGCAAGACTCCTTCATCATCACTTGGGGCATTCGAATGTCAAAAGTGTCCAAAAATTCCTTCATCACCTGTTGGAAGATACAGTTTCAGATACGCTCCAGACACGGTAGCCATTATGTCACTCATTCAGATCCTAGTTACAGTTTCAGATACACTCCAGACACGGAAGTCATTCTGCTACTCATACAGATCTCAACTCCAAGATACAATTTCAGATATGCTCCAGACACGGTAGCCATTCTATCATTCATTCATATCCTAGTTACAGTTTCAGATACACTCCAGACACGGAAGTCATTCTGCTACTCATACAGATCTCAACTCCAAGATACAGTTTCAGATATGCTCCAGACACGGTAGCCATTCTGTCACTCATTCAGATCCTAGTTACAGTTTCAGATACACTCCAGACACGGAAGTCATTCTGCTACTCATACAGATCTCAACTCCAAGATACAGTTTCAGATACGCTCCAGACACGGTAGCCATTCTATTACTCATTCAGATCCTAGTTACAGTATCAGATACACTCCAGACACGGAAGTCATTCTGCTACTCATACAGATCTCAACTCCATGATACAGTTTCAGATACGCTCCAGACACGGTATCCATTATGTCACTCATTCAGATCCTAGTTAGAGTTTCAGATACACTCCAGACACGGAAGTCATTCTGCTACTCATACAGATCTCAACTCCAAGATACAGTTTCAGATACGCTCCAGACATGGTAGCCATTTTGTCACTCATTCAGATCCTAGTTACAGTTTCAGATACACTCCAGACACGGAAGTCATTCTGCTACTCATACAGATCTCAACTCCAAGATACAGTTTCAGATACGCTCCAGACACGGTAGCCATTCTGTCACTCATTCAGATCCTAGTTACAGTCTCAGATACACTCCAGACACGGAAGTCATTCTGCTACTCATACAACTTTCAACTTCAGATACAGTCCAGATACGCTCCAGACGCGGTTGCCATTCTGTCACTCATCAGAATTTGTCCCCAGCACGCAGTTGCTCCATACAGATATCTCTCTGTTACCCAGATACAATACAGATACACTCCAGACACGGCAGTCATTCTGATATTCATTCTTCCTTCAAACGCAGTTACAGCTCGGATATGCCCCAGACGCGGAGGCCATTATTTTTCTCATACAAACTCAGTCTCCAGATATAGTTCAAATGCATTCCAGACACGGATACCATTATAATCCTCATTCTTCTAACCTATCACATTGCAATTCAACAAACATTCCAGATGGCATCTTTAAGCCCACCCCGACAAGATTCTGTCACATCTCCAGATGGCATCTTTAAGCCCATCTCCAAATGGCATCTTTAAGCCTGTTCCCTCAAACTACGCTTTGACGAGTGCAAATTTTTTCGGCACTCTAGTGTCCAATCTCCTTTTACCTTCGAGTCGCGAAAGGCAAACCTGCCAATCTAACTCTTCAGGTTCAAGAAGATTGAACAGGGGCAACTGTTGTACCCCAAAATTTTACCTCTCATTTCATCAATATTTTCTCATCACAAGACCCTTGGAGCTCAAGATCAGGTAGGGTTTGCTCTGCTCAAGACTCCTCCTTGCACTGTTGACCCAAATTAGGGTTTGAGTTTGCACAAAGATGTTTTGACCTAAAATGCCCAAAGTTACTTTCACGCTTCATGTTGGACTCACAAGTTTATCCATACCAATTTTCAAGCCTTGATTCCAATCTTTGCCTAGTCAATTGGACAGTTGACCTAGAAATCAGCTGTATTGGGGAAAAAGTCAACTGTGGCCAATTGATAGTCAAACCTCCTGATTTTTGACCCATATCAACATAATGAACTCATATGGACCATTTGATCAAGTTTGGATCACAATTCCACAAGAAATTTGATCTGATCACCAAAAGGGCAAAATGGTCATTTTTAGGGTTTTGACTGCACAAAGGCAATTTTTGACTGTTTGACCTAACCAATGGCAAATCAAGCTCACATATGGACTCAAGGACTCAATGGAATTGTCTTGATCCATTCAACAAGTTTAAAAGATCTCAAATACTCAAGATTGACAGATGAATTTTCCAGTCAACTGATCAAATTTGATTGTATACTGAAAAGTCAAACTTTGACTTTTTGGTCAAAATCAAGTGCAAAGATTCATTTTTCATCAAGACATGTCAAATTATGAAACTTGTTCATCAAGAAATCCAAATTTGCAAATTAGGGTTTAAAATGAGAAAATTTCATAACTTAGAATTTTTCTAAGTTATGAAACTTCCTTATTTTTTCCTAACTTTGTCCCTTTTTTTCATCAAGATACATTTGGATTCAAACAAAACTCAAAACATGAAAGTTGTAGTCCATTGCAAAATCTACAACTTTGATTCACAAAGTTTCCTCAAAAGAAGCTTTTAGCTCAAGTTATTATTTTTGGAATAAGGGTGCAAAACATTCTTAACTTAGAAAATTTTTGACCTATTCTAGGCAGGATTTTTGCCCAACTTCATGGCCACTTTTCACATGGTTCCACTTGGAATTTAAATTTGCATTACAAAGATGGATTGTATTACACATTCCAAGCTTTCCAAATTGTCCAATAACTTCTCAAACACCCTTGTGGTTAGGGAGAATCGAATTTGCAAAGATGGGCAAAAGTCACTTTGTTCATAGCCAAATACATGTTCATAACATTGGCATTTTTCAAGTCAGCTTGCACAAGCTAGATTACAGGCCTCTAATCTTTCTCACACTCAATAATTTAATGCATATCCTTTGTGTTCAAGTCTTATTTTGTGTATTTAGCCATTACATGCAAGATTGGTCCATAATTAGAAAAAGCATTTTTGCCATTTTTGAAAAGGTCCACTTTATGTCAAATTCACAATCCAAGAGGTACAAGCCAGATATTTTAGGCACAAGTTTGTGGACAAATCTCACTGATCAAGAACCAAGTTTGCAGCATGCTTGAGGGGTCTGCATTGGCCTATAACCCAACTTGCATTTTCCTTGCTTAGATAAGAAGAAACATTGCAAAAGATATCCAACTTTGAGCTCCTGTCAACACAAGTAAAAACAAACTTCATAAACACTTTCCATACATCAAACCTGACCTAAAACACGAATCCACCACAACTCAAACCTTCTCATTCATCAAAACACCATTTTTCTGCAAGAAACAGGGCATTCTGCATTTTGACTTGGCCAGCATCATTCACTCGTGCGTTTTTGCCCAAACAAGTTCCAATACACTCCATACCATCCATTGAAGCTGTCCCAAGCCTTAGATACAAGCTGTAACATCCATAGCCAAGTTTGCCATTTTCACTTTTCATTGTTGCAGGTTGACTTCCATAGCTTGATTCAGAAGGATTCAAGGCACACCAAGCATAAAGGAAGCATCCTTGGACCTTAGGCAAGCTGTACAAGTCCTCAAACTCCATTGAAGATACCTCCATAGTTGTACACGACTCAAGCTGAACAGGTAAAAATTTGAACTTCTATCTCTCTATCCAGGCATAGTTAGGCTTAAGTTTGTGAAGAAAGCATGTTCTATTCATAGCCCTGAAGCCATCCATGTAATTACTTTTCATTTATATTGTGTGTGCTAAGAGAATTTTGGACCTGAACATGGAAGAAATTTTAGGTCAGAAATTGGGGATGGAGAAATTCTCCCTCGTTTCTGAGAGTTAGAACAACTTTTTTATATGTTTGAAATCGTGACTTGATGCTCTACATTATTGATGTTGTAAGTTTTTGTTAAAAGTCAAAGAATCAAGAGATAGCAGGATGAGCAAGGAACGCGCGTTTTTTTGTTTCAAACAGAAGCTGGAGGAAGAAGATGATGTCTTGGGCTGGGCCTGAGCTGTCCTTGCTTTTTACACCTCTTTTCTCATTTTGCACCCCCCTGGCCCATTGTGTGATTTTTTAATCATTTTTTATTTTTTATTTTTTCTTCTGACTTATTATTTTTTGTCAAAACATAAAAAACATTAAAATTATTTTTTCACCCATTTTTATATTTATTTGGCATTTGTTTGTTTTATTTAAGCATATATATATAAACCAATATATTTCTTTTTATTTAAAACACAAAACAATAATACAAAAATATATTTCTTAGTTATTATTTTTTATTTGCATTTTGAAAACATTTTCTAAAAATGGACCATTTTTTGTAAATAATTAATATTTTTTTTATTTTTGTATATATTTAGTATATTTAATATATAATATAAATACTTATACATATTTTATTAAATATTTAGGTTAAAAAATGTAAAAATAATACCTTTTTATTTTTATTAATATATGACATCAAAAATACTTTTTCATAATATACTTCTTCTTTTTTTGTATATAATTAACAAATATTGTATATAATATAATTAATAAATACTATTTATTTAGAAAACTAGGGTTTTGCCCTAAACCATGAAAATATCCAAAAATTGACTTTTTATTTTTTGTTTATATTTCACATGAAAAATACTTTTACATACATAAAAAACCATTTTTTGCATAATACATTTTGCATATTTATTGTATTTATTTAATTATTATACAATTAAATAACTTGTATATTCAATATGGATGTAATAGTTCTAGATTTAACTTCTTGCTAAATATCCCCCATTTGAACATTTGTACCCCCATCCCCATAATTATGTTGTAATAATTTAGGACTTTAAATTCCGCATTTTAAAGCTTTCTAATTATGCCATGATAGACTTAGGGTTTGTATGCAAAAATCAACCAACCAATAACTTGACTAATGCAAAGACAAAAAAGCATGAAAATGGACAACACTAATCACACTTGCACCCTTAGGGTTACTCCACTTGTTGCCTCCAATAATGGGCCATGTTGCATGTTGAGTGTCTTTGGCAAAACAAAACAAATCAAAATGATCATAGTCCCTCGACGACGCTTTCTCAAGTTGCCTAAAAAATGATCAAGTCCCTTGAAGGAAAAATTGCCAAAGACACTTGGCACTATTGCATTCATGGTCTAAACGATGACCCGCGCCCATCCCGTTAACATCCTAACACAAGATTGTCCACCAAATGCAATGGTGGAACAATACTGTTAAAAGGGTTAAAACATAGGAAAGATCTTTGAGAAATTTAGGGTAGACAGCTCTTGGTTACTTGACCAATCTTGCAAAATGAATCCTTGCCATTTTTCAAAACACACACCACAACACACTTTCAAAACAACTTTCAAAAACATTGAAAACTTTTCAAAAGACAAATACACCTTTGTATACATTCAAACATGGATCATTACAAAGGTTGCCACAACAATGGCCTCTTTTCAAAACCTCTTTCAAAATCACACAAAGCACCATTTCAAACAATTGAAAATGCAAGGCAAGTGATCTAAGCAAGTAACTAAGAGCCCATGGATAACCATAGATAGAAAGGGTGCTAATACCTTCCCTTTCTATAATCTACTCCCCGAACCCAAGAAAACATCTCAAAGGTTTTTGCTGTGCTTTTTAACCTTTCCTTAGGATTAAATAAAAAGTCGGTGGCGACTCTTGCTAAACCGAAACATTTGCGAAAACAAACGCAAAACCCAAGTCAGTTCTCCCACCGTATCACAGATATTTTCTCATATTCTGAATATGAGATGGCGTTGAGGAGAATTGTTCTGGCCTTGTGGTGGTTTCTGAATTCACGCTTTTGATGATCAGACATCATTTTCTTGTCTATCTTCTGACCACGCCCATCCACAAGATACGTGTATCCATCAGTCACCATGTCTCATAGATCATAATCATGGGCCAGAAAGAAACTCTCAATTCTTTCTTTCCAGTAGTCAAAGTTTTCTCCATCAAAGACTGGAGGTTTACCACTGAATATGTCCATGTCTTCATTGTTGTCATTGTTGATGTTTTGGCTTGGTCCCACCATAGTGTTTTCTGATGCTTGGATCTTGTACTGACACGGTTAAGTGTTTAAGCTCAGAACCAGGCGCTCTGATACCAATTGAAGATGTGAAAAACACAAGAGGGGGGGGGGGGGGGGGTTGAATTGACAACTTGGATCTAAAACAGCTTAATGACACAGTATTTTTATCCTGGTTCGTTTGATCTCAAACTACTTCAGTCCACCCGTCAAGGTGATTTCGCCTCTCTCCAACGAGGTCTTAATCCACTAATCTCAACAAGATTACAAAAGAAACTTTAACAACTGTTAAAGTCTTCTTGACTACAACCACAATCTGGTTAATCTCAAGGATCTCTTTTATAATATGATTAAACAATATGTGTTGTTGTTTTTCTAACAAAAACGGTTTATCACAACTGTGATAAATTACACAGGTTTAGCTTAGAATAAAGAATGAATTTGCTAACAGCTTTAATATGTGTGGTTGGTAATCTTAGCAAAATCGTTGTGTGTATGTACGTGCTTCATTTTGCAAGCTGACTTGTTTATATAAGCAGTGTAATGGCGTTGATCATAAAGCATGTTTAATGTCATTAACACACTTTCCTTTTGGAGAAGATCTTGTCTGAAGAAAGCCGATGGAATTGATGTTGTCTTGAATGTTCAGTAACGCTTCAGAGTCTTTTCTCCTTACTACTGATGACGCTTCAAAATATTGATGACTTGGTTTGATATGTTCTTGTTCAGAATCAGAGCTTACTATAATTGAGCGCAGGTTCTGGTCACCAATCTTCAGCGTGTAACACTTATGGCTTATCTTCTGATGCTGATCTGATCAGAACTTCTGCATACATAAAACATATTTTTTAAGGTGCATATTTGTTCTTTGTATTTATTTATTCTTTGTATTTTTTATCATCAAAACTCTAACCAAGGGTTGTAGAATCAAACTATGTTCTAACAGTATGTACATGCTATGATGTATGAATGTGAGATGTATGTTTTTGTCCAGGAAAATAAATCCCTGACTGCTGCTGAGGAAATTCAGGGGGGTTGAATCCCTAATTTTCGTTGGGGATGAAGAATATGCATATCTTCAAACTTTGTTGAAAGGATGCTTTCGCTGGGGAATATCTCTTGAATGTCAGTTGTTATCTGGTCAGATCCAGGCTTTACAATTTGCTGAGGATGAAGTAGTCAACTGCTATCTGGTCGGATCCAGGATTCACGGCAACTTACTGGGGGAAGAGACTAATTAACTGTTATCTGGTCGGATTCTAGGCTTTGCAGAATATTTCTTGAAATTGAATAGTTATCTGGTCAGATCCAGGCTTCACAACAACTTGCGGAGGATACGAAAGTTAACTATTATCTGGTCGGATCCAGGCTTTACAGTAACTTGAAGTGATAACTACTATTTGGTCGGGTCCAGGTTTCATGGTTTTTGGAAAGCTGCACTATTATCTGGTCGAGTCCAAGCTTCATAGTGTCTCTTTGGGGATCATAGTTGGTTGTTATTTGGTCTGGCTCCAGGTTTCACAATAAACTATTTGAAAAACTGTTATCTGGTCGGGTCCAGGCTTTGCAGATTTCTGAGGTTAATGAAGTCAATTGATATCTGGTAGGGTCCAGGTTTCACAATAAACTATTTGGGGATTTAGTTGTTATCTGGTTAGTTTCCAGGTTTCACAATGAATCTCTGAGGGTAATTGTTATCTGGTCGAATCCAGGCTTCATAACACCTTGCTTGAAAAGATGGAATTTGAAAACTGATATCTGGTCGGGTCCAGGTTTCTCAGTAATTTGTTGGGGCAGAGGCAAACTCTACCGGGGAAAAGAAGTTAAACCTTAGTCGGATTGAGTCCAGGTTCTTCTATATCTTTGAAGAGTTAAACTATTATCTGATCGGGTCTAGGTTTCATAGTATCTTGAAATTGAGATCAACTGTTATCTGGTCAGGTCTAGGTTTCAGGTACTCAAATCTGTTATCTGGTCGGGTCCAGGTTTCAGTAATTACTTTCAAAATTGTGCTAATATCTGGTCGGGCCCAGGATTCATAGTATCTTTTTTTTGGAAGTAGTAAAGGCTTTGCTGACGACTTTACTAGGGATTAGGGGTTGTGTCCCTATGATTTGCAATAATCTGAAAGAAAATTCAAACCGGAGAGTGTAGACTCAGTCGGGTAGGACAGACTCAACTTAGGGAGGATACACTCAACTGGGGAAGATAAACTCCGTTTGGGGATAATATCCTTGGCTGGGGAAGATATGCTCAACTGGGGATGATAAGCTCAGCTGGGGAACTTCGTGGTGTCTTGATTGTTGTATGTTGGGGAAATTTGAACTCGGCTGGGGAGTTTTTGTTATTCCTCGGCTGGGGAAAGGTTTATTGCAGCCATCCTTATAGGGATAATGATAATGAGATAACTCTGTGGGGATATTTCATATACATTAAAGAGATGCTTATTGTTACTTAGCAGGACACATGTGCCAAATAGTTTTAATTATGTTTATATGCATATGTTCATTCAATTTTAGTCATTGGACAAATTTGCATTCAAAACAAAGACAAAATATTTTCACTTCAAAGTGTATTTGTATTGATATTTTACCCATGAATAGGCATTTTGGTACAGAAAGACGGAGATCCTAATAAGAGAATACCGTCGAAAGGAAAACAAAATTGAGAATGAAAACAAATAGCCATGTGAAATGATCTCATTTCCTTCCAACTCTACTATTGCCCCCAATGTCTTCGAACGTCCCTTGCCGTTGATCGAAGTTGATTGGATTGATCTTGGACCGTTTGAACTTAGACCTTGATGATAAAATTGACTGTATTGATTCCATGGGACATAGTCATACGCTTTTAATCCTTAATTTTTTCCTGGACCGCCCTTTCGGGTTTTCGGCCCACCAGGATACCCTTTTTTGCCCAAATCTCCCTTTAGGGGTTTCAACTTGTCGGGTGTACAATCTTTTGCATATATCCCTAATTTTTGCCCAAACCTTTTGGTTTGCCAGGATGCCCTTATTTTGCCTAGGTGTGTCAACCTAGCGGGTCTCTTATGCGTAGTATTTTTTAACTATGTCCGCGTTTATAGGATGTGGGAAATCTTCACCGTCTATGGTAGTCAGCATCATGGACCTTCATAGGTGGGAGTCCATTTGCCTCTGGGGTCGCCTTATGGTAAAATGATGTGTTTTATCACCAAGTCACCAACTTGATATACTCGAGGCTTTACCTTTTTGTTGAAAGTCTTGATCATTCATTTTTGATACGTCTGACCATGGCAAACAGCAGCTAATCGTTTTTTGTCAATCAAATTTAGCTGATCCAATCTCATATGAATCCACTCGTCTTCACCTAGGCCTGCCTCAATCATAATCCTCAACAAGGGAATTTGAACTTCCACTGGAAAAACAACTTCCATTCCATAGACTAGAGAAAAGGGATTTGCCTCAATTGATGTTCTATCTAAAGTACGGTAGCCATGTAGAGCAAACGGCAACATCTCATGCCAATCCTTATAGGTTACTACCATTTTCTGCACAATCTTCTTGATATTTTTGTTGGTCGCTTCGATTGTGCCATTCATTTTCAGTCTATACGAAGAAGAATTGGGATGCTTGATCTTAAATTGAGTGTAAAGCTCAGTGATCATAGCATTGTTGAGGTTAGTCCTATTTTCGGTGATGATCCTTTCGGGGATACCATAACGGCAGATGAGGTTGTGTCTGATGAATCTGGCTACCACATTCTTGGCGACTGAGGCAAACGAGGCGGCTTCGACCCATTTGGTAAAATAGTCGATAGCAACAAGAATGAAGTGATGTCCACTGGAAGCGGTGGGCTTGATCTCTCCAATCATGTCAATGCCCCACATTGCAAATGGCCACGGAGCTGTCATGACATTCAGAGGGATAGGAGGCACATGGATCTTGTCAGCATAGATTTGGCATTTGTGGCAAGTTCTTGAATGTTGATGGCAATGAATCTCCATCGTTGACCAATAGTAACCGGCTCTTAAGATTTTCTTAGCCATCGTATGTCCACTTGAGTGAGTACCAAAGATACCATCGTGCATGTATTCCATGATCTCCTCCGCCTTCTTTTTGTCCACACATCGGAGTAGAGTTGAATCATGGTTGTGCTTGTATAATATCCCATTACTTAGGAAGAATTTGGCTGCAAATCTTCGCAAGAACTTTCTGTCATTGATAGATGCCCCCTCTGGATACTCTTGTGCTTCAAGGTATATCATCATCTCATGGTACCATGGTTTTTCCGCATCGGTGTCAAGCTCATAGCAATGTGCAGGTTCATCGAATCTTTCAATTGTTATCATAGGGGCTTCATTGTCCCATCTGACCTTGAACATTGAAGACATGGTTGCCAAAGAATCAGCCAACTGGTTTTCTTCCCTAGGGAAGTGCTCGAAAGTAATCTCTTCGAAGTAAGGAATCAGGGATAGCACAAGTTCCTTGTAAGGGATAAGATTAGGGTGTTTAGTGTCCCAATCTCCTTTTACTTGGCTGATCACTAGGGCGGAATCCCCAAACACATTCAAATGCTTGATCCTTAAGTCAATAGCAGCTTTCAGACCTAAGATGCATGCTTCATACTCGGCCATATTGTTTGTGCAATCAAAGCATAGTATGGCAGTGAAAGGAGTGTGGCAACCTTCAGGAGAGATGATCACAACACCAATTTCATTACCTAAGGCATTGGAAGCCCCATCGAATACCATAGTCCATCGGGATCCTTGTTTAGGTCCGTCATACGGTCCAGGTTTCACACAGTCGGTTACCAGCATGATGCTCTCATCAGGGAAATCGAAGTTCATTGACTGATAATCATCCATAGCTTGATGGGCCGGATGATCTGCTAGTACACTTCCTTTGATGGACTTTTGGGTCATGTATTAAATGTCGTACTCAATCAAGATCATTTGCCATCTAGCTATTCGTTTGGAGAGGGAAGGTTTCTCGAAGATGTACTTGATTGGGTCCATCTTAGAAAACAACAGAGTGGTATGAGTCAACATATATTGTCTTAGCCGACGAGTAGCCCATGCCAGAGTGCAGCAAGTTTTCTCGAGCAGTGAATATCTGGTTTCACAGTCGGTAAACTTTTTGCTCAGGTAATAAATGGCATGCTCTTTTCGGCCAGACTCGTCATGTTGGCCCAATACACACCCCATAGAGTTCTCTAGTATAGTCAAGTACATGATCAAGGGTATTCCCTCAACTGGAGGCATGATAATAGGAGGTTCTTGTAGATATTCTTTGATTTTGTCAAAGGCAATGTGGCATTCATTGTTCCATCTGACTACCTGACCTTTCTTCAAGAGTTTGAAGAGTGGCTCATAAGTAGTAGTTAAGTGCGATATGAAACGGGCAATGTAATTGAGACGACCCAAGAATCCTCTAACTTCTTTTTCAGAATGAGGGACTGGCATTTCCTGGATGACCTTTACCTTGGTAGGATCAACTTCAATGCCTTTGTTGCTGACAACAAAACCTAGAAGCTTTACAGATCATACTCTAAACGTGCACTTGTTAGGATTTAACCTCAGCTTGTACTTCTTCAGCCTCTCGAATAATTTATGCAGATGATCGATATGTTCTTCTTCGGTTTCTGATTTGGGAATCATATCATCCACATATACCTCTATCTCATGATGAATCATGTCATGAAATAAAGCTACCATAGCCCTTTGATATGTTGCCCCTACATTCTTTAATCCGAACGGCATGACCTTGTAGCAGAAGGTGCCCCATTGCGTAACAAAAGTATTCTTTTCCATATCTTCGGGATCCATCCTTATTTGATTATAGCTTGAGAAGCCATCCATGAATGAGAAGACTTTATGTTAAGCGGTATTATCAACTAAGACGTCAATGTGTGGTAAAGGGAAGTCATCCTTGGGGCTTTCCCTATTCAGATCCCTATAGTCTACGCACATACGAACTTTCTCGTCTTTCTTTGGTACTGGCACCACATTAGCCACCCATTGAGGATAGGATGTCACAGCTAGGAACCCTGCATCAAACTGTTTCATTAATTCAACTTTGATCTTTTCAGACATATCAGTCCTCATGCGACGGACCTTTTGTTTAACAGGAGGGCGGTCCTCTCTTGTCGGTAGACGGTGAACTATAATGTCGGTATCCAACCCAGGCATATCTTCATAATACCAAGCAAATACTTCCACATAATCATGCAACATCTAAACCAACCCGCTCTTAACACTGCTTTCCAAATTAGCACCGATCCTGATTTCCTTCTTATATGAATCAGTACCCAGGTTGATAACTTCAACTGACTCTTCATGTTGTTGAATAGCTTTTTCCTCTTATAACAGAAGTATAGCTAGTTCTCCTGGTATGTCACAATCTTCCTTGCCTTCGTCTTTGGCTTGGTTGATAGCATATTCAAAGTCATAGTCGGCAATAGTAAAGTCATTGGTAATAGAATCCAGAGTGGATGTAGACCTGTAAGAGTGTGTGTGTGTGTGTGTGTGTGTGTGTGTGTGTGTGTGTGTGCATGTAAGATACATGGCTATTTTTGAAAATGTATTTGAAAAGAAAGGAAAGACAATGAACACAAATATTTGAATGCAAACGAGTCCAATATACTGAATGATCATATGATTAGATGAACATAAATAAAACCCTTGACAAATGGACCAAAGTTCCCCAGGCTAGGCACATGGCTTAAAAGTCATTATCAAAATATTACAAACAACAAGTTCTTGAATTGATGGAAAAGCAATAACAAGTAGATTACTCCTCAATGAAGGAGATCGGCACAAAGTCCTTTGTATGCCAATTCTTCAGCTCCGTTGTAGTTGGGTACACCCACTCCTCAAATGTAGTCTCTTCTTCAGAATCACCCACGACGTTGACTCCATGGCTTCCAATGCAGAGAGGTGGCTTTCCAACACGAGCACGCCTCACTTCCTTCTGAGCTTGGACGGTAAAGCCCAAACCAAATTTGTCTGCCTTAAAAGGGATATCGAGGAGTTTCCCCCAAGTATCACAGTTTCCTTCTTCCATTGCCGCATGGACATCCTTGACTGAAACCATCTTTGGCGTGGCCTTGACAGCTTTGGGCTCATCAGAAGAACATTTAGTAGCAGCAATCATCAGCGGTACAACCTCAAAGGATTGACACGGGGTTTCAATGAATTCCCCATCCATCTCTACGTACTTGAAAGAGTTAAGGTGGCTGACCATAAACTCTTCTTCTCTGCAGACGGTGACTATTCTACCCTTGATTGGATATTTGAGTTTCTGGTGGAGGGTTGAGGTTACTACCCCAGCTTTATGGATCCACGGGCGACCTAACAAATAGGAATAGGTCGGATGAATATCCATAATATAGAAGGTGGAGTTGAAGGTTTTGGAACCCACTTTGATTGGAAGATCTACCTCCCCATGAACAGTCCTCTTTGATCCGTCAAACGCTCTTACAATGATGTCACTTGTCTTCAATACTAAATCCTCACATTCGAGACGGTCTAACGCCCCCTTGGGTAATACATTCAGAGAAGAACCAGTGTCGACTAGCATATGTGCTAAGGTGGTCCCTTTGCACTCGATTGACACATGTAATTCTTTATTGTGATTTTCCTAAGAGGTGTTAAGTCAGCATCTGAAAATCCTAAGCCATTATCAGCTGTCAGGCTAGCCACGCAATTCTCAAATTGATTTGTTGTTGTCTCATGGGGGACATGAGTTTTTTTTAGGAACTTGATTAATGTCCAAGCATGGGCATCAGAGAAAAGCAGCAATGACAACATTGAAATCTTAGAGGGGGTTTGCCCTAATTGTTCTACAATTTTGAAGTCACTTCTTTTTATGATCTTTAAAATCTCGTCCATTTCACGGGCGGAGGTTTCTTCATCAGCTACGTCTTTGGAGGGTACTTCAATCACATCAGACTCAACAACCTTCCCCCTTCCCTCTTGTCTCGGTACTTGGCTTGGTAGCAGTAATGCGGATGAGCGTCTTTGTAATAACTGGTGGTGAGATATTAGGTGAGAATATTCTCCCAGTTCTAGTTATTTTGCTTAAGCCAACTATGTTGCCAACATTGTCATCTTTTTCTTCTTCAATCCAGGCATCTTGTTTAATCCCATGATAGAACACATCATCACCGTAATTCCATGGTACCGCTTTGTTTGAAGAGTAAGGAATTGGTCCGGGACTAGTAATTATTAAGGGAGAAGTAATGGGTTCATTTGAAATCCTAATAGGACCTTTGGAGCTGATCCTAATAGGCTTGTTTGAGATGGTAATAATGGAGAGGTCTTCACATTTGTTAATCAAACTCTTGGCAAGTGGAGTCTTTTCAAATAGAATTTCGTGGCTATCCATCAAGCATTATATACCTTTTTTCAGCCATTCACATCCATTGGGTTGTCTTGTACAACACACACAGTCTTCTTCACAGCCAGGGTAGATCCCAGCTTTCAACAGATTGTTCTTGATTACATTCAGTGGAGTAGTCAATTCTTCAACAGAGACAATAAAAATTGTATCTTCAACAACATTAACACCTTTGTCATGCTTCAGCATTGGAGCGGTAATTACATTCGGTGTTGGAGGAGGATAAAATTCAATAGTTTGTTATCAATTAAATCCTGGATTTTGTTCTTCAAGGCCCAGCACTGGTCAGTTTCATGCCCGAGACTGCTTGAGTGGTAAGCACACTTAGCATTCGGATTATACTTTGGTGACGAGGTGTCAGGGTTGGCGGGAGGATCGCGCAACGTCACTAAATTAGCCTTGAGAAAATGTTGAAGGGCTTGAGACAGTGATATGCCTAACCTTGTAAATTGTCTTCTTGGAGTTTCAAAACATTGATGATTTGCATATGGTCTTGGAGTAGGAGTTGGATTGGAGATTCGAACAGCATTGTCAGACGGGTGGTCATTCTTCTTGGTATGGGCCCTTGCCCTATACACAACATTAACTTCCTTCTTCACAGCAAAAGGTTTCTTGATAGGATTGGGAGTGGAGGTAGATGCCACAGAGATTTTCCCACTTTTAATGCCACTTTCAACTCTTTCATCGGTTAAGATTAATTCGGTGAAACCAGAAGAAGAGCATCCAACCAGCAGATTAAAGAAAGGACTAGATAAAGTGCCCATGAACATGTCGATGTGCTCCCTATCAGCCAAGGGAGTTTGTACCCTACTAGCAAGGTCTCTCCACTTTTGGGCATATTCCTTAAATCCTTCATTCTTCCCCATGATCATATATTACAATTGAACCCTCGTTGGCGCCAAGTCGGCGTTGTACTGATACTGATGGTAGAAGGCAGTAGCTAAATCCTCCCAAGTGTTGATATGAGACCTGTCTAATTGATAAAACCATTCAAGTTATATTCCAGCCAAACTCTCTTGGAAGAAATGAACCCAAAGCTTCTTGTCAGCAGTGTGCGGCTGTATCTTGCACATATAAGACTTCAAATGGAGTTTTGGACAAGAAATCCCATCATACTTGGAAAATATTGGTATTTTGAATTTGTGGGGAATGACTACCCCAGAGATTAAACCCAAATCATCAAAATCTAATCTGGGAACGACTTAGATTTCAACAGCTTTCAATCTGTCTTCTAACTGCTTGTATTTGATATCAGCGGGTGGGTATTGCTCGTTGAAATAATCATCGTCGGATACCTGATCGTTGATACAGTCAGCCTGAGTACTCTTGACCTCACCAATCTGATTCTTGTCCTCTTTGGATGAATCTTCTTCTACTGGGATTTGACGGATTGTCTCTTTGAACCTTTTACCCATGTTGAGTAGAGCTTTTTTCTTTGGCTTCTTCTTTACGGCCAGCAAAGCCATCATATCTTGCTACCCCTTAGCTAGGGCTAGTAAAGTTTCATGAAACTGAGAATTTTGGGCTTGGAGATCCTTCACCGTTTGCTCTAGATCCATCTTGCTGAAATAAACAGCAGAAAGATAAGGAAACCTGTTATGCAAAAACCTGTCATGTTATGATGCATGAATATGTATATGCAAATGATTTCAAAGATTAATGAAATTTAAATTTATATAGACAAAAGAATGAACAAATGTTAACTTTCATTAGTCAAAACAAGAAAGATTACATTATGCCCCTTGGGCTTACAAAATAGCTTTCTAAGATAAAAAGACCGAACGCATCCTCTTTGGTGCGAGATAAGCGTTCACATTTTTCTCTTCTTCTAGCTGTTTCGTAAGCTCCAAGACCCTCTTCTCACTAGGATAGAACTGAGCCTCGAAAGTATCTCGTTCTTCCTTCAGCTGGATCCAACCCTTTTATAAGTATTCGAGAGAGGTAGGTATGTCGGGATGGAGGATAGTGTAGGGAATATCTCCTTCGACCACAGGCTCCACGATGACTGGTAAAATGGAAGGATAAGGCATCACAAGTTTTTGAGCACGAGCCCGTACCCATTTAAGGTAAGGCTTGAGGGGAATGGAATTCTTGTGTCCTAGTGTCTTGCTATCCACCTTATTCAACATCCTCCAAGCTCGGACAAACCTCTGGCGGTAACCTTGATCGTCATTCTCGTAGTCAAATACCACTCCTTGGATGAGCATCTCATGGGGACCATCCCTCCGAGCGTGACCAAAATATCATAGGGATAATCAAGGGTTGTAAGTGATACCTCATCTAATGCCAAGCAAAGGGACATTAGGGAACTCTCCACAACTGTCAACGATAGTAACATTCTCCAAAGAGCGGGAACACCAATGAATATCTGAATGTCTGAGCGCCATCAACCTATGTGACCACCTTGAACCTTGCTCATTCTTCAATATAGATTGGGGAAGATGCGAAATAAACCATCTTGCCAAAAGAGGAGTACATCACATAAGATACCTCTTTTCCTCATCGTGTGAGTGTGAAAAGAATGTAGGATGTCCCCTAGCAAAGTAGGCATTGGGTTACGAGACATGAAGATTTTGACGGTGTTCACATCTATGAGTTGGTCAGGATTTGGAAACAAAACCATCCCATAGATGAGGAGAGCCACAATTTCCTCAAAGGCTTGCAAATCCAAAGAGTTCCAACAGTTTTGGACTTTCTCAAACAAGAACTTTGCTAGGAAACCCTTGACACCACTCCTTGTTTCCCAATTAGTTGTGATATCAGATGGTTGCAAATGTAGAGCTTGAGCAATCTCTTCTGGCTTTGGATCTCTTTCCGTATCATTTAAAGGTAGTTGATTGAGAATGGGAATCCTCAAGAGTCGGGAGAATTCTTCCAAAGTTGGCACAAGTTGATAATCGGGAAATGTGAAGCAACAGTGTAGGGGATCAAAGAACTGAAAGAGCACCTTCATCATGTCTTCATCAGTGTTGGAAGTGACCAAGTTTAGAAGGCGACCATGTCTTTTGGTAAATGGAGAATTTTCAGAAATCCTTGATGCTAACTCTTTGAGTTGAGGAGGGATCCTTACGAGATTGACTTGAATGGTTTTCCTGCGAATAGAATCCATGTCCTACAAAACAGAACAAAGATAAATCCTAAAAATCCTTGAAATGGTTAGTGAGTATGAGTATGATGTCATGATGTTTATGATTTTATGTACAAGTAAATACATACAAACAAAGCAAACAAGTCCTTAGGTTTAGGCTTGCATGGAGTCTCATAGGTAAGTACCCTCTTGAAGTTTAGTTGGCTCAAACTTGTCCCAGTAATAGTAATCGGGTTCTAAGGAGCTCAATATCACTGATTTGTTTTCTCGGGCATTGTTTCAGCGCAAGCCTCTTTAATAGCGACCGAAATATCCCAAAAAACCAAACCTCAATGAGTGTAGTATCGAGTATCTACCAACTTCGGACTGCATCAAAGCCGATCATCTCACTTCGTCCTAAAGGCCAAGTTGGTCAAGTAAAGGTTCTAAAAGTTCATTAGTGCTTCATGACATCACTCAGCGGCCCCGTATTCTCCTTGACTACTCAAGGGCTACCGGTACCCACAAATATGTCGCACTAACATAGCTATTTCTTAGACCGTGTCGGTATACCCCGCACAGTTTCCACAATGTATTGCTACTTACCTATAAGGTATCCCAAATCCGGGTAGAGGATTCAAACCCATACAAAGAACCAAAATGTAAAGCACACAAGTAAAACAAAGAAAGCAAGTAAATGTGATCTAACCCTAAGGTAACCCCACTTTTAAAATTGTCCTCAGCAGAGTCGTCAGTTCTGTGATACAGTGGGAGAACTGACTTGGGTGTTTTGTGTTTTATCGCAAATGTTGCGGTTAGCAAGAGTCGCCACTGACTTTTCTTTTATCCAAAAGGAAAGGCAAAAAAGCACAGGAAAGACCTTTGAGATTATTTCTTGAGTTCGGGGGGGTAGATTATGAAAAGGGAAGGTATTAGCACCCTTTTCATCCATGGTTTTCCATGGGCTCTTAGTTACTTGCTAGATCACTTGTTTTTGTTTGAAAATGTGCTTTGTGTGGTTTTTGAAAGTATTTTGTAAAGATGCCATCGTTTAGGCAAACTTTGTAATGATTATCGTTCGTAAGAATGTATACAAAGTGTTTGATCTTTTGAAAATGTTTTTAGGTTTGAAAGATGTTTTGAAAATGTGGGTATTTAGAAAATGTCAAGGATGTGTTGGTTTTGAAAATTGAGCAAGTAACTAGGAACATTCTACATACTCAAAAGTCTTTCATGTTCATTTCCTTTTTCATTTGACATTCTTATCTTACCATTGATTTGGTAAGTAACCATATCTTTGAATGTAAACGGGACGGGCGTGGGTCATCGTATAACCATGATTAGAAATGTTGCAAGGTATCTTAGCATTTCCTTTAGGGACTAAGATCATTTTAAAAGGCAACATTGATAGCATCGTCGAGGGACTATGATCTTGTATTTTTTATTGCTTTTGCTAAGATATCCCACATGCATAACATGGTCATTTTTGTAAAGAAACAAGTGGAGTTAACCCTAGGGGTGCAAGTGTGCAAGTGTGTTTGATTTACATGCATTTCTTATCTTGAATTATGGTTCTCTAAACATTGATTTTATCTTTCCATACAAACCCTAATTTACTTGCATTGATATGAAAGCGATAAATTGCGGAAAGTAAAATTACTACGCTATTACATCATTATGGGAATGGGGTATACAAATTTACAAATGGGGATTGCAAGAAAATTAAACCCTAATTACTATTACAAGGCTTTTGACAATTACATAATTTATAATGCAAAAATAAAATATGCAAGAAGATGTAAAGTGAGAGAAATTGCTTTTTAGGGTTTTTTTTGTAGAAAAAAGGTTTTGTAATTAATTTCATTAAAGAAAAACCTAAGTCTAAGTTAATTGTTTAGAAAAGTATTTTTGAGGTTTCATTTGAACACAAAGGTTTTATAAAGTTAGGTCATTTCCAAGCAATGCAATATGTCCAAAATAACCTAAAAAATCTCCAAAATCAAGAAATTTGGTGCCCGAGCTGACACGGGCCGTGTCAGTGGACACGGGCACCCGTGTCATGACATGTCCATGACTTTTCTGCATTTTTTTATTCCAGAAAATATGACACGGCCGTGTCACGTGACACGGGGGCCCGTGTCAGCCCCTGTCCATCTTTTTTGCTCGTGTACGCACCGGTAACATTAACACGGGTCGGGTCGTTTGACACGGGCACCCGTGTCAGCCTCTGTCCTTGCATATTATCATGTTTTTCAACCCAATTAAACTGACACGGGCCGTGTCGTGTGACACGGGAACCCGTGTCAGCCTCTGGCCTGGCTTTTTGTTAGTTTTTTCTCTTTGATCTGTCGTGTTATATCTTTTGAGCACAAAAGCAAATGATGTATGAACAATGATATCACAGTTTGAGAAAGTTTACCTCTCGAAGTGGAACTTTTGGAACACGTACGGATGTTTCCAAGTGCAAAGTAGTGATTGATCGAGCTCCTTTGAACCATCTTGAAGTAGCTCCAACCTTCTTATTATGCTGAAAATGGTTGAACTGCTCCAATCGAGTCAAGTTGCAATGTATATTTTTTTAGTTTAGAAGATGGTGGTAATGATGTTACAGAAGTTATTCTTATGTTTGAACAACTTCTATATGATGTATATGAAGTGTTTGGATGGTTTGTTTGGAGAAAACTTGCAAGGTATGAGATTCAAAGATTTGAACTTCAAAGCTCAAAAATGGAGGTTTTGTGTACAAATCTGGTTTTTGACAGCAAAAATGAGTTTGAGTGTTAGTTTCCCTTCTATTTTTTTTGGTCTTTCTCTCTCTCTTTTTTCTAACCTCTTTCTATTGTGACTAGCCTCTCTATTAATAGAGAAGGTTTGAGACTTGAACAAACTCAGATTTTGGATCACATGTTATGACTAGGTTAGATTGTACATGAAGCAAGCTTGAAGAACATGTTTCCAATGCTTGTACCAAGCTATCTAAAGTGGTTGATCACTTTAAACATGTTTGTTCTGAATTGTAGAAGTTGAGTGTGATTATAACAACAAGTTAGAGGCTCAAGAAATTGACTTTTTGATTAAAGTAAACTTTGCAAGAATGGCAATGGTGCCTTTGTGCCAAAAATGGAAAGATGCAATAGACAATACTTGAACCACTTGGATAATGGTTTAATCAATTGTGTAAACATCTGATTATGGATAGATTTGCAAGTCAAGAGGCCTGCAAAGTGAAGATTATGCAGCATGGCTAAGATTTTGGTTCCTTGTTCATCACAAATCTGCCTTGTAAATCAAGAATGAATGTCCAACTTCAGATCCTTGAATCTCCTAGCTCAAATACGATAAATTCATGCTCTTGAATGTTTTGGAAAGCTTGAAACACCCTTTATAACTTTCATGTTGTCCATTTTGACAAAATCATCTCGTAACTATGTGAAAAAATGCCAAGTAGTTGGGATAAAATCCTAACCAAAACTGCTGAAAATTTCTCTAAGTGTTTATTCAAAAATGCCATGAATTCATGAACTTATAACTCAAAATCCAAGCATTTATAGGAAAAGTTTTGCCCTATAATGTTTTATATCTCATTGAGATCTACAAATTTTATGTTGGAAGTTTCCCTTGAATCATCTTGCATCATGTTGGAAATTTGGCATAAAGTTGTGAAAAAAACATGAATTTTCCAACACTTAGAAGTTTGAAATTTTGACTTTTCAAAGATGAAATTTGACTTTTTGATTTATTGATCAACAAGTTTCATATTATTGAATGTATTGATGAAATTTGATCTTTGGAATGTAATGTTGACCAAAAAGTCAAAGTTTGACTTTCCAGTATGCAATTGACCATTTTGGCCTTGGGCCAATTCCAAACCTAAATTGATGTATCACTGCTGCAAACTTGATGTCATAGAAGATCTTATGAGAGAATCTTTGAGAAATGAGAGGGAAAATTTTTCGGTACAACAGCTACCTACTCACTAATAGTAGGATATCACTATCTAAAGGATAAGAGGAAAAGAACTATCCTTTTTGAGAATAAAAGTAGATAGCTGTTAGAAGTTTGCTCAAAAACATTTTGCACTTACACAAATACTAATTTTCAAAAGCAATTTTCAAAATATTTTTTTTGCTAACACTATTGAGGACTGATACAAGAGTTAAACGCAAAGCAAATCGCTGCACTAAGGCAGTTCAAAACATTTTTCAAAAAAAACACACACAAAGCACAAAGTATTTTCAAAATGAGCAAACCTCTAAGAGCCCTTAGATAACTACGGAAGGAAAGAGTGCTAACATCTTCCCTTTCTATAATCTACCCCCCTTACTCAGAATAATCTCAAAAAAGTCTTTTTCTTTTCTTTTCACCCTTTCCTTAATTTGGATAAAAGAAAATTCGGTGGCGACTCTTGCTTACCACAACATTTGCAAACACAAACACAAAACCAGTATATAATAGTCGGTTCTGCCACCGTATCACAACACCAAAGGGTCATTGAGGGACTATGATCTTTTGATTTAAGGGTCTTTGCTAAAGCGTACCTACTTTTAAGGGACATGATTGTTTTATATTCCGAAGGCAACCAAAGTGGGATTACCCTAGAGGTGTATATGTGCAAGTGTGTTGTATTCAGTTTTTTTTGTCTTTTTTGTTAGGTTTGCTAGCGTATACATCTAACAGTTAATATGTACAGGAATAAAACGCGGGAATTATAAATCCTACGCTATTACAAAGTCTCGGGGAGGAGGATTATTACATGTCCAAACTTTAGGGAAAATAAAGAAAGAATTAAAATAAAAGAGTCCTAATTACAGTCTATTACAACCAGGAAGCAGATACAATAATATGATAAATCTAAAATAAAACTGCACGTGAATTAGAAAAGACGTCTAAAACCCTATGGAATAAAAATCTTTTGTTTTGTTTTTGGTTTTTATGAAAAGAAAATAAATTGAGAAAAATAAAATTAAACCTAAATTCTAATTTATTTTAATTTTTTTGAGAAAAAGATGTTAAAATTAATTAATTAATTAATTCAGAAATTAATTTAATTAATAAAATCTAATCCTAATTTTTATAATGATTTTTTTATTTGACTTGATTTAAAGAGGGAAACTAATAAAAGAATTAAGTAACACAAAAAATAAAAATACAAGAAAACAAGTCTTTCGATCCAAAGAAAAGGCAGTTTTCGATCCAATGGAGGGTGTCATCTTTCGATCCAGGGAAGGATGTGGCCTTTGATCCAGCAGAGAATATTGTTGGAGGTGTATGATGTACTCCTGCAGGAAATTTATTAAAGAAAACAAGATAAAAATCCAGACTTGGGTTGAATCTAGTCTTAGATTCAACAGCCTGTGGCTGCATAATCCTAATTCGGATCCTCGGGGTCTGAATCGAAAGCCACTTCGTTTGTCTTACAACCTCATGAACCCTGAGATTCGAAAGAAAATATGGATCGTGCTTAAGCCATGGCACGATCCCAACCCATGCGCTTAATCTTGCATGTAGCACATGAAACAAATCACAAGCATTAACAATAACATGAATGTAGGATTAACATGAATTTAAAAATTGCATGTGTGATACGGTGGCCAGAACCGGGACGTGGTTTCCCTATTTCGTTAAGGAAATTTGTTGGTTTGCGTTTTGCATTAGTGTTTGCAAAATGTCGCGGTAAGCAAGAGTTGCCACCGTCTTTTATTTTATCCAACAAGGAAAGGAAAAAAGCACAGAAAAATTCCTTTTTCGAGATATTTCTGAGTACGGGGAGTAGATTATAGAAAGGGAAGGTATTAGCACCTTTTCTATCTGTAGTTATCTACGAGCTCTTAGGCACTTGCTCATCATTTTCAAAATTGTTTTCTTTGTTTTTGTGGGCTTTGAAAAGTTTTTGTTTTGACTTTGATTTAACTCTTTCTTCTGTCTTCAAGAGTGTAATGAAGTGTTTTTGAAAACTTGTTTGTAAAAGAGTGTAAGTGTGAAAAAAAGTTTGTTTTGGATGGGCAAGTATCTAAGAACTAATCTACCTACTCGAAAAAAGAATCGTTCTATGTTTATTTCCTTTAGACAATGCTATCCCATTATTAGCGAGTAGGTAGCACCATCGTTGGAGTTTTGGGGGTCAATTCGAAAGGGACGTACGGTCACTAAAGCATTGTTAGGATGTCTTAGTAGTAACCCTAATGTCTTAGATCAATTATTCGAGGCAACAATTCCGAGGCAACCTTTCCGAGGCAACTATGATCTTTTAGACAAGAGGGCGACCTCTAAAACAACCTATACTCAATGACTATTTACTGAAGGCAACCAAGCGGGAGTGTACCCTAGGAGTGTGCATGTGCGGGTGATTCAGTTTCAGATTATTTATCTTTGCACATGTTTAGGGTGATCTAATTGTTTTAAAATTAATCATACATTCTTGTCATGCATCCCTATATCATACATCTAACAGTTAAATATTTGCAGAAATTAAAGTGCGGAAAGTAAACTAAGCTATTACAAGGCTTCGTGTATTTACATAGCCAAAAACAAACCCTTTGAAATTAAAAGCGGTAAAAATAAATAAATGTCCTAATTTAATTATTACAAACTGGGAGCAGATACAATAATTGGATAAAAATAAAATGCGCGAGAAAATTAGATCGAATGTGATACTAGGGTTTTTACCCTGCTATCCTAATTAAAAAGAAAATTTATTTTTTTGTTATTTTTAATATTTTCTAAGAAAAGAAATTAAGTCCTTGAATTAAAATGCAAAATTGATTGGTTATTAAATTAATTAATGAAAAATAATTAAATGTAATATTTTTGGGTTTTTGTTATTTTAGAAAAGAAATAAAATAATTAAGTTAGTGATAAAACCTAGTTATTCTAATTAATTTTAATTATTTGCAAAATAAATTAAAGTTACCTAATTTAATCAAACCTAATTAAATTAATTGCATTTATTGAAGAAAAATAATATTCTAATTTTAATTGGACATAAAATATTTTTTTGGTGATTTTTGATAAAAAGAAAATAATTTAAATTGTTAGTAAAAATAATTAAATGAAATAATTAATAAAATGTAAAAAAGAAAAAAGGATGAGAAAATGGGCCTGAGTTAGGGGTGTGCATAGCAAGAATCTGGGCACATTAGTGATGACGCATGCTGACTTTTGTGATCCTGTATGGCATCTTTAACTTGGCTTATGGTGTGCTTTCAATGGTGGCTACCAGATTTGGCCATCTGGCTATCTGGCACGTTGGATGATGAGGGAGTAGGATGGGCATCAGGCTCAAGCGCGCATTGGATTTCCTGAAATAATAATGAAAAATAGCAAATGCTGGAGGCAGGGATCGAACCCCTGGCCTCCAGCCTCTAACGCCTTAAGAACCTACGTGGCCACCAGTGCGCTGTTTTGTTTTGATTGTTATCATATTACAAAATAATAATAATATAAGAAAACGAATGTTAGTGGAAAACAAAAGAAAAAGTGCGCTGGAATTTGAATAGGCCTATGGGGAGTGACACACAGTCGTCCCCTTCCCCTCTCCGTGGCTAAAAACTCGTTTACCTATACCTACGGACAAACGTCCGTCACTACAGGCCTGAGCTTCCTCAAAATCCTCCACAGGCCATGGAAATAACATCTAACACCATGGTTAGATTCGTCTCGTCCTCCTGGTCACAACCGTACCCATTACCAAGGCCAATTGCTCCAGAAATCAAAAGCCTACAAGCTCGAAAACCTAGCAATGGTGATTAACGCTACAGGCCACATAAATGAAATTGAATAATGCAGAAAGTTTGTAAATGTTATGGTGATCAATAATGTACAATTATTTCAACCTAATAATGCATAAATCGTGAGTTTCAAATTCAAGAACAGGGGTGTAACATGAACGACTTATAAAGTGATTTGGGGCTTGAACGGCTTAGTTCTTGATTGCTTTAGGTTGGTGAGAGTGCTAGGAAGCGATTGGGATTGATATCAAGCCTTGAGGATGCCTCTAACTATCAATTCAATCTCACACTTTTTGCCCTTTTTTTCAAATCTGGTTCTTGCTCTCACGCCTCTTTCCAACCTCCCTTTTGATCTGCACGCAGTCTATATGTATTAGTGAAGGAATTAGGGTTGATTATTGTATCCAAATCCTTCTCCATCAATGATTTTGGATTTAATTTGATTTGCTTTTAAAATCTTTCCAAACATGGCCTTTTTTCAATCTTTTTGTTATTTCCAATGCTTTGCACGAATTTGAATGATGCTAGCTGTAATTGGAACCTGAAACAAGCACAAAATCCCTTGTTATCAATGTTTTGGATTTTTATTTGATTTAATTTGATTTAAATTGAATTAATTCAAATAAAAACCAAAATAAATAATAAAAATAAGATATGGACAAGTGGCAAAGGCTAGAGCATGTGGGCTATCTTGCCAACTCAAAACAAGTGAAAAAGATTGGGCCCATTTGGCAAAATTTGAAGTTTTGGGGATAGTTGACTTTTGGCAATTTTGCAAAAAAGGTCAACTTCAACAATGCATAACTTCCTAAATTTTGACTCTTTGGAGGTGTTCTTGGACTTTTTAGAAATCTTGAGATGTCCTCTAAGTAAAACGTTTAGTCTCATCTCATTTTTATATTCCATGCTCATGTATTAAGCTTTGACAAAAAAGGTGTTTTTGTTGATTTTTCAAAATGACCTATAATGTCCAAATTCATAACTTCTTGTGAGTGCATATTTTGAACTTGGGAGATGAATATGGATTGTAGGGAGTTGCATCCTATTCAAAATGAGCTTTGGATGGGTCATTTCTCATAAAGTATGAGAAAGTTATGCTTGGTCAAAGTTGGGTTGACTTTTCCTGCAAAACCCTAATTTAGAAACTTTTGAATCTTGATGAATTATGGGAAATACTTGATGAATCATGATCAACCATTGATAAAATGATGAAATATATTTCAAAATTAGGATGTTGACCAAAAATCTTTAAGTTTGACTGTATGTGGGCCACAGTTGACTTTTGCCCTAGCATAGTCGATTTTCAGGCCTTTGAACAATTGACTGAGCAAACTTCCTCTGTAGGGCTTGAAACTTGACATGGATGATCTTGATAACATATTAGGACATTGGTGAGCATTTGGGATCACATGGACTCAAGCATCTTGGTGCAACATGAAACCCTAATTTGAAGTAGACTGCCTTAGGAGAGAGCTTGTCTGGCCAACCCTTGGGCTACTTTGAGAAACTTGGAGATCTTTCTTGCAATGTTTTGAGAAATATGGGAGGGAAAATTTTGGGGTACAACAGCTGCCCCTGTTCAATTTTCTTAAAACTGAGGATGTAGATTGGCTTTCGTGCCTTTCGTGATCCGAAGGTGGAAGATGATTGAACACTAGAGTGCCCTGAAATTTGCACTCGCATGAAGTGGTATCCGTCTTGTGATGTCGGGAATGGGCTTATAGATGCCATTTGGAGACAGATGATAGAGGATGGGCTTAAAGATGCCATCTTAAAGAGTGTCGATCACATAAGAGATTCCTTAGCGAGAGCTTGTATACCTGTTGTTGAGGAAGATTCCGCTGGGAAAGTCTGATCTTTGTTGAGAGAAGTAGAAATTTAGGAGCTTCAGGGTCCGTTATTTTGCTGGTGAGTCGTCTTTGTTGATATTTAGGAACTTCGGTCGTTCGTACTCAACTGAGGAGTCATCTATGTTGATATTTAGGAACTTCGATCATTCGTACTCAACTGAGGAATCATCTCTGCTGATATTTAGGAACTTCGATCGTCCGTACTCAACTGAGGAAACATCTATGCTGATATTTAGGAACTTCGATCGTCCGTACTCAACGAAGGAAACATCTCTGTTGATATTTAGGAACTTCGATCGTCCGTACTCAACGGAGGAAACATCTCTGCTGATATTTAGGAACTTCGATCGTTCGTACTCAACTGAGGATTCATCTCTGCTGATATTTAGGAACTTCGATCATTCGTACTTAACTGAGGAATCATCTCTACTGATATTTAGGAACTTCGATCGTCCGTACTCAACTGAGGAAACACTCTGCTGATATTTAGGAACTTCGATCGTCCGTACTCAACTGAGGAAACATCTTTGTTGATATTTAGGAACTTCAATCGTCCGTACTCAACGGAGGAAACATCTCTGTTGATATTTAGGAACTTCGATCGTCCGTACTCAATGGAGGAAACATCTCTGTTGATATTTAGGAACTTCGATCGTCCGTACTCAACTGAGGAATCATCTCTGCTGATATTTAGGAACTTCGATCGTCTGTACTCAACTGAGGAAACATATCTGCTAAGATTTAGGTACTTGTCCGTAATTCAACTGAGGAAACATCCCTGCCGAGATTTAGGAACTCATTTGTAATTCAACTGAGGAAACATCTCTGCAGAGATTTAGGAACTCGTCCGTAATTCAACTGAGGAAAAATACCTGCTGAGATTTAGGAACTCGTCCGTAATTCAACTGAGAAAACATCTCTGCTGAGATTTAGGTACTTGTTTGTAATTCAACTGAGGAAACATCCCTGCTGAGATTTAGGAACTCGTCCGTAATTCAATTGAGAAAAAAAAGCTTCATAGCTTGAATTTTGTGAGAATCTGGTTGTATCTTTTCCTGAAAGGTAAAGGTTAGCTATATGTAATGCATGATATGTATCAAGCAATGTTGTTCTCAAAATAAATGAGATTGTGATTGTATGATGCGTATATGCATGTGTCATGATGTATGAAAATGTGATGTTTTTAGCTAGGGAAAATAAATCCCGGATTGCTGCTGGAGAAGAGATTTAAATCCTTCGTTTCCGCTGGGGATAGTGAATGAAGATGATTGTGAGAATAAACCTACAGGAGAGGATAACTCTGCTAGAGCATAAACTGATGATGAAATGGCTATGTGTGGAGGACATGCTCTGTTGAGGATTCCGATGATAACTTCAGTCGGGGATGAATTACTGTTGCTGGTGATACTGAATCCTATTGGGGATTGAGTTTCTGTTTGTGAATGGAATGAACTCCGCTGGGGATGATCTTTCCGTTGCGACTTCACTGGGAAAAACCTTTTAGACTCTACTGGGGACAATCTTCCAGAGTCTACTGGGGATGATTCTCCAAACTCCACTGGGGAAGATTTTCCAAACTCCACTGGGGATAATTGTCTAGTGCTGATGATGAATAAACTCTGCTTGGGGAGAATATTACCGATTCATTCGCGGTTGTGAGCCTCAGCTGGGGAGAGTTAACATTACCGGTTTTTTTCTTACTCTGTGGAGAGTGGATGTTACTGGGATGCATGTCGAGGATATAACGATGGTTTTGTATCGAGACTTTTCTGCCCCTGTATCTGCGGGAGAAGGTGCCTGCGGAGGCCTTGTGGATCGATTATTATCCCAACCTATGAGGTGCTTGGTAATTGTCGATTGAAATGACAAATCTTCTTCTGGTAGGTAAGTGACGAGATGACGGGACATAGTCGTACGCTTTAATCCCTAACTTTTACCTGGACTATCTTTTCAGATTTTCAGTCCACCGGGATACCCTTTTTTGCCCAAGCCGCCTTTTCAGGTTTTTGGCTTGCCAGGTGTACATATCTTTTTGTTTTTATCCTTAATTTTTCCCGAACCTTTTTGGTTCGCCGGGATGCCCTTATTTTTGCCTAGGTGTGTCAACCTAGCGGGTCTTTGCTCATGCGCAGTATTTTCTGACCATGTCCGCGCTCTCAGAACATAGGGAGTTGTCACTGTCGGTAGTGTCGTGTTGCCATACTACCAGAAGATGTTCGTTTGATCATGCAAAATTCGTTACGGGAATCCATGTCTAATGCCCCAAGTGACTCAGATGGAGATTTGCCCCTGGCTATTTGGCATCTTTGAGAGATTCTTTGAATCTTGACTTGACTTCCCCAGATGATGGATAATGATCATGCCGTGCCCCTTGGTTGGAAGTGTTTTTCCACTTGAGGCGATCTTTTTTATTGAGAAGGTTTTTTGTTCACTAGATGTTCGTCGTGCGAATTTCTCTGTTGTTTGAACAAATAGTCATATGCAAGCAATGTTATTTTAAGAATGCAAAGCTTATGTATGTCTTGAAGTTTTTGAAAATGCATTTTTTCAGTAAGATAGGAAAATTTTGTAAAATATGACGTCAACTCAGGATTTACAGCAAGCCCTACAGGAGTCAGGATACCTTTTGTAATAGTATGCTTTCGAACTAACCCATGCTTCAGCTAGGACTTTTAAGGGTTATAACGTAGTCTGGTTTACGGTTTAAGAAACAAAGGATAAAGGCTCAAATTTTATTTGTACCCACCCGTTCTTCGTGATGTTCTTCGTGATGTTCTTCGATCCTAAACTCAGCTAATTGTGCATTTAGATCCCGTTTGAGTCTTTGCTCTGATATTCCAGTAATGGTTCAGATACTGACAGTTATTTTGAACAGGCAGTCATTTTTGTTGAGAGTTTGCAGGACCTCTTTCTTTTTTTTTATTATCCCTGTCTTTTTCCTGAACTGTGTGTTTTGGTGATTACAGTCAGCGGGATGCCCCAGTTTTTTTCTTAAGTCTCCTTCACAGTTTTTGACTTAATGGGCTTTTATTTTTGAGAGATAATGACTGCATGTCCTTACGATTATAGGGAACCATCACCGTCTTTTATTTTGGAAAGACTTCTTTGTTGTCATTCATTGTGCACCTGGATTAACTGAGAAAACTACCCTGCCCCACTTTGTGATTAAGGTTTTTTAATTTACGTGAAAAGAAAAACTCCTACTTCTTTGGCTCAAAGGGGTTGACAAGGGATTATCTTCCTTATAACTCCACTTTTTAGGATTTGAAACAATGCATGTACATCGTCAGTAGGGTCTGTTCAAAAGCATACTGTAGGGATTTTTGATATCATTTTCGTCATCCTCCCTCTAAAGGCTTAGATTTTTTTAATCGAGAGTTGAACATCAAAGAAGGGAAATCAATTTAAATATAGTGAATACAAATGGATTGATTCAAAGCAGACATATGCAATGCATTGATAAAGTAACAAAATTTGACATGACCATTCCAGTTCAAAACTTGTCACTTCAAATGGTGGGCTTTGGAGGATTGGCAGAAACATTCCAGTTGACCATCTTGTGTGAATTCCAAAGCTCCTTCATCAATCAAGTCTTGAATTTTGTATTTCAACTTCCAACAATCATCAGTATCATGCCCCGGGCTATTGGAATGGTATGCACACCTAGCATCAGGATTGTACCTTGGGGAGGCTATGTGGGGATTTTGAGGAGGATCCCTTAACATCACCAGATTCAATCTCAACAGGTGTTGTAAAGCTTGAGACAGTGGCATGTTGAGCTCGGCGAACTGCCTTTTGGGCGTATCTGGCTTACTCTGATTAGTCCGTTGCTTTTGGCGAGGTGGTTGTTGGACTTGTGAGATGGTAGCAATTTGAAGAGGTCCATTTTTTACCAACCCAAACCCTTGTCCTCTTGGAGGCTGATAAATGACTTGGTCCCCGGCCTCGACTGTTTGCTTCATATTATTGTATTGGTTTTGATGAAGCTGGTTGAAAATGGTTCTCAGCTCTTCTTGTTCTCGGGCTAAACCTTGGATAAGAGCCATCTGCCCCAGCATCTGGGTTTTCATGGCACCTAACTCAGCTTACAGTTGTTCCAGTCGTTCGTCCTTATTGTCTTCAGGACTTTTCTTGATCAAGTTCCCGACAAGGAGTGTTTTCAACTCTTCCTGCCCCTTGGATAGGTTTAGGAATACGTCCCTGAACTGAGCTTCTTGAGTTTGAAGATCTTGGTTATCTTGTTGGAAAGCCATTGTGAAATAAACAGCGAGAACATGAGAGACCTGTACTGGGAGACCTGTTATGCAATGACATGTATGATATATGTAGGCAATGTTTTCAAGGATCTCGCGGGGTAAACAAGAAATTGTTAGAATTTGAATCTTACAGCTTTGATTGAAGAAACTTCGTGTCGTTAAGAGTCCTTCTTCAAGAGTCAAGCTCACCATATCGAGTGGGTCATAGACCTTGACTCAAGTTATCGTGTTTTGATCTCTAGACGGCATTGGCTAGAGGAAAATAAATCCCCTTTGCCCCTTGCTGGACGTTTGATTTACCATAACCTGCATCACAAACCCTTGAGATCCTTGAAATGGTTAAGGAAATGTTAAGGCATAATGTTATGATGTGTATGACATGCGTTTATGCAAAAATGTGAGGTGATGTAAGCAAGTAAATCCGGCAAGAAATCTAAGTTATTGGATAAGGACCGTAAACAAAACCTGCAAGGAACACATGTTGTCAGATAACAAAAATGTGCAAGTAGTTCAAGTTTAAAAGTACACAAGTCACATAATAGCCCTTAGATTTCAGGCTGGCATGGAGTTTAGGTATTACCCTCTTTCAGTTTAGTTGGTTCAACCTGTCCTAGTAATAGTAATCGGGTTCTAGAGGTTCTCAATATCACTGACCATCCTCGATCGGTCATAATTCCAGTTTAGTAACCTTTTCTTGTGGCTGGAATCATCGCGAGAGTATGGTCTCAATGAGTGTAGCATACTGCTACTTTTCTATGGCCAAGTTGGTCAATTATAGGTTCTAAGGTCAGTTGATGCTTAATGACCTATTAGCAGCCCCATACTCTCCTTGTTCCACCATAAGGGATATCGGTACCAACTAATCTGTCACACCAACGTAGCTACTGCTTCAACCGTATCGGTCTACACCGTACAGTTCCCTCACAGTCTATTGCTACTTACCTAAAAGGTATCCCCAGATACGGGTTAGGATCTATAGTAACTCCGATACAAAACCCACAAAGATAAAGCAAACAGAGCAAACAATTGAAAACAATATGATGAACTATTCCTAAGGTACACCCCACTTATAAAGTCCACAGCAGAGTCGCCAGTTCTGTGATACGGTGGCCAGAACTGGGACGTGGTTTCCCTATTTCGTTAAGGAAATTTGCTGGATTACGTTAGGTGTTTGTGTTTGCAAAATGTCGCGGTAAGCAAGAGTCACCATCGTCTTTTATTTTATCCAACAAGGAAAGGAAAAAAGCACCCAAAAAATTCCTTTTTCGAGATATTTCTGAGTACGGGGGTAGATTATAGAAAGGGAAGGTATTAGCACCCTTTCTATCCGTAGTTATCTACGGGCTCTTAGGTACTTGCTCATCATTTTCAAAATTGTTTTCTTTGTGTTTGTGGGCTTTGAAAAGTTTTTGTTTTGACTTCGATTTAACTCTTGCTTCTGTCTTCAAGAGTGTAATGAAGTGTTTTTGAAAACTTGTTTGTAAAGGAGTGTAAGTGTGAAAAAAAGTTTGTTTTGGATGAGCAAGTATCTAAGAACTAATCTACCTACTCGAAAAAATAATCGTTCTATGTTTATTTCCTTTAGACAACGCTATCCCACTATTAGCGAGTAGGTAGCACCATCGTTGGAGTTTTGGGGGTCAATTCGAAAGGGACGTACGGTCACTAAAGCAATGTTAGGATGTCTTAGTAGTAACCCTAATGTCTTAGATCAATTATTCGAGACAACAATTCCGAGGCAACCTTTCCGAGGCAACTATGATCTTTTAGACAAGAGGGCGACCTCTAAAACAACCTATACTCAATGACCGTTTACCGAAGGCAACCAAGCGGGAGTGTACCCTAGGAGTGCGCATGTGCGGGTGATTCAGTTTCAGATTATTTATCTTTGCACATGTCTAGGGTGATCTAACTGTTTTAAAATTAATCATACATTCTTGTCATGCATCCCTATATCATACATCTAACAGTTAAATATTTGCAGAAATTAAAGTGCGGAAAGTAAATTAAGCTATTACAAGGCTTTGAGTATTTACATAGCCAAAAACAAACCCTTTGAAATTAAAAGCGGTAAAAATAAATAAATATCCTAATTTAATTATTACAAATCGAGAGCAGATACAATAATTGGATAAAATAAAATGCGCGAGAAAATTAGATCGAATGCGAAACTAGGGTTTTGACCCTGCTATCCTAATAAAAAAGAAATTTTTTTGTTATTTTTAATATTTTCTAAGAAAAGAAATTAAGTCCTTGAATTAAAATGCAAAATTGATTGGTTATTAAATTAATTAATGAAAAATAATTAAATGTAATATTTTTGGGTTTTTGTTATTTTAGGAAAGAAATAAAATAATTAAGTTAGTGATAAAACCTAGTTATTCTAATTAATTTTAATTATTTGCAAAATAAATTAAAGTTACCTAATTTAATCAAACCTAATTAAATTAATTGCATTTATTGAAGAAAAATAATATTCTAATTTTAATTGGACATAAAATATTTTTTTGGTGATTTTTTATAAAAAGAAAATAATTTAAATTGTTAGTAAAAATAATTAAATGAAATAATTAATAAAATGTAAAAAAGAAAAAAGGATGAGAAAATGGGCCTGAGTTAGGGGTGTGCATAGCAAGAATCTGAGCCCATTAGTGATGACCCATGCTGACTTTTGTGATCCTGTATGGCATCTTTGACTTGGCTTATGGTGTGCTTTCAATGGTGGCCACCAGATTTGGCCATCTGGCCATCTGGCGCGTTGGATGATGAGGGAGTAGGATGGACATCATGCTCAAGCGCGCATTGGATTTCCTGAAATAATAATGAAAAATAGCAAATGCTGGAGGCAGGAATCGAACCCCTGACCTCCAACCTCTAACGCCTTAAGAACCTACGTGGCCACCAAGTTTCAAGCCTTGAATCAAATCTTTGCTCAGTCAATTGGACAGTTGACCTAGAAATCAACTGAATTGGGGAAAAAGTCAACTGTGGCCAATTTACAGTCAAACCTCATGATTTTTGATCCACATCAACATTATAGGCTCATATGAACCATTTGATCATGTTTGGACCACAACTCCTCAAGAAATTTGATCATATCATCAAAAGGGCAAAATGGTCATTTTTAGGGTTTCGATTGCATAAGGGCAATTTCTGATTTTTAACCTAGCCAATGGAAAATTGGGTTCAAGAATGGATACAAGGACTAAATGGAATCATCTTGACCTATTCATAAGGTTCAAAAGATCTCAATTGCATTGGATTGACAGATGAATTTTCTAGTCAACTGATCAAAAATCAACTGTACACTGAAAAGTCAAACTTTGACTTTTTGGTCAAAATCAAGTGCCAAGGGTCATTTTTCATCAAGATGTGTCAAAACATGAAACTTGTTCATCAAGAAACCTAATTTTGCAAATTAGGGTTTAAGATTGAAAAATTTCATAACTTAGAAATTTTCGAAGTTATGAATTTTTCTTATTTTTTCCTAACTTTGCCCAACATTTTCACTATGATGAAATTGGATTAAAACAAAACTTCCAACATGAAAGTTGTATTCCTCCACAAAATATACAACTTTGATTCACAAAGTTTTCCAAAAGGATGCTTGGATCTCAAGTTATGATTTTTGGAATAAGGGTCCATGAAACTTTTAACTTAGTGAAATTTTGCCCTAGTTTAGGCAGGGTTTTGACCTATCTTCATGGCAACTTTTCACATATTTCCACTTGGAATCTCAAAATTCATTTCAAATATGGATTGTAGAGCATGTTACAAGCTTTCCAAAATGTCCAATAACTCTCTAAAATAATTTGTGTTTAGGGAGAATCGAAGGTTTGAATTTGGCAAAAAATTACTTTGGTCCATGGCATTTTTCACTATGCTACAAGTTGCAATTTCTGTCCAGCTTTGTTTGTACTTACTTACAGGTCTCTAAACCCTTTCACACTCAAAAATTGAATTCAAACTCAATGGATTAATGCATTGTTCTGATCAATGGAAGATTACACAAAGGATTAATCCAAAAATGGCAAAAAGAACAATGCCATTTTGATAAAGTTTACTTTATGCATATTTGTTTCTCTTGAGCATTGCACCCCTTCTTTGGCAGCAAACAAAGTCCATAAACTAAGGCAAAGGTACAACAACTTTGTGCATGATTGAAGCTAGCCTGTACAAGCCTGCCTTTGGTCACTTCACACTTTTCTTAAAAAACAAGTCAACTTGCCAAAATCACATAACTCTTGTATCTGATAAAACCAAGTGTGGCAACCATTCCAAACAAGTTTTGCATATTGCCTTAAGTTAGAAGCATGAGCTAACCACTTCTCAAGCCTTCCAAAACACCAAAACACCATCTTCTTGCAAAACATGGTAGCTTCTGCAGTTTCACCTCCATCTCACAAACCACTCGTGCATTTTGCCCCAAACCTCTTCCAACCCACATAAGCTCTCCCAACCATTGGCCAGTGACTGTAACTCCATTTACACCCTTCACCATTTCTAAATTCTGTTTGTGCAGGTTGAATTCTACAAGCTTATTCAAGTAAGTACAAAGCCAACTAAGCATTGGGGAAGGTCAGAGGAAGTTCAGACAAGCTCACAAGCATATCAGGCCTCACTGAAAATCTCTACATTGCCATACTCGTGTTCAACTGA
Organism: Vicia faba; assembly: GCA_948472305.1. Classification (NCBI taxonomy): domain Eukaryota; kingdom Viridiplantae; phylum Streptophyta; class Magnoliopsida; order Fabales; family Fabaceae; genus Vicia; species Vicia faba. The sequence goes on along the minus strand of OX451736.1, from coordinate 794,129,165 downwards.
AGCAGGTATTTTCCAACTTTCTATCTCTCTATTTAGGAATCATTAAGCTTAGGTTTGTGAATAAAAAATGCAATACTCATTGCCCTTAAGTTGTACATATGCATAGATTTTATTTAAGTTAACTGAGTTGGGAGAATTTGATTGATGAACTTTCTGAAAAAGTTAGGTTAGAAATTAGGGCCAGAGAAATTCTCTCTGGTCTTTGAGAGTTAGATTAAGTTCTTTACATGGTTGGAATCGTGTTGAAAAATGCTATAACTTTTGTGTTGTGAGTTTTTGCTTTAGAGCACGTATGCAGGATTTCCCAGTTTGAATATACAGGCGCGCGTTTTTGTCACAAGGTTGAAGACGAAGCTGGACTTGGGCTGGGCCTGACTATTTCTCACTTTTTGCACCCCTGGTTTGCTTCTCACACCCCCTTGGCCCATTTAATCTATTTTTGTATATTTTTTATTTCTTTTTTTAATTTCTGACTTTATTTTATTTTTCTAAACTTTAAAAATTATCAAAAATATTTTATTTAATTTTCACATTTTATTTTATTTTATTTATTATTTTTTTTAGACATAGAAATAATTATTAAATAATATATACATTTATTTTCTTAATAAAAAAACTTATAAATACTACAATAAAAATATTTTATTTTTATTTTTTATTATTTATATACTTAAATAATATTTTTCTAACATATTTTTATTTCTTGACATTTGTATATATTTTTATTTTATTGTACATAAATAAATAATACATAATATATATATATATATATATATATATATATATATATATATATATATATATATATATATATATATATATATATATATATATATATATATATATATATATATATATATATATATATATATATATATATATATATATATATATATATATATATATATATATATATATATATATATATATATATATATATATATATATATATATATATATATATATATATATATATATATATATATATATATACTTTCTTAAAACAAATTAGGGTTTCCACCCTTAATAAAAATAATATTTTTTCTTATTTTTGATACATTAAATATTTTATTTTTACATACATAAAAATAATACAAAAAACATTTTTTGCATATTTATAATATATTGCATATTTATTTAATTGTCCATTTAAATATTTGCTTATTTATTATTTGAACAAAGAATTCAATTTGGTTGTAATAATCTTAGGGTTTTAATTTCTTGCAAATAATCCCCTATTCAAAATTGTATCCCCCTCCCCATATCAATGTTGTAATAGCTTAGATTACTTTTACGCATTTATTACTTTCAAATATGCCATGATAGAGATTAGGGTTTGTATGCAAAAAAATCCAAAATCAAAACAAATAGCTTGACTAATACAAGACAAAATGCATGAAAATGACAACACAATGCACACAAGCACCCTTAGGGTTTCATCCACTTGTTGCCTTTAAAATGGCCATGATATGCATGTTGAGTATCTTGGAAAAACCAAAGCAAAACAAAAGATCATAGTCCCTCGATGACGCTATCTTGGTTGCCTATACAAAATGATCTAGTCCCTCAAAAATTGCTAAAGATACTTAGCACTATTGCTATCATGGTCAATACGATGATTGGCGCATGTCCCGTTTAACATCCAAACACAAGGTTGTTTACCAAATGCAATGGTAAAACAACTATGTCAAAGGGTTAAAAATGTGTAGGAAAGACTTTTGAGTAGGTAGGTAGATGCTCCTAGTTACTTGATCAAACTTGCAAACATCCTTGCTATTTTCAAACTATCACACACCTTTCAAAACAATTTCAAAACACTTCCCAACAAACTTTCAAATATTGAAACATTTTTCAAAAGACAAACGCCTTTGTATACATTCAAACAAGAATCATTACAAAGGTTGCCTAAAAAAAAGGCATCTTTTCAAAATACTTTCAAAAACCACACAAAGCACCATTTCAAACAATTGAAAAGCAAAAGAAAGTGATCTAAACAAGTAACTAAGAGCCCATGGAAAACCATGGATGAAAAGGGTGCTTGCACCTTCCCTTTTCATAATCTACCCCCAGAACCCAAGAAAACATCTCAAAGGTCTTTCCTGTGCTTTTTGACCTTTCCTTTGGATAAAATAAAAATTCGGTGGCGACTCTTGCTAAACTGAAACATTTGCGAACACAAACGCAAAACCTCAAGTCAGTTCTCCCACTGTATCACACTTGGGCTTGGAAACATGTTGGCTTTTGGGCCAGTAAGAAACTTGGACCAAGACTTATCATAAACAAACTAGTTTCTTACAATAATGTATCCTTCGAATGGACCAAATGTATGCCCTTTGAAGGCACCATTTGTGTGACCTTTGAATGGACCAAATGTATGCCATTTGAAGGCACCATTTGTGCGTCCTTCGAAAGGACCAAATGTATGCACTGCAAAGGCACCATTGGTGTGTCCTTTAAATGGACCTTATTAGGTGTCAAAATATGGAAAACTATGGAGTCAAAGCTAGCATGAGGGAAGCCAACTGCTTAATGAATTGAAGCACATATGAAAGGAAGCCACTGCTTTATGGGCGCTAGCATGAAGGGAAACCATTGCCTTGCGCATTGGAGGCAAGCCCAGAAGAAGTAATTTCCTTATGGATCGAAAGCAAACACAAAGGCAAGTTGAAGGGGGCCTTGGCCTTATGGATCGAAGGCAAGTCTGAGGCATCCTTTTGTTTTGTGAATCGAAGACCAGTGAAAGGGGCCTTTTGCCTTTCAGATCGAAGGCAAGTTGATAGGCCCTTGCCTTGTGAATCTAAGGCAAGCATGAGGAAGCTTTTGCCTAGTAGACCAAAGGAAAGCATGAAGAGGCGTACGTATGCTGATGGTAAGCTGAATGGGCCTTTTGCCTAGTGGAAGCTTTGTGAACTAGGCTTGATCGAATGAGACTCAGCATCCAATCGAAGCTTGTATGCAAGAGTTCACTGCTGGTGAATCAAAGTAAACTTGTAAGGGATTCTTGCCTTGTGCTCTAAAGGCACGCACAGAGGAATATTTTCCTAGTGTGCTGAAGGCACGCACAGAGGTCACTGCTGCAATGATATTTGTGGGCCAAAGCTTGCTCGAAGGATGCCAAATACCCAATCGAAGCTTACTAATCAAAGAATTATCGAAGAGTGCCAAACACCCAATCAAAGTACCTTATTCATGATCCAATCGAAGGACACTTGATTACCTTCAAAAATTTATATTTTCTCTAAGCAAGTGTTTGTAACCACCATGTAAAAAGGGAAGATATTGGAAAAACATGAGAGGGCAAATTTTCAGGTACAACAGTTGCCCATGTTCAATATTCTTAAACCTGAAGTTTTAGATTAGCTTGCTTGCCTTTCGTGATCTGAAGGTGGAAGATGATTGAACACTAGAGTGCCCAGAAATTTGCACTCGCATGACGTGATGATTGACTGTGTGGGGAATGGGCTTAAAGATTCCATTTGGAAAAGATGACTGGGAGTTATTGAAGATGGGCTTAAAGATGCCATCCAACATAGGTGCTGACTTCGTAAGAGGTCCCTTTATGGTGAATTCATGTTCCTACTGTCTAAGGAGGAGTCCACTGGGGAAGGTTGATTTTTTTTTGTTTTCCTACTTGAGGAAAACTCTATGGGGAATAAAGTCTAGGAACTTCGGTTGTCCATGGCTCTACTGAGGAGTTATCTCTGGACTAGAGAGATGAAAGTTTTCTATTTTCTGGTTGAACTCCAGGCTTCACAGTAACTTGTTAGGGATGATGAAATTAACTGTTGTCTGGAAATGTAATAGAAGGAGCCTGTATAGGACTGCTTTAGGATGAGTCCGTGTTAGACTGCATCTGGAAAGTTGGGAAGGAACCCGTGTAAGTTGCTTCATCTAGTCATTAGATAGTTTTCCTGTCTGGTTTCAGGTATTAATCTACAATCAGTCATTCATAGATGGTTGCCCTGTCTTGTTTCAGGTATTAATCTGGAACTTGCTTTTGTTGGTTGCTGAGATAGTTGTCCTGTCTGGTTTCAGGTATCAATCTTTGACCTTAGAAAGAAAGATAGTTTTCTCGTCTGGTTTCAGGTATTAATCTTCAATATGTTCATGTAGATAGTTTCTTGGCTTGTTACAAGTGTTAATCTACAATCGATCATCCACAAATAGTTGTCCTAGCTAGTTACAAGTATTAATCTTGAATCGGTCGTCCATAGATAGTTGTCATGGCTAGTCACAAGTATTAATCTGGAACTTGTTTTTGTCGATCGTTGAGATAGTTGTACTGGCTGGTTACAGGTATTAATCTCTGACCTTAGAAAGAAAGATATTTTTCCTGGCTTGTTACAGGTATTAATCTTGAATCTGCTCATGTAGATAGTTTTCCGGGCTTGTTACAAATATTAATCTACAATCAGTCGTTCACAGATAGTTGTCCTGGCTTATTACAGGTATTAATTTGGAACTCATTTTTGTTGTTCATTGAGATAGTTGTCCTGGCTGGTTTCAGGGATTAATCTCTGACCTACTATACTTGTTGGTAAACCTATCTTGCTTCGGGAGTTCATACCACTTTTTCGTGTAGATAGCTTCCCCGTCTGGCTTCGGGCATTAATCTTTGACCTACTGTACTTATTGGTAAACCTATCTTGCTTTGGGAGTTCATACTGCTTGGTCGTGTAGATAGTTTCCCTGTCTGGCTTAGGGCATTAATCTTTGACCTACTGTACTTGTTGGTAAACCCGTCTTGCTTCGGGAGCTCATACCGATTGGTCGTGTAGGTAGTTTCCCCGTCTGGGTTCGGGAATTAATATTTGACCTACTATACTTATTGGTAAACTGTCTTGCTTCGGGAGTTCATACCGCTTGGTCGTGTAGATAGTTTCCCTGCATGGCTTCAGGAATTAATCTTTGATCTGCTGTATAAGTTGGTAGTATTCGTTTGTCTGCTAATTTCACCCTGAAAAGGTAAAATCAGTTTAATGCGATGACATGATGTATGAATTGCATGATGCTCTCAAAATAAATTAGATTGTGATATATGCATTTGTGATGCATATGCTATGATGTTTGTAAAATGATGTGTGAATGCAATGTATGAATGCATCATTTGTTCTATTGTAGTGTTGCAGAATTAGGGAAAATAAATCCCTGATTGTAGTTGGGGGTGAAAAAAGTGAGTCTTTAAATTTTGTTGAAGTTGGATTGCTGGGAGATGATCTTCCGTTGTTAGAGAAATAAACTCTGTTGGGGAAGGAAAACTCTGTGCACTGTTTGGGGATTTTGTGAAATCCTGCTGGGGAATCCTTAGAATCTTGGTGACTTCACTGGGGAATTTTGGAGCAGTAATTGGATATTTTTGCTCTGTCGGGGATGTGAGAACACTTAACATCATTAGGTTGTATGTTGTTGATATGGCAGCGACTTTATAGTAGGATGCCCCTGTTTCTGTACCTGTTGAAGAAAGTTTTCTTGCGGGGATTTTGTGGATGGCCTTACTATTATCCTAAATCCTGGAATCCTTGGTGAATGTGGATCAGGGTGGTCAACACTCTACTGATAGACAAGTGATGAGCTGACAAGATATGGTCATACGCTTTAATCCCTAACTTTTACCTGGACTGTCTTTTCAGATTTTCAGTCCACCAGGATACCCTTTTTTGCCCAAGTCGCCTTTTCAGGTTTTCGACTTGCCAGGTGTACAGGTTTTTCATATGTATATCCCTAATTTTTGCCCGAACTCATTTGGTTCACCAAGATGCCCTTATTTTTTCCTAGGCCAGTCAACCTAGCGGGTCTTTGTTTATGCGTAGTATTTTCCGACTATGTATGTGTTCACAGGGTGTGGAAAATTGTCATTGTCCATAGTAGTAAGTGTTGTCACGCTGCCAGAAGATGTTTGCTTGATCACATGGGATTTGTTGCTGGAATTCATGTCCAATGCCCCGAGTGATTCAGATGGAGATCTGCCCTTGGCTATTTGGCATTTTTGATAGATTCCTCGAATCTATACTTGACTGCCCCAGATTAGCTAGGCACCATGCCTTGCCCCTTGATTATGGAAGGCCTGCTACTGGAAACGTTTTTCCCATCTGAAGTGATTTTGTCCATTGATAGGATTTTTGTTCATCGAATATTCATCTGCAAATTTCTCTGTCGTTGAACAAATAATCATATGCAAGCAATGGTATTTTTAAAAATACAAAGCTTATGTCTGTCTTAGAGTTTGAAAATTCATTTTTTAGTAAAATAAACAAATTTTGTAAGAGTGTGATATCAACTCAGGATTTATAGAGAACCTTATAGGAGTCAGGATACCTTTTGTAACAGTATGCTTTCGAACTAACCCATGCTTCAGCTAGGACTTTTAAGGGTTGTAATGTGGCCTGGTTCACGGTTTAAGAAACAAAGGATAAAGGCTCAAATTTTTACTTGTACCCCACCCGTTCTTCGTGATGTTCTTCGATCCTATGCTCAGCTAATTGTGCGTTTAGATCCCAATTGAGTCTGTAATCTTTGCTCTGATACTTGGTAATGGTTCATAAATTGAATGTTTGTTGGAGAAGGCCGTCATTTTTGTAACATTTTCTTTTTTGTTGAGGATTTGTAGGACCTCTTTTTTTATTTTTTTATCCCTACTTTTGCCTGAACTGTTTCTTATGATTAAAGTCAGCAGGATTCTCCAGTTTTTCTTAAATATCCTTCATAGGTTTTTGACTTAACGGGCTTTTATTTTGAGGGATAATTACTGCCTATCTTGATGATTATGTGGAACCATCATCATATTTTGGAGGACATCTTCTACACTATTTGTTGTGTATGAAGGTAGAGCTTGCGACTGAATGCACATCTGAATTAACTGAGAAAACTACCCTGCCCCAGGTTATGATTAAGGGTTTTAATTTGTATGAAAAGAAAAACTCCTACTTCTTAGGCTCAAAGGGGTTGACTTGGGATTATCTTCCTTATAACTCCACTATTTAGGATTTGAAACAACGCCTGTACATCGTCAGCGGGGTCTGTTCAAAAGCATACTGTATAGACTATGGTATCGTTTTCATCATCCTCCCTCTAAAGGCTTAGAGCTTTTGATCAGGAGTTGAATATCACAAAAGAAGTAAAAGCACAGTTTAAATATAGTGAAAACGCATGGATTCATTCAAGACAAACATATGCAATGCATTAATGAAAGTAACTGAAGTCTGACATAAAGATAAGTGTTTAAACAAAACAAAGAAATTACAAATGAAAATTTGAATGAACAAAAATTTCTCTGCCTAAACTTCGCCACTTCAGATGACATAAAAATTCCAGTTGACCATCTTGTGCGAATTCCAACACTCCTTCATCAATCAGGTTTTGAATCTTATATTTCAACATCCAACATCTATCAATATCATGCCCCGGACTGTCAGAGTGGTATGCACACTTTTCATTGGGATGGTAAGTAGGAGCGGAATTATTAGGATTCCGAGGAGGATCCTTCAATGTGACAATTTTCAACTTTAACATGTGTTCCAAGACTTGCGACATTGGCATGTTGAGTTCGGTATATTTCCTATTGGATGTATCCCGCTTACGCTGATTACCCCATTGTTGTTGGCGAGGTTGTTGTTGGGCCTGTGATGTAGCAGCCATTTTGAAAGGTTTACTCTCCACCAAGCCAACTTCTTGTCTCATCAGGGGCTGATTAATGACCTGATCTCCAACCTTGACTGTGTACTTCATACGATTGCATCTGTCTTGTTGAAGCTTGCTGATAAAAAACCTTAACTCTTCTTGTTCTGAGATAAACTTTGGATAAGAGCCATTTGATTACTCATCTGGATTCTCATCCTTTCCATCTTAGCATGTAGTTGTTCCATCTGGTCATCCTTGTTGTTGTCAGGATGTTTCTTGGTCAAGTTCCCGTTGAGGAGTGCTTTCAATTCTTCCTGCCCCTTGGATAGGTTGAGGAACATTTCCATGAAATGAGCCTCTCGAGTTTGGAGATCTTTGTTGTTCTGTTTGAGAGCCATTTCTCTTGCTGAAATAAACATCAAGAACATGAGAAATCTGAACTGGAAGACCTGTTATGTAATGACATGCATGAGGTATGGATGTAATGTTTTCAAGGCTCTCACGGGGTAAACACAGGAAAATGTTAGAATCTAACTGCGGATTTGATTGAAGAACTTTTGTACCATTGATCTACTTATGCAAGAATCAAGCTCACCATATCAAGTGGGTTATAGCCTCTGACTTAAGTTATCGTGCTTGGACATTTTGATGGCATTGGCTAGAGGAAAATAAATCCATTTGCCCCCTTGGTAGACGTCTAGTTCATCATAACTTGCATCACAGGCCCTTGAGATCCTTGAAATAGTTAAGGAAATGCTATGGTATGATGCTATAATATGTATGCTATGCATCAAGCAAAAATGTAGGGTGATGAAGACAAGTGTGTCTTGCAGGAAATCCAACTTATTAGATAATGACTACGAGCAAGTCCTACAAAGAGTACAAACAAGGTCCTGCAATGAGTTCAAGTTGTTAGGCAATGAAAGCAAACAAGTCACACAAGTAGCCTTAGGTTTAGGCTTGCATGGGTTTCATAGGTAAGTACCCTCTTGAAGTTTAGTTGGTTCAACCTGTCCTATTAATCGTAACTGAGTTCAAGGGGATCCCAATATCACTGATCTTTCTTCATTGGGCATTGTTTCAGCGCAAGCCTCTTTATTGGCGACCAAAATATCCTGGAAGTTAGATCTCAATAAGTGTAGTATCGAGTATCAACCAACTTCGGCCTGCACCAAATCCGGCTATCTCACTACTTCCTAATGGCCAGTTGTTCAATTAAAGGTTCTAAGGTCAGTTGGTGCTTCATGACACCACACAGCGGCCCCGTATTCTCCTTGACTACTCAAGGGCTACCAGTACCAACAAATGTGCCACACTAACGTAGCTATCATTTCAATTGTGTCGGTATACCCCATACAGTCCCCAAGATCTATTGCTACTTACCTAAAAGGTGCCTTAGATCCGGGTGTAGGATCTTTACCAGTGAATCCAAACAAAACCCTTAAAAGTAAAGCAAGCAAAGCAAACAAGGAAATTTAAAATGAACTAAACTCTAAGGTAACCCCACTTTATAAGTATTTCCCCAGTAGATTCGCCAATTATGTGATACGATGGCAGAACCGACTGTTTATACTGGTTTTTACGTTTGTATTCTCAAATGTTGCGGTAAGCAAGAGTTGCCACCGACTTTTCTTTTATCCAACAAAGGAAAGGGTGAAAAGAACAAAAAAAGACCTTTCGAAATTTTTTTGAGTAAGGGGGGTAGATTATGGAAAGGGAAGGTGTTAGCACCCTTTGCATCAGTAGTTTTCTATGGGCTCTTAGATGCTTAGCTCATTTTTCGAAATACCTTATGCTTTGTGTGTTTTGAAAAGTATTTTGAAATGCCAATAGTAGGGCGATTTGCTTTATGATAACTCTTGTATCAGTCCCCAAGAGTGTTGATAAAGATTTTGAAAATGTTTTTGAAATTTGTTTTGTGTAAGTGTGAAGATTTGTTTTTTTTAGAAAGCATCTAACAGTTGTCTACTTTTACTTAAAAGGTCGTTCTTTTCCTCCTTTCCTTTAGACAAGGCTACCCTACTATTAGTGAGTAGGTAACCATAGTCGTCTGGATGTATGAGGGACATTTTTGGGTCATCGTACAGTCATAAAGGCAACATATAGAGACACTTTAGCAATTTGTGTAAGGGACAAGATCATTTATCGTAAGGCAACATCGAAGGGTCATTGAGGGACTATAATCTTTTGATTTAAGGCTCTTTGCTAAAGCGTCCCTACTTTAGAGGGACATGATTGTTTTATATTATGAAGGCAACCAAAGTGGGAGTACCCTAGAGGTGTATATGTGCAAGTGTGTTGTATTCAGTTATTTTTTGTCCTTTTTGTTAGGTTTGCTAGCGTTTTGTTTCTTTCTTGCCATACAATCCTATTACCATACATCTAACAATTAATATGTACAGGAATAAAATGCAGGAATTGTAAATCCTACGTTATTACAAAGCTTCGGGGAGGGGGATTATTACATGTCCAAACTTTGGGGAAAAATAAAGAAAGTAGTAAAATAAAAGAGTCCTAATTACATTCTATTACAACCACGAAGTAGATACAATAATATGATAACACTAAAATAAAATTGTGCGCGAATTGGAAAAGATGTCTATAACCCTATGGGATAAAAATCTTTTGTTTTGTTTTTGGTTTTTATGAAAAGAAAATAAATTGAGAAAAATAAAATTAAACCTAAATTCTAATTAATTTTAATTTTTTTGAGAAAAATATGTTAAAATTAATTAATTAATTAATTCAGAAATTAATTTAATTAATAAAATCTAATCCTAATTTTTATGATGATTTTTTTTATTTGACTGTTGATTTAAAGAGGGAAACTAATAAAAGAAGTAAGTAACACAAAAAAATAAAAATACAAGAAAGCAAGTCTTTCGATCCAAAGAAAAGGCAGTTTTCGATCTAATGAAGGATGTGGCCTTCAATCCAGCAAAGAATATTGCTGGAGGTGTATGTTGTACTCCTGCAGGAAATTTATTAGAGAAAAAAAGATAAAAATCCAGACTTGGGTCGAATCTAGTCTTAGATTCGACATCCCGTGGCTACATAATCCTAATTCGGATCCTTTGGTTCTGAATCGAAAGCCACTTCGTCTGTCTTACAACCTCATGAACCCTGAGATTCAAAAGAAAATATGGATCGTGCCTAAGCCATGGCACGATCCCAACCCCTGCGCTTAATCTTGCATGTAGCACATGAAAGCAATCACAAACATTAGCAATAACATGAATGTAGGATTAACATGAATTTAAAAATTGCATGCTTAGCTAGTTTGAGATCGAAAATAAGTTACCAACGAACAGATTGTGTGAGTGATGCTTCAGTGTATGTTGGGCCTTCCTAGTGTTTGGGAACGCCTCCTGCAAACTTCAAGGAGTGAGTGGAGCGTTGTTGAAGATCGCTTCGATTTGGATCACTTATGAGATTTTTGATAACTTTGGTGTGGTTTATGAGGTAGCGTGTGCGTGTAAGGAAATATATGTGTGTAGTTTCTGGGTGTATGTATGTAATATATGTGCGTGTGTGTATGTAATCTCCACCTTTTGGCTTTTAGAAATGGCATGTATTTATAGGAGATGGGGAGAGGGTCATAGCATAGAAATGGAAAGGGACAATCATTAACTAGGCTTTGAAGGCCAAATCAGACACATTAAGGGATTTCCTTTTTTGAGGGATTCCTACCCTTTTGGATCTTGGGATGAACCTGGACATGTTTGGCTCCTTCGAATGCCCATAATCTTTACTCTTCGATTGGCCCAGGGTTTCCTCCTTCGAATGGCTCAAATTCTCGTCATTGGGGCTTCTTCGATTGAGCCCCTATTTGTCTTGGTAACTTGATCTAAACTCTTCAACTAGCCTAAATGAAATCTCTTTTCTGGCCAGTCGAAACTTCCCTTGTTACCTCCTTTGAATGCAATGGTGCACGAGGCTTGGGCTTGGCAACATGTTGGCTTTTGGGCCAGTAAGCAACTTGGACTAAGACTTATCATAAACAATCTAGTTTCTTACAATAATGTATCCTTCGAATGGACACATTGTAGGTTCTTCGAAGGCACCACTTGTGTGTCCTTCAAATCGACCAAATGCATGCCCTTTGAAGGCACCATTTGTGTGTCCTTCGAATGGACCAAATGTATGCCCTTTGAAGGAACCATTTGTGTGTCCTTCGAATGGACCAAATGTATGCCCTTTGAAGGAACCATTGGTGTGTCCTTTGAATGGACCTTATTAGGTGTCAAAATGTGGGAAACTGTGGAGTCAAAGCTAGCATGAGGAAAGCCAATTGCTTAATGAATCGAAGCACATATAAAAGGAAGCCAATGCTTTATGGGCGCTAGCATGAAGGGAAACCATTGCCTTACACATTGGAGGCAAGCCCAGAGGAAGTCATTTACTTGTGGGTCGAAAGCAAACACAGAGGCAAGTTGAAGTGGGTCTTGGCCTTGTGGATCGAATTCAAGTCTGAGGCAGCCTTTTGTCTTGTGAATCGAAGACCAGTGAAAGAGGCCTTTTGCCTTGAAAATTGAAGGCAAGCATGAGGAAGCTTTTTCCTAGTAGACCAAAGGCAAGCATGAAGAGGCGTACGTATGCCGATGGCAAGCTAAAGGGGCCTTTTGCATAGTGGAATCTTTGTGAACTAGGCTTGATCGAAGGAGACTCGGTGCCCAATCGAAGCTTGTATGCAGGAGTCCACTGCTGGTGAATCGAAGAAAAATTGTAGGGGGTTCTTCCCTTGTACGCTGAAGGCACGCACATGGGGAATATTTGCCTAGTGCGCTGAAGGCACGCACATAGGGCACTGCTGGAATGATACTTGTGGGCCAAAGCTTGCTCGAAGGATGCCAAATACCCAATTGAAGCTTACTAATCAAAGCATAATCGAAGAGTGCCAAACACCCAATCAAAGTACCTTGTTCATGAGCCAATCGAAGGACACTTGATTGATTACCTTCAAAAAAATTATATTTTCTCTATGCAAGTGTTTGTAACCACCATGCAAAAAGGGAAGATCTAGGAAAAACATGAGAGGGCAAATTTTGGGGTACAACACACCCCATCCCATATCCTACATAATGGCTAGAGTATGATCTAGATGTTTGGAATCATATGACAATAATTAGGGGTTCATCCTACCATAAGAATGTTCTTCTATTTCTATGGAATCAATGCGGCTATCCATGGGGGTTGGGTGACTGAAATTAGGTACTTTAAAATAAATGTCAAGACTGATGTCCCAACACTAAAACACAATATCAAGACAGGTGTTATGACATCATCTTAGAACAGAATAATTTTTCCAAAATAATAACTATGCAGAATTAAATTACAGAAGGTAAAGTACATAATCAATTATTAACACAGTTCAGTGCAACATCACCTATTCTGGGGGCTACCAAGCCACAAAGGAAATCCACTTTAATAGTATTAGTTTAAATCCTAAATAATCCTTGTTTACAACTGTGATCGGTGGATCTGGAACTGACTGTTTAACGCTGGTTCGCGAAATGTCGTGGTAAGCAAGAGTCGCCACCGTCTTTTATTTTCTCCAAATGGAAAGGACAAAAGCACAGAAAAATTCCTTATAGAGATTGCTCTCGGTTCGGGAGGTAGATTATAGAAAGGGAAGGTGTTAGCACCCTTTCTATCCATGGTTATCCATGGGCTCTTAGATACTTGCTCATTTGTGTTTTCAAAAATGTTTGTTTGCTTTTCAACTGTGGGTTTTAAAAAGTTTCTTTGAAAATTTCAGTTCGACTCTTGTATCGGTCCTCAAGAGTGTTTGAAAAAATGCTTTCGAAAGCTTTTTGAAAATGTGTTGGTGTGAAAAGTATTTTTGAATTTTTGTTTGAAATTTAGAGCAAGTATCTATGAGAACCTACCTACCCTAAGGAATTCGTCTGTGTAAATGTCCTTTAAAGTAGTGCCATCCCACCATTGAGAGGTAGGTAGCACCACCGTTGGAGGTGTTCGGGTCAATTCGAGGTTCGGGACATGGTGATCACCAGAGCAATGGGAAGACACCTTAGAAGCTACCCTCATGCCAGGTTCCCGGATCATGAGGACTTACTAAGACATCCTCTACTCGACGATCACCTTTTGAGGCAAGGCAACAGTGAGGCGTACCCTAGGGGTGGTGTGTGACTTGTGTGTCGTTTTCAGATATTTATCTTGTCATGTTATTGGTGATCTAGCGTTTGTTTTTATTTAGCCATTCATTCTTGCATGCAATTTGTTAACAGTTAAAAAGATGCGGAAATTAAAAGTTCTAAACTATTACAAAGGCGCGGGTCCACATCGCCAAAATTTCTTGAACCCGATTTGACAGAAAAATAAAGAAAGAAATAAAATAAAGTGCGACAAATAATTTACAAGGCCTTGGGAGAGGTACATAAATATTAAACGAAAAAGAAATAAACACGCGAATTAAATGAGAATTAAACGAGGGCGTTGGACCCTTTTTGCAAAATTAAATTAAATGATGAAATTAATTAATTAAGAAAAGAAAAGAAGTTGTTTTTGGTATTTCTGTATTTTATGATTTTAATGGGAAAAAGAATTAAATGCAATTAAACCTAATTCTACAATCTTTATTTGTTGTGAAAACATATTTAAAGTTTAACCTAAAATTAACCCTAATTATTTTACATACAATTTAATTACAAAAATAAATATTTAATATTATTATGGAAGAAAAGAAAAAGGAATAAAAAATTAATTAAACCCTAAATTAAAACTAAAATTAATTAATGCAATTTATTTATAAAAATACTAAAATAAAATATTTATTATTTTTTGATCTTTTCTGGTTTTTTATGGTGTTTTTTATATATTATAAAAATATTAATTTAATTAATAAAACAATAATTAAAAGAAAATAAACATAATAAAAAAAATAAAGAAATAAAAAGATTGCAAACCTAGGGGGTCTGCCCCTAATTTTGGAGGTGAAGCCCATCAATTTTGAGCCCAAATCAGCATGGCCTCGTTGACTCTGACACTGGCGTGTATACGTGTTGACTAGAGTGTATCATGTTCCCCCAGATCCTGGCCTTTGATTGAATGCCCTAGGACGCGTGGACAGTTTGATTTTGTAGGTGCATGGTGGACACCACTACTGAAACTGCATATGAACATTATGTGAAGAAAAATATGAAAGGGAGTGAGGACCTGGGGCTCGAACCCAGGTCCTAGAGATTACCAGCGATGCACTCTACCAACTGCTCCACTCAACGCGTTTGTATATTTGATATCAACCAATTAATATAAAATAAAACCAATCGTTAATGATGTTTTAGCGCGAAATTTCAAACAAGCCAACCATCGCCTGCCACATAACCATCTTCCTCGTTGGTGATTTTTTCCTGAAAATATAAAAGAAACAGGCAACGGTTTTACAAACGTTCCCTTAGGCACGTTTCTGGAAAATAGCGAATAGGCGTTCTCGCATTAGAAATTAGGCGCGAGGGTGCCATTGTGTTCGTCTAAGAGCGCTGAGTAGGATAGCCTAGGTCCCATGAGCCAATTGTTCCTTGAGTGAAAAGCCCTAAATTTCCAAGCCTTAAACCCTAAAATATGATAATGGTGGTTTCTTCGTTTTGGCATGAAACTCCAATCAAATTATGCAGTTAGCTTGCAAACATCATTCTAAACACAAAAACCACAATGAAACATGTTAAAAATGCATGAATGATGGAAAACGATTTTGGAATTTTCCTTACCAACTTCAATGGTGATTTCGTGTTTTCTTGAGTATGGGACTTAGGGAATGATTGGAACACGTTCTATGATCCTCAAGGAAGCTAATGGAACAACTATTTGGCCTTGAATCGCCCTAGAACTAGGTTTTCAGAATTGGAATTTTTTGCAAAAAAGCTTGAGTTTGATAATGGGGTTTTTGCGCAGCTTCGGGGTCAATGGCATTAGGGTTGCGTTTGATACTTATGTAGGAATGATTTAGGGTTGAAAACTTGATCCAAAACCTTTGCATTCATGGTTTGGAAGATTTGATTTTCAAATATCTTTTTTCAATATTTTTTCATGCTATTTTGTACCAATCATGACCAATTCTCTTCAATTCTTTCCATATTTGATTATGCACGAATTTTTGAACCTATTACATGTACAAAAAGATTTGATAAATTAGGTTTAGTATTTTCCATGTATTTAATTAATTTAAATGAATTATTAATAATAAAAATCCAAATAAATAAATAAATAATGAAGAAAAATTTCCCTTTGGTCCAAGTGGTCATGCACATGCCTTGGATGATGAATTGTGGAAGAAAAATGGGCCCATTAGCAATTTTAGGTCATTTGAATCAATGTTGACTTTTCAAAATATCCAAACATTTCCCAACTTCCACAAGGAATAACTTGCTCAATTTTTAAGCTTTGCTCATGTTCTTGGACATTTTGGAAAGTTCTTTGAGTCCACTAACCAATGCCTTTGGTCCCATGTCATTTTGATTTACCAATCTCAAGTTATGGCCTTTGACTTAAAGTCCCTTTTTGTTGACTTTTGAAAATGACCTATAATGTTGAAATTGATAACTTTTTGTGAGAGCATTTCTTGGACTTGAAGTATGAAGATGAGTTGTAGGAAATGTCTTTCTCTTCAAAATGAGCTTTGGATGGAATTTTTCTGATAATCCATGTGAAAGTTATGCCTTGGTCAATTTGCAGTTGACTTTTTCAACTGTCCAAATAAGGAAACTTTTGCATCTTGATGATTTTTGAGCCAAGCTTTGAGAATCATGATCAAGCATTGATCAAATGATGTTTGTGACTTCAAAATGAGATGTTGACCAAAAATTTGAACTTTTGACTGTCAAATGACCATTTTGCCCCTACAGTTGACTGTAGTGCAATTAGGGTTTTGACTGTGCAATTTTGTGCTGAAAGTCTTGAAACTTGATATGAGGATGCTTGACCATATTTGTAGGCATGTGGGACTTGATTGGGCCCTTGGAAACTTCATTTTCTTGATCAGAACCAAAACCCTAATTTTGACTGTTAGGAGGCCCTTACACTGTGCAACCCTTGGGGAATTTTGAAGCTTGACTTGGCAAATCTTTGAAGAATATGGGAGGGCAAATTTTGGGGTACAACAGTTGCCCCTGTTCAATCTTCTTAGACCTGAGGATGCAGATTGGCTGACGTGCCTTTCGTAATCCGAGGGTGGAAGATGATTGAACACTAGAGTGCCCAGAAATTTGCGCTCACATAGTAGCAGTGATGGGGGAATGGGCTTATAGATGCCATTTGGAGATCGATGGATAGGATGATGGGCTTATAGATGCCATGCTAAGAGATGCTGGAGGGTGAATGGGCTTATAGATGCCATCTGGGTGTCAATCGCATAAGAGATTCCTTAGCGAGAACTTGCGTACCTGCATAAGAAAAATGAGTACCTGACATGTTGCAGGAGCTGGATCTGGAGCTTCAAAAGATGATGAATGAACCAGGGGTGGTTACTACCTCAGCAGGAACGGTGAGAGAACCTTAGATGACCTTAACCTCAACAACAATCGTTGAGAAAATCTGGGATGGAATTATCATCTCCGCAGTATTGGGGAGAGGACCATAGGCAATTACAATCTCAATAGCAAACATTGAGAAAAACCTGGAGTGGAATTATCGTCTCCGCAGCATTAGGGAGAGAACCATAGGAAATTATAATCTCAAAAGCAGACGTTTGAGAAAAACCTGGAATGGAATTATCATCTCTGCAGTATCGGGGAGAGAACCATAGGAAATTATAATCTCAAAAGCGGACGTTTGAGAAAAACCTGGAATGGAATTATCATCTCCGCAGGATCGGGGAGAGAACCATAGGAAATTATAATCTCAAAAGCGGACGTTTGAGAAAAACCTGGAATGGAATTATCATCTCCGCAGGATCGGGGAGAGAACCATAGGCAATTATAATCTCAAAAGCGGACGTTTGAGAAAAACCTAGAATGGAATTATCATCTCCGCAGTATCGGGGAGAGAACCATAGGAAATTATAATCTCAAAAGTGGATGTTTGAGAAAAACCTGGAATGGAATTATCGTCTCCGCAGGATCGGGGAGAGAACCATAGGAAATTATAATCTCAAAAGCGGACGTTTGAGAAAAACCTGGAATGGAATTATCATCTCCGCAGGATCGGGGAGAGAACCATAGGAAATTATAATCTCAAAAGGGGACGTTTGAGAAAAACCTGGAATGGAATTATCATCTCCGCAGGATCGGAGAGAGAACCATAGGAAATTATAATCTCAAAAGCGGATTGAAGTGGTGAAAAACACAAGAAGGGGGGGGGGTTGAATTGTAAAACTGAAATCTAAAACAATGAACACGATATTTTTATCCTGGTTCGTTTGATCTCAAACTACTCCAGTCCACCCGTCAAGGTGATTTCGCCTCTCTCCAACGAGGTCTTAATTCACTATATTCAACTGAATATTACAGACTGCTTTAACAACTGCTAAAGCCTTCTTGATTCAAACCACAACCCGGTTTGTCAAGGTAACACTTTCTTACAAAGAGATAAAACAATGTGTGTGGATGTTTTCTACAAAACTTTATCACAACTGTGATGTATACACAAATTGAAGCTTAGAAACTAGATTGCTAAACAGTAATGGAATATCAGAGTGTATGGTTTAGCAAAACTGGTAGAACGAAGATTATGGTTCAGCTTTTGTGCGTGTAGAGATTTGGAGAGCATTAACCATTTCAATCTTCAAAGCCTTGTTTATATAGCATTGGGATGATGAATGTTGGATGCAATATTCTTGATTCAATGCTAATAACAAACTTTCCTTATTGAGCAGATCTTGTCTGGAATGAAGCCGTTGGAATTAATTTGCTTTCAATGCACAGTACCGTTGCTTACTTAATGCAAGTTCTGGCTTGGCTCATTCTGATTCTGCTTCGCTGCTGATGAACTATTGTGTTTCTGTATCAGAGTATTAAGCGCAGTCTTGTTCATCAGGCTTCAGCATGTACGTGAGTTGATCATCTGATTTTGACGTTCTGATGTAGCAACTTCTGATGCTGGTGTCTGAAATCAAGTTCTGATGCTGAATAGATGTGATCTTGCTTATTTCAATCAGCGTATCTGCAAGTCAGAACATAATAATTTTAGGCAGCAGATAGTTCAAACATGAAACTTATAAATACTATATCTTTTCACTTTGTTATCATCAAAACTTAAATATAGGGTAGTAGATTCAAACATTGTTCTAACAATCTCCCCCTTTTTGATGATGACAAAAACTAGATATTGTAAAATGAAAATAACGTGAAAAGGTATCTGGAATATGTATCAGAATAAGAAGTAAAAGAATAAGGAGTAAGGAAATACTCCCCCTGAGTTTATTACTTCCCTTTGGTTATACGTGTTCTTCAGGATCAGATCTTTTTGCCTTTCTTTGAACATCAGAGTATCAGAGTCTTTGACTTATCAGAGCTTTGCTTTGGATCAGAACTTCATATTGATCAGAGCAACTTCATATTGATCAGAGCTTCTAGTCTTCAGAGTGTCCAGGAGCTTCCTTGTGCCTGTAGACTTTAAACAAAACAGAAAAAAAACATTTCAAGTAATAGAGTTAGAATGTTTGAGAATTTCTGTCTAGTTAGCCCGTTATTGATTTAAATATCATTCTTGTTCTCCCCCTTTTTGTCAGCAATCAAAAAGTGTTGGTGATGTGCTAAAACGATTAAGATCAGAAAAACTAATCATATTAAGATAGTTCAGAGTCAAAACGAGAAAATATTACAAAACATAATCAAACAGTACATCAGAAAATCAGGGAAAACATAAAAAAGGTCATGTATGAAAAAAAAAATTAAGGTTGAGGAGGCAAGCGTGTGAACAGGCTCTCCAGCATGGCTTGAATCTTTTCAGAAGTTTCATTTTGCTTATGCACCATGCTGACAACAGTGTCAATCTTGCTGATTTTGGGGGATTTGAGAAAGATACTTAAAAACGGTTACCAGACATGTGTCTCAATGCACCCAATCAGCGCTTTGCCTTCTCAGAAGCGTGCACGCGTTCTGCTTCAGAGATATGCTGATGATTGGATGACACTTGTTTGATGTAGTGATCAGCACGTCTGTTTTTGAGCTTAGACTCTCAGATCTTTAGACTTGCATCTGATACAATCTGCATGTTCTATCTTTCTGAAAGGAGATTGATCAGAAGTTCACAGTAAAATAATTACATTCTGAAAGTAAATATATGGAATTAAAACATTTTCACTCTGGACACACTTTCATGCTGAGATGTTTCAGAATGAAATTAAACCTATCTTCTGAAAGGGGTTTAGTAAAGATATCAGCCCATTGATGGTCTGTATATATAAATTTTAAGTTCAAAATACCTTTCTGAATATAGTCCCTAATGAAGTGATGTTTTATTTCTATATGCTTAGCTCTAGAATGTAAAATAGGATTCTTACTTAAGCAAATAGCAGAAGTATTATCACAAAGTATAGGAATGTTACTCTCAAAAATCTGGAAGTCTTCAAGCTGACTTTTCATCCAGAGCATTTGTGTGCTACATCCTGCTGCTGCTATGTACTCAGCTTCTGCTGTTGACAGAGCAATTGTTGATTGCCTTTTGCTGGACCAAGAGATCAGATTTTCTCCCAGAAACTGGCAGCTTCCAGAAGTACTTTTACGTTCCACTCTGTCTCCAGCAAAATCAGCATCACAGTAGCCTACTAAGCTGTAATCACTAGATTTTCTATAAAACAAACCCAGATTAGTAGTACCTTTCAGATACTTGAAAATTCGCTTAACAGCTGTTAAGTGAGATTCTCTAGGATCTGATTGGAATCTAGCACAGATACAAACACTGAATAATATGTCAGGTCTTGAAGCAGTCAGATAGAGGAGAGAACCAATCATACCTCTGTAGACTTTCTGTTCTACACTTTTGCTTACCTCTTCTCTTTCCAGAATGCACGTGGGATGCATTGGAATCTTTGATGGCTTACATTCTGAGAGGTCAAATTTCTTCAGAGGATCTCTGATGTATTTGCTCTGATGAATGTAAGTTCCTTCTGGAGTTTGATTGATCTGAATTCCCAGAAAGAATTTCAGTTCCCCCATGAGGCTCATCTCAAATTCTGCCTGCATACACTTAGCAAATTTTCTTCCAAGAGAAGGATTAGTAGAACCAAAAATGATATCATCAACATAGATTTGACAGACTAAGATGTCACTCTTAACTGATTTACAGAATAGAGTAGTGTCCACTTTCCCTCTGGTGAATTCATTTTCAAGCAGAAAGTTACTTAGCCTTTCATACCAAGCTCTGGGAGCTTGTTTCAGACCATACAGTGACTTCTTTAGTTTGAAAACATGTTCTGGATGTTTTGTATTTTCAAAACCTGGGGGTTGGTGAACATAAACTTCTTCTTCTATATAACCATTTAAGAATGCACTTTTGACATCCATCTGATACAGAGTGATGCCTCTATTAACAGCAAATGAAATTAAAAGTCTGATAGATTCTAACCTGGCGACTGGGGTAAAGGTTTCTGTATAGTCTATCCCCTCTTGCTGACTATAACCTTGTGCAACCAGTCGTGCCTTGTTTCTGATGACTTCACCTTGTTCATTTAGCTTGTTTATGAACACCCATCTTGTTCCAATGACGTTGAATCCTTTTGGTCTGGGAACGAGATCCCATACGTCGTTTCTGGTGAATTGATTCAGCTCTTCTTGCATTGCCAAAATCCAGTCATTATCCAGAAGTGCTTCATCAATAGAAGAAGGTTCAATCAGAGACACCAGTCCCATAAGAGTTTCTTCGGAGTTTCTGAAGCTTGCTCTTGTTCTGATTGGATCCTCCTTTCTTCCTAGGATAGTCTCTTCTGGGTGATCCAAGCTGCTTCTGGGTAATCTCTTCTGAGGTTGATCAGCAGCTGTTGTAGGATTTCTAGCAGTGCTCCTTTCAGACGTTGAAGGAATGTCTGTGTTGAGAGCTTCTGATGACTTGTCTTCAGAACCTGCAAATTCAATTTCTATACCTGCAAAAATTTCATTCTGCTTTGACTTTTCAGAGTCAAGCTTATCATCAAAACGAACACTGATTGATTCTTCCACAATCTGTGTTTCTGTATTGTATACTCTGTACCCTCTTGAGCATTCAGAGTATCCTAACATAATACACTTATGTGCCTTAGAGTCAAACTTGTTCAAATAATTCTTTGTATTTAATATAAAGCAAGTACATCCAAATGGATGAAAATATGAAATGTTGGGCTTTCTGTTCTTCCACAATTCATATGGAGTCTTTTCCAGAATAGGTCTTATTGAGATTCTATTCTGAATGTAGCACGCTGTGTTTATTGCCTCTGCCCAGAAAGTCTTAGCAACGTTTGTCTCATTGATCATGGTTCTGGCCATTTCTTGCAATGTTCTGTTCTTTCGTTCTACAACTCCATTTTGTTGGGGAGTTCTAGGACAAGAGAAATCATGCAGAATGCCTCTGTCATTAAAGAATGACTCAAAATCTTTATTTTCAAATTCTCCACCATGATCACTTCTGACTTTAACGATTCTAAGATCCTTTTCATTCTGAACTTGGTTACAGAAAGTAACAAACACAGAGTGTGACTCGTCCTTGTGTCTTAAGAACTTTACCCATGTCCATCTGCTATAGTCATCTACGATTACTAACCCATACTTCTTACCACTGACTGAAGCAGTTTTAACTGGTCCAAATAAGTCAATGTGCAGAAGTTCTAATGGCTTAGAGGTAGAAACAACATTTTTGGATTTAAAAGAAGGTTTTGCAAATTTGCCTTTCTGACATGCTTCACACAGAGCATCTGAATTGAACTTCAAATTAGGAAGTCCTCTGACCAGATTGAGTTTGTTAATCTGAGATATTCTTCTCATACTAACATGCCCCAATCTTCTGTGCCAGATCCACTGCTCGTTGTTAACAGACAGAAGACATTTTACATTCTGACTCTTTAGTTCAGAAAGTTTGATTTTGTAAATGTTGTTTTTCCTCTTTCCATTAAACAGGATAGTCCCATCTTTCTGACTAACAGCTTTACATGATTTTTGATTAAAGATTATATCATAACCGTTATCACTTAATTGACTTATGGATAACAGATTATGCATCAATCCATCTACTAGCAGGACATTATTAATAGAGGGAAGATTTCCATTACCTACAGTTCCGGAGCCAATTATCTTTCCCCTCTGATTGCCTCCAAAGCCAACGTGGCCTCCAGGCTTAAGTTCCAGGCTTTGGAACATATGCCTTCTTCCCGTCATGTGTCGTGAGCAGCCAGAGTCCAGGTACCATGACTGGTGTTTCTGACTTGCTGCTAAAGATATCTGCAACATGTATTATTTTGTCCTTAGGTACCCAGATTTTCTTGGGTCCTGATTTGTTAGTTTTACCAAAACTCTGGTTGAATTTTGGTTTCACAGAGTGCTTACTGCTAGTATATTTGATATCATGTGTGTGACCATACACAAAGTGTGAATTTAGAGGAGTGTGTTTAATGGTTAAGTCCATGACATTCTTTGGTGTAGGAACCTTACCTTGGTATCCTATTCCTTTCCTGCCGTTTCTGCTAACTCCATAGATCATTGAAGCCATTCTGCTTCTATCTATGCTTTTAGCTAGGAACTTCTGGAAACTGTGATCATACTCCTTGATGATCTCATCAGCGTTGCTGGGAGTTTCAGAAATTGGTTCCTTCTGAGAGTTTTGTAAAGTGTTTTCTAATTTTGAAATCTTATTTCTCAGCTCAGAATTTTCCAATTTGAGACTCTCGGACTTATTAGAGTCAGATTCAAGATTCCTTTTCAGGTCTCTGAATTTAGCTCTAATTTGCTGATAACGTTCCAGAATCTCATTAAGGCTTTCAGCAAGTTCAGCCTTTGTAAAGTTAACAGCGAAGTTAGGAAATACCTCTTCTGTGTCTGATTCTGAGTCTGATTCAGAAGCTTCACTATCTTCTGAAATGTTTGCCATGAGAGCTATGTTTGCCCTTTCATCATCTGATTCTGAGTCAGCTTCAGACGAGTCAGAGTCATCCCATGTAGCCATGAGACTTTTCTTCTTCTCTCTTCCAAACTTCTTTTTGGGCTTTTCCCTCTGAAGCTTTGGGCAGTCACTCTTGTAGTGTCCTTGCTCATTGCACTCATAGCAGATGATGTCTTTGGTGTTTGGCTTCTTGCTACTGGAGGAGCCTTCAGATCTTCTGTATCCAGAGGAAGAATCTGTCCTTCTGTATCTGGAAGAAGACTCGTTCTGATCAGATCTTCTGGGATTCCTGAACTTCCTTTGTCTTTGCTTCCACAGTTGATTTACTCTTCTGGAGAGAAGGGAAAGTTCGTCTTCTTCTGATGAGGATCCATCAGATGTTTCTTCAACTGCCTGCAAAACTTTAGACTCAAATTTTTTGTTAGATTTTAATGCTAGAGGCTTACCTTGTTTCTGAGGCTCATCAGCTTCTAGCTCTATCTCATGACTTCTGAGGGAGCTGATAAGTTCCTCCAGAGTGATTTTGTTGAGATCTTTAGCTAGCTTCAGAGCAGTAACCATAGGCCTCCACTGCTTGGGTAGACTTCTGATTATTTTCTTGACATGGTCAGCAGTAGAGTATCCTTTGTCCAGAACTTTGAGACCAGCTACCAGAATCTAGAATCTAGAGAACATAGTTTCAATGGATTCAGATTCTTCCATTTTGAACGCCTCATACTTCTGAATGAGCGCCAGAGCTTTTGTTTCTTTGACCTGAACGTTGCCCTCATGCGTCATTCTGAGAGAATCAAAGATATTTTTTGCTGTGTCTCTGTTGGAGATCTTTTCATACTCAGTATAGGAGATGGCACTGAGGAGGATGGTTCTGGCCTTGTGGTGATTCTTGAAGTCACGCTTTTGTTGATCAGACATTGATTTTCTATCAATCTTCTGACCACTTGCATTCACAGGGTGCGTGTATCCATCTGTCACCATATCCCACAGATCAGCATCATGTGCTAGAAAGAAGCTTTCAATTCTGTCTTTCCAGTAATCAAAGTTTTCTCCATCAAAGACTGGAGGTTTGCCACTGAATCTGTCTCTGTCCTTATTGTTGTCATTGCTGATGTGAGAATTGTTTCCTGCCATTGTGTTTTTCTGACGCTGGATCTTGTACTGACACGGTTAAGTGTTTTAGCTCAGAACCAGGCGCTCTGATGCCAATTGAAGTGGTGAAAAACACAAGAAGGGGGGGTTGAATTGTAAAACTGAAATCTAAAACAATGAACACGATATTTTTATCCTGGTTCGTTTGATCTCAAACTACTCCAGTCCACCCGTCAAGGTGATTTCGCCTCTCTCCAACGAGGTCTTAATTCACTATATTCAACTGAATATTACAGACTGCTTTAACAACTGCTAAAGCCTTCTTGATTCAAACCACAACCCGGTTTGTCAAGGTAACACTTTCTTACAAAGAGATAAAACAATGTGTGTGGATGTTTTCTACAAAACTTTATCACAACTGTGATGTATACACAAATTGAAGCTTAGAAACTAGATTGCTAAACAGTAATGGAATATCAGAGTGTATGGTTTAGCAAAACTGGTAGAACGAAGATTATGGTTCAGCTTTTGTGCGTGTAGAGATTTGGAGAGCATTAACCATTTCAATCTTCAAAGCCTTGTTTATATAGCATTGGGATGATGAATGTTGGATGCAATATTCTTGATTCAATGCTAATAACAAACTTTCCTTATTGAGCAGATCTTGTCTGGAATGAAGCCGTTGGAATTAATTTGCTTTCAATGCACAGTACCGTTGCTTACTTAATGCAAGTTCTGGCTTGGCTCATTCTGATTCTGCTTCGCTGCTGATGAACTATTGTGTTTCTGTATCAGAGTATTAAGCGCAGTCTTGCTCATCAGGCTTCAGCATGTACGTGAGTTGATCATCTGATTTTGACGTTCTGATGTAGCAACTTCTGATGCTGGTGTCTGAAATCAAGTTCTGATGCTGAATAGATGTGATCTTGCTTATTTCAATCAGCGTATCTGCAAGTCAGAACATAATAATTTTAGGCAGCAGATAGTTCAAACATGAAACTTATAAATACTATATCTTTTCACTTTGTTATCATCAAAACTTAAATATAGGGTAGTAGATTCAAACATTGTTCTAACACGGACATTTGAGAAAAACCTAGAATGGAATTATCATCTCTGCAGAATCGGGGAGAGAACCATAGGAAATTATAATCTCAAAAGCGGACGTTTGAGAAAAACCTGGAATGGAATTATCATCTCCGCAGGATCGGGGAGAGAACCATAGGAAATTATAATCTCAAAAGCGGACGTTTGAGAAAAACCTGGAATGGAATTATCATCTCCGCAGGATCGGGGAGAGAACCATAGGAAATTATAATCTCAAAAGCGGACGTTTGAGAAAAACCTTTGATAACTTCTACTGAGTCTTCATCAGAAAAAATTTGTTTGGGGTCGATTTAGCTGGACTAGAGAAGGCCTTGGACTGGATAAGAAATCTTTGGAGTCGATTAACTGAACCGGTCTAGGTCTTGAAATATGATTGAGAATTTAACTGAATCTTTTCTGAAAGATAGAGGTCAGTCATATGCAAGGCATGATATGGATCAAGCGATGATGTTCTCAACATAAATGAGATTTATAAGATATGATGCGTACGTGCATGCTATAATGATGTATATGATGTTTATGTATGTTTTCGTTTAGGAAAATAAATCCTTGACGGGTGCCGGGAAGTCACTCCTGGGCTGATGTTGAAGAATGGATTTTGCTTCCGCTGGGGATGATAATTGCAAGGATACCGGTAGGAGAAGATAACTCCGTTGGGGAATAAACTTGGCGAATGGAATAACTCTGCGGGGAGCAAAGTATTCTAGTGATCTTGCTGGGGAGCAATACTCTGTGGGGAGAGAGATACTTTGCTGAGTCGTTGATAGTAACTTGCTGGGGATACCCTTGTTGTGTTGGAAGTGCTGATAGACTTAGCTGGGGATAAGAAAGAACTGTGTTGACGACGACCTTTCTGTGGCTTTTGGCTGAGGATAACCCAGTTATATCCTGGTAAGGAAATAACTCTTTGAATAAAGCCGGACGACGCGTTCGTGCTCTGTGGGGATAAGCTTCCAGAATCTACTGGGGATAAGCTTACTGCTTGGGAGAAATGGATTCCAACTTTCCTGGGGGAACTGGATTGGACTCTCCTGGGGAAGTTTTGAACTGCGGGGGAAGTGATTCTTTTGAATATTTGATATACCGCCGGGGAACAATCTTTAGACCAAGACTGCCGGGTGTTGTACCCCAAAATTTGCCCTCCCATATTCTTCAAGAAATTGCCAAGCTAAGTCACAAAATTCCCCAAGGGTTGTGCAGTTCAACTGTCTCCTATACAGTCAAAACTAGGGTTTGTGTTTTGATCAAAGAAAGGAAGTTTTCAAGGACCCAATCAAGTCTCATATGCCTACAAATGTGGTCAAGCATCCTCATATCAAGTTTCAAGGCATTCAGCTCAAAATTGCACAGTCAAAACCCTAGATTGCACTACAGTCAACTGTAGGGGCAAAATGGTCATTTGACAGTCAAAAGTTCAAATTTTTGGTCAATATATCATTTTGAAGCCACAAACATCATTTGATCAATGCTTGATCATGATTCTCAAAATTTGGCTCAGAAATAATCAAAGATGCAAAAGTTACTATATTTGGACAGCTGAAAAAGTCAACTGAAATTGACCAGGGCATAACTTTCACATGGATTATCAGAAAAATTCCATCCAAAGCTCATTTTGAAGAGAAAGACATTTCCTACAACTCATCTTCATACTTCAAGTCCAAGAAATGCTCACACAAAAAGTTATCAATTTCAACATTATAGGTCATTTTCAAAAGTCAACAAAAAGGGACTTTAAGTCAAAGGCCATAACTTGAGATTGGTAAATCAAAATGACATGGGACCAAAGGAATTGGTTAGAGGACTCAAAGACCTTTCCAAAATGTCCAAGAACATGTGAAAAGCTTAAAAATTGAGCAAGTTATGCCTTGTGGAAGTTGGGAAATTTTTGGGGATTTTGAAAAGTCAACAATGGTTCAAATGACCTAAATTTGCTAATGGGCCCATTTTTCTTCCATGATTCATCATTCCAAGCCTATGCACGACCACTTGGCCCAAAGGGAAGTATTTTCTCATTTTTTATTTATTTATTTGAATTATTATTTATATTAATTCATTTAAATTATTTAAATACATGAAAAATATCAAACTTGACCTAAAAAATCTTTTCATGCATGTTTTACTCTCAATATCACGTGCACATCCCAATATGGCAAGATTTGGTTTGATTTGGCATGATTGAACAAAATTGCACATGAAAAAGATTCAAAAAGATCTTAAGGAAATCAAATATGCAAAACAATGAATGCCTTGGATTTTATGCAGTTTTGTTGACCTAATAGCTTCCATACATAATGAGAATCACAACCCTAATGCAAAGAGACTGGATGCTGCGCAGGAAGAGCCCTTACAATCTTGGAATTTTTTGTCAAAAAAGCAAATTCTGAAAAGCATTCTAGAGGTCGATTCAAGCCTCCATTCTTGTCTCAATAGCTTCATTGTGGTTCTCTGAACGTGTGCCAATCACAAACAACAACCAAAGCTCCAAGAATTGGTAGTTTGAACTCAAACCGTATCAAGCAATTTTTGAAATCGTATATCATAATTCACGCATCCTTTTGCATTTTTATTTATGGATTCTTGTTCAGTGTGATGTTTCTAAGCTAACCAATGCCTTTGATTGAATTATTACACGTTATATTCGATTCCACCATGTTTGAGATTCTAGGGTTTGCAGGTTTTAAATTAGGGGTTTTCAGACCAAGAAAAATTAGACCATCACAGTACCACCATTGCAATCAACGCATCTGGACGAAGAGATTGATATAGTCGCGCCTTATTTATGTTTAGAATTGAGCTATTCGCTATTTTTCTAAAAGCTGCCTAAACCCACGCATCCAAAACCGTTGCTTAAGGTTTGTGTTTCAGGAAAAAAGAAAGAAGACGATGCAGTGTCAGGCGTGGATTGGTCCATTCAAACTTTCGCGCGCGGATTCCCACTAATACAGTTTTTCTTTTATATTATTTATTTGATATTATATGTTAAACGTGATCAAACTGGCGTAGTGGCACAGGTGTTGAGCTTGCAACGTCCAAGACCTGGGTTCGAACCCCAGGTCTGTCTTGTTTCCTATATTATTTTGCAAATTGTGTTCCCATGCAGCGTCCAAGATAAAAACGTACCATGCATCCTCATGATTCAGCAGCCACGCGTCCCATGAGATCAAGCCAAGGGCAAAGATTGGGAGAGCACCATGTACCATAGTCAGACGCGTCACATGCTTACACAAAAGTCAACGGATTTCAGTGCTTAATGGGCCTGGATTCTTGGACCAACACCTCACTTTGGGGCCTGAACCCCCCCTGGTTTGCCTTCACTATTTTTATTTTTTATTCTTGTTTTAATTGTTATTTTTATTTTAATTACTGTTTACTTAATTAATTATTTTTTAACAAAATACAAAAACATCATAAAAAATCAAAAAGACAAAAAATATAATAAATGTTTTATTTTATTATTTTCATAAATAATTGTATATAAATTAATAAATTTAAATTAGGTGCTTTAACTTTAATTCTTTTCATAATAAATATAAAAAAAAAGGTAGAATTAGGTTAATTGACAATTTTCATTCCTTTTAATTTTTCCTTTTATCACAATATTATTATTTATTTATTTTCATGATTAAATTGTACATAAATATAATTAGGTTTAAATTAGGTCAAATTTCAATATTTTCATAATAAATCTAAAAAACACTAGAACTAGGGTTTGCATCCAATCTTTATTTTAATTGATTCTTTTTTCCATTAAATCTAAAAAACACAAAAATACCCAAAAAAAACATTTAATTCTTAATTTTAATTCCATTATTTATTTAATTTTGCAAAAGGGTCCAACGCCCTCGTTCGTAATTTATTTAATTTCGCATGTTTATTTTTATCGCTTAATTCATTATGTATCTCTCCCAAAGCGTTGTAACTTAAATTTCTCGCGCTTT
Source organism: Vicia faba (assembly GCA_948472305.1). Taxonomy (NCBI): domain Eukaryota; kingdom Viridiplantae; phylum Streptophyta; class Magnoliopsida; order Fabales; family Fabaceae; genus Vicia; species Vicia faba. The sequence continues at coordinate 794,099,397 of OX451736.1, read as the reverse complement.
TTCTTTGCTTTATTTATTTTCCGTCAAATCGGGTCCGGTTTAATTTTGGCGATGTGGACCCGCGCCATTTGTAATAGTTGTAGATTTATTTTCCCGCAAATATTAACTGTTAAATAAGCATGCAAGAATGAATGACCTTAAAAATAAAATCAAGCGTAGATCACAACAAACATGACAAGACAAATAACTGAAAAGCGACACACGAATCGCACATACCACCCCTAGGGTACGCCTCACTGTTGCCTTTCGAAAGGTGATTGTCGAGTAGAGGATGTCTTAGTAAGTCCTCATGATCCGGGAACCTGGCATGAGGGTAGCTTCTAAGGTATCTTCCCATTGCTCTGGTGATCACCATGTCCCGAACCTTCGAATTGACCCGAATACCTCCAACGGTGGTGCTACCTACCTCTCAATGGTGGGATGGCACTACTTTAAAGGACATTTACACAGACGAATTCCTTAGGGTAGGTAGGTTCTCAAGGATACTTGCTCTCTTCAAAACAAATTGAAATCTTTTCACACTGACACATTTTCAAAAAGCTTTCAAAGCAAATTTTTCAAACACTCTGACGTACGAGTCGAACTGAAATTTTTCAAAGAAACTTTTTTAAACCCACATTGAAAAGTAAGCAAACATTTTGAAAACACATTGAGCAAGTATCTAAGAGCCCATGGATAACCATGGATAGAAAGGGTGCTAACACCTTCCCTTTCTATAACCTACCTCCCGAACCGAGAGCAATCTCTATAAAGGAATTTTTCTGTGCTTTTGTCCTTTCCATTTGGAGAAAATAAAAGACGGTGGCGACTCTTGCTTCCGCGACATTTCGCGAACCAGCGTTAAACAGTCAGTTCCAGATCCACCGATCACAGAACTGGCGACTCTGCTGGGGACCCCTTTAAAGTGAGGTATACCTTAGGGCTAGCTCATAACTATGTTTTCAATTGTTTTCCTTGTGTGCTTTAAATTGTGGGTTGCATCGGAGTTACATAGATCCTAACCCGGATCTGGGGATACCCTGTTTAGGTAGCATAAGCTGTGAGGGACATGTCCGGCGTATACCGACATGGGTGAAGCAGTGGCTACGTTGGTGTGGTGCCTTGGTCTGTACCGATATCCTTCGTGTCGAAACGGGGAGAATATGGGTCTTCCAAGGAGTCATTAAGCACCAACCGACCTTAGAACCTTAAATGACCCAACTTGGCCACTAGAACAGTAGCAGTATGCTACGCCCATTGAGGCTAAACTCTCGTGATGGTTCTGGCCGCAAGAAAAGATTGCGATGCTGGAGTTATGACCGATTGAGGGTAGTCAATGATATTGGGATCCTCTAAGAACCCGGTTACTTTGATAGGACAGGTATGAACCAACAAACTGAAAGAGGGTAATACCTAGACCTCATGCTGGCCTAAACTCTAAGGGCTTCTCTTGGGTGACTTGTGTGCCTTCCAACTTGACTATTTGCATGCTTGTTATCTGACACGAGAGTTTCTTGCAGGTTTGGTTTATAGTCCTTAATAGGGACTCATAACAGGGTACCTAAGTTTCTTACATGTTTTGGTTTATAGTCCTTAATCGGGACTCATAACAAAGTACTGAGTTTCTTGCAGGGTTTGTTTATAGTCCTTAATTTGGGCTCATAACAGGGTTACTCACATTATCCCATGCATAGCATGACATCATACCATTGCATACCATTGCATACATCCTAACCCATTTCAAGGATCTCAAGGGCTTGTGATGCAGGTCATGGTGAATCAACTATCCCAGCAAGGGGCAGAGAGGATTTATTTTCCTCTAACCAAGGTTGTCAGGGGCTATGACCCACTGGATATGGTGAGCCTTTGACCCTTGAAGAAGGACTCTCAACAACAGGAAGTACCTTCAATCAAGTTACCGGTTTTCAACTCTAACAAGTTTCTCTGTTTACCCCGCGAGGTCCTTGAAAACATTACATGCATGTCATACATCTCATTGCATTGCAGGTATCCCTTTGACAGGTTGCTTACCCTTCTCCGCTGTTTATTTCAGCCGATCGTCATGAATCCTGAATCATCAGCCGAGCAGACTATCAAGGATCTCCAGGCTCAGAACGCCCAGTTCCAAGAGCTGATCATGAATTTGACCCAGGGGCAACAAGATCTGAAGGCTCTGCTCTTGAAAAAGGACAAGAAGAAGAAGAGGATTGTCTTGTTCAGCCCTAGGCGCAGATCAGGGAATACACCGCAGAATGAAACCGAGAGGACAACTCCATCTGTGAGGGAAGGTAGTCATCAGGGGGAAAGGGTTCCCAGTCCAGTGGTCTCCGACAACGAGACAGATTTCAACGACGAACAATACCCTCCTGCCGAAGACAAGTACAAACAGTTGGAGGATAGGCTCAGTGCTATGGAGATACAAAAGGTGCCTGGCCTGGACTTCGAGGATCTAGGTCTGTCTTCTGGGGTAGTGATCCCGCGCAAATTCAAGGTACCTGCCTTTGCTAAATACGACGGGGCATCCTGTCCTAAGTTGCATCTCAGGGCTTATACAAGGAGGATCCAGCCCTATACAGCTGACAAAAACTTATGGATCCACTTCTTCCAAGAGAGTCTTTCAGGGACTCAGCTCGAGTGGTTCTATCAGCTGAATGGAGCCAACATCCGTACCTGGGAAGACTTAGCCACTGCATTTTACAAACACTACCAGTATAATGCTGACCTCGCTCCCACGCGTACTCAGCTTCAGGGGATGTCTATGGGTACAGGCGAAGGCTTCAAAGAGTATGCTCAAAAATGGAGGGACCTGGCTGGAAGGGTACAACCACCTCTGACTGACCGCGAGCTCGTCGACATGTTCTTGGGGACCCTGTCTGGTCCATTCTTCAACCACCTAATTGGGAATTCTGCTGCTGGGTTTACAGATCTTGTCTTGACTGGGGAGAGAATCGAAGCTGGTATCAAGTCGGGGAAGATTCAAGAAACCGCACCTGCTGATACTCAGAAAAAGCCCCACAGTGGAAAGAAAGAGTCCAATGCTATACATGGTAAAAAGGGTCGTCATGATGCAGGGGCAATCCAGATTTCTGATCCCACGCCCGTTCAACCAAGAAAGAGCAATAGGCGTAGGATAAAGCATCAAGATAGGAAGTATACTAACATCAACATGTCTTTGTCTCAGGCATTACAGCAATTGCTGAAGGCGAAAATGATCACACTTAAGGATCCTCCTCAAAATCCTGACACTTCCTCTCCCAAGTACAACCCAGGTGTGAGATGTGCCTACCATTCTGACAGTCCTGGACATGACACCGACGACTGTTGGACCTTGAAGAACAAGATCCAGGATTTGATTGACGCCAAAGAGGTCGAGTTTGAACACTGATCCTGCACCAAATCATCGAGAATGTCTTTTGTTCATTCAAATGTTCAAAGTTGTATTTTTTCTTTGATTGTTCAAACGTTTATTCATGTTAAACATTGTTATCACATTAATGCATCGCTTATGTCTATTTTGAATCAATATATTCGCATTCACTATATGCAAATTGTTTTCATATTTTTTCTGATGACAACTCTCGTTAATTCTAAGCCTCTTGAGGGAGGATGACGAAAATGATACCACGATTTTTACAGTATGCTTTTGAACAGACCCCGCTGATGAGGTACAGGCATTGTTTCAATTCCTAAACACTGGAGTTATAAGGAAGATAATCCCTCGTCAACCCATCTGAGCCAAAGAAGTAGGAGTTTTATTTTCGAAAATTGAAACCCTTAATCATAACCTGGGGCAGGGTAGGCTTCTCAGTTGATCCAAGTGCGCAATGAATGGCTCCAAATGAGTTTTTCAAAAACAAAGACAGTGATGGTTCCGAACAATCATAAGGACAGGCAGTCATTATCAAAAAAAAAATCATCATAAATGAAAAGCCCAAAAAGTCTAAACCTACAAAGGGGACTTATGAAACTGGGGCATCCCGCTGACTGTAATTCCAAAAAGGAAACAGTTCAGGCAAAAAAAGGAAATGGATAACAAAAAGAAAGAGGTCATACAAACCCTCCACAAAAAAGGAAACGACTGCCTAAATTGTCAACATCCGAACCATCATCGGAATATCAGAGCAAAGACTCAAACAAGGTCTAACGTATGATCAGCTGAGTTTAGGTTTGGAGAACATCACGAAGAACGGGTGGGTACAAATAACTTGAGCCTTCATCCTTTGTTTCTTAAACCGTGAACCAGGCCACGCTACAACCCTTAAAAGTCCTAGCTGAAGCATGGGTTAGCTCGAAAGCATACTGTCACGAAAGGTATCCTGACTCCTTAAGGCTTGCTGTAAAATAACGAGTTGACATCACGTTTTACAAACATTCATTTGTTTTATGAAAAGAATGCATTTTCAAAATCTTCGAGACAGACGTAAGCTTTGCATTTTTAACATAACCTTGTTTGCATATGACTTTTTGTTTGAACAGCAGGAAAATTCGCACGATGAATGCCTAATGAACAGAAACACTTCCAATCAAGGGGCATGATATAATCATGGCCTATTATCTGGGGCAGTCCAATCAAGATTCGGAGAATCTCTCAAAGGCCAAATAGCCTGGGGACAAATCTCTGCCTGAATCGCTTGGGGCATCTCAACAACGAATCTTGCCTGATCAAACATCTTCTGGTGGCATGACAACACAAATTCTAACAGGGGCAACTCACTACATTCTGAGAGAGCGGACGTAGTCGGAAAAAAATACTACGCATAATCAAAGACCCGCTAGGTTGACACACCTAGGCAAAAATAAGGGCTTCCCGGCGAACCAAAAGGGTTCGGGAAAAATGAAGGGATGAAATGAAAAATCTGTACACCCGGCAAGTCGAAAACCTGAAAAGGCGGCTTGGGCAAAAATGGGTATCCCGGTGGACTGAGAACCCGAAAGGGCGGTCCAGGCAAAAGTTAGGGATCAAAGCGTACGACTACGTCTTGGCATCACCTGCCTGCCAGAAGAAGCTTGGTCTGTCAACAACTATCAGCACCTCACAGGTCTTCCTCTCATACCTCAGAAACAGGGGCAATAAAGAGTTGTCCAAGCAATCTAATTGTTATGTCCTCCAAGGTATCAAGGTGAGTTCAGCTAAAGAACATAACCAGTACATCTAAATTCCCCAGGGAATAAGTCAACAGTCAATGCATTCTTCTCTAAACAGTTATCAACCTTAAGGAAGATGGGTATCCTCCCGCAGATCTCAACCTTCCCCAGCAGCATACAGTCTTAACAAGCATCCCCGGAAGTCTTGGTCTAAAGATCGTTCCCCGGCGGTATATCAACATCCAAAGGAATCGCTTCCCCGACATAGTTCAAAACTTCCCCAAGAGAATCCAATCTAGTTCCCCAGGAAATTTGGAATTCATATCCCCAAGAAGTAAGCTTATCCCCAGTAAATTCTGGAAGCTTATCCTTCGCAGAGCACGAATGCATCTCCCGGCTTTATTCAAAGAGTTATTTCCTTAACAGGATATAACTGGGTTATCCTCAGCCAAAAGCCACGGAAAGAGCGTCCTCGACGAAGTCTTCTATCCCCAGCAAATTATTATCAACACTCAGCAAGGCATCCCTCTTCCCACAGAGTATTGCTTCCCAGCATGGTCGCTAGAGTATCTTTTCTCCCCGCAGAATCTTCCATTTGCCAAGTTTATTCCGCAACGGAGTCATCTTCTCCTACCGGTATTCTTGCAGTCATCATCCCCAGCGGAAGCAAAATCTATTCTTCAACATCAGCCCAGGATATGACTTCCCGGCACCCGTCAAGGATTCACTTTCCTAGACAAAAACATACATAAAACATCTCGTACATCATTATAGCATGCATAGATGCATTATATCATACAAATCTCATTTATATTGAGAACATCATTGCTTGATCCATATCATGCATTGCATATGACTGACCTTTACCTTTCAGGAAAGATGCAGTTGAAATTCTCAATCATATTTCAAGACCTAGAACCGGTTCAGTTAATCGACTCCAAAGATTTCTTATCCAGTCCCAGGCCTTCTCTAGTCCCGCTAAATCGACTCCCAACAGATTTTTCTGATAAAGACTCAGTAGAAGTTATCCCAGGTTATAATTTCCTATTGGTTCTCTCTCCGACGGTGCATGAGATTTTCATTGTAGGTTTTTCTTTCAGATTATAATTTCCTATGGTTCCCTCTCCGACGGTGAGTGAGGTGATAATTCCTTTTCAGATGGTTCCCTCTCCGACGGTGAGTGAGGTGATAATTCCTTTTCCTATGGTTCCCTCTCCGACGGTGAGTGAGGTGATAATTCCTTTTCCTATGGTTCCCTCTCCGACGGTGAGTGAGGTGATAATCCCTTTTCAGATGGTTCCCTCTCCGACGGTGAGTGAGGTGATAATTCCTTTTCCTATGGTTCCCTCTCCAATGGTGCGTGAGGTGATAATTCCTTTTCAGATGGTTCCCTCTCCGACGGTGAGTGAGGTGATAATTCCTTTTCAGATGGTTCCCTCTCCGACGGTGAGTGAGGTGATAATTCCTTTTCAGATGGTTCCCTCTCTGACGGTGAGTGAGGTGATAATTCCTTTTCAGATGTTTCCCTCTCCGACGGTGAGTGAGGTTATAGTCTCTTATGGTTCCCTCTCCGACGGTGAGTGAGGTGGTAAGTCCTTTTCAGATGTTTCCCTCTCCGACGGTGAGTGAGGTGATAGTCTCCTATGGTTCCCTCTCCGACGGTGAGTGAGGTGGTAAGTCCTTTTTCAGATGTTTCCCTCTCCGACGGTGAGTGTGAGGTGATAGTCTCCTATGGTTCCCTCTCCGACGGTGAGTGAGGTGGTAAGTCCTTTTCAGATGTTTCCCTCTCCGACAGTGAGTGAGGTGATAGTCTCCTATGGTTCCCTCTCCGACGGTGAGTGAGGTGGTAAGTCCTTTTCAGATGTTTCCCTCTCCGACGGTGAGTGAGGTGATAGTCTCCTATGGTTCCCTCTCCGACGGTGAGTGAGGTGGTAAGTCCTTTTCAGATGTTTCCCTCTCCGACGGTGAGTGAGGTGATAGTCTCCTATGGTTCCCTCTCCGACGGTGAGTGAGGTGGTAAGTCCTTTTCAGATGTTTCCCTCTCTGACGGTGAGTGAGGTGATAGTCTCCTATGGTTCCCTCTCCGACGGTGAGTGAGGTGGTAAGTCCTTTTCAGATGTTTCCCTCTCCGACGGTGAGTGAGGTGATAGTCTCCTATGGTTCCCTCTCCGACGGTGAGTGAGGTGGTAAGTCCTTTTCAGATGGTTCCCTCTCCGACGGTGAGTGAGGTGATAATTCCTTTTCAGATTATAATTTCCTAGAGTTCCCTCTCCGACGGTGAGTGAGGTAATTCCCTTTCAGATTATAATTTCCTTTGGTTCTCTTCCCGATACTGCGAAGATGGTAATTCCCACCAAGATTTTCTCAAACGAGCGTTGTTGAATTTAAAGTCACCCAAGGTTCTCTTACCATTCATGCTAAGGTAGTAACCATCCCTGGTTCATTCATCATCTTGTGAAGCTCCAGACTCAGCTCCTGTAATCAGTCAGGACATATCTATGCCAAGCATCTGAAAACCAGTTCTTGCAACGTGTCAGGTACTCTTTTTTCTTTTGCAGGTATGCAGGTTCTCGCTAAGGAATCTCCTACACAATCAACATCCAGATGGCATCTATAAGCCCATCACCCTATCCAGCTACCTCTAAATGGCATCTATAAGCCCATTCCTCCATCACACCGCTAACATGTGAGCGCAAATTTCTGGGCACTCTAGTGTTCAATCATCTTCTACCCTCGGATTACGAAAGGCACGTCAGCCAATCTGCATCCTCAGGTCTAAGAAGATTGAACAGGGGCAACTGTTGTACCCCAAAATTTGCCCTCCCATATTCTTCAAGAAATTGCCAAGCTAAGTCACAAAATTCCCCAAGGGTTGTGCAGTTCAACTGTCTCCTATACAGTCAAAACTAGGGTTTGTGTTCTGATCAAAGAAAGGAAGTTTTCAAGGACCCAATCAAGTCTAATATGCCTACATATGTGGTCAAGCATCCTCATATCAAGTTTCAAGACATTCAGCTCAAAATTGCACAGTCAAAACCCTAGATTGCACTACAGTCAACTGTAGGGGCAAAATGGTCATTTGACAGTCAAAAGTTCAAATTTTTGGTCAATATATCATTTTGAAGCCACAAACATCATTTGATCAATGCTTGATCATGATTCTCAAAATTTGGCTCAGAAATAATCAAAGATGCAAAAGTTACTATATTTGGACAGCTGAAAAAGTCAACTGAAATTGACCAGGGCATAACTTTCACATGGATTATCAGAAAAATTCCATCCAAAGCTCATTTTGAAGAGAAAGACATTTCCTACAACTCATCTTCATACTTCAAGTCCAAGAAATGCTCACACAAAAAGTTATCAATTTCAACATTATAGGTCATTTTCAAAAGTCAACAAAAAGGGACTTTAAGTCAAAGGCCATAACTTGAGATTGGTAAATCAAAATGACATGGGACCAAAGGCATTTGTTAGAGGACTCAAAGACCTTTCCAAAATGTCCAAGAACATGTGAAAAGCTTAAAAATTGAGCAAGTTATGCCTTGTGGAAGTTGGGAAATTTTTGGGGATTTTGAAAAGTCAACAATGGTTCAAATGACCTAAATTTGCTAATGGGCCCATTTTTCTTCCATGATTCATCATTCCAAGCCTATGCACGACCACTTGGCCCAAAGGGAAGTATTTTCTCATTTTTTATTTATTTATTTGAATTATTATTTATATTAATTCATTTAAATTATTTAAATACATGAAAAATATCAAACTTGACCTAAAAAATCTTTTCATGCATGTTTTACTCTCAATATCACGTGCACATCCCAATATGGAAAGATTTGGTTTGATTTGGCATGATTGAACAAAATTGCACATGAAAAAGATTCAAAAAGATCTTAAGGAAATCAAATATGCAAAACAATGAATGCCTTGGATTTTATGCAGTTTTGTTGACCTAATAGCTTCCATACATAATGAGAATCACAACCCTAATGCAAAGAGACTGGATGCTGCGCAGGAAGAGCCCTTACAATCTTGGAATTTTTTGTCAAAAAAGCAAATTCTGAAAAGCATTCTAGAGGTCGATTCAAGCCTCCATTCTTGTCTCAATAGCTTCATTGTGGTTCTCTGAACGTGTGCCAATCACAAACAACAACCAAAGCTCCAAGAATTGGTAGTTTGAACTCAAACCGTATCAAGCAATTTTTGAAATCGTATATCATAATTCACGCATCCTTTTGCATTTTTATTTATGGATTCTTGTTCAGTGTGATGTTTCTAAGCTAACCAATGCCTTTGATTGAATTATTACACGTTATATTCGATTCCACCATGTTTGAGATTCTAGGGTTTGCAGGTTTTAAATTAGGGGTTTTCAGACCAAGAAAAATTAGACCATCACAGTACCACCATTGCAATCAACGCATCTGGACGAAGAGATTGATATAGTCGCGCCTTATTTATGTTTAGAATTGAGCTATTCGCTATTTTTCTAAAAGCTGCCTAAACCCACGCATCCAAAATCGTTGCTTAAGGTTTGTGTTTCAGGAAAAAAGAAAGAAGACGATGCAGTGTCAGGCGTGGATTGGTCCATTCAAACTTTCGCGCGCGGATTCCCACTAATACAGTTTTTCTTTTATATTATTTATTTGATATTATATGTTAAACGTGATCAAACTGGCGTAGTGGCACAGGTGTTGAGCTTGCAACGTCCAAGACCTGGGTTCGAACCCCAGGTCTGTCTTGTTTCCTATATTATTTTGCAAATTGTGTTCCCATGCAGCGTCCAAGATAAAAACGTACCATGCATCCTCATGATTCAGCAGCCACGCGTCCCATGAGATCAAGCCAAGGGCAAAGATTGGGAGAGCACCATGTACCATAGTCAGACGCGTCACATGCTTACACAAAAGTCAACGGATTTCAGTGCTTAATGGGCCTGGATTCTTGGACCAACACCTCACTTTGGGGCCTGAACCCCCCCCCCTGGTTTGCCTTCACTATTTTTATTTTTTATTCTTGTTTTAATTGTTATTTTTATTTTAATTACTGTTTACTTAATTAATTATTTTTTAACAAAATACAAAAACATCATAAAAAATCAAAAAGACAAAAAATATAATAAATGTTTTATTTTATTATTTTCATAAATAATTGTATATAAATTAATAAATTTAAATTAGGTGCTTTAACTTTAATTCTTTTCATAATAAATATTAAAAAAAAGGTAGAATTAGGTTAATTGACAATTTTCATTCCTTTTAATTTTTCCTTTTATCACAATATTATTATTTATTTATTTTCATGATTAAATTGTACATAAATATAATTAGGTTTAAATTAGGTCAAATTTCAATATTTTCATAATAAATCTAAAAAACACTAGAACTAGGGTTTGCATCCAATCTTTATTTTAATTGATTCTTTTTTCCATTAAATCTAAAAAACACAAAAATACCCAAAAAAAACATTTAATTCTTAATTTTAATTCCATTATTTATTTAATTTTGCAAAAGGGTCCAACGCCCTCGTTCGTAATTTATTTAATTTCGCATGTTTATTTTTATCGCTTAATTCATTATGTATCTCTCCCAAAGCGTTGTAACTTAAATTTCTCGCGCTTTTTCTTTGCTTTATTTATTTTCCGTCAAATCGGGTCCGGTTTAATTTTGGCGATGTGGACCCGCGCCATTTGTAATAGTTGTAGATTTATTTTCCCGCAAATATTAACTGTTAAATAAGCATGCAAGAATGAATGACCTTAAAAATAAAATCAAGCGTAGATCACAACAAACATGACAAGACAAATAACTGAAAAGCGACACACGAATCGCACATACCACCCCTAGGGTACGCCTCACTGTTGCCTTTCGAAAGGTGATTGTCGAGTAGAGGATGTCTTAGTAAGTCCTCATGATCCGGGAACCTGGCATGAGGGTAGCTTCTAAGGTATCTTCCCATTGCTCTGGTGATCACCATGTCCCGAACCTTCGAATTGACCCGAATACCTCCAACGGTGGTGCTACCTACCTCTCAATGGTGGGATGGCACTACTTTAAAGGACATTTACACAGACGAATTCCTTAGGGTAGGTAGGTTCTCAAGGATACTTGCTCTCTTCAAAACAAATTGAAATCTTTTCACACTGACACATTTTCAAAAAGCTTTCAAAGCAAATTTTTCAAACACTCTGACGTACGAGTCGAACTGAAATTTTTCAAAGAAACTTTTTTAAACCCACATTGAAAAGCAAGCAAACATTTTGAAAACACATTGAGCAAGTATCTAAGAGCCCATGGATAACCATGGATAGAAAGGGTGCTAACACCTTCCCTTTCTATAACCTACCTCCCGAACCGAGAGCAATCTCTATAAAGGAATTTTTCTGTGCTTTTGTCCTTTCCATTTGGAGAAAATAAAAGACGGTGGCGACTCTTGCTTCCGCGACATTTCGCGAACCAGCGTTAAACAGTCAGTTCCAGATCCACCGATCACACCGGGGATGCTTGTTATGAATATGTATGCTGCTGGGGAGATGTTGAGATCCACTGGAGGATACCCAACTTCCTTAAGGCCTGATAATATAACTTGGAGAGAGTGTATTGACTGCTTACTCTCTGGGGAATTAGGATATCCGGTTATGTTCTTTAGCTGAACCTACTTTGATACCTTGGAGGATAGAACAATTAGATTGCTTAGACAACTCTTTATTGCCCCTGTTTCTAATGTTACCTGTAATTAATCCTTTGTTTCGTATGCAAATATTTATGAGTTAGAAAATTATTGTCAATGCATATATCACAAATTGAACCTTGGACGTTCTTCGCAAAACAAAACAGAAAAAGAAAAACAATTGGCACTTTTTAACTGGAAGATATATTTGTATTGATTTTGAATGGCCTGAAAATAGGCGTTTTGTGTACAAGAGGCTGACGTCCTAGTAAGAGAACGCCGCCGAACAAAAGAGTTTATACAAATTTTGTACAAAAGAAAATAAAACAGCTGTGTGAAATATGAATGATCCCACTGGGTTTCAACTCTGCTATTGCCTTTATAACTCTGAGCGTCTCATCACTTGATGACCTAAACGAAGATGAAGCTGACTGATCGATGCCGTCTGAGCTTGATGTAGATACTGGATTCTGGATGCAAAGTGATCCAATGAGACATAGTATTACGCTTTTATCCCTAATTTTTGCCTGGACCGCCCTTTCGGGTTTTCAGTCCACCGGGATACCCATTTTTGCCCAAGCCGCCTTTTCAGGTTTTCGACTTGCCGGGTGTACAGTTTTTTTCATTTCATCCCTTCATTTTTCCCGAACCCTTTTGGTTCGCCGGGAAGCCCTAATTTTTGCCTAGGCATGTCAGCTTAGCGGGTCTTTTTTCATGCGTAGTATCTTTTTACTATGTCTGCATTAGCGGGGTGGGGAAGGTCGTCACCGTCCATGTTGGTTAGAATCATTGCTCCTCCTGAGAACACATTCTTAACCACAAATGGCCCTTCGTACGTAGGAGTCCATTTTCCCCTGGGATCACTCTGAGGAAGGGTGATTCGCTTGATTACCAGATCCCCAACTTGATACTCCTGTGGTCTGACCTTTTTGTTAAATGCCTTGATCATCTGTTTCTGATACGTCTGACCGTGGCAGATAGCAGCAAGTCTTTTTTCATCAATAAGGTTTAACTGATCAAGTCGTGTCTGGATCCAATCATCCTCGTTCAGATTTGCATCCTTCATTATCCTGAGAGAGGGTATTTGCACTTCGATCGGCAAGACTGCCTCCATACCATAAACCAAAGAGAAAGAAGTTGCCCCGGTTGACGTCCTAGCTGAGGTACGGTACCCATGTAGAGCGAACGGTAACATCTCGTGCCAATCTTTATAAGTCACTGTCATCTTCTGCACGATTTTCTTGATGTTCTTATTTGCTGCTTCTACAGCCCCATTCATCTTCGGTCTGTAAGGAGAAGAATTGTGGTGCTGTATCTTGAATTGCTCGCAGAGCTCAGTGATCATCTTATTATTCAGATTGGTACCGTTGTCGGTAATAATTCTCTCAAGGACGCCGTATCGACAGATCAGGTTATGTCGAATGAACCGTGCCACAACAGTCTTGGTTACCGTAGCATAGGACACTGCTTCGACCCACTTCGTAAAATAATCAATCGCCACTAGGATGAAGCGATGCCCATTAGATGCCGTAGGTTTAATCTCGCCGATCATGTCTATGCCCCACATTGCAAACGGCCAAGGCACAGTCAGAACATTCAGAGGAACTGGAGGAACATGCACCTTGTCTGCATAAATTTGGCACTTATGGCATGTCCTGGAATGTTGGTAGCAGTCAGCTTCCATTGTGGACCAGTAATATCCTGCCCGTAGGATTTTCTTAGCCATAGTGTGTCCACTGGAATGCGTACCAAAGGTCCCTTCATGTAGCTCTTCCATGATCCTTTCTGCTTCAATCTTATCCACACAACGCAGTAGGGTTGAATCATGGTTTCGCTTATACAAGATGTCGTTGCTAAGGAAGAACTTTGCCGCGAATCTTCTCAGGAACTTCTTATCATTGACAGGTGCACCTTCAGGGTATTCCTGAGCTTCTAAATATCTCTTCACCTCATGGTACCAAGGCTTCTCAGTCACCAATTCAGTCTCGAGATCGCAACAGTATGCCGGCTTGTCCAGTTTCCAGATGGTGATCTGGGGAGCCTCATTGTCCCATTTGACCTTGAACATAGAAGACATTGTAGCTAACGCGTCCGCCAGTTGATTCTCTTCTCTTGGAAAGTGTTCAAAGGTTATCTCTGTGAAGTGGGGGATCAGGGTCAACACACATTCTCTGTAAGGAATAAGATTCGGATGTTTCGTATCCCACTCTCCTTTGATCTGATTGATCACGAGAGCGGAATCTCCGAAGACACTCAGAAACTTGATCCTTAAGTCAATCGCAGCTTGAAGACCCATGATGCACGCCTCATACTCCGCCATGTTGTTGGTACAATTGAAACATAGCCGGGCAATGAGCGGAGTATGAGTGCCTTGAGGAGATATGATTATGGCGCCGATACCTTTACCCAAAGTATTGGAGGCTCCGTCAAAGTGCATAGACCATCGGGATCCTTCCTCAGGTCCTTCATCCGGTCCAGGTACTTCACAATCAGTCACAATCATGATGCTTTCATCCGGAAACTCGAAGTTCATTGACTGATAGTCGTCTACGGCCTGATGTGCCAAGTGGTCTGCCAATACACTTCCCTTAATGGCTTTCTGGGTCGTATATTGAATGTCGTATTCCGTCAAGATCATTTTCCATCTTGCAATTCTCCCAGACAGAGCAGGCTTTTCGAATATGTATTTTATAGGATCCATCTTTGAGATCAACAAGGTGGTATGAGTCAGCATATACTGTCTCAGGCGGCGAGCAGCCCATACCAAAGCGCAGCAAGTTTTCTCGAGCAGTGAGTATCGGGTCTCACAGTCGGTAAACTTTTTGCTAAGGTAATAAATGGCATGCTCTTTTCGGCCAGACTCGTCATGCTGCCCCAGCACACACCCCATTGAATTGTCAAGTACTGTCAGATATAGGATCAGAGGTCTCCCTTCAACCGGTGGTATAAGGATAGGTGGTTCTTGGAGATACTCCTTGATTCTGTCAAAAGCAGCCTGACATTCATCATTCCAACGTACTACCTGATCTTTCTTCAGCAGCTTGAAGATTGGCTCACAGGTAGCAGTCAGGTGCGAGATGAACCGAGCAATGTAATTCAGGCGTCCTAAAAAGCCTCTGACTTCCTTCTCTGTCCTAGGAACTGGCATCTCTTGAATAGCTTTGACCTTGGCAGGGTCCACTTGAATTCCTTTGTCACTTACAACGAAGCCTAGCAATTTCCCAGATCTTACCCCGAAGGTGCACTTGTTCGGGTTCAATCTCAGCTTGTACAGTTTCAACCGGTCAAACAACTTCTGCAGATGATCTAGGTGCTCTTCCTCAGTCTGGGACCTCGCGATCATGTCGTCAATATACACTTCTATCTCATGATGGATCATGTCATGAAATAGAGCAACCATGGCACGTTGGTAGGTTGCCCCAGCGTTCTTCAACCCGAATGGCATGACCTTGTAACAGAAGGTGCCCCACTAAGTAACAAATGTAGTCTTTTCCATGTCTTCAGGTGCCATCTTAATCTGATTGTAACCTGGGAAACCATCCATGAAAGAGAACACCTTGTGCTGAGCTGTATTATCAACAAGGACATCAATGTGAGGTAGAGGGAAGTCATCTTTGGGGCTGGCCCTGTTCAGATCCCTGTAATCGACACACATTCTGACCTTTCCATCTTTCTTTGGTACCGGCACCACATTAGCAACCCACTGAGGGTAAGAAGTCACTGCAAGGAACCCGGCATCAAACTGTTTCATAACCTCGGCCTTGATCTTCTCAGACATCTCTGGACGCATACGGCGGACCTTTTGCTTGACCGGAGGGCAATCTTCCTTAGTTGGCAAGTGATGGACCATAATATCGGTATCCAACCCGGGCATGTCTTCGTAGGACCAAGCAAAGATCTCCATATAATCATGTAGCATCTGAGTCAACCGTTGCTTCACGCTGAGCTCTAGGTTAGCACCAATCTTTACCTCTTTCCTGTCTGCCTCAGTACCCAAGTTTATTGTTTCCACTGGCTCTTCATGGGGTTGAATTGCCCTCTCTTCCTGAAGCAACAGTCTTGCAAGCTCGCCAGGCACTTCGCAATCATCTTCGCCTTCGTCTTCGGCTAAGTTGATCGGATTTTCGAAGTCATAACTGGCAGTAGCAGAGTCGTTACCAGTGAGATCCAGAGTGGATTGAAACCTGTATGAGTGAGTGTGTGTGTAAATACAGCTGTTTTGAAAAATATGTAAAGGAAGGAAAGACAGAAAAGGAGCATAAGATTTGTAATGCGAGAAAACGTCCAAGATTTTCATTTATGATATATGAAATGACAGTTTATATGCCCTCACAAATAGAAACACGGTGCCTCGGGTAAGTGTTGGCTTTTAAATTCAACACCCTTGTTTCATTAATGTCAGCCATTAAAGCTGAAGGTTGTTTTCGATCAGCTGAGTCTGTCGAAATGCCCATCGAAAGATGGCAATATACTTAGAAGATTTCTTACAAGAGAGAAGTTGGTTGCCTTCGACGTCGAAGGTGTTTCTCGTCGAAGATGCTTCTCGACGAAGGTGTTCGATGGTTCAGAGTGGAACGGTTTGAAATTCAAGCGTTTGGAGGGAAAACGGTTTCCAGCGGTTACCAAGTGCAACGTGCAAAGATCTGGGGCGTCGAACGTTGAGAACGTGCCAAGTGGAATCATCTCGAAGCAGTGTAACTGCCCGACGGTTACTTGGGATGTTTTAGTATAAATAGTGGTAGTTCACGCAGTTTCTCGTGTGTGTTCACAATTATATACAAAGTCACTCATATAGATTCGAGTACCCAGCGTGTGAGAAAGAATTGTTGAGAAATGTATGTGTGAAACACCAACTTTATTAATCAAAGTCATTTACTTTTCCAGAAACTTTACTTGCTTTCTTCTTTACTTTCCTGTCGAAATCCTTTACTTTAAGCCTTCATTTATTTTACCAAGCCTACTTCTTCATGCAATTTACTTAAAGCCTCTTTATTTTATTGCCATCTAATCAATATCCAATTTAATCAAAACCTCAAAATCAACCTATGTCCTAGGATCAATCTGATCGATCCTGCGAGTAACCAAATAAGTAACCATTTGGAGGATCAGCGGTTGTTTACCAATAACCACGGTAAACAAATTGGCACACCTGGTGGGACTGTGTGTTGATTTCTGAAAATAATCTCATCCTTTTCGAGGAGCGTTGTATATTATTGAGAAGTGGTAGAATATACACTAACGATAACAATACTGCTAGAAGAAGGGAAGAGATGGCGAATCCGCCAAACAATAACGAAATCCCACAAACGAATATGGGAGCAACGGTTATCTCGACCGTAAGTGAAGCGACAACTGCTGGTTCGACACCAGCAGTAACGGTCACAGCAACGGGGCCATTACCTCCGTTCACAGGCCCCAGAGTGCCTTTGGGAACTCCCCCACCAAGGGGAAATTTAGGCACAAGGCCTTTTGTTCCCCCAGGATTTATGACAGGCGGTCATAATCGAGAGCCACTCTATGGCATGCCAACTTCCGAATTGGCTAGCCTGACGAATGCTGCGTCCACTTTTTCAGACCCTTTAGTGAGTGCCTCTTCGCCACTCCAAGGTTCTGGAGTAGGCATGGCGAATAGAAATAGGACCCAACTCTTAGGAGGAATGTCCCAAGTAGCCCATGGCCTTACAAATTCCTCGACAGCAGTCTTGAGGCAACAAATGGACGAAAGCAACCATGATATGGTGCAAATGTTGGCACAAACTTTGAGTACAGTGCTAAACCCTCTAATACAGAACACTACTCAATCGAATCAGCAGGTGACAGCGCAAATGACGCGTTTGGCTGATTTCTTTGGAGTACCCCAACCTATTCGACAGCCTCAAAAGGCGCAAATAAGGGGAAACCAGGGTATATTCTTAGAGGAAGAAACCACCATCAACCAGGTTCAACAGCCTGTCGAAGAAAACCTTAGGGCACGATTGGAGCAACCCATCGAGGAACCTAGGGTAATAACCCCAGAGGTAAGGTTAGTTAACAGAAACCAAAATGCTGACGAAGTAGTTCAGCATATCCAATACCAAAACACGGGTTTGGAAAACAATCTGGCAACCATGATCGAAAGGATCATGACTCAAAATGGGATGAACATGGGCTTTCGAAGGCCCAACTTTACATCCCCATTGTCAGAATACGTGTTACAAACAGACTTACCTCCTAGATGTAAAGTCCCCAAATTTACTAAGTTCTCTGGGGACACGACAGAATCTACTGTCGAACATGTGGCGAGATACTTGATCGAAGCAGGAGATATTTCGAATAACGAAAATCTGAGGATCAAGTACTTCCCAAGTTCTTTAACAAAGAACGCTTTTACTTGGTTTACAACTCTCCCCCCCAATTCGATCCATCACTGGACCCAGTTGGAAAGATTGTTCCATGAACAATTCTACATGGGGCAAACCAAGATAAGCCTGAAAGAATTGGCCAGTGTAAAGAGACGTTTCACTGAACCTATAGACGAATATCTAAATAGGTTTAGGTTGCTCAAAGCGAGATGTTTTACACAAGTTCCAGAACATGAGTTAGTCGAAATAGCCGCAGGCGGTTTAGATTATTCCATTAGGAAGAAGCTAGACACCCAATACCTGAGAGACATGGCCCAACTGGCCGATAGAGTTCGACAGGTAGAACGCCTCAAAGCTGAAAAAGAAAAGGCAACGAAAGCTCATAAGAGAGAGAGGATAGCGTACGTTGAGATGGATGACGAAGATCCAGAATCCTTCGACGATACTATAACTGTCGAAGAAGGAGAAGTCGATTTAGCGGAACTAAAACAAGGGCCACCATACTCTTGTAAACTGTTAGTCCCCTCAAGTGGGAAAAATCCCATTGGTCCAGAAAGGACCAACGATAGGTTCCCCAAAAAGACTTATAGTTTTGACATCACAAAATGTGATGAGATCTTTGACTTGCTTGTAAAAGATGGCCAAATGATAGTACCCCCAGGGGTAAAAGTGCCTCCTCTTGATCAAAGAAAGAAGAGAGGTTTTTGCAAATATCATAATTTTTTGGGCCATAAAACTTCTCAATGTTTTCTTTTCAGGAATCTTGTGCAAGACATTATCGAAGAAGGGAGGTTGAAGTTTGCTGACAAGACCCCCATGGCTGTCGACTCAAATCCGTTGCAGGCTGAAGCCCACTATGCTGAGCCTTCTGAGGTGAACGTGATCGAGGCAACCAGGAGCCAGTCGAAGAGGCCAGGAATCACAATGGTCGAAGTCTCAAAGGACCATATCAACATGCCAATCTTTGGCAGTTTTTCTGGAAATTTATCCAGAAAGACAATTGAAGCAGTTCAGAAAGCGGTCGAAAGCCCAAAGCTGGAGACCGTTGAAGCACAAAAAACTGGACCAAAACCCAGTTCCCACTTGGCCACAGTTCAAGGCCAGACGGAGAATTTAGAGATACAAATGAAACAGTTAACTCTTGCCAACAAAGATACAATGAATATCAACATGGTCGAACTCTCTGACCCAAAAGCATCAGAAGAGGCCATGAGGCAAGAACAAGCTAATAAGACTGCTTTCCCTCGGGAAAATGAGAATCTGGCAGATTTTCTGCAAAGATGCCAAAAAAAGAAATCAGAGGTGATGCTGTGTCCAAGATGCAGTTCGATCTTTGACAAAAAAGCTGCTGAGCACATTCAAGGCGTAAGAGCAGCGAATAAGAGAAGGGAAAATGTTGATCTTCGACATGACCCCAGAAGAGCCTCCCAAAGAGGTTCAAACCAAGAAAAGAGGCCATTGACTTTCAGGCCTCCAACAAATGTGCCGGTAGATACCTGGTACAAAACCTCTGGTCGAAAAAGGCCAAGTGAGGAGAGATGGCACTCTTTCGACGTGCCAAGGGGTTCATCTTTAACTCAAAAGAAAGAGCCTCAAGTTGCTGCACCTAAAGTTGCACAAGTGTCAAGCAACTACAAAGGAAAAAATCCCATGTCTCGATCTCAATGGAGGAGATACCAAAGGAGACGAAAAGCTGAGAGGGAGGCTGCCAACGAACCAAAGGCAGAAACCAGTTCGAATGTTCCTCTAAGGAAGCAAAGGAAACCTCTGGAAAGAGAGCCAGTAACCAACAGGCTAGTTTGGCCTAACCAAGGTGAAGTCGAGGACGAAGACGATTCTGAGTCTGATGATACTTTGGACATAATGGTGAATATAGTCTCAGTGCTGCCCAGAGAATTCAACCGACAGGTGGAGGTCGAAGCAAGTGACTGGGAAGTTGAGCAAGAAATGGCCAAACATAGGCCAGTGTGCTATTTCGTCATGGACAATGGCACTACTGAGGAACAAAACAGGTTCTTCGAACCACCTACGGAGGCGATGAAAAATCACCTCAAGCCTTTATTTATAAGGGCTAAACTCGAAGAAACTACAGTGAATAAAATATTGGTGGATTGTGGGGCAACCATCAACATTATTCCTCACTCTATGCTAAGGAAAATTGGCAAAAGGGATGAGGACATTAAGCCTCACAACATGGTCCTGTCGAACTATGAGGGCGGCATAGGGACCACTATGGGAGTGATCCAACTAGATATCAAAGTAGGGTCTATTCTTCGACCAACAATGTTTATGGTCATATCGGCCAAACCTAACTATAATCTTTTGTTGGGCCGTGAATGGATTCATGGTGTTGGAGCTGTGCCATCATCAATGCACCAGAGGCTGCTCCTGTGGCGTCCAGATGGGATGGTCGAAAACATAGAGGCAGATCAAAGCTATTACCTGGGCGAGGTGAATCACCTAGGGTTGGCAGATTTCGACAAGAACTTGGCTCACATAGGGCCATGTCCAACACCTGACTTCGACATGGCGCCAGCGCCAAATACTTTTTGTTCCCTATACCTGCATCCTGAGCATGGTTTCCAATGGGACAGAGAAGACTTGTCCCACATAGACTTCAGTGGGTTAACTGATATCCAACCAACTGGTTGGGGAAGTGAATTCAGTGATAATGACTGAGTCACAGTCTTTGAAGCGAATTTCGGCTTATGTAGCCGAAACTAAGATGATAACGGCTCTCGAAGCCGAAGTGAAGTACATGGCCACTCAGGCCAATGATCAACAGTTATCTGCTGCAGGTCCAGGAAAGGATTTCGATCCAGAACCCCCTGATATCATGCAAGAAGAAATGCAGGAACAGAGGCTCGACGCCATCTATGACGATGAGCCTTTGGGCTTCGAAAAGGACCCCTTGGCGAACAACATTAAAATGTCAGCGCAAGATCCTTTAGAAGAAATCAACTTAGGCGAAGGGTCAGAGAAAAGGCCAACTTACATCAGCGCCAAAATTGACCCAGAACTTAGGTTGGAAGTAATCCAATTGTTGAAAGAGTTCAAGGACTGTTTTGCATGGGATTACGACGAAATGCCTGGTCTCGACAGAGGGTTGGTAGAACTTCAGTTGCCAATCAAACCTGGGAAGAAGCCAATCAAGCAAAGTCCAAGACGCTTCGCTCCAGAAATACTGTCGAAGATCAAAACGGAAGTCGAAAGGCTTCTGAAATGCAAATTCATACGCGTTACAAGGTATGTCGAATGGATTGCAAACGTTGTGCCAGTAATTAAGAAAAATGGTACATTAAGGGTGTGCATAGATTTCAGAGATTTGAATGCTGCTACACCCAAAGATGAATATCCTATGCCTGTGGCGGAAATGCTAGTCGATTCTGCCGCTGGCTATGAATACTTGAGTATGCTCGATGGTTATTCAGGATATAATCAAATATTCATTGCTGGAGAGGATGTGTCGAAAACAGCTTTTCGATGCCCTGGGGCCCTAGGCACTTACGAATGGGTAGTGATGCCTTTTGGCCTAAAGAACGCTGGGGCAACATACCAGCGAGCAATGAATACTATCTTCCATGATTTTATTAACACTTTTATGCAAGTATATATTGATGACATTGTTATAAAATCTGTTTCCAGGAAGAATCATATTGACCACCTTCGACAATCATTCGAAAGAATGAGAGAACATGGTCTGAAGATGAACCCTTTGAAGTGTGCATTCTGTGTGAAAGCTGGAGATTTCTTGGGCTTCGTTGTCCACAAGAAAGGAATCGAAATCAACCAAAACAAGACGAAGGCAATTCTGGAAGCGAAAGCGCCATCGAATAAGAAGGAACTGCAATCTCTGTTAGGCAAGATAAATTTCTTAAGGAGATTTATATCTAACCTAAGTGGGAAAGCTCAGGCCTTTTCACCCTTACTTCGACTGAATAAAGAGGGGTTCGAATGGGGGCAAGAGCAACAAGAAGCCTTCGACAAAATCAAAGGGTACCTCACTAAGCCACCTATTTTGGTGCCTCCTTGTAGCAATAGGAGTATGAGATTGTACATAGCTGCATCCGACAAAACTTTGGGAAGCATGTTAGCCCAAGAAGATGAGAATGGAGTCGAAAGACCCATTTACTATCTTAGTAGAGTTTTGAACGATGCAGAAACTAGATATAGTGAAGTTGAAAAATTGTGTCTATGTCTGTATTTCTCTTGTACAAAACTCAAGCAATATATAAAACCAGTATATGTGTATGTTTCGTCTCATTTTGATGTTTTCAAGTATATGTTGTCGAAACCTATCTTGCATAGTCGAATTGGCAAGTGGGCATTAGCATTAACTGAATACTCCTTGACCTTTATGCCTCTTAAGGCAGTGAAAGGACAAGTGGTTGCAGACTTTATAGTCGACCACTCAATTCAAGTTGAGGATATTAATTATGTGGAGATAGAGCCTTGGAAATTCTACTTCGATGGTTCCAGCCATAAAGATGGAACAGGGGTAGGAGTCTTGATCATTTCTCCAGAAAAAATTCCAACAACATTCAAGTACAAGATATCAGGTTCTTGTTCGAACAATGAGGCTGAGTATGAAGCTCTAATTACTGGCCTTGAGATATTGTTGGAATTGGGGGCAACTCGAGTCGAAATAATGGGAGACTCAGAGTTAGTCATTAAGCAAGTCACAAAGGAATATAAATGCATAAGAGAAAATCTCATTATGTACTTTGTGATAGCAAATCGTTTATTGAAAAAATTTGAAATGGTCAATATTCGACACATACCCAGAGTGGAAAATCAAATAGCCAACGACTTGGCACAAATTGCATCTGGGTATAAAATTTCAAAAACGAGATTACAAAGAGCAATCGAAGTTCGAGAAAAGATAAAAGCAACTTGTCTATCACCAACAGACTTGGAATCGACGAGACTAGGATATGCTGATCAAAGTAACTTCGAAATTTCGTTCATAGATAATTTGTCAGAACAAGATTGGAGGAAACCCATTGTGGATTATCTTCAAAATCCAGGAGCTTCGACAGAACGAAAAACAAAGTACAGGGCGTTGAGTTATGTACTCATGGGTAATGAGTTATTCAAGAAGACGCCTGAAAGGGTATTGCTAAAATGCTTAAGTGAAACTGAGGCATACATAGCCCTTTCGACTACGCACGCTGGAGCATGTGGGGCTCACCAAGCAGGCCATAAGATGAAATGGTTGTTGTTTCGACAAGGACTATACTGGCCCACTATGCTGAAAGATTGTGTTGAGTTCGCCAAAGGTTGCCAAGAATGTCAAGTCCATACAGGCATCCAGCATGTACCAGCAAGCGAACTTCACTCGATAGTGAAACCTTGGCCCTTTAGAGGATGGGCGTTGGACCTCATTGGAGAGATTTGACCAGCATCATCAAAGAGTCAGAAGTATATACTGGTAGGCATTGATTATTTTACTAAGTGGATCGAAGCTATCCCTTTAGTCAATGTAGACCAAGAAAATGTCATTGAATTTATTCAAAAGAACATTATCTTTAGGTATGGAATCCCTGAGACTATAACAACTGATCAAGGATCAGTTTTCACTGGTCGAAAGATGCAGGAATTCGCTCAGGAAACAGGTTTCAAACTCCTAACATCAACGCCTTATTATGCACAGGCAAATGGTCAAGTCGAAGCAGCAAACAAAGTAGTGATTGGCTTGATAAAAAAGCATGTTGGGAAGAAACCAAAAAATTGGCATAAGACGTTAGACCAGTTTTGTGGGCTTGTCGAACGTCCCCAAAAGAAGCCATAGGTACAACACCATACAGGCTAACTTTTGGTCATGACACAGTGTTGCCAGCAGAAATTTGTCTTCAATCTGCAAGGGTTCAGAGACATTATGATATTCCCTCTGAAATTTATTGGAATATGATGTTAGACGAACTAGTGGATTTAGACGAAGAAAGATTGCGCGCTCTTGACCTACTCAGGCTTCAGAAGAAAAGAGTAGAAGACGCTTATAATAAAAAGGTGAAACCTAAGGTATTTTCGCCTGAAGAACTAGTTTGGAAGGTGATTTTTCCCATGGATCGAAGGGATCGAAGCATGGGAAAATGGTCACCCAAATGGGAAGGACCATTCAGAGTTATCCAGACTTTTTCTGGTGGAGCCTATGAAGTCGAAGAGTTAGGTGAAGATAAAAGGCTCTTGAGAGTAAATGGTAAATATTTGAAAAAATACAAACCTACACTCCAAGAGATAAAAATAAAATAATAAAGTAATGACTAAATTAACCATAAAAAGCCAAAATGGAAAATTTTTATAATTTAGCCAAGATGGCAATGTTGTCGAATACATATTACAAAATATGGTTAAAAAGCTGAATCAATCAGAAGGGAATGGAGTCCTTGAGTCGAAGGTATTTGATTTGCTGCAGCTCCAATCTTTTGTTGCACCAGGCATTCGCCTGCACAAGCTTGGCAATCTGATCGTCGAAGCCTTGAGCCTTCTCAGCAAATTCTAGGCCTTGTGTGATTTCAGTTTGACTTTCGGTGTCTGGGACGGTCGAGAGAAGTTCCTCGTTGCGCTTAGTATTGGCATTTATCTTAGCCTCTATTTCTTCGATTTGCGCCCTGAAGGAAGCATTCTCTCGATCGATGGCATCAACTTCTTCTTGTTTAGATGCTTTTTGCTTCGACAACTCCGCAATTCGAGAAGTTGTCTCCGAAACAGCAGTCCATGCAGAAGAGCTTTTGCCATATAACACTTCAAGCTGGCTATTAAAGCCCCTTTGTCGCCGATAATCTGCTGAGACTTGATCAATAATGGAGTGTAACTCCATGATAAAGCCTGAGACTTCTGGAGGCACAGCTAACAAGTCTACGGCATTCAAAACAGCCCCCAAATATGATGGAGCAGTAGGGTCCCCCTCCAAAGCTTTCATCAAGTCCTTCTTGAAAAACTTAGCCTTAACCTTCGTCAAAGCCTCATCGAGAGGAGAAGTTTCAGTGGACTTCCCCGACAGGGTAGGAACCTCCTGACTAGCATCAGACAAACTCTTGCTCTCGATGATGGCGTTCAGATAGCTAACAGGATCAGTTTGCTTCAAGAGTTCTAAGTCCTCTTTCGACCTGTGCTTTGTTGAGGTAACAGCCCTTGCAACAGCATTGTCTTGGGTTTGAGGCTGTTGAGTGACATTTGCCTCGACTTGATTCCTTTCGACTCGGACTGTGGCAGTACCAGCGTCATCATGGTGTCTTTCGCCAGCGTCGCCTTGGTTCCCTTCGCCAGCGTCACCTTGGTTCTCTTCGCCAGCGGCACCTTGATCCTCTTCGCCAGCATTGCCGTGGTCCCCTTCGTCACGATTCTCTTCCGACAGATCCACCACCTGAAGCTCTTTTGGCTGTTGCTCTTCTGTTTGAGGATCTTCTGCTGGTTTTTCTGCCGTCTCAGCATTGGCCTCATTTATTTCAGTATGGGCTTCATCGTTCGCCAAGTCTTTTTCTTGTGGCCTGCTGAGTTCAGCAGACTCCAATGTTTCAAAAGTCCTTGGCGGTGAGCTTTCCGTGGTGTCCTGAAAAGAGAAGAAGAAGAATCTTCAAAATTCAAAAGAGACATAGTCGAATGTAGGTATCTACACCTGAATTACAAAAAGGTCTAAGAGATTACCTGTAAATTAGCTTCAGCCCCAGGGCTGGAATTGTCGCTTTCGACAGGCTTATTGAGAAGAACGTTTAATTCCTCCTCCGTTGGCTCCTCAATGATCACTGGAGGTGGCCTGGGTTTTCTCCCAGCAACCTTTATTCTAATTGTTCGACCCTCAGGAGCAGGAACGTCCTTCTTCAGCTTTGGCCTTTTTAGAGGAGCAGGGGGAGAATCATCTTCTTCGTCGCTCCCGGATTCGACCATCAGTGCTGGCCGTTTCTTGGGCGAAGGTGCCTAAAAAAAAATAAAAAAATAAAAAAAACCAAGGGGAATTCGATTTAACAGTTGCATCGAAAGTTAAAAATTAAAGCCGGAAGAAAATAATGAAAGTCTGTTTACCGGTGCAGAAGCCTTTTTCGAAGGGCCTTCCCCCTGTTGGTTTGTTGTGGTCTTCGCCGGCGCTATAGTCTTCGCCGGCGGTGGAGGTTTTGTTAAGGGGCCTCCTCCCTGTTGGCCTTCTGCAGCCTTCTTGGCTGCAGGCTTTCGAACAACTGAAAGCAAATAAAATAGTTAACAGGCTAGCAGTCGAAAGAGAAAGACAAAGTAATTTGAAAGGATGAACTTACATTTCTTTATTTTGTCCAAGACAAGGACAAAAGATTTCTGAAGCTCATCCACGAAGTCCTTCTCGTCGAAAAACTCCTCAGCGTAGTAACTTTTCCACCACTCCTCGAAGGATGGTGAGCAAAGAAAGTTAAGCTGGTAGTCAAACAACGAAAGAACTGTTCGACCAGCATATCTTCCGATATGTTTCGTGGCAGCTTCTTCGGTGTAGTCGTTGCAGAAGTATAACATAGACTTCTCCCTTGGAAAAATTGGAGAAGGTAGTGTTTGAATAATACCAAACTGGCGAGACACCAGGTTTGGTTGATATGCAATCAGACTCAAGTGAGTCTTAGAGCTCCTGAATCGAAGAGGCATGATTCTTGGTGTGAGGAACGCCTCCCACATTGTTGTATGTTCGTCAACCTGAGGACCACTCGACGTCCTAGGATGTGGCCTTGTGAACCACTCTGGGCCAACCTTCCGTCGAGCAAACGGAGCCATAGTCGAAGCAAACTCTTTCCTTCTAGCAAACATCAGAACGAAGTTTGTGAAAGTTTGCTGAAGCTCCAGTCCATCTTCCATTGGAGTCAACAGAGCCAGTCTGGTTCCTTCGACACGTCTGTTCGCTATCTCTGGAGCCTGCTCATTTATTTGAATCTTCTTAGGCAAGAAAGATTCGAAGGTGGCATTGAGCCACAGTTGGAGCAGCCAAAAAGGCCCAGCAAGCAGCAGACTGGCCCTGTTCTCGATAATCTTCAGAAGAGTCGCTCCATTACTAATCGACTCATACAGGCTAGCCAAAATCAATTCTGCCAAATAGATATTTTGGCCATGATGGAGTTGAGTGGCGAGAGTGACCATTTTCTTGGTCACCTGTAAAGACTTGGAGCAAAACACAAAGCGTGTCAGCCATAAGGCTAGAAACGCAATATGTTCGACATCCGACACAACATCTGTTGACCTGTCGTGGTAGTGATTGATGAAGGTGGTGTAGGTTGGTTTTGTGGCAGAGAATCCAATCTGATCCTCCGACATTTCCTCCGGGTCGAAGTAGTCCCCAGTGGGTCGAAGGCCAGTGATGGCGGCCATATCGAAGAGTGTGGGAGTCAGCATTCCACAGGGAAGATGGAAAGTGAAATGGGTGTAGTCCCAGAAGAGGAGAGAAGCTATCAACATCTCTGGGGAATAGTTAAGACCTGTCTTCGACAGCATGACCAGGTCGAATATCCCCATGTCTTTCCAGATCGAAGCTTGGCGTTTCTC
Organism: Vicia faba; assembly: GCA_948472305.1. Taxonomy (NCBI): domain Eukaryota; kingdom Viridiplantae; phylum Streptophyta; class Magnoliopsida; order Fabales; family Fabaceae; genus Vicia; species Vicia faba. Next base: position 794,071,831 of record OX451736.1, on the reverse strand, counting down.
CATTTTTTCCAGCCAAGCACTGTAATCAGGAGTAAGGCTAGGGCCAGACCTGAAAGCCCTAACACCTTTGTTGAAGAAACGGAGGTCGATTTTCTCTTTAGCAGGGTCTTCATTATCCTCTGCATCTTTCTTGGTGCATGCAACCGGTTTGAGTCTCTCAACTACCGGAAAATAACTTTTGATCTTCATGGCCTCAGCAATGCTTGGGTACAATGGGCCAGACATAGAAAAGATCTGGTTGGAATATCCAACCGGAATCATAAGGTGGCGTGAGTAAGCATCACGTACAGCAATGTCCAAAGGTTCAGGGACCCTTTGTTGGCCTGTGGAAGTCACTACTGGAGCGGTGACGAAAACCCTAGGTTTGACGTTTCCAGATGGTGCGTTGGCGCTAGGAGCATTGGAAGAACCAGATGCCATTGTTAGTGGTGAGGATGAAGACGAAGTGAAGAAAAGAGGTTTGAAAAGTTGACAAGTTTGTATGCAAATGGAGAAGTCTGAAAGCTAGATAGCGTAAAAAGTCCCCACAATGGGTACTTACTGCTATTTATAGTAGTGGGGGAAAATCCCCAAAATCGAGGACATTAAATGCCATTTAATGTTGCAGAAGGTAGTGGGACACGTGGCGTCTCCCTGTTGTTTTAGCCGTTCTACAGAAATGGAGGGGTGCAGCGTGCGCCCTCGTTTTTGGGAATTGTCATAATGACAATTTCTGAAATGATGTTTGGCACACTGCACGCCGTACTGAGGTGACGTCTTAGGTACGGATAAATGATGGTTTTTCTTGGGATTGTCAGTGGTTGGTAGAAGACAACAAAAAGTGCACAATTTAATTTGTGACTAAGAATGAAAAGACAGGTGTCGAATGGTATTTCAAAGAATGCCTTTTTCTTTCAGAGTCGAAATAAGGCATTCTTGGGGGGCAATTTGTTGGCTTTTAAATTCAACACCCTTGTTTCATTAATGTCAGCCATTAAAGCTGAAGGTTGTTTTCGATCAGCTGAGTCTGTCGAAATGCCCATCGAAAGATGGCAATATACTTAGAAGATTTCTTCCAAGAGAGAAGTTGGTTGCCTTCGACGTCGAAGGTGTTTCTCGTCGAAGATGCTTCTCGACGAAGGTGTTCGATGGTTCAGAGTGGAACGGTTTGAAATTCAAGCATTTGGAGGGAAAACGGTTTCCAGCGGTTACCAAGTGCAACGTGCAAAGATCTGGGGCGTCGAACGTTGAGAACGTGCCAAGTGGAATCATCTCGAAGCAGTGTAACTGCCCGACGGTTACTTGGGATGTTTTAGTATAAATTGTGGTAGTTCACGCAGTTTCTCATGTGTGTTCACAATTATATACAAAGTCACTCATATAGATTCGAGTACCCAGCGTGTGAGAAAGAATTGTTGAGAAATGTATGTGTGAAACACCAACTTTATTAATCAAAGTCATTTACTTTTCCAGAAACTTTACTTGCTTTCTTCTTTACTTTCCTGTCGAAATCCTTTACTTTAAGCCTTCATTTATTTTACCAAGCCTACTTCTTCATGCAATTTACTTAAAGCCTCTTTATTTTATTGCCATCTAATCAATATCCAATTTAATCAAAACCTCAAAATCAACCTATGTCCTAGGATCAATCTGATCGATCCTGCGAGTAACCAAATAAGTAACCATTTGGAGGATCAGCGGTTGTTTACCAATAACCACGGTAAACAGTAAGACACCGGGCCATAGAGTTTAATTTATTGTTTATTACAAATGCCAAAACATAGGAATTCATTACTCAGTAACAAGAGAAACAGGTAGGTTGTCCTTCGCACTCCAATTGCTAAGTCCACTGTCGGTTGCCGGGTAGATCCAGCTATCAAACTCGGCTTCGTCCACTTCCTCTTCGTCCCCAATAGCATTTACTCCATGAGCAGGCAAGGGAGCTGTCACTACATTAGGCTTCTCAGATGCCTCAAACTGTACTTCCTTGGAATGCCCTGGACTATCAAAATGGTACGCACAGCGGGCATTTGGGTTGTACTTAGGAGATGTAGTATTTGGAAACTTTGGAGCCTCTCTGACGGTCACTAAGTTTGTTGAGAGCAACTGTGGCAGGATCTGCGATAAGGTCATGCTCAAACGGGTAAACTCTCTCCGGGGTCTTTCAGCCCTTTGAGGATTGGTTGGCCGAGGAGCGGCAGCAGGCTTAGCAATCATTACCGCACTGACAGATTGGCGGAGCTCAGTTCTCTTTGGTCTCTTGGAACCGTATACAGCACTAGCCTCCTTCTTGAAGGGTTTCTTCTCAGAACTAGACGATGCACCCTTCGGAATCTTACCAGACTTTAACCCAGCCTCAATTCTCTCTCCAGTCAGAATCAGATCAGTGAACCCTGCAGACGAATTCCCGATAAGATGGTTGAAAAATGGCCCAGATAGGGTCCCCAAGAACATGTCTACCAACTCCCGATCAGTCAACGGTGGCTGCACCCTGCCAGCCAGGTCTCTCCACTTCTGAGCGTACTCCTTAAAACCTTCACTTGAACCTAACGACATACCCTGGAGTTGGGTACGTGTAGGGGCAAGGTCGGCATTATATTGATACTGCTTGTAGAAAGCAGTAGCCAACTCCTCCCAGTTACGAACTTTGGTCCCATCCAGCTGATAGAACCATTCGAGATGAGTCCCTGAAAGACTCTCCTGGAAGAAGTGGACCCACAAATTCTTATCCGCTGAGTACGGTTGAATTTTCCGAACATAGGACCTGAGATGTAGCTTGGGGCAAGATGCCCCGTCATATTTAGTGAAAGATGGTGCTTTGAACTTCCGAGGAATGATCACACCAGTAGACAAACCCAGATCTCCAAAATCCAGCCCAGGTACCTGTTGTATTTCCATAGCATTCAGCCTATCTTCCAACTGCTTGTAACGGTCTTCTGCCGGAGGATATTGCTCTTCATCAAAATCAGTCTCGTTGTCGGAGACTACTGGACTAGGGCCCTTTTCTGCTTGAGGAGTACTCTTGCCAATGGAAGAACCAGCCTCTTCATTCTGCAGAGTATTGCCAAACCTTCGGCCCGAGCTAAACAGAACAGTTCTTCTCTTCTTCTTCTTCTCCTTCTTCAGGAGCAGAGCCTTCAGCTCTTCTTGGCCTTGAGCCAAACCCTTGATTAATTCCTGAAATTGCGCATTCTACGCCTGAAGAGCTTTGATGGATGTTTCAGTTGATGACGAGTCAGGATTCATGATGCTGAAATAAATAGTGAAGAACTGTAAGCAACCTGAAAAGAGGAAAACCTGCTATGCACATGATGAATGATATGTGTTTATGCAATGCATTCAAGGGTTCGAAAGTTCAAATTTGTTGTAGACAAAAAAGAACACACGTTATCATTAAGGAAAATTGTTCAGTACATCAAAGCCTCATGGGCAAAATAATACAAAAGCAAATCAATCCCAGAATATACTACGCATCCTCTTTGGAGCTATGTAAGTGTTGAGATTCCTCTCCTCATGCAACAGGCGGGTGAGCTCCAAGACCTTCTTTTCACTAGCATGTAGACTGGTCTCAAGAGAATTCCGTTCTTCCTTAAGCTGGATCCAGCTCTTCTGCATCTCTTCCCAGGATGTGGGCATATCAGGGTGCTGAATAGTGTAGGACACTTCTCCTTCCAAGACTGGTTCTTTGATCACAGGGAGCATATGAGGATAAGGCATCACTAACTTTTGGGAGCGGGCTCGTACCCACTTGAGATAAGGTTCCAACGGGATGGAATTCTTGTGCCCCAGTGTCTTGCTGTCTATCCTACTGGGCATCCTCCAAGCTCTGATAAATCTCTGGCGAAATCCTTGAGTATCATTGTCGAAGTCAAAAACTATGTCAGGAATTAACATGTCATGAGGACCATCCCTCCGAGCATAACCAAACTGTCTCCAAGCCAGGCATGGGCTGTAAGTAATACCTCCTCTGATTCCAAGTAAAGGAACATTAGGGTACTCCCCGCAACGATCAATGATAGTGACATCTTCTCTGGACCGAGGACACCAATGTACATCTGCATGTGTAAGAGTCATCAACCGTTGTGATCATCTCAAACCCCGCTCATTCTTCAAAACTGATTGTGGAAGGTGCGAAATAAACCACCTTCCCAGGAGAGGAGTGCAACACATAAGGACACCTCTTTTTCTCATGGTTCGAGTGTAACATGAGTGAAGGATGTCCCCCAGCAACGTAGGTATAGGATTCCTGGACATAAAGATCTGGACAGCACTGATATCTATAAGCTGATCTGGGTTAGGGAATAACACCAACCCATAGACAAGGAGGGCCACCACTTCTTCAAAAGCTTGCAAGTCAAGGGAGTTCCAACATTCATGGGCCTTTTCAAACAGAAACCTGGCTAAGAACCCTTTGATACCACTTCTAACTTCCCAATGTCCCTTGAGGTCAGATGATTGTAGGTGCAAGGCCTTAGTAATCTCCTCAAGCTTAGGTTCCTTTTCCGTACCGTTGTAGGGTAGTTGATCAAGGATAGGGATCTTCAGGAGCCGGGAGAACTCCTCCAATGTAGGTACCAACTGATAATCCAAGAAGGTGAAACAGTGATGCAGAGGGTCAAAGAACTGGAATAGGACCTTTATCATATCTTCCTCAATGTTGGTATTGACCAAGCTGATGAGGCTTCCATGTCTTTCACTGAATGAAGAGTTCTCGGGAATCCTGGATATAAGCTCCTTAAGCTGAGGAGGGATCCTTACAAGACTGACTTGAATTGTCTTTCTGCGAATAGTTTCCATGTCCTACAAAACAAGAACAAAGATGAAGATTCGAACCCCTGAAATGGTTAGTCAATGCATATGATGCTGGATGATGTCATGATGCTATGATTAAACACACCACAGATATTTACAAAGACAAACATGTAAGGCACACAAGGCACACAAGACAAGCCCTTAGGGTTTAAGGCCAGCATGAGGTCTGGGTAGTACCCTCTTGAAGTTGGTGGGTTCATCCTATCCTATTAGAAGTAACCGGGTTCTAAGGATCCCAATATCACGGGAGTGCTTTCATTGTTCATCGTTTCGATTTAGCCACTGAACTGGCGACCGAAATATTCCAGGAAAGCAACCCTCAATTGAGTGTAGTATCGAGTATCAACCAACCTCGGACTGCACCAAAGTCAGTTATCTCACTACCCTAAAGAGGCCAAGATAGTTTAATTAAGGTTCCTAAGGTCTGTTGATGCTTCACGACACCACGCGGAGGCCCCGTACTCTCCTTGACTGAACTCAAGGGTTACCGGTACACACCAAAGTGCCACATCAACGTAGCAGACTGTTTCAACCATGTCGGTATACCCCGCACAGTTCCCTCACAGTCTTGTTGCTACTTTCTAAGAAGGGTATCCCCAGATCCGGGTTAGGATCTATAGAACTCCCAAGCAACCCACAATTTTAAAACAAGCAAAGAAGACAATTGAAAACACAGTTATGAACTACCCTAAGGTACATCTCACTTTAAAAATATTCCCCAGCAGAGTCGCCAGTTCTGTGATCGGTGGATCTAGAACTGACTGTTTAACGCTGGTTCGCGAAATGTCGCGGTAAGCAAGAGTCACCACCGTCTTTTATTTTCTCCAAATGGAAAGGACAAAAGCACAGAAAAATTCCTTATAGAGATTGCTCTCGGTTCGGGAGGTAGATTATAGAAAGGGAAGGTGTTAGCACCCTTTCTATCCATGGTTATCCATGGGCTCTTAGATACTTGCTCATTTGTGTTTTCAAAAATGTTTGTTTGCTTTTCAACTGTGGGTTTTAAAAAGTTTCTTTGAAAATTTCAGTTCGACTCTTGTATCGGTCCTCAAGAGTGTTTGAAAAAATGCTTTCGAAAGCTTTTTGAAAATGTGTTGGTGTGAAAAGTATTTTTGAATTTTTGTTTGAAATTTAGAGCAAGTATCTATGAGAACCTACCTACCCTAAGGAATTCGTCTGTGTAAATGTCCTTTAAAGTAGTGCCATCCCACCATTGAGAGGTAGGTAGCACCACCGTTGGAGGTGTTCGGGTCAATTCGAGGTTCGGGACATGGTGATCACCAGAGCAATGGGAAGACACCTTAGAAGCTACCCTCATGCCAGGTTCCCGGATCATGAGGACTTACTAAGACATCCTCTACTCGACGATCACCTTTTGAGGCAAGGCAACAGTGAGGCGTACCCTAGGGGTGGTGTGTGACTTGTGTGTCGTTTTCAGATATTTATCTTGTCATGTTATTGGTGATCTAGCGTTTGTTTTTATTTAGCCATTCATTCTTGCATGCAATTTGTTAACAGTTAAAAAGATGCGGAAATTAAAAGTTCTAAACTATTACAAAGGCGCGGGTCCACATCGCCAAAATTTCTTGAACCCGATTTGACAGAAAAATAAAGAAAGAAATAAAATAAAGTGCGACAAATAATTTACAAGGCCTTGGGAGAGGTACATAAATATTAAACGAAAAAGAAATAAACACGCGAATTAAATGAGAATTAAACGAGGGCGTTGGACCCTTTTTGCAAAATTAAATTAAATGATGAAATTAATTAATTAAGAAAAGAAAAGAAGTTGTTTTTGGTATTTCTATATTTTATGATTTTAATGGGAAAAAGAATTAAATGCAATTAAACCTAATTCTACAATCTTTATTTGTTGTGAAAACATATTTAAAGTTTAACCTAAAATTAACCCTAATTATTTTACATGCAATTTAATTACAAAAATAAATATTTAATATTATTATGGAAGAAAAGAAAAAGGAATAAAAAATTAATTAAACCCTAAATTAAAACTAAAATTAATTAATGCAATTTATTTATAAAAATACTAAAATAAAATATTTATTATTTTTTGATCTTTTCTGGTTTTTTATGGTGTTTTTTATATATTATAAAAATATTAATTTAATTAATAAAACAATAATTAAAAGAAAATAAACATAATAAAAAAATAAAGAAATAAAAAGATTGCAAACCTAGGGGGTCTGCCCCTAATTTTGGAGGTGAAGCCCATCAATTTTGAGCCCAAATCAGCATGGCCTCGTTGACTATGACACTGGCGTGTATACGCGTTGACTAGAGTGTATCATGTTCCCCCAGATCCTGGCCTTTGATTGAATGCCCTAGGACGCGTGGGCAGTTTGATTTTGTAGGTGCATGGTGGACACCACTACTGAAACTGCATATGAACATTATGTGAAGAAAAATATGAAAGGGAGTGAGGACCTGGGGCTCGAACCCAGGTCCTAGAGATTACCAGCGATGCACTCTACCAACTGCTCCACTCAACGCGTTTGTATATTTGATATCAACCCATTAATATAAAATAAAACCAATCGTTAATGATGTTTTAGCGCGAAATTTCAAACAAGCCAACCATCGCCTACCACATAACCATCTTCCTCGTTGGTGATTTTTTCCTGAAAATATAAAAGAAACAGGCAACGGTTTTACAAACGTTCCCTTAGGCACGTTTCTGGAAAATAGCGAATAGGCGTCCTCGCATTAGAAATTAGGCGCGAGGGTGCCATTGTGTTCGTCTAAGAGCGCTGAGTAGGATAGCCTAGGTCCCATGAGCCAATTGTTCCTTGAGTGAAAAGCCCTAAATTTCCAAGCCTGAAACCCTAAAATATGATAATGGTGGTTTCTTCGTTTTGGCATGAAACTCCAATCAAATTATGCAGTTAGCTTGCAAACATCATTCTAAACACAAAAACCACAATGAAACATGTTAAAAATGCCTGAATGATGGAAAACGATTTTGGAATTTTCCTTACCAACTTCAATGGTGATTTCGTGTTTTCTTGAGTATGGGACTTAGGGAATGATTGGAACACGTTCTATGATCCTCAAGGAAGCTAATGGAACAACTATTTGGCCTTGAATCGCCCTAGAACTAGGTTTTCAGAATTGGAATTTTTTGCAAAAAAGCTTGAGTTTGATAATGGGGTTTTTGCGCAGCTTCGGGGTCAATGGCATTAGGGTTGCGTTTGATACTTATGTAGGAATGATTTAGGGTTGAAAACTTGATCCAAAACCTTTGCATTCATGGTTTGGAAGATTTGATTTTCAAAGATCTTTTTTCAATATTTTTTCATGCTATTTTGTACCAATCATGACCAATTCTCTTCAATTCTTTCCATATTTGATTATGCACGAATTTTTGAACCTATTACATGTACAAAAAGATTTGATAAATTAGGTTTAGTATTTTCCATGTATTTAATTAATTTAAATGAATTATTAATAATAAAAATCCAAATAAATAAATAAATAATGAATAAAAACTTCCCTTTGGGCCAAGTGGTCGTGCACATGCCTTGGATGATGAATTGTGGAAGAAAAATGGGCCCATTAGCAATTTTAGGTCATTTGAATCAATGTTGACTTTTCAAAATATCCAAACATTTCCCAACTTCCACAAGGCATAACTTGCTCAAGTTTTAAGCTTTGCTCATGTTCTTGGACATTTTGGAAAGGTCTTTGAGTCCACTAACCAATGCCTTTGGTTCCATGTCATTTTGATTTACCAATCTCAAGTTATGGCCTTTGACTTAAAGTCCCTTTTTGTTGACTTTTGAAAATGACCTATAATGTTGAAATTGATAACTTTTTGTGAGAGCATTTCTTGGACTTGAAGTATGAAGATGAGTTGTAGGAAATTTTTTTCTATTCAAAATGAGCTTTTGATGGAATTTTTCTGATAATCCATGTGAAAGTTATGCCCTGGTCAATTTGCAGTTGACTTTTTCAGCTGTCCAAATAAGGAAACTTTTGCATCTTGATGATTTTTGAGCCAAGCTTTGAGAATCATGATCAAGCATTGATCAAATGATGTTTGTGACTTCAAAATGAGATGTTGACCAAAAATTTGAACTTTTGACTGTCAAATGACCATTTTGCCCCTACAGTTGACTGTAGTGCAATTAGGGTTTTGACTGTGCAATTTTGTGCTGAAAGTATTGAAACTTGATATGAGGATGCTTGACCATATTTGTAGGCATGTGGGACTTGATTGGGCCCTTGGAAACTTCATTTTCTTGATCAGAACCAAAACCCTAATTTTGACTGTTAGGAGGCCCTTACACTGTGCAACCCTTGGGGAATTTTGAAGCTTGACTTGGCAAATCTTTGAAGAATATGGGAGGGCAAATTTTGGGGTACAACAACAACTTATCACCTAATCACTATCCTATGCAATTTCTACCTAGGAACCTCCTAGACATGAGAACCCACTCTCACTTCACACAACTATCTCAGTGATAAAACTAGTCCCAAACCAGTGACAAGAACCAAAATAGAAGATTACGCTTCCAATGAACTATAATAAACTCTTTGCTTAAAATCTCATGAGTGAGAACAATAACTTGCTACACAATCAATTATTTACTTAAAAGATCATTAGTGATTGCCAAGTAACAATGAACAATCAATCTACCTAAATGTATCATAAGATACATGAGTGACGTACAAAAAAAAAACAAAGCACCTAAAGTATTCTCAAAACCCTAAACCCTTATTTCAACTACACACAGTTTTTTCAATGTAATTTCTTAAGTTTCTAGATTTAGTAAGCCTCTTTATATAGACTCTTGCTGTATGGTCTTGGACTCTTCAATAAAATCCAATCTTCCAGTTGTAAATCACCTGCAAAATCTTTTCCCAAAAAATAGGAACAAATCTTCAAAGTTTCCTAAAGAGTCTCCAAGATCCTTTTTATGAAACCAAATCAAATGTACACTATTCTTAAAATATCCTTGCTTGGTTGCAGCTATGGAGAACTAAAGTAATCCAGAATCTCATATTTTAATATCAAATCTTCAAGGATTTAAATAGTTGCAATGTTATGATGTTCTGGTACAATATGTCACAACATCTGTTAGAACATCTGTCAAAAATAGTAACAATAGCAGCATCTGTTGTACCAGTTGGTCAAAATGTCATGACATCTTACTCAACATCAGGTTATGATACATGTTTTCAACATGAAACATGTTTTACCAAAATTGTTTCCAATCATAAAATGACAGACCTAACAATCTCCCTCTTCGGTAAATTTTGGCTAAAACAATCTTTGCACAATAATTCTGGAGAGAGGAATAAAACCGCAAACATAAAACACAAGCTACATGAAAAATATGTAAACTTTGTACAAAACTGCAAACATAAAATATGTCCGAGAAACATTGCAGTTATAAAGAGACTCAACTCTTCAATTATTCCAGAAGTCAGATTTCGAAACAAGTGGTCTAACATCATATCAACGCATCTCCAACACAACACAAGAGCTTGTTCAATCAGATAGGTCCATTACTCCCCCTATCACACATAACCAACCCCCCCCCCCCCCCCATAAAAGGAAAACCCAGATCACCATAAAATCTAAAACATGAACTATCGAAGTTCACACATCAGAGGCACATGCAGAATAAGATAAATAAGCCTCACAACATGATTCTCCATAAAACACATCAGGCAAGATGTCTGAACTTCTGGTATGACATCATGACACAAATAATCATCAACAATAGTAGTAGTATAAGCACCAACAAGCATGACAAACAATCATGCTCCCCCTAAATATTTACATACAACAAGAAACCAGGATAGACTATTCCCTTAGCAGTAGCACACTCATATCACAATTTTAGTCAACATGTCAAGACATGTGACATGACATCAGGACAAACAAAACACAATAACACTTTAATCCCCCTTTTTAGCCAAAAATTGATAAAAATAGAGTAAATGTAAAAATAAATTGAAAGCACAAATATTGCACAAAAGCAATAACGTGGATGGAAATAAACAATCGCAGATTGAAACACGCAATCTTAATCATCTTCAGGTGGTATTCTACCTCTTGCCCCTATCAAAGACCCTTCTGCACTCTTTTCTGATGTCACGTGTTTTAAAGGTGTTGATGCTGAACTTTATTGCCACTACCTTAGAACATGTCTCCTTCAAAACAGCCTTTTTATCTTGCAGAGATCTTTTGTTCCATATTTTATTAATAGCAATTTGTATAGACTTATCATGACCTAGAGAATAGAGGAAAATACAGTAACTATTGCATTCCTTCATATCTGTAATTGCTATAACTCCTCAATAGTGCAAGTTCCAACCCCACTTCTTATGTTCTCAATCTAATTAAACATAACAATAAGTTGTTCTTTGTTGTCCATATGCTCCAAAATAACAACCTTTCCTTCAACAAGATTCTTGATTAGTTGATTGTGACTATCAAGGTTCTTGTTCCAGCCATGTTGAATGAGATGTTTGATATCACTTAGATCTTCACAGCATAATGTCAAGACATCATATTTGATATTATAATCCTTTAACATTTGTTTCATTCATACCAGTTGAGATCAACCTCTCCTTATTCCACCATATTCAGCTTTAGTAGTATTTCCAGAAGCACATATTTGCTTCTTATTGAAATAGGAAATAAAATTGTTTCTTAGAGATAAACATCTATCAGTACTACTAGTACTACTGACCCACTTTTCCTTTCAGAATTATTTCGTGCTAAAAGAGTAAGGCACACCATAAAACTAATTCCAATTATGCAATTCAAGATCTTGCTTTCTTGAATAGTAGGGCACATCCTTGTTTCAAGCTTAGAAACAAGGCATGAATTTGATTTTTTTTTTCTTATTGGATTCAGTGATGTCTTCTTCATTAAGGTGATTTAAAATCAGCTTATTGGATTATTCTGTATGACCTATAGTAGAGAGACCTTTTTTTGCTTGAGAACTCGTTGATTTAGTGCTTGTGAAATCATAAATTACCTCTCTTACTGATGTTCCAACATTGTCTTTAATGTCCATCCTTTGTTCAATAATCGAATCATCAATTACCATAATGATATATTCCATTGTCATTCCAGTTCTGGATTAAAAAATCTATAAGCTCTCCTATTTGAAGAGTAACCCAAAAATATCCCTTCATCCCTTATTGGATCCTTCTTACCCTTTTGATTTTTATCAATCAAGACATAGCATTTACTTCCAAAGGTATGGAAATATTTGACTGCAGGCTTCCTTCCTTTCTATAACTCATAAAGAGTAGTTGAAGTACCTCCTCTCAAAGTGACCCTATTATGAATGTAGTATGCAGTATTCATAGCTTTGGCCCAAAACTACAATGGAAATTGCTTAGTATGAAGCATGACTCTAGCTGCTTCTTGTATAGCTCTAGTCTTTTGCTCAACAATTCCATCTTACTGAGAGGCGAAAGAAAATTTATGGCTGATATTTTCAGTAGCACAAAATTCAGAGAATTTTATATTCTCAAACTCCTTGTCATTGTCACTTCTAACCTTGACAATCACACTATTCTTCTCCTCTTAAATACTTTGACATAGTTCTTTGAAGACTTTAAAGCACTACTACAAAAATGGGTTTTAACAACGGTTGGATTAGGTATATAATTATGCAGGTCCATGTGTTGTTATGTAGTGTGTTGTTGTATATGCGTTACTTTCAATCATGATTCAGTGACTGTTGTAGTAAATTGAATAGTGAACGCCCTATAACAACGGTTAAGAGTAAAAACCATTGTGATATTGTTTATGAAAAAATTTCAAACATATCATACTAGAATCAACAATACACCCTTTGTAAATTGATATTAAAACCATTATTACATCAAAATATATGTAAGAAGGAATATCAAAGAATGGAAAATGAAATTTGAAAAGACAAGGATATGTAATCATTCAACAGCTCGAGGTTGGAAGAAATCATTCTAACTTCCAAGACAAGATAAAGCGTATAGAATTAAACAACCAATAATGAGCACACTAGCTTGACATGCATGAAATCTTTCCAACTTCCAAGAGAAGATGAAGAATCAGAAGAAAAAAATATAAAAGCATCAGAACACAAAACCAAATTCACCCAAAGGAATCAAAATGAGCTATCCTGCTCAAGCTACCAAAAATGTTGAGAATCAAGATGATGTTGTTGTTGTAGAGGGTGTTGTGGTGCAAAACCATCCTCAGAATCAAGATGAGAAAAGAAGCCAGTCTTGTGCAACAGAATTGTACTTGAGAGCTCTCAGGGTGAGGAGAAGAAGAAGAAGAAGAAGAAGAAGAAGAAGAAGAAAAAGAAGGTTGATAAAGCAGATAATTTTTTTCTCATCTGATGATGATGTTGACTATGATTGGTCAAACTGTCTCTCAGCCAAAGCATTTTGATTTGATTAAGTTTATGTAATGAAATTTTATGTAATGAAAGTTTATGTAATGAAAGTTTAAACTACCATATTAAATATATAAACTAATATACTATCAAACAGATAACTATTTGAAAATCCAACAGTTTGCAATGAACTTACTCATAAGAAACCATCTTTTAGTTGCATTCCTATCAAGTTCAATGCATCTGCCGTTTCAACATTGGAATTCAACTATTACATTTCAAATAATATATTAACAAAAAAATAAATATTAAACATAAAGGAGACAAGAAAACATAACATCTTCAAATTTCTAGATAATCTCTCAGATTTCAGTTTGTTCTTCAAATTCTTATTCTTCTTCTTTGAGTCTTCATACATAACCTTCAAAATGGACATCTCCAACTCTGACTTCATAATGCTCTCATCTTCATTTCCACCTTTTTCTCCCATGTATTAATTCCATATGAAAATATTAGAGGTTTCATCACTCCTCCAAAATGGACATCTCCAAAAAAGCCTTCCTTTATTTTGTCCCTTCTTCCATTGGTACGAAACCATACGACCATCACAACCACAAAAAATTCCAGATCGAAATTTTACAGAAGAAGACATAAAAACACATTTGGATGACTTTTTCTTCAAATGAAACATTGAAAGGAAAGTAAACAACAATAATATATTTTACGTACCATAAAGGAGAATAATGTGTCGTTGTTGTCTTCCTTCTCGGTGATGACGATGGCGTTGGTGTAAGGGTGTTTAAAATATATAAAGAATCACCTATATGTAACAACGGTCTTAGAAAACAACCGTAGTGATATCAGTGTTAATTTTTAGTTACATATAAATAAAAATGAAATGGCGCTCATTAACTTCAGGTAATAAACTATTTGAGGGCGGTGAGTTTCGAACCCATGAAACCTTCATTGGATTAAACATGGTGTTAACACCAAACATTATTATACCATTTAAAATTTTAATTAAAAAATATAAAAATAATGTTAGCGCTAGAGTTTAGACATGTCACCATGGTTTTTGGGAAAACTGTGATGACTTTGGCATTGTTATATGCACATTTTGTAGTAATGAAGGTGTCTGATTTTTCTCAGAAAGTTCACCCATGTAAACCTAGAAAAATAATCAATAACCACATCTACATACCTCTTTCCACCCAATATTTCCACCTCCAATGGTCCCTAAGTCCATGTGAATAAGTTCCATCACTTTAAAAGTTGTCTGATGTTGTAACATTGGGTGCGACATCATGGTTTATATCCTAATTTCACACTCACCACGTATTTTACCTTTTTCAAACTTGAGTTCTAGAATTCCTCTAATGGAATCTTATTTCCTTCTCAGTATGAGGAGCAGGCATCTCAAGAATCCTCTAACTTCCTTCTCAGTACGAGGAGCAGGCATCTCTTGTATTGCTTTAACTTTGGCAGGATCGACCTTAATACCTTGGATACTGACGACAAAACCTAGGAGTTTACCAGACCGTACTCCAAATGTGCACTTGTTTGGATTCAACCTCAGCTTATACTTCTTTAGTCTCTCAAACAGCTTTTGTAAGTGATCAAGGTGTTGTTCTTCCATTTGCAATCTGGCTATCATATCGTCTACGTTGACCTCTATTTCATGATGTATCATGTCATGGAATAAGGCTACCATGGCGCGTTGATAGGTTTCCCCAGCATTCTTCAATCCAAATGGCATCACCTTGTAGCAGAATGTGCCCCACTGTGTGACAAATATAGTTTTCTCCATGTCCTCAGGTGCCATTTTGATTTGGTTATAACCTGAGAATCCATCCATGAAGGAAAACACTTTGTGTTGTGCTGTATTGTCAACCAAGATATCAATATGGGGGAGTGGAAAATCATCTTTAGGGCTCGCCCTATTCAAATCTCTATAATCCACACACATTCGTACTTTGCCATCTTTTTTAGGTACGGGAATAATGTTGGCAACCCATTGAGGATAGGAAATGACAGCCAAGAATCTAGCATTGAATTGCTTCATGACCTCCGCTTTAATCTTTTCTGACATATCAGGTCTCATGCGGCGAACCTTTTGTTTTACTGGCGGGCAGTCTTCTCTAGTAGGCAGACGATGTACCACGATGTCCGTATCAAGTCCTGGAATGTCTTCATATGACCAGGCAAAGATCTCAACATAGTCATGTAACAGCTGAATCAGACACTCTTTGACATTGGGTTCCAGATTGGCACCCACCTTGACCTCTTTTTTATCCTCCTCGGTACCCAAGTTGATTGTATCCACAGGTTCCTTGTGAGGCTGAATGGTTATTTCCTCTTGCTGTAGCAGTCTGGCAAGTTCCCCTGGTACTTCACAATCTTCCTCACCTTTGTCTTCGGCTTGGTAGATTAGATTCTCAGAGTCACAAAAGGCCATAGCAGTATCGTTACCCATGGGATCCAGAGTGGATAGGTACCTGCATTTGTGAGTGTGTGTAAGGGTATAGCCATCTTTAAAAGAAAAATAAATGTAAAAGAAAAACAATGAGCACAAAAGTTTGTATGCGAAAAACGTCCATGATTAATTGAATGTCATATGAAGATGAAATAACAACCCTTACAAATGGACCATTGTGCCTCGGGCAAGACACAAGGTTTTAGGCGTGCAAATTGTTTGTGTATATTACAGATCCAACAACAAAAAGAAAAGATAAATTACTGAGGGATGAAAGTTATTGGGACAAAGTCTTTGGCCTCTTAATTGTGGAGTCCTTCATTGATAGTTGGAAAGATCCAATCCTCCAAGTTGCAATCCTCTTCACCATCTTCTACTACGTTGACCTCTCGGTTGCTAATCTTCAAGGGTGGCCCTCCGGCACGGGTACGGCGTACAGCCTTTTGAGCACTTGAAGTGAAACCTAAGCCAAACTTGTCAGACTTATACGGGATATCTGGAAGTTTCCCCCAGATAGTGCATCCACCTTCCTCTACTACTGCTTTAGTGTCCTTCAGAGATGACATCCGGAGTGGAGGTCTTGTAATCTTAGGAATCTGGGACACAGTCTTGGTCACTGCTACCTCTTGGGAGACCTCTTCGAAGTGTTGAAAAGGAGTTTCAATGAACTAACCATCCAATTCCACATACCGAAAGGAATTGAGATGGCTAATCATGTATTCTTCCTCTCTGTGGACAGTTATAATCTTTCCTTGAACCGGATATTTCAATATCTGGTGCAATGTAGAGGTGACAGCACCAGCATTATGGATCCATGGTCGTCCTAGCAGACAGGAGTAAAAGGGGCGGATGTCCATTACATAAAAGGTTGAATTGAAAGTTTGAGTCCCAACCTTTATGGGGATATCTACCTCCCTATGTACCATCCTCTTCGAGCCATCAAATGCCCTTACTACTATGTTACTTGGTTTTAACGTCAGTCATTCGCAGTCAAGTCTGTCAAGAGCTTTCTTCGGCAAAACATTCAAAGATAACCCAGTATCCACCAAGACATGGGCCAGAGTTATGCCCCTACATTCCAGAGACATGTAATGCCTCGTTGTGCTTTCTTCCCCCTTTGTGTCAGATCAGCATCCGAGAAGCCTAAGCCGTTATCCGCTGTCATACTGGCCATGCAATCTTGAAATTGGTCAGCAGGCATTTCTTGAGGCACATGTGCTGTTTTAAGGACCTTCACCAAGGCTTTCGCATGTGCCTTAGAACACAGTAGTAATGCTAGCATGGAGATTTTGGAGGGAGTTTGCCCCAAATGTTCGACTACGTCGTAGTCGCTCCTCTTTATAATTTTTAAGATCTCCTCCATTTCTTTCTTGGAAGCCTCAGGAATAGTCGGTGATTGAGCCTTCGTCCGGACAGGCTCTACTTGAATACTTTTTCCTCGGGTTTCAACAGCAGGAGGGTTGGTAGGAATGATAGCAGGGGTTATAACAGTTTCATCAATAGGAGCACTTGCAGAGATGATTATGGGTACGGGAGTAACCTTTGGAATAGCCACAGGTCCAAAAATTTCCTTTAGGGGGGCAATTTCTGGAGAAAAGATCCTACCGCTTCGGGTAATTTTACTAGTTTTGGAAATATTGCTAATGTCAGAATCTTCTTCTTCGGAGTTTATCTCTTCGGCGGCTAACCCATCTTGTTTGATGCCATGGTAGTAAATGTCCCCACCGTAATTCCACGGCACAGTTTTGTCTGATTCATATGGGACTGGCCCAGGCATTGTGATTATTAGAGGAGTTGCTTTTGGAACCGATGTAATTCTAACGGGTTTTTTGGAAACCCTGGAAGAATTGGCGGATATGGTAATGATTGAAACATCTTCAATAGGAATAGGTGAAACAGGAGTACTTTCAAACAGAATCTCTTTGTTGTCTATCAAGCGTTGAATGCCTATTTTCAATAAAGGGCAATCAGTTGGTGAGGATAAGCAGAGGTGGCAGTCTTTATTACAACCCGGGAATACACCAACTTTCATTAAATTTATCTTAATGACTGGAAGTTGAGTCACGAGTTCATCAACTGTGGCAACAAACAAATCTTCTTCAATAACATTGGTGTTGTGACCATGTCTGTGCATGGGAGCGGAGATAACATTTGGCTTCTCGGGCGCATCAAACTCAATTTCTTTTGCTTCAATGAGATCTTGTATTTTGTTTTTCAAGGCTCAACAGTTATTAGTATCGTGCCCAGGACTTTCGGAGTGATATGCGCAACGGGCATTGGGGTGATAATGAGGGGATGTCGTATTGGGGTTTTCCGAAGCTTCTTTCAGGGTTACCAAATTGGACCTCAAAAGATGCAGTAATACTTGAGACAGAGTCATGTTGATTCTGGTGAATTGTCGGACCGGCCTCTTCACCCTTGGTTGATTACCTCTTTGCTGATCAGATGTAGGCTTTGGAATCATAACAGCCCCTACCATTGGTCGGCGCTCGGCTCTCTCTTGGTTTCTTTGTGGATAAACAGCAGATACCTCTTTCTTACCAATAAAAGGCTTTCTCACAATTGTAGAAGAAGATGAATCCTTCTGAATCTTTCCACTTCTTATGCCAGCTTCCACCCTTTCTCCGGTCATTATTAACTCGGTAAATCCTGCAGATGAGCTTCCAACTAAATGGTTGAAGAAAGGGCCCGACAAGGTGCCTAGAAACATATCTACTAATTCTCTGTCGGATAGAGGGGGCTGGACCCTGCCTGCGAGATCCCTCCATTTTTGAGCATAGGTTTTGAAACCTTCACCTGTTCCTAAATACATGCTTTGTAACTGCGTTCTAGTCGGAGCCAAATCAGCATTGTACTGATATTGTTTGTAGAAAGCGGCGGCCAACTCTTCCCAATTGCGAACATTGGTCCCTTCCAATTGATAGAACCAATCCAACTGCGTCCCAGATAAGCTCTCTTGGAAGAAATGCACCCACAGATTCTTGTCAGCCGTGTAGGGTTGAATCTTTCTTACGTATGACCTTAGATGTAGCTTCGGGCAGGAGACACCGTCGTATTTGGTGAAAGTGGGGACCTTGAATTTTTGTGGGATGACGACCCCTGAGACGAGTCCTAAATATTCAAAGTCCAAAATGGGTACCCTCTGAATCTCCATAGCATTCAAACGATCCTCTAACTGTTTGTATTTATCATCGGCGGGAGGATATTGTTCCTCAGAGTAATCAGGCTCTTCCTCTTCCTCTTCCTCGGATGCTGGGTCGTTGTTCACTTCCTGGGTTTGATTATCTCCTTCGCCTGATGATGTCGCAAAGTCCAAAGTTCGTCTGGCCTGTCCTTTAAACCTCCTCCCCATGATCACAACACCGGTTGATTTCTTCACTTTCTTCTTCTTCTCTTTGGCCAGCGGAGTCTTCAACTCCTCTTGTCCTTTTGTCAGAGCCAAGAGCATTTGTTGAAACTGGGCATTCTACGCCTGAAGATCTTTCACAGTCTGTTCAACATCCATCTTACTGAAATAAACGGTAGAAGGATAAGGTGACCTGTTATGAGAAACCTGTATGATGTTATGATGAATGAAGATGCAATATGCCAATGATTTCAAGGAAATTTAGAGATTTAAATTTGTTCAAACTAAAAAGAACGCAAGTTATATTGATAAGACCAAGTTTTGAATATATCATGTCTCCTTGGGCTTACAATGAAAGAAACAAAATACAACCAAACTCCTAAGACAAAAAGACTGAACGCATCCTCTTTGGAGTGATGTAGGCATTTAGGTTTTTCTCTTCATGAAGCAGTTTGGTGAGCTCTAGAACCTTCTTCTCACTGGCGTAATACTGGGCTTCAAAGGTGCCTCGCTCTTCCCTCAACTAAACCCAAGCTTTCTGCAGGTCTTCGAGAGAGGTAGGTATGTCAGGATGAAGAACGGTGTATGGGACGTCTCCTTCAATAACAGGCTCAATGATGACAGGAAGGATGGAAGGGTAAGGCATTAAGAGGCTCTGAGCATGAACCCGTACCCACTTAAGGTAAGGCTCGAGAGGGATAGAGTTTTTATGTCCCAAAGTCTTACTATCCACCTTGTTTATCATTTCCCAAGCACGTGTAAACTTATGGCGGTAACCTTGGTCTTCTTTGTCGTAGTCGAACACCAGACCTTGGATGAGCATCTCGTGAGGGCCGTCTCTTCGGGCATACCCAAACTGTCGAAGAGCTAAGCAGGGGTTGTAGGTGATGCCTCCCCTAATACCAAGCAGGGGTACGTTAGGGAACTCCCTACAGCGGTCAATGATAGAGACATCTTCCAAGGATCTCGAACACCAACGAATATCAGAGTGGGTGAGAGACATCATCCTTTGAGACCAAGTCAGTCTTTGCTCGTTCTTCAATACTGACTGAGGCAGGTGTGAAGTGAACCGATTAGCGAGTAGGTGGATACAACATAAAAGAGTACCTCTTTTCCTCATGGTGCGGGTATGAAGGAAATGCAAGATGTCTCCTAGTAAGGTAGGTATAAGATTGCGAGAGAGAAATACTTTGATGGCATTAATGTCTATGAATTGGTCCAAATTAGGAAACAGAACTAAACCATAAATGAGAAGAGCTAGGACGTATTCGAAAGCTTGGAAATCCATGTTATCCCAGAATGAACGAGCTTTTTCCAATAGGAATTTAGCTAGAAAGCCTTTAACCCCGCTTCTTGTTTCCCAATTGGTTATGACGTCGGCCCTCTTCACATGTAAAGCTTCGGCGATGACTTCGGATTTTGGAATCCCTTCTAGACCGGTGAACGGTATCTGATCAAGCACGGGCACCCCTAAGAGTAGAGAGAACTCTTCCAGTGTAGGTATCAACTGATAGTCCGGGAAAGTGAAACAATGATGTATGGGATCAAAGAATTGGAATAGTACACACATCATCTCTTCTTGGAAGTTGGATGTAGTCAAGCTGAGGAGTCGACCATATTTCTTGATAAAAGGAGAATCCTCGGGCACTCTTGAGGCTACCTCTTAAAGTTGAGGATGTGTTTTTACAAAGCTGATTCGGATGGTGTTTCTTCGGAGAGAATTCATGTCCTACAAAACAGAAACAAAGATAAATTTCTAAATCCTTGAAATAGTTAGTGAGGATGCGTATGATGTTCATGATGTTCATGATGTTTATGTACAAGTAAATATATATACACACACAACAAACAAGTCCCTATGTTTTAGGCTTGAATGAGTTTTGTAGGTAAGTACCCTCTTGAAGTTTAGTTGGCTCAACATGTCCTAGTAATAGTGATCGGGTTCTAAAGGATATCAATATCACCGACCTTTCTCTTAGGCATTATCTCAGCACAACAATCTTTTTATGCGGCCGATATATCCCAAAAGTCTAGCCTCAATGAGTGTAGTATCGACTATCAACCAATTTTCAGCTCTACGCCAAAATCGGCTATCTCACTATGTCCTAATGTCCAAGTTTGTTCAAATAGGGTTCTAAAGTCAATTAGTGCTTCATGACGCCACTCAGCGGCCCCGTATTCTCCTCGATTCACCATGAGGGATACCGGTACCCACAAATGCGTCACACTAACATAGCCATTGTTTCAACCATGTTGGTCTACGTTGTACAGTCTCCACAATCTATTGCTATTTACCTAAAAAGGTGTCCCAGATCCGGGTGGAGGATCAAAGCAATCCAAACAGAGAACCATAATGTAAAGCATACAAATCAAACAAAGAAAGCAAGTAAATATGATCTAATCCTAAGGTAACCCCACCTTTTTTAAGATTTCCCCAGCAGAGTCGCCAGTTCTGTGATACAGTGGGAGAACTGACTTGTTGTTTTGCGTTTGATCGCAAATGTTGCGGGTAGTAAGAGTCGCCACCGACTTTTCTTTTATCCAATAAGGAAAGGTGAAAAAGCACAGGAAATACCTTTAAAGATGTTTTCTTGAGTTTGGGGGTAGATTATGAAAAGGGAGGGTATTAGCACCCTTTTCATCCATGATTTTCCATGGGCTCTTAGTTACTTTCTAGATCACTTGCTTTTGTTTGAATGTGCTTGTGGTGTGTGTGTGTTTTTTTTAAGTATTTTGAAAATGTAACTTTTGTAATGATTCTCGTTTCTATAAGAATGTATACAAAGTGTTTATTTCAAAAATAGTTCAAATATGTGTTTATGAGATGTGTTTTTGAAAGTATTTTGAAAATATAACTTTGTAATGATTCTCGTTTCTATAAGAATGTATACAAAGTGTTGGTTTCGAAAATGTTTCAAAATGAAGGTGTGGGTGTATAAAATGTTTTTTTTGTGAGCAAGCGAGTAACTGAGAGTGCACCTACCTACTCAAAGGGTCTTAGATATGCTTTTTCTCCTCCTTTAGATGTTATTATCTTACCATTGATTTGGTAAGAAGCCCCATCGTTGGACGTGAAGGGATGCGCGTTGGGACGTTTGTATAGTCATAGAAGGCAACATATGAGACGTTTTAGCAATGTCGTTTTAGGGACTGGATCGTTTACCGAAGGCAACATCGAGGGTCATCGAGGGACTACGATCTTTTATCGAGGGTCTTTGCTAAAACGTCCATGTTCGAGGGACATGACTATTTTTTCTGATAGGCAACAAGTGAGGTTACCCTAAGGGTGCATGTGTGCAAAGTGTGTTTGATTTGCATGCATTTTTTGTCTTTATTAGGGTGGTCTATTTTGTCGTTTTCACGTCAGGCCATACACATCCTAATTACTAACAATATATGAAAGCAATAAAAGCAAAAAAAATGTAAACTCCTACGCTATTACAATGTTTAGGGGATGAGGTATACAAGTTTATGAATGGGGATTTCAAAGAAAATAAGCCCTAAATTACTATTACAACCACATTGAAATGCATAAGAATGTACAAGAAAATGTGAAATGAACTTGTTTTGTTTTAAGAAGATATTTTTGGTCTTTTGTTTTAAGAAATAAAATAAAGTTTGAAGGAAATACTTTTGATGTTTGTTGATTAATGGAATGGAGAGTGATAACAAAAATAACGAAAAAAAGGAAAAAAAGAATCAGCGTGTTGTTGATAAAAATGAAGTTAGAGGTTATGACCCTGGCACGCTGCAAAACAGAAACCTGTTAGTGAAAATGTATAAGGTCAGAAGTTCTGAACCCACTGGGAACACAGTAATTTTCAGAAGTTCTGATATTACTGGTAACAAAACAGACTCCAGAAATGTTGGTACCACTGAAAAAACTTGGTTTCTCTCCCTATACTAGTCAGAACATCTGCAATTTGGTTATTTCTCCACAAAATAGAGGACATGCATAGAACAGTTATAGCATGTGTCATAGGGTTTCAAAAATAAGAAAAATCAGAACCATAAATCAAAGGCCAGTATGCCTTTACTAGTCCTAACTCTGAGTTCCAATTTCTTCAAGAAGTTCTGAACTGATTTAATCTCTACTTAAGCAGGCAGATGCATGAAATCTCAGAATATGTACAACATCAGAAACATGATATCTACATTGTATTTTTGAGCATGTAAATCTGGTAATGCTTAAGTAATATGGTGAGAGTCAGCAGAAACTTACCTTGCAGCTGGAAGAAATTCTGTGAACTGGAGTCAAACTCAACTCTGATGATACTCTGAAAAGCTCCTTCACGTACTCAGTAAGCTGGAAGTCTCCAACTTCTGGGGATGGCAAGGGGGTGATGTTTTGACTTCTTTGAATGGATGGAGATTATGTAGCAGTGTGAATACAGAAGTTGTGGCAGTTTCCCAACGTGTGGATCAGAAGCTGTATGGATGGTTTTTAGTCAAGAAATATTTGAGAACAAATGGAGTTTGAAAGCAAGGGATCCAAAGTTAACAGGTTTTTGTGTGTTGTGTTTACAGTTCTTGAAACTCTAGGAATTTTGGCAGAGATTCAAGGTTTTTCTTGCTCAAACTTTCGACCTCTTTTCAGTGGCCAAGGGCGTTCTATTTATAGGCAAAGTTTTGTGGGTTTTAAAGTGTCAAGTAGCGCCAACATCATACACTAGATGCTGACTTGCTCTTGAAGAAAGTTCAAAAAGGTGTGATAGTTGACAATTTTTAGCCTAGGCTGGATTAGTAAGCAGGGATTAAGGAAAAGTGAACCCACAAGCAAAAAGTAGCGCATGGACCCTTACCTATTTATGTACAAAGGTATTTCTGCGCTACACGTGGAGAGATCCTTTGGACAAAGACTCAAAAGTGGTTGTGAGAATTAATGAGCATTAAATGATGGTGAGATTTGTCAAAATCAGAAATTCTGTAATGTGAGATTTTGTATCATTGCTTAAATCTAGGCCAGAAGTTCCATTTCAGCATAGTCTAGAACAACGCACCCAAGTTCTGATCTTAGTATCTTGTTGCCTCAGCAAGCTCTGAAGGATCCTCAGGCTTTCCAGTAACCTGGCAGTACGCTTTGTAACTTCTTTCGATTTACCTTTAAAAACTCCGAGTTAGAAGTTTTGCTTCAGCATAGCATCCAATCTTCTGATCCTCTTACCTTCTGGCTCCAGCATGTTCTGAAGGAGCTTTCAGGTTTTGTATCATGCTTTATTACCTTCTTTGCATTACCCTAGCAAACTTTGACTGAACTTGCGTAGATGCTGAAGAACCATGTTTTGACTGAAGGCCATGTTCTAAACCATGTTTACAACTTCTGACTGCCCTTGCTTGGAGGCTGGCTTAGAAGTTCTGAAGTGTTATTTTTTCTTAAATACTTAGAAAGATCCCAAGTATTTAGAAATTTGGCTTTTCCATAGTAAATTTGGCTTTTGAACTTTTAGATGAAACAAACTTCTTATTCCAACATGTCTTGATGAAATATAATTTTGATCCAAAAGTCAAAGTTTGACCTTCCAGCGTGCAAATGACCATTTTGCCCTTGTGAGTGATTTTCTTGAAAAGTTGATGCTCAAGACTCGGAATTGGATGGAAGCAAACTTGAGGATCCAGGGTGATTCCTTGAGGAAATGAGAGGGTAAATTTTGGGGTACAACACATATGTTCAAAGTAAATATACAAAAAATACCCAAAAAAAGAGAAATACAAAGAGGGGAGAAGAGATAAACCATAAATCTTCCGGTTTGTCAGTGCTGGTCGAAGAGAAATCCACCTCCAATCATCCATAAGCGAGGCTCTAATGTTGTTTTCTAAGCTAATCTATCAAAAAATGAAGGTTTGATGAGTTGGGAACAAATACCCCAAAACATAACCTAAAAATGGGTATTTTGGCCCTTTTAACGCCATTCTATCCAGGGGACCGCGCTAAGCGGCAAAATCCTGCTAAGCGCGCTCTACTGTCATGAGAAAAAAATCAGCTTTTTGTTTTCGCCATAACTTGAGAACCGTAACTCCGATTTACGCCAGATTCAAAGCACTAGAAAGATTATTCAATTATCTATCTAACATTGCCTAAATATCAACCAAATTGATGATTTCTTATTCTTTGATTTTGAGCCTTATTCGTTGATAGTTGCTCAAAATCACGCATTTAAAGCCGTGTCTTCGACACTTTATTGCTCATGATCCAAATATGCATCAATACCTATAAAATGAATGAAAAACTATTATACAATACACAAATACACAAAAACTCGATTAAATACAATTTATACATAATTATACAAAAAGCGGGGAATTATTCAACGATATTAACAACAAAAGTTTGATAAGTGCAACAAAAAATATATACAAAAATAACTACAATTTGCACGTATCACCAGACAGAGGTGAGGACGCTAAGTGGTCTAAGGGCGCTTAGCACGCTTTAAGGCAGTTTATTCAATAAGTGGTAGTGCAGTTTTAGTGCTTAGCGCGACCTGTGATTTCCAGTTTTTTATTTATAGTTTAAGATATTTTTTTGTTAGGTTTTATCATATCTTCCCTCCTTGGTTGAGCTCTGATCCGAGTCTTTATAGTTTAGATATTTATGAAACATCATTGGCTGCTACATCTCATGGTTTGGCTATGGGTTGTCTCGGATCACATTGACACCATGAGAAGTTTCTGCTTCATCTCCTTCTTCCCTATGTACCATTCCAATGGTGGGTGTTGTATGTATATTTTACTCTTATTGTATGTACATTTGTTGATCATGAGGTTGTATAAAATCTTCTTTACAAATCATTATCGATGTTTTCCTTGATCTTTTTGCTTTATGTTTGGATTTGGGTTGTTATAGAAATATACCTCACAAATTATGATTAGGGATGGATATCCATTAGTTTCTAGATTCTAGAGATAGATTTAGAGCTGATAGTCACCGTGGGTATCATAGCTTAATGCCTCCATGTTGCCAGTGTTGCACTGAGAGATCGTCGACGCAAGTAATACGGTAGTTATCTCAACTTTGCATTAGACATAACCTCTATTGTGGTACATCTAGAGCGATGCTCGATGATTTTGACGCGTATTATAGGTCGAGTGTAATTAATCTGTGAGTTTAAGTATTTGGAGGGTAGAATGAAATGCAATTCCAGAATGAGATCTCTTGGGCTACAAATGATTATTTATTTGCTTTATTTATTTTCTCAAATTTTACCTTCCGCAAACTCGGAGCTAAACTTAGAGAGATTGAGACTGTTGAACGATATTTTTCCCTCGCACTGATCCTTGTGGATACGATAAAACCTGAAATACTTCCAAATCTTTGCTTTCCGCTTTACTACTTCAACAAAATGGAGCCGTTGTTAGGGATTGGTGTTGATATTAATTATATAGCAATAGTTTCTCTTTCTAAATTTTATAAATATGTCTATATTGTATATTTGTACATTTTCCCCATACTTGTCTATTTTTGTACATATACTATGTTTTGTATATAATTGTATATATACATGTTTAGTGTTTTGTTTTTCCACACTTACTATGTATTTATTTCTCAATTGGTTTAAGTGTGTGGATATATGTGTTGTCATGAATATGTTTGTGTTATTGTGAATTATCTTGTTTTCGTAATGTTTGTTCAAGTGCTTGTTAAGATACTTATTTTCGATTGCGCGTTGAAGAAAAGCACCGGGTAACGAGAGGAAGTTACTAGCTATGCACAGTAAAGGCGTCGAGCTATGACGTAAAACAAGCATGTTTTTATTGTAAATAATTTCTTTATTGTTTTTCATAGTAGTAGTTTAGGTAGTGTGGTGAGTGTTGTTTAAACAAGTAGAAATTGGTCCAGTTTTAAACTTCTGAGCAATAACGAGCATGCTTAGCTCGTCTACGGCTCAATTCTTCACTTTTCAACTTGTTTATCCATTTCACCCGGTCTTTTAGCATGTTTATAGTATTTTGTTTTAATATGTTATTTTTTTATTTTTCCCAGAGCTTGCTTTTATTAGCTTGAGGAAATTTGTATGCTTATAAATTCTGTTTAGTTGTGTAGCTAAGTTATATTGGCGTAGTGGATGTTTAGCAAGGGAGAATCAATTGTGATTTTAATTTTTCTGCACATACCTGCTTGTGTTGAGCGCGGCCTGTGTGCGCTTCTTCTGGTGTAGTGCATTAAGCGCGATCCGTGGCGCTAAGAGCGCCTTGCTGCTTGTTTGTAAAAATTTTGTTTGACTTCCCCTTTTGCCCACTTTCTCCCAGGCTTTAGAGTAGTACATAATAGTATTATTTTCTAATAATTTGTGTTTGTTGTTTGTCTTTTAATTTTGGTCCATTAGCTTGAAGAATTTTGAGGTGATTTTCCGAGTTTGATTGTTTCAATTTGCGGATGTATTGTAATGATAGTTTTTGAAGTTAGTATCATTCAAGGTACTCGTTTATCGTTTTCTATAGCATAGTATGTTTAGGAAACTTATCATTTATATAATTACCATGTTATTCATTCTTTTACATTGCTTGCTTTTGATTGAATCACTTTAGTTCCTTTTTACCCCCAAATGTGAGGAAATTTTCCATTATTCATATATGTTGGTGACCACATTCTTGTTTTAATTGGATTTTATTATGTTTAATATTTTATTTGTGTTGATTGTATGTATGAAAATGGTCAAGGCATTTTATTTCGTTTTGAGCACAACCACCTGACCAAATAGTCAATTTACCATGTGAGTGTGTGAGGATTTGTTAACCCCTTTGAGCCTTTTTGTCAATGTCCGTGTTGTTTTTGAACTTGATGCTTGTCTATGAGTATTAGTTCACCTTTTTGAATGAATGTTGATTCTTTTTTTTCTTGAACTCTCAACCATGATTTATGATTTGAATTTTTACCTTGCCTTAGAAAGTAGGAAGTATTCACACTTTGATGTTGGTTGAATTCAAGTTGAGGAGAGAATGTTTGCTTGCTTATATTGTTGGTTACTATGAGGTCAAGAAAAAAATGTGAAAAATAAATGAAAAGAAAAATAAACAAAAGAAAAAAGATAAAAATTTTGAAAAAGAAAAACAAAAAGAGAATCAAATAATGTTGTGTTAATAAGTTATATATTTTGGTGTAGCAATTTGGAAAAGAAGAAGTTTGATTGAGATTTTGTGTTTGAAACTTTGAGAGTTGATCACTCCCTTAGGTTTAGGCAATTTTTTATTTCGATTAGATTTATAAATTATTCCTTATATGGTAACCAAGCTACATTACAATCCTTAAAGCCCTTGTGATTCTTGCTTTTATGTTTTCAATACGAGTTTTTTGATGAATGCATAATTTAGTCTTTTGTTTGCAAGTTTGTTGGATGAGTGTCAAGTCCTTCACTTTTGAGATAGATTTAGAGCTAATAATCATTGTGGGTATCATAGTTTAATGCCTTCGTGTTGTTTGTGTTGCGTGTGGAACCGCCAATGCGATTAATATGGTAGTTATATCGACTTTGCGTTAGACATAACTTTTGTTGTGGTACGTCTGAGCGATGCTCGATGATTTTGACGCGTATTGTAGGTTGAGTGCAATTGATCAGCGAGTTTAAGTATTTGATGGATAGAATAAAATGTAATTTCGTAATGAATTCTCTTGAGCTATAAATGATTGTTTATTTGCTTTATTTACTTTCCCGCATTTTATCTTCTGCAAACCCAGAGCTAAACTTAGAGAGATTGAAACTGTTGAACGGTAGTTTTACCTTCACATTGATCCTTGTGGATACGATAAAACCCGGAATACTTCCAAATCTTTTTCTTATCGCTTTCCTACTTCAACAAAGCAAAGACATGCAACATAAGAGTATACATGACTAATACCACATCCAATGATGAAAGAATCATGTGAAGTCGTATATAATCCAACATTGATATTCAAGTGCACAAAAGTGGGATATAAGATAACGAAAACGATTTAGCAATTGAATCAAAGTTTTTTTCTTCAATAGAACCAATCATAAAACTCAAAACAAATTCATTTCTAAATTTTTGAGAATTCAATAACGAAAGTGATAAAAATTTCTAAAAAAATTAAAGTAAGATCGGATATTATGTTAACAATAGAGATAATAAAATAGTAAAAAGTAAGAGATTAAAGTTTTAATAATATAATTTTTAAGTTAAAAATATATTGAAAAAATAGAGAGAGAAAAAAAAGAACTAAGTGGCAAAGACAGAATCAGAAAAAAAAGAAATAAATAAGAAATGGATTAAAATCTTTTATTTATAAAAATAAAAGTTACAAAATAAAAATATAATAAAATATAAATAGATTAAATTATCTTTAACTTAATTATAACATTACTTTTACATATTATCTAATACTTTTGTGTATTTTTAATTTTGGAAAATTTTGTTGGTGTGTATATTTTGTGCCAATTGTATTTTGTTTTTTAGTTTGTTATGTTGGTAGTATTCTCTTATTCTTGGCACATCTTATGTTTTGAATTTTATATTAAGATGTTTATCTTTGTCATTTTCTTTAAAACAAACAAGAAACTAATACATCAAATTAACATCACTAATGGGACCTTAAAAATCCTTTAATTGAGAAGATAGATCAAAGAAATTATATCAATTTCCCCACTTGTTTTATCAGTATCTGATTTTATATTTCATTGTGGAGGGGTAGGAAATGACAATATAAATTGAATAGTAAAAAAAATCCTACTAAAGTCTATGAAACTGGCCATAATCTATTTTTTAAAGGGACCCTTAATTCAACACAATATGCAAATTTGCCTAACTTTCTTTACTTGAGATGGCCATAACTATTATGACTTGTCATAAAACAATATAAGGTGGGAATTCAGATATTCAGATAGTGCCATTTTCCGCTCCTAAGTATTCATTGCAAAACTTCACCTCATCACTTTCTTTCTCTCTCGAATGTGCATATATCACATAACTTAAAAAAACAAAAAGAGAATTGCTAGGACTAGGACCATATGTTAATTAAAGATTATATATATTTTGGCCCGTGATTGAACCGTTTTGAAATTATTCTTTGTACACCCATTATTATTATTATTAGTTTCTTTAGAAATATGCTTGTATAGAAAATTCAAATGTAGAGGAATGGGTCCAAGTAATATAATAGCATGCGATTTGTCAAAAGATTAAACGCGTTTTAATATCTAACTTTATCTTCTACCATCTATACTATAGCACATTAATTAATAAAAAAGAGGAAACTAGCTAGGGGTACGGTTTATAATAGAGTCAAGCCAAGACAATGAAAGAAGACAAAAGACTAAATGCCCATCCCAATCACAATCTGAAAAATGACAAATTCATGCCACAATGGAAGGGGAGAGAGGGAAATTTCCTTTTTAGTACATTAAAATATGATTAAGTTGTATTTTAATTGAGTTTTTTTTGTCAAGAATTTTTAGTGGTTGAAATTTTATCTTTTAATTGGTTTTTTAAAATAATTTAATGATTGAAATTTTAGTTTTTAAAAATGAATAAGTAATATATCGCAGTTTCAAAGATGTGTGTTTAGGGTTTAGGGTTTAGGGTTTAGGGTTTAGGGTTCAAAGATGTGTTTTTACGGTTTGATAATTTCAACTGTATTGATTTAACGGAATAAAATTTAATTGAGTTGAATTAATTTGTACTTGATTAAATTGTTTTAAAATTTTTTTATCACTTTTTATACTTTTATTTTTTGTTTATAGTCTAAAATATTTAACTCAGATTGATATGAATTGATCAGTGAAGTAATTCAATTAATATACAATATTATAGTTAATTGAATGTAAATTATAATATTTTATTTATATTTGTATATTAATAAAAATAAATTGTTGATGTTAATAAATTAATATTTTTTTAAAAAACATTGAACTAATTAAATTTTAATTTAAGTGTCTGGATAGTTCAATCATGTTTGAATTTTAAAAATTGATATATACTATACGTTTTAATTAAATATATATATTTATAAACTTTTATAATTATAAATTCAATTATAATTTTAATCTTTAGTTTTATTTACTAATAGAACTAGTCATCCATTTTAAAGTTCACTAGTTTTAATCAATTTCATATATATTTTTAAATTAAAAATAGTAATTTAACATATTTTAAAAAGAAAATTACACTCGCCTCCCGTAAAATTTCTTAAATATCACTAACATTTACTTTAGTTATGCACACACCTCCCTTAAAGTTTCATATACCAATAAAATGTTTTTAATAACAGAAATGTCATATATATTTACAGTTTTGAGTATCACTAAAAGTTATAAGGAAATGTTAGTGTTATTTTAATAAATTTAAAAAAAAAATTAATATTTATTTTAAAATTAGAGGAGTGTATTTTTCCCTATTTTATATTTATAGAACTTTACCGAAATATCATTAATCAAATAAATTACTTATGTATTTAAATTATCAAAAGAAATAATTTATAAAATCGACAATGAAATTTTAATAAGATTTTCTTATAATATTATGAATATTTGTCATTTTAAATTATCTGATTTAATACCACTTCAATTAAAATATATCATATTTTGACTAAAAATTTAAATAAAAACTAAAATAAATAAATTTTAAAATGAAAAACCAAGTGAACAAGTGATAATAATATATAAAAATTATAAGTAAGTAAGCCAAAATTAAACATATGATTAAATATTAAAAAGGAAGGCATAGAGGACCATGTATATACAAAAACTTTTTCATAGGGTTCCACATCATAGGGTCAATATTTTATGTGTCATTTTACTCTTTTTGATAACTGCTTATTGGACACAATATCACCGACTCCCCATTTTTGTGTTCCATATCCAATCTAATCAACTTTCACTTTTTAAAATACATTTTTTAATATCCCTTTCGTAATTTTACTATTTAATTTTCTTGACTTTAATATTCCCTCTTCTAAAAGTGTATATATATTCACATTCTTACATACATAGCCAAGCTAAACTCTTATATATATAATTACTCTTTGTATCTATTCCCTTCAAGTTAACAATAAATATACACCTATTTTCTTATTTAATTAGACTTCAATTTCCATGAGTAGATACATACGTATATACATTAATTTTTGGTAATCAAATAAGTTACTTTTTGGTGTGAAGATAGGGAACAATGAGGTGGCCATATCCTTAGTTTAGGGCTCCACCATTTCAAGATTCAAAAAAGCTAGATAAGGTAGTTAAATCACTTAATTATGAACCTTCTTTTTTATTTTTAACTCTCCACGTGGCATGCAAACGTCTTGTCCACGTGTGAAATGGTAGATTCTCATGTTAGGTAAAACCGTTGGTTTATGAACAAACATAAAAAAGTTAATTAAGATCATATAGGTTATAAGTACCAAAAAAACTATATGGTTAAATTAAACACTAAAATTTTTAAATCATTTTTGGATGCTATCATCACATTTGATTTAGTTAGTGATTCCCTTTTATACTATCAACAAAACTAGTATTTTTTGTAACTTAATATATTATATAAATAATAAATTATTTAATTATTTTATAGGTTATTTAAGGCCCACAATGTGACATAGTGCTTCAAATTTATTAATTAATGAAAGTATGAGTTTATCCTAAATTCCAGCATTGTTAGGTTTTGGTCAATTCACTGTGGGCTCATATTCCTACCATTCTTTCCGTTGTGCTGTTTTTTTCTTCATTTCAATTTAAAGCATCAAGGGTTTCTTTTATTCTAGGGTGTATAATTTAATTACCTAAAACTTTATGAGTTGTATTATTTATTGCAATGAAAAAAAAATCATTTCATGTGAATATTTTTTATACTAGACACAAAGTTGGACTCTTGGAATTTGAATTTCCATCATGTATTGTTTCAAAGAGGCTACCATGTGTTTCATATTCAATGTTTCAAACTTCTGATGAGAATCCTTGTTATGATTATTGGAAAAAGATTTTGTTTGAGATCATGCCATGTTCATGTTTGAAACACATTTCTAGGATTCAAATGATCATGAGTAATTATGTTTGCTAAGTTTTTCAGGATTGATTCTCTTTGTTAAGTTCAAGAAGTGTATATGCTCTATGATTACCACATGCTGTAATTTTGGTAAGATATCTTGAACATGATGGAGTTTGTTTGAGCTGGATTGCGAAGTCGTGACATATATCTATCAAGAACCAAAGGAAGAAGCACCAAATTTGAAGACATACATCATTTCAATATTCTTTCTTTAATATGTAAATTTTAACACAATTGTAAATTGTTTTTTAAAAGCGGAATTCAACCAAATTAGGAATGATCAGAGATAAATTAATCGAGTTTCAAATACTTTCACGAACATCATGAAAGTGTTAGAATTAGTCAAACACATATTAAAATTATAGTTCGGATTAAGCATGATAATAAAACTTTTGTGTGATACGGGAAAATAATTTTATTTCTATTTAAAAATTTATTTCAATGTGGGGATGATGCGGAGTACTATACTCGAATTCGTTTGAGAGAAGTTCTATATTTAATTTTTCATCCTTGTCGAGTATCGGGATGGGAACGAGAATCTATCAAGGAGTCATATTTGGATAATGAAAGATAAATATCATTGCCATCGCTTTGTTTTTGTGTCTAATCCAACCTCATTGATTTATTTTCCCTTTATGTAGCTCAAGATAACAGACACAACAAAAAAATTTAACGAGCGTGATAAGAAAGAGAAGTGTGTGAACATTGTAACGTAAAATGCCATAAAAATAGATGGTGACAATTTGATATATTAAGTAATACGACTGACTTTAAGTTGTTGACTCAGATATAAGTTGTGATGAAGCAACAAGTAATAATATTAATAACTTATTAGAATTGCATATTATTGGCCAAAGATGCTACATAAGAACAGGTCGATAAAGTCTAACTCCAACAAAATTTTCTCACGGTTGTAATAGCGAACGTTTATTTTTTGTTGTTTTACTTTTTGAAGTATTCACCAAACAACCAATATTTAATAAATCAAAAATAAAATAATATTAACTACTAAGCGGTTTTTAAAACAACTAACTTCTATGAGAACGATAAAACTGCACATAACAATGCACACAACAATAACCACAAACTTACACATTACCTACGAGTTCCATCAAATAACTAAAATCATTATTGAGTCTTTATAAGCTACGTTTGTGAAAAATAGTATTAAGTTTTTGTCTCATTGTCCATAAATACTACTAATACATTCCAATTTAGATACATTAAATCAATAAAACAATCTATTTCACTAGCATTCTCAGCCATTTCTTTCTACTTTACAATTACTTATGTTTTCCTAGTTTAGCATTTCTCATATAATCCTAACATTTTTATTTAATATTCTAGGGAGGAGTCTCCAAACTTCTTTTTTTTTTGAAAATTACAAGTTTTCCATTCATCCCTAATTTCCATATTTCTTCTCTTCCTTTACCGCGTGACTCTCTTCTGCATTTTCTTTAAAAAAAATCACGTTCACCACCATCTCTCTCACTCTCAGTCTCACGCTAACCCACCACCACCAATATTTGTGTTTACTCCCTCTGCACATTTCCTCCGCTGGTAAGATTGTAACAGGTAAAGGTGAAAATAAAATTGATACTTTGAGACGTGTTGGAGATACTTATTGGAGATCACACTTCTCTTCTATTAGTAGCTTGATAAATATGTATGAAGCAATTTATATTGTTTAAAAAAAAATTAAATTAAATTATGCTTCACGTGAAAATGTTGATAATGCTTACAATTACTTGAAGTCATTTGATTTTATATTCATATTACATATGATGAAAGAAATTATGGGTGTCACAAATATGTTTTGCCAAGCCTTACTACAACAATCCCAAGATGTAATTAATATTATGAATTTGGTTTCTACAATAAAAACTCTTATTCAAGAATTGAGAGAAGATGGTTGAGATAAATTGTTTACTTGTGTGAAGTCTTTTTGGGAAAAACATGATATTGATATTCTTGGTCTTGGTGATGTGCATTCAACAACAAGATTTGAGCGCTCTCGTCTCGAAGAAAACCAGGTAACATTTGAGCATTGTTTTAGAGTTGAAATATTTTTCACTATTATTGACAAACAATTACAAGAGTTGAATAACATATTTAATGAGCAAGCGATTGATTTGTTAACTCTAAATTGTACTTTGGCTCCGAAGGATAATTACAATGCTTTTAACTTTGATACTATTTATACTCTAGTTGAAAATTATTATCATATGGACTTCAATGAACAAAAGATGATTAATTTGCAATTTTAACTTCAGCATTTTATTATTGACGCTCGTCAAGCATCATGTTTGAACAATTTATCAACTATCAAGACTTATGTTCATATTTGGTTGCAACTGGAAAGAATGAAATCTACTATTTGATTGATAGGTTGCTTTGCCTTGTTATGATTCTCCCGGTATCTACGACCACTACTGAAAGATCTTTCTCTACAATGAAAATTATCAAAACAAGATTGAGAAGTAAAATGGAAGTTGATTTTCTAGGAGATAGCATGACGATTTACATTGAAAGAGAGATTGATGTAAGTATTGATTCCGAGACTATTATTGATGATTTCAAGTTACTCAAAGACCGTAGAACATTATTATAAAGTATTTTTAAATAATATTTTTTGATTATTTCATGTTCAACTTTGTGTTTATTACAATTTAATTATTTTATATACATTATTGTATGAATATGATATGACTATTTGATATATAAATTATAGTTTAATTTTATGGTCACCCTAAATTTTATAGTCTGAATGCAGTTATTCATATTTAATAATAGGGGTTAAAAATTTTTATAGTCCTCACATTATACTACTTCTCAAATTTGTATTGGTGACATTATTTCTAATAAAATAAATGATTTTGGTTTAAATTCAACCTTTGATCTTTATTTATTTTTTAAATTTAAATAAATGATTTTCACGTATAATTAAAATTTGACTTTTTTGATTTCGTTGCTTTATTTTTGTCTTTTGTGCAGAATTGTCTTCTTTTCTATCTTGTTATGGTGTTCGTTTAATTCATATTAACCTATCATCTTCTGATTCATACTTAAATGCAATTTATGATTTTATGTTATTAACTTTTGATAAGTGAATTTGACGCAGTAGAAAATCCTATAAATTAGCAAGCACTAAATCTAGAGTGAAAACACAGGGTTGCAAGCACAAAACCTGTCAGATAAGCTCTGGAATTCAGCAAATAAAGAAAACTTTGAATTTTGTTATAATGAAAGATAATCCTTATGGCCTCGCCAAAGGTTTTTAAATACAAAAAACAAAGAAAATGCATGATCAATACCAACAAACAAGACCGTATAAAATTGACCAAATGCTGGAACATGGAAATTCCCAATGAAAAATGACAAAGGAAGCACAAATAACTCATTTGTAGGTCACTAATGACAAAAAAGGTCAAAAGCACGCTTTAGCGGCCTTTTATACCCTATTCATCCACTAAGGATCGTATGATCGACTATGCACTACCAACAATTAAGAACTCCTCAAAAAAACTGCTTGAAAGCACTTAAGTGCTCTAAGAAAGTGGAAACATCTATCACTAACTAGCGTTGAGAGATATGACAATCGCTCTCACCAAAACATGACCCCTTACAAGAAAGACATTTATTGTGCTTGTTGTTAAGCATAAAGATACCCCATCAAATGCTTCCACATCCCCTGATTCAGTGGCCGAGAAAAAGAACGTGTCACAATCCCTCGTCTTACAATGAAGAAACAGTGGCTTAGGGAGAAATTGTTTTGTGTCACCCATAAGACCCAAAGAACAAAGGCCCAAAAGTAACGAAGAAGAATAAAATTTCGAACAAGTAGGCCCTTTTTCTCTTCTCCGGGGGTGATTATGGGCAATACATAAGTCCTATTAGGCATCCAGATCAATGTGACGGCTAACTGCGACTCACGTCGTACTCCTAGTTTTCAGTTGTCAACTACTTCTCCTATTTAGGAGGGAAAACACATCATTTCTCAAGTATTTAAATTCATCCTCATTCTCGCAACACTTTTCACTCTCTTACCGTCTTGAGCGTTTGAGTGCTAATTTTGCAAGTTAACTCTTTTTCCACAACATCGAAAGCTCGTGACCACTGCCTACCTCCTTTTTATCGATAAACTAAGTTCCACCTAGGGGTGACAAACATGCATGCCCGCCCCATTTAGGTTCGTCCTACAAATATCCGCAGAAAAAAAGGGCGGAGCAGGACAAGTATAGTTAAGGGTGCAAACCTAAAACCTTGATCGCCCTACAAAAGTGAGGACGAGGCGGGCCCGTTGGCACTACACTTATAAACTTAAAAATGCAAAACAAATAAATTAACTTAGTGGGACGAGTCCGCTGTCACTGCACCTTTTAAGCTTAAAAGTACAAAAATTTATATTAACGAAGTGGTGCGGAACAGACACATTAGTGAGTGCAAACCTAAACCCTTGAAATGCCTAACACTAAAGTACGGGAAAAATAAACATACCCAACAGACCGGACCCGTTTGTCACCCGTAGTTTCCCCACCGAATATTTTTTTAGTTATTATACTCTATTAATTTAAATGAATGGATATTAATTTGTTTTTATTAAAAAAATATTCACCATATAAAAAACTCTACTTACATTTCCTAGATGTTAAACTAATAGATAAAACAGAGCATTTACATTTTCACGCACCATTAATTGAGAAACATAACAATAAGATCTCAAGGATCAAAGCAAACTCAACTAAAAAATTCAAAAAGTCACCAAGAATACATCACATAAAACCAAAATGGTACTGTAAAACCCAGAACAGTACCCTTTAACATGACAATTTCAACACATGAAGTCACGAACCATTAAATTTCACCACACATGTTCCTTCGTGACACCTAGCTGTTCTAGCTCACGTACCTTCTCATGTCTCCTTAAAATTCCACCAATTTCAAACCATTTTTCAGCTCTCACACAAAATGATCATTAGTATATAAACACATGAAATTCGTATATTTCTTCTACGTAGTGTTTTTGTATTGCAACAAAACGTTATATCATCATTATATCTATTGTGATATGATACTAGTAGAATCTTTAGTGGACAACACTGCACGTAGCTCATAAAATTCAGTGTTATATTCAAACTTCTCTTCATACCCGCGCACTACCACAACAATCATCTACTATTCATTTTTATATTCATTGTTCTTGTCCCTACCTACTTTTTCTAACTATGTGACCGTTTTTCATCAAAAGCTAGACAGAGAAAACAAACATAACAGTGTTTTTCACACACAGACTTGGAGAATCTCAACATAGTATCCCTTCATATTCGAGGTATTTGTCAACTTTTTCTCATTTGGGTTTTTTCTCAAAGTTGTTACTTTTAGATCTAAATACACATAAAAATACGATTTTGATTCAAACCCATTTACCCTTTATGAACCCTTGTATGTATTCTTGATTACCCATTTTCTATTTTTCATCTTAGGTTCCTTATTTTCAACATTAAACATTGTTCTGTTTTTGTTCTGTTTTATGACAGAGGATAAGATAGTGAGTGTTTTTTTTTTCTTTCTGAAAAGTTAAGAATCCAAAGCCAATTCATAAATTGAATAGCTTTTTGTTATAAGGTGGCTTTTGAGAATGGAATTTATTCTTATTACGGATCCCGTTTTGAAACTCAAAAAAATACAGTTGTAAAAGGTGAATGAAAGAGAAAGAACAAGGGTTTGTTTGTTCCTTTTTTGTTTGTTTTTTTGTTTTTAATTTTTATGTAACAAAAAAAAACAAATCAGAAAAAGTTATTATCGTATATTTTATTATAAAGGAAGAGTGTTTGGCTTTAGCATGCAACTTGGCTCCTTGTAAAAAAGGAAGGAGCGTTTAAGAAAGAGAGAAGAATAAGAATAAACAAAACAATCATGCAAGATATGAAGAAGCTGCAGAATCAGAAGCAGAAGCAGCTTGTGACTGAAGAATCAAAGAAGAAGGAGCGTCACATTGTGACGTGGACTCAAGAGGTCCTTCTTCTTCGCTTACCGAATATTATAAATTATTAGTATTTTGTTTGTGTCTCTATTCTCATGTGTGTTTTGTAAGTTGCTGCAGGAGGATGATATATTGAGAGATCAAATTGGAATCCATGGAACTGAAAAGTACTAAATACAAATACTAATACCCTTTTGGTTATTCTTCTTTTCGAGTTCTCACTAGTTGCTACTACTAGTTTTATGATTATGGAAGACTAAAAGTGATTTTGGTTTCAATAACTTAATGCAGTTGGGCAATAATTGCTTCTAAGTTCAAGGATAAAACAACAAGACAGTGCAGAAGAAGGTAAAGTTTTTGAGCTTTGATCATGATTCATTCAAGATATTTTCTATTTTGATGGATTCTGTTTCATAGTGATTCTCTCTCTATCTGATGATTATGTAACTGATATTATTTATTATCAGATGGTACACTTATTTGAATTCTGATTTCAAGAAAGGAGGTTGGTCACCAGATGAAGATATGCTCTTATGTGAGGTAAAAAAAATTGTTTCCTATGTTCTATATGATATGAGTTTTTTTTGGTCTTCGAGCTTGGTGATTCGATGTTCAACCAGGAGAAAAGTAAAATCTAACTGAAGATTGTTATGGTCAGAGTTTGACTTTGGTTACTTTCAATCGATTCGAACGGAAGCTCGTCAATCACTTGTCTTTGGAGTTTAACAAGCTTAATGATATAACTTTTAAATATAAACTTGATCATTTTCCTTTCTGTCTTTTCCCTCTATGTGGTTTGGTTTGATTTGGTTTCAATCCATGATGAACTTAATGATATTCAGTGCTAGTACCGGTGAAAACTCGACCGTAGTATTTTTAAACACAACTTGTAAAATTTGAATTCTATGTTTGAATAGTAGAATCCGTATTGCAAGTAGAAACGTAAGTACAATTGGCCGAACTCTGTGATCAAATTTCATTTGTTCTGTGTATGCGTTTTTCGTATCTGTTTCTTTTGAGCTAGAATTGTGTTTCCAACAGTTTTACATCAAAATCTACACTTGTAAGATCAGGTAACAACCAAAACTAACTTCTTGCTATTATCTTTATAGGCACAAAAAATATTTGGCAATAGATGGACAGAAATAGCAAAGGTGGTTTCAGGAAGGTAAAAAAATTTATTATTCTCTTCACAAAATACCAAATAGACTCTTTTTTTAACAGTTATTCTAATCGAAATGCTTCAATGTTTTGTATACAGAACCGATAACGCTGTCAAAAACCGTTTCTCCACATTGTGCAAAAAGAGAGCTAAATATGAAGCCTTAGCAAAAGAGAACAACATTTCGTACACGAATTCGAATAACAAAAGGATTATTTTCCGAGACGCGGCATCAGATTCTGCAGTAGATTATAAGAAAATGAGGTATGTTAAGCGATAACAGATCAAAACATATTAATAAATTCAATGATGAAGTGTTAACATGCCATTCACTTGGAATACAGGAGGTCACATATCCCTGATGATGCAGAAAAGATCAACTTTGCAGACAGATCACATAAACAACACGAAGCTTCAAGAGCACCATTGGCAGTTTTACCTCAAAACTCTCGTCATATCAACAACTTGCCAGACCAGAATGATGTCTGCAATGTGAAGTTCGGCGGCTTTGGTAAATCTCTACTAAAAAAGTTTAATCATGAAACTTGATCTTTTGCAGTTGTGAAATCCAAATTAAGAAAGCAAGTAAACAGTCATATTGGTCCCTGAAACGTGTGAGGCGTTGTTACAGTAGTCTCCAAATGTGTCAAAAATTACTAAAACAACCTTAGTGCGTCTTATGTTAGTAACTTTATGGATCGAAGTGACTAACAAAAGGCACATTTAGATATATTTTTGTAATTTTGATACATTCAGGAACTAAACAGGAAATAAACCAAACATCGTCTAATTTATTAAGCCAGAAATAACTTTGGCCATCCAATCATATCATTATAATGTAACTCTCGATTTCTCGTTCTTTTGTAGCTCCAAACAACAAGATTCAAGGAACATTCCTTAAAAAGGATGATCCAAAGATAAACGCGTTGATGCAACAAGCCGAGCTTCTAACATCATTAGCTCTAAAAGTTGATGCAGAGAACATGGACCAAAGTCTTGAAAATGCATGGAAGGTGAGGCTTGATAGTTTCCCAACTTGCTCTTGTTTTTTTAGTTTTGAACATCACATGGTCTTCTTTCAAATTGAACTCCAATTGTGTTGGTGCATTCAAAAACAAAAATCAAAGTGTGAATATATGTCAAGAAGAATATTCAACCCCAAAAAAATTAAATCAACTTTTAATGTTTCAAACCAATCTGT
Organism: Vicia faba; assembly: GCA_948472305.1. NCBI lineage: Eukaryota > Viridiplantae > Streptophyta > Magnoliopsida > Fabales > Fabaceae > Vicia > Vicia faba. Next base: position 794,030,520 of record OX451736.1, on the reverse strand, counting down.
TTGAAAATCACGTAAATATTCAACATATCTTCACTGTTCAGTCAAATAATTATATTTGATATTGAAGAGGTTAAGTTCTTCAACATCATGTAGCATTATGACCCTGTTTGGATCAACAATTTAACTAATAGCTTATAGCATAATTGCTTATATATAAGCTATTTTTATAATAAAAGATAAAATATAGTCAAATTGTTTTTATTTAAGCTATAAGCTGTTTTAGTAAACCCTCTTGAGGAACTTACATAATTAAACTAAAAATAGCTTATAAACATGTGATACAAGTTTCCATACCCTCTTCCAAACAGTATCACAAGTGCTTATATTGGGAGATAAACTCAAATAAGTCAATTCACACAGGTCCTATAAGCTAATCAGATAGAATTAGAAATTATATGATCTTATAACTTATAACTTATCACTTACTTAGTCATCATGGTTTTAAATTGTTGTTTGACCGCATTTGCCACATTTTACCATAATATAAAGGTTCACATCGCAGTGTAAACACAACCACAATTTAACACCATGATCTACATTTTGAATAATCATTGTAATAGGTTTATAGATCGGCTTGCTATCTTATAATCAAATATTGAAAAGCTTAACTTTGCTGTGATGTGATCAGCTCATACGTAGCTGATATCTGCAGGGATTATTTCTTGAGCATACAAATAAGAAAAATGCCATTATTCATAGACTTTTTTCATATAAGCTCTAACACGCGTATATTGATGCCAGATTCTTCAGGAGTTTATGAACAGAAACAAAGAGTCAGATATTCCTGGATACAAAATTCCAGATTTACAGTTTGTAGATCTTAAAGACTTACTGGAAGACTTAAAGAATAGTAGTGAGGAAATTCAACCATGTTGGAGGTACCTTAAGCTCATTGAAATTTTAAAATACAATAACTTTCATGAGGGATATTTATGCAATATCTAATAGCTTCTAAATTTATAATAGGTACTTGGAATTATATGAAGACTCTCCAAGCAGTTCCGAAGGATCAACTATTCTGCCTCATTCTGCTGCCGAGAATTTGGAACACTCACTACATCAAGATAATGGAACTGAACTGAATTCAATACAAATTGGAGATCAAAAGGGAGATGGAGGATGTGATCAAGTGGTTCTTTCTAGTGCAACTATGGTCGATCAAGGTGATATTATCATCTAATCCAATGATAAAAAATATCAAAACCGAACTCACTGGTTGAACTAGGAACCAGCCAGTCCATCGGTCGATTTCATCCTAGTTATATTGCAATCTGGTTGAACCAGAGTTGGTTCAACTGTTTTTCAGTTTTTACATTTATTGTGGTTCCACCCTTTTTCAGTTTTTACATTTATTTGTTTTTTTTATAACTTTTTTGATCTAGAGAAAAAAGCTTTTATATGCTGCTAATGTACTAATATGTTAAATCTCAATGTATCAGAATTGCTAATTAGATATTTATCTTTTTGTAACAGATATATTCACATCTTGTGAGGAACAGATAAACAGTGATGGCATTGGCATTGTTTCATCCCTATCAACTGCAGAGTTTAGTTCTCCTCTTCAAGTTACCCCTATGTTCAGATCCTTAACTGCAGCAATTCCAAGTCCACAATTTTCAGAAAGTGTAAGTTACACAAGCACTTTTGAGATTAAATAACTAAATTCAACCGTGAGATTATAGAAGTAATAGCGATAAGTATTCTGAATATACTTGTAACAATATACTCTGTAGCACCGACTTCTCAGAGCAAAGGTGTGTGTCCAGTGTCCAACTGTGTTCAACATGACACCGGCACATGTGACTAATTTTTACACCGGCACGTTATATTAGTTATTATGTTAATATTTTCAATTTTATCAGATTTTGAACTCTAATCCTATAACCCTGACACTTCTTTATTTTCCTTTTCAGGAAAGGAACTTCCTTATGAAAACACTTGGAATGGATTCTCCATCCCTCAACCCAATCGCCAACCCCTCGCAACCGCCACTCTGCAAAAGAGCCCTCCTACAAAGTTAATTTTCTGAAGGAAAAAAAATCATTTATGTCTTTTTTCTTATCTAAATCTTTTGTTTTTCCTCACCCGCGACCATCTCGCGTGCTAGTCCTTCTCATCCTGGTTTGAGAAAGATTGCAAATTTTGTTCAGCCTAAAATTTTGACAGGCTCATCTTTTTCCCTTAGAATGTTAGGTACATTCTGAGGACTTTCAACATATTTAACAGTGTTTTTTTCCTCCCCGTAGATACTTGCACCGAAAATTAGTGTGCTTTAGTGTGTCATTCTTTAGTTTGTTTTCTTCTTTGACATCTTTCTGGGTTTGTTTTTCCTCCAATCCAGCATTTGGTCTTGGTTTTTTTTTTTGTTTTGTACAGAGCCTGCTGCATGATACTAGTTGTCATCTTGAGTGTTTGTATACATTGGCAATTCGCCGATCCTACTACATATAATGAACAGAGAGACATAGATAGAAGAAGAAAAAGAGTGTAAAAAATTAGCCAGTGGCAAATATGATTCCTATTTGTTGTTTTTTGGTGTGCATAGGTTAGGTTATAGAATAAATAATGCTTTTCCTTTTTTGATTCAGATGTACTGAAATTTATTTATAGTATGAGTGGAAATGCATTTTGGCTTTGGATGCTGAATGCAGATGTTGTTTCTCTTATGTCTAACTCTAACCTGAAGTTAACAATCATATATCTATATTCTATATCTTTATTATGTACAATTCTTTAAACAAAGCAGGGTGTATTCGCGAAAAGAACGATGAGTGACAACCCCTAATTGTGTAAAACTGTCTGAGGATTCGTGTTAGAGCAAGCTCACGCGAGATTGTGAGAGGCTCTCTATCAATATGGTTTCTGGGTGAATTGAGATATTTATAGAAGTCTATTGAGTCTGGATTCTTGGACCAGTGTAGAAACTGTTACTCCCCCTATTTTCCCGGAGAAGTCTACTGAACTTTTCTGTCGTTAGTGTCTAAGTGACACGTCAATCCCTATGTTTCGTAAGTGGGTGATGGGTGGTTTAACCCTAACCCAAACCCAACAGGGGGCGAGTGATGCTAACAGTGGGCGCGGGTTGAGATAGTTGGGCAACCAAAACCCAACCTTGGGCGACATATGGTGCCAGTTACGTACTGGCCCCGGCTTGTCTTGCTTCCCTTCGGTCTATCTTCATTTAGAAAAAAACTCTTTTAGAAAAAACAAAATTATCCCAGTACAAAGAGTTAATTATAATTTTATTCCATGTAAAGTAACCTCTTATCAAGTTTAGTTCCTGCAGAAATTTTCATTAATGTTTAGTTTTCAAATTTAGTGATTTTGATGAAAGTTTTCTTCTACTTTTAGTCTGTGAAGTCACAAAATTTGAGACTAAATATGGATGAAAGTTTTTGTGTGAACTAAACGTGATTATAGACTATTTTTAGAGATTAAAAACATGATTAGCCCAACAAAGGAAAATAACAGAATAGTAAGAGCAAGGATTTCTCAGCAGAGAAAGAAACAGGCATGAACTCATACTTCTTTTCTCAGAGTATGAAAGTAAACTTCAAGAGAAAATTTCCAAATAACATCACTCAGAGCAACAGAAAACAAACTTCTACACAATTTATTGCAAGTGTAGAACTCATTCACACTTACAAAACACACATATTTCAACTATATGAGCTTCATTTTCACATCAGAACGCAAAAAAACTTGACAAGAAGTTGTGAACAGTACAACAAACCTCATAATCTGATCTGACAGATGCATGCATGCGAACATGTCTCACTCTTTTCCTTCTCTCAGCTCTCAGGCACACTGTTATTTTGAACTGTGCTTTGCAGAAGAACACTTGTGAAGGAACTGCATGTTTGTTTAGTAGAATGATTAGTTCATAGATGGTGGTTGTGGTGGAAGACAGGAGACAGATAATAATGACTATTGGCAAAAGCAATTAGTAAAAAGAGGGAGGGAACTTCCTACAAAATAAAGCACATTAGTTAGCTGTTAACTTTCTAAACGGAAGGTGCACTTTGACTAATTTGACCTCATAATTTCCACTCATTTGAGGGTAGTAGGTCTTACCTAAATAGATAATCTGGTCAAATCTTAGATGGTTTTTATTTTGAAGTAATTAAAACTATTTTATATTGAATAATGCTATTTAATTATGGATTTTTTTGGGATGTATAAAGTCGATACTGTAGTTACAACTTTAAAATTAGTACATAAAGAACTATTCTTCTAAACAACAGACATGTCTCCTCCCTACCTTTATAAAGTCAGATTTCTTTTAACCACAGAATCTTCTTTCTTTCCCTTTGCTTTTTCTCCCAACTTGCTGTCAAATCCACTTTGTTCTGGGCCAGTCAAAAGGCCCAGTAATGTTTGAGCCTAACAATCCACCACACATCACATGAAGCTCAAGTCCACAGTTGCAATCCATGGACATCGATCAACGATCAATTTTGATTTCCAAGCAGAACACATTTTATGTTGAGCCATCTAAGCCTATTCAAGTTGAGAATCACAAACAGAAACTATTGGTTCAATAAAATGTCCAAAACAATTCATGATTGTATATTTTGTATAAGAAAAGAAAAATAAACAGACTTCTCCTTCACCCTAATATACATTTTTAAGCCCAGAAGTTATTGCATTTTGATTGTAAGATTTAATTGAAGTAATATAAACATAACACAGCATCAATTTGATAGAACAAAACAAAATCTGAAAGCAAACAATTTTTTAGAAATGTACTTTTAATGCTCATAACATTGTTTAAGCTTCTTTTGCAACTCATACAATATTGGGATAATCTAAATAAACTACAGAAGATGAGATGATCTGAAAATCATGTTTACATAGAATATAGCTTTTTGTATGCTATTAAGATCAAAACTAGCAGTTCTTACAAAGCACGGGCAACTAGTAAATTAACACAATGAATAAGAAAATGGGACCTAAACTTTTTCACTTCTCAAAAGGGATCTATTCAATTACAATTACAACAACTAATATTAATACTTCTTTGTATATAAACCTAAATCTGATTCTTTGAATCTTCGGGTATAGAATCGATATTGAACTTCAAAATTGATGCAGGGCTTCACGTGGCTTTCTTTTTCTTCTGCAATCTCTTCAACTTCTGCCACTTGAGGTAGATCTGGTATGATAATCCAGAGAATACCATAGAAACACATCCCCATTGCTTTGTTGAAAGGGGATTCCCACTCAATAGTGAAGATACGACAATGCTAACGAATTTGCGAGTGGTGGTGATGGTCGTGTTAGCCAAAGAGCCAAACCGGCTAATGGTCAAGAAGATAAAATTCTGTCCCACAGCACCACAGCAGCAATACAGAAAAATATCCCATGCTGCCTCTGGATGCAGTTTGCAAAAGTGAACCGCCTCATATCCACTGGCACTGGGCCATGCAAACATGTAAATCATATTGTATATGGTTCCCCATAAATTCATGCCCAACATAATACCCCAAGCACTTGTTTTCGGGTACCTGTGTAAGGCAAAACATTATTAGAAAAGAGTAAACATTAGAACCAGTGAATCTTTATTTAGGATGTTCCAAGAATAATTTGAAACAAAGAAAACCTAACAATGTTGAAATTTGAGATGGCTACATTCAAACAATTGACATGTGAGTGCAAAAACAGGCGATGAGATTTTTCCTACAAGCAGAAATCATAAGAGAGAGGCGAGCATAACAAATCATATATAGTATTGTTTGTGACTTAACTATCAAACTATCCATCAAATTACCATAATAGCCAGTAACCTTACTGAGAAAGACTGAAATTGTAAGCCAGTAGATTTGTGTTTTAGTTTTTAAGCAGCCAATATTGAACTTATCTCCGATAATTGCATCTAATGAGAATTAACTAATGATAACAGCAGTACATACTGCATAGCTGGATTAAAAGACAACACCTTAAACAAAAACAAATTTTCAAAAACACTATTCAGTGATTAGGTACTCTTCATTTATATTGTACAGATTACAACTTCAATGAAATGATAATTTTTTATCTGTCATGCAATAAAGAAGAAAAGAGTAAAAAAGAGGAAAACAAGTTTAGCACGTGAGAGCGTAATATAAAAAGATTAGAATTGCTGTATGCCAAATGAAAAGAGAGAAAAGCTTCTTCAGTATTACCTAGCTTTTAAGGAATCCTGGGTTGCATTAGTAAATCCATCAAAAGCAAGGTTCAAGAAACATAGCCCATATCCAAGTGGAGCATTTGGATGTGCTAGCTTGTTGATAGTCTTTGAGCTAGTCTGTAATGCATAAATAAATAAATAAAGATGAGCAGTATTCAAGGACAGTGAAAATTCAGACAAAAAGATAGGCGAGGTCTGTTATACTGAGAAGTTCCTAACCTTTAGAAGTGCAAATGTTGAAACTCCTCCAGCAACAAGGAAGGTGCAAAGGTATTCTGGAATGGTGTATTTTATACCGTATACGAGTGAACCCATCAGCATAACTGCATTAAAGTGAATTATTTGTTAGACATTTAAGAGTGGTTCTGGTTCACATAGTCTGAGGATACAAATTGAATATAAACTTTTCTATCATCAATTTCTATCAAATGTTTATGTATTTGAACCAGCTATAAAATCCTCCATTAAAGACACCCAAAAGACTAAACAATAATGAATGCAATTATTTTCAACCCACCCTCATGTGAAAATGAAGGAAAGGGTGCATGCTAAATACAAATTTAAGACACAAATCGAGATGTATAATCAAGTCAAAAGCAATATAACATTCGCCCACAGGTACAAGGACAAGAAATGCAGAAGTCTCAAAGAATACATTACCACAAGACTATCCCATGTTTTGCTTAAATTCTGAAGCTCCACATTCATTGACTCCCCAAACTTGAGAAAATTAATTTCATTTAGAAGTTACCCTAAATTCCCCTTAAACCAAAATATAGTGATGACATGTATTGAATTGCTTAAGCACAGAAAATAACTACATAATAATTCAATAAAAAATGCAAGACAACTAAGTAAATAAATTTAAAAGCTCTGCTAATTTTCAATTGTATCAAATTAAAATAGAATAATCAAGCACAATATACTGACCTGGAATCATTTTTGAGGACTTTGCCAGCACCTGCATGTAGTAAAACGAACACCCCTTAAGAAAAGCTCATAGTCTTATGCTCAGAACATTTAAACAACAACGCAAACAAAAATGCTGCTGCATGCAGAATGAAGTGAACAACTAAAAATGCTTCAACCTGTACACATGATGTGTGGCTAGTTTGTGTTTTAGAGCAGTCTGTAATGGTGCAACCAAGATAGAGTTGCAAACTCATTTTGACGGGTCTTATTTAGGCCACATCAACTTTAAGCAGTTATCATGTTCTTCCTCGAATAGCGAAACCATTTAAAGATTCAAATGACTCCCACATTTTACCTCAAGTCTTTATACGTTTCATTCATTTTTATTAGTCAAGATAAATAAGCAACTATAATGAATAATTCTTTATATAGGAACGATCCTCCCAGGTTTAAATAAAGGTCTCCAACTACGGAATAGGCCAATAACTTTTTTTTTATAGTTGGGATAGGCCAATAACTGTTTTTTATATTGTCGGAACGACAATGTGACTGCAGTTAGGCTGCTTCGATCCCATTTGACCTTCATTCTAAGTAATATCAAGGTTCACGACTAGAGATGCATAAAACCCTGGTCCTTACATGTGCCAGTACCAACTTCAACGTTGAAACCAAGGACCAATTTTTAGCTCAATGACTCAATAAGGAACTCCTAATGGAGATGCATTTCTTTATAATGTTTTTTTTTTCCTTTTTATCTTAATCCCGTACCATGTTTTTTGATATTCCATTGGTTTTCTACACAATACCAATTCAAGTTATAATATCTTAAACTCAAACTCAAACAATATTTACAAATCCTATACCACATTAATCAAAATCAAACATAGTTTTTTAAAAGGGAACCACCATTAACAAAGAAAGAAACAGAGGCAGAATTCATGCCTGAGCAGGGTAACTAATATACTTCAAAGCCTCAATTCCCATAGCAGGACCAATGGTGTTAGTAATACCAGCGCTCCAATAAGACCACCAAGGAGCACCACCAGAAATTCCACCACCCCAAATCGTTATCACTACACATAAATAACAACAAGAGTTTAATTGAAACACACTATCATCAAATTTTTTTCCACTTACAACAAATCACAATCAATATGTGTAATTGAGATAGTTATGATCACTTTAGCCGACACCTCTTAAAAAATGTGTGTTCATGCCAGTGTCGTATCCGAAATTGACCCTCACACTTGTGATTATGTTGAATTCACTTTTTTTTCAAATTATTATCATTGTGGACGCGTCAGTGTCATGTTTTTGGTGTCAGATGATTAAAGCACATTTTTGTAATTTTACAATTAGGATTGATTAGTATTATAGAATAAGAATCTCACTTATAAATGACCAGATTAAACAGACTACGTTCTGCGCCAAGTTCAAAACCGCTAGGTGTTCAAACCTCTCACCGTCTGGACCGAATCGCTTCGTTGACCTGAAAACCAAATTCAATTTCAAAATTCACAACAAATTTTCAAATTGAGTGATGAAATCGATTACAGAGATCGAGAAGCGATTTATCGGAAGTGAAAATCTTACAGTGTTTCCTGAAGAATGCCTTGGTATATATACGCCGACCAGATTCCGGCGATGCAGAAGGCTAGCACCAAGACGCGGCGGAGACCTCCACCGTGAGCTTCCATCAGAACACCGAGATTTTACGGTTCGGTTTTTCTTTTTCGGTTTTTTTACGTGAACCGGAATCAAGAACCGGAGCGGTGAAGATCGGAAAATGAATGAATGAAGTGGGAAAGTGTGGAGAGGGCGCCAAGTTATGTAATATGGGAGGTAATGCCACGTGGAGTGTTGCGATTGGTTTGTGACACGCCATCGAGTTTGTTATTGGATGTGAAAACGCATGCCTTGTTTTCACGTTTTCAGTGGTTGCACTTTCTAAATCTGTTTCAAATCCATTTACTTATTGTAATGTTTTATTTAATGAAAGATGCAATGTGATACAAAAATTAAATTATAAGTCTCCTAACCAAGAAATTATTACACTCTCAAAATTACTATTTTTTTTAATATTTAATTTTATCATTAATATAAAATAAAAAGTTAATTATTTTTAAAGTGTTTAATATTAGTATTTTTAACATATTTTTTATTTAATTTAAAAATATTTAGAAAGTTTTTAGATTCTTAAAATTTTGGTTCTTGAATTGAAAGGGATAGTAAATTATCAAAAGGTTTCTTGGTAGATGTAGTTACCATGTCATGATATCTTATCAACATGCCATCATATGTTTCATTGGATGGGAGGGTTGGATAGAAGGTATGGACATGTAATCATCTTGATCTTGAAAATTTAATGAGATTTAGGTGTTTAGATTATGTGCATATATTTAGTGAAGATGGATCCAAACTTGATTCAAAGTTAAAGAAATATGTCTTTGTCAGTTACTCTTGAAGCAGTTAGTTGCAACAAATGTGTCAACAAAAATATTATTTTTTATGACCAGTTATTGTTGAAGAAGTCAATTGTAACAAATATGACATCATCTGAAGGAGAAATTTCCAGCAAATATGTGATTTAGATGGATGTTGATCTGCCACCAATGAAAATATACATGTAGTGCTTGAATTAACCATGGACCTGAAATTTTAGGTGGAGTACATGATTATATTTTTGTAGGTGACATAGAACTTCGTTCAACCAAGCCACAAGAATTATATGGGTATGAAGACTTGGAAATTGTAGTGTTATATTTGTGAGAGTGTCAAACATGGTTGACTCCAAGGTCTCCGCCTAGTATGACGTCACATGGGCGACACCTTCCCAGAACATAAGGGCCCTCCCTTGGGGCAAAGGACGTGGATAGTACTGTAACCCCCATAATAGTCATATGAGAATATGAGAAAGGGTTATACCACGACTCCCTAGAAAGTAACTAGTCAAAAGTATTTCCTAGTCAAGAGAGAGCAGTTACTTCCTCTAAAAAGTTCCCTAAACCCTATGTCCTTGGATTTTTATAAATACTTATCCAGTAACGAGAAAAGGAGGAGAATAACTTTATAGAATACCATAAGCACTACATTGATTTACATAGCCTCTCACCTCACGTGAGCAGGCCCTCTAAAACCACCATAAAACCACTAGAGATTCTCTGATGAGATATGGAAAACGCTTGTCCCTAAAGGATTCAAACATCCTCTTTGGCCAAGTTTGACGGGCGTAGTATTCCTTATGAACATGTTGCCTCCATCAACACACAAATGACCATCATTGAAACACCTGACTCTCTGAAGTGAAAATTATTGTCTAACACCTTCAAGGATGCAGCCTTGCGATGGTATATTGGTCTACTCTGAGCCTTCATCACCAGTTAACAAGAACTGGTGAAGAAGCTTATATTGGTAAAAAAAAGTATAGGTGTGCATGCTACCCTTGCAAGGGAATGGGAACTTAGAGGACTTAGTAGGTATATAACAATTTGTGGTGGTTTAGGTTTGCCCACAATGGAGAAAAGCTATGTACGATGGTTTTATAGGGGTTTTAGAGGATCTGCTCACATGAGATGAAAGGTTTTGTATCCCAGCTTGGTGCTTAGGTATAAACATATGAATGAATGAATGAATGTAAGCATGTTTGCGCACCTTTCGTTGATCTGAAATGGATGTGTATGTGATACAATTACCTTTACCTCTAAGGTCATCAATCAAGAGCTCAAAAAACCATGTTCACCTATCCCTATTTTCTTCTTCCACAAATGTAAATGCTATTGGAAGCATCTGATCATTTGGATCCCTGCGTATGGCAACTAGAATCTAACCTCCACAAAGCTCCTTAGAAAGCAACCATCAAGTCCTATGACATGTATAGATAACTTGAAACTCTTATTACATGCTACAAAACATATGTACATCCTTTTGAAATAGGGTCTTTTATCATCTAAACCTTCTTGAACAAGATCGACATTAAGCTTCATAGTGGACCCTAGGTTTTCTCTTAACAACTCATGACAATAATCGTATATTCTAGTGTAATCCCTTAAGAAAGAACCATCAACCATATATCTAGCTTTAAATCTTGATCTTATAGCCTTAGTCTTGTTGACACCTACATTCCACTTTCTTTGTGTCTTTGTCTTTATATCCTTTATCTTCATCATAAGATTTCTTTTTAAAGAGTTTTGAATCCTCTTACTCAGCTACTTGATAGTCATCATCTTCACATTATAATCTCTGTTACAGTCATGTTTATTGATCATACTAGTTGATCAGAACCTGCAAGATATCCAGATGATGGTCTTTTGTCGGGCAGGAACGTCGAGGAGGAAAAAAGGGGGTTGTACCTGCAAGGCACTCCGACGATCAAGTAAGAGTGAGAGCAAAGAGATACAAGTAAAGTGTTAGGGTTTTAGTGGTGAATAGTAAATATTCGATACCTGACCCTCACATGTGTGAGGGTTTATATAATGCACCTGGCGCGTGGCCATTGGTTCATATTTTTGGCCCTAGATATGCAAATCCATGAAAATAGGTAACTGCCAGGACTTGGTCATACCGAGCAGGTATGCCCGTAACTAGTCGTTGGTTCCGAGGAGGTAGGTTACAGGAAGCGATCTGGTCGGTTCTTGTTTGTCTGGTCGAGTTTATGGTCAGGCGTACTGGGAGGCGCTCGTCGAACATAGAAGGCTAGTGTTGGTCTAAGAGGGAAAATGATCGACAGTGATCAACAAAAGGCGCGAGAGATTCAGGAAGTGTCGTGTGTGCTTCACCGAAGGAGGACTCTAGACTGGGTCCACACAGGCTGTCAGGCCAGTCTACAACATTTTCCCCTAAGTCGTTGCTTCTGGGCACATGAGTGATGACATTAGCACTTGCTCGTAGGACGCGTCACTTTTTTTGTTGATATAAGTGTTGTTTGTTTTTCCTTTCTTGCGGGGAGACAATGAGTTGTCAGTTTTGAGCTTTGAATCTAAACAGGTAGCGTGTTTCAGGAATGCTCTGACGAAGCGGCTAATGATGGCCTAGGGGCTAGGGTGTAATGATGGCGACCCTAGGTGTGTGTCTCTCACGCACGGACGTTACCATCTATAAATACGAGAGGAGTAGGGCGTTATGTACTTTTCATTCTTTTCTCATACTACTCGTTATTGCTCGTCTGTTCGACCGTCGTTGCTTCTTGGAGATTTGTTGCTCGCCGTCACCCTTTTCAACCTTCTTTCTTCTCTGACTGGTAAGATTTTAATTATTTGTTGTTGTTAGACCTTTGTAGTTCAGATGTTCGTGGTTTTAGACTTAGAAATGCATGCAATTAGGGTTAGGATCTTGTTAGTTTGGGTGTTTTAGACGAGTGTTGGTAGCGGACAGTGGTTATGAATTTTTAGAGACACTAGAGCCGCTGTGAGTTTTCTCCTAACATCCGCGATACACCGTAGGTGACCCTTGATGATTTAGGCTATTTTCAATTACTGAGGCATGTCTTGTTGAAGAAGCGTTCGTTCGCTCAGATGTCTTAGTGAGGGTTTTGGTCGGGGACATAGTCCTTGTTTATCAGCGCCCTTTCACTTGATTAGTGGTGGAAGGGTGGTTTTGGAGATGATGTCGAACTCACATCTATCCTCTGCTTTCTAGGTACTATGGTCGACAATACCGGGGATGATTTTTTGGATAGACGAACTGGATCCTATTAGATCTCTACAAACAATACCTGTAGTACGTCGAGCGTCCATGAGATTTTAGAGGGAGAATCGAACAGATCTGGTCAGCAGTTAGGGGGGAGAACACGAAGATGGCCCCCGTTGATCAGGGTGGCCTATTTCCGCCCGACGAAGATGAGGACCTGCAGTCTTGGGTCGCCCAAGATCCTTGGGATTGATTTCTTCGAACACTCTGATGAGGTTTTCACTAAGGTATACGCGCACGATGATGGAGGTCGAGGAGATTGGTCGCTTTAGATCCTTGGGAAAGACATCCGGATCTGCTCCAAATATGACAAGAGGTGGATCCTCATGTACGACATCGTTTTCCAGGAGACGGGCCTCCAAATCCCCTTTTCAGATTTCCATGTGGCCGTCTTTTGTAATCTTCGACTGGCCCCTTCCCAACTACATCCGAATGGGGTTTCTCTCATGCAGGCGTTCGAGATCTTTTGCGACTACTTTAAGATCGGGGCCATCATCCCTTTGTTCTTTTACTGTTTCCATCTTCATAGGAGCAAGATTGATGGTAAGTGGGGATGGGGTGCTCTGAAGCAAGGCAACATGAAGTTGTTCAAAGCTTACTTGGAGTCTGTATGGAATTTTAAGGACAAATATGTTCTAGTGTAGCCCCTCTCCAGCAGAGCGATGCTGAACATTTTCAGGACTGCACCGGTATATGATGAGAATGGGGCACCCGTTTTGAACGAGTTGGGGGAGCATGTAAACAGGTTGGTTTACAAGTTCCCTTTTCAGTGGACGAGGAAAATTTTTGATAAAAAATTAGGTTCCTATGTCTAGAAGGAGGGGTAGGTCGGTGTCGGGGACCAGGAGAGTTTTACCGTCTTGACCGCTTTTGTGGCGCGTATCCCCCGGGTCTAACGAGTAAGCCGGGTAGGAAAACCGGTAACGGATAAGAATGGGGAGGCCTTATACGAGCCTGATTTTATAGTTGTTAAGGAGCTCCTTGAGAGCGAGGATATTGTCGAATATTTGGGTATTTATGTTTTAAACAGTTGTATGTGGTAGACACTTTTTAGGTCCTCGTTTGCTAACTCTGATTTTCTTGTTTGTTTTCCAGATAGCATGAATCCTGCTCAAGAGAGTATATCCAGGAATCTTTCTTCTAGAGCGAAGAAAGCCTTGAAGGATGCTCAAACTGGTTCGGGGGACTCTCCCACGTCAGGGTCGGGAAGTTCATCTTCAGGCCAAGCTACAGTTGCTCTCTCTCTCCCGCTCTAGTATCCTCGAAGGCGAAGAGGCCGTGTGTCGAGGGAAGTGTCGATCTGATTGGGGAGAAGGGGAAAGGGACGTATGACCTGCCCCTGCTGGCTGGAGAACGAGGGTGCATCTCTTCGACTTCCCCGGGCTGAGTCTCTTCACCTTGAGGGTTTGGGTCGCTCGAAAAAGAGGGCAATGTTGGTGCAAAACGCTGGTGGTCTAATGAGGATATTGGAGATGGCCATTGCTTATAATGAGGGAAGTTCTTCGCAAGAGGCTGAGTTGAAGAAGCTATGGGTTAAGCTAGCTGCGACCGAGAAGGGGCAGAGTGATGAGGAGAAGGCTCGGAAGCTGGCTGAGGAGGATTTGGGGAGGCTCTCTGAGGAGCGCGAAACCCTGTTGCTCGAAAAGAAGGCTTTGGAGGAGAAGGTAGCGGTCCTGACTGCCGAGGTAATTCCCATGAAGGATGAGCCAGAGAACACAAAGGATTTGAGGACTCGGTCCAAACTCGTCGCTCGTTTTCAACTGGCGGTGGATGATGCCCAAGTTGCCTCTGAGGGAAGTTTCGAGAAATCGGTGAAGCAGCTACGCTGCTGAATCTCGGGGTCAAACTCAACACCTCTGGTATGGAGGTTAATTACTACGTGGATGCTTGTAAGATCCTGGTCCCATACTACCTTGAAGAGCTTACTGCCCATCATGTCGGGGGTCGTCCTCAGCTATCGCCCGTTATTGAGGAAAGGACAGAAGAATGACGTTTTGATGATTTTCTCAATACGTTATATCCCGTGCCCTGTTATTTTGTAATCTTGTTATTGGGCATGTGCCTGTTGTACCCCAAAATTTTCCCTCCCATAATTCTTCAAGATTTATCAAGAATCATCTTCAACTGGTTCAAGGCTACTCAAAGATTACACAGTCCAAATGCCTCATAAGCCAGTCAAAATTAGGGTTTTGTTTCTTTTAAGGAATTTGGGGTTTTCAATGGCTCAATCAAGTCTCATGTGCCTATATACATCCTCAAGCACCTACATGTCAAGTCTCAAGACTCACAATGCCAGTTTGCACAGTCAAAAGCCCTATTTGATTCACAATCAACTGCAGGGGTAAAATGGTCATTTTGCAGTCAAAAGTAAAAAAAATTGGTCAACATCTTATTTTGAGCCCACAATTATCATTTGATCAAGTCTTGATCATGATTCCACAAGCATGGCTCAAAAATCATCAAGATGCAAAAAAGTTACTATTTTTGGATAGTAGAAAAGTCAACTGTATCTTGACCAAGGCATAACTTTTTCATGGTTCATCAGAAAAATCCCATCCAATGCTCATTTTGAAGGGGATGGCATTTCCTACAACTCATCTTCACATTCCAAGTCTAAGAAATGCTCTCACAAAAAGTTATCAATTTCTACATTATAGGTCAATTTCAAAAGTCAACAAAAATGCACTTTAAGTCAAAGACCATAACTTGAGATTGGTAAATCCAAATGACATGGGACCAAAGGCATTGGTTAGAGGACTTCAAGACCTTTCCAAAATGTCCAAGAACATGTTCATATGATCAAAATTGAGCAAGCTATGCATTGGAGAAGTTGGGAAATTTTTGTGAACTTGCAAAAGTCAACTTTGCTCAAAACACCTTGTTTTTGCTAATGGGCCTCAAATTCCTTCTTGAAACTTTATTCAAGGCCTATGCACGACCCATTAAGCCTAAATTGATTTATTTTCTTATTTTTTATTAATTAATTGGATTTTTAATCAATTTTAATTCATTTAATTAATTTAAATTGTAGGAAATATCAAGATATGGTTTTTCAATCTTTTCATGAAGCAAATATGACCTAAAAGAGCTGGCAAATTCGTGTGCACATCAAGGGGACAAAAATCTCCAAGTTTAGCAAGTTTTTCCAATCAAAAAGATTGAAAAATATTTGATTTTCAATCAAATATACAAACATCAATTCCATGGATTTCTTGGCCAAGATTTAACCTAATTCCATTCTCCTATAAGTACACAACTTAAACCTAATGCCATGGACGTGAAAATTGCTGCAGAAAAGCCATAGCAACATTGAAAAAAAATCAAAGAAAACTTGAAAACTGTTTTCTTAGTTCCAGGCTAATTCAAAGCTTTTTATTAATTCTAACACATTGCAGGGATCCCCAGGAAGGTGTAGGAACCAAAACCAAGCGTTTAATCTCAAGAAATCACCAAGAACAGCTTCACGGTTTGCTTAACTTTTTCAGAATCAAAACTCACATTTTATGCATAATTAACATGTTCTAATCATTGTTTTGCATTGCTTGAACCTTTACAAAGCTAATGGTATTGGTTAATTGCATTATAGTGTACAGAATCGCAAGTTGCCATTGAAGGATTCTAGGGTTCATGAGTTCTTAAATTAGGGCTTTCCAGGTCCGGTAAAATTAGAACCTCTAATGCCTATGGTTGAAACCGTTGCATCCAGACGAATCAAACACCACCATCGCAAAATATTTATATAGCCTGTAGGGCTATTCGCTATTTTTCCTCATGCTGTTTTGTGGGGGTTAAAAACCCCCGCTATCTATTTGTTATTTACAGGCTTCAGCGAAGGAGATGAAGACGTGTAAGCATGCCATTGGAGCGTTCAAATAAAACACGCGCTTGTTTGTATTTCCAGCATACTTGTTATTTTCTATATATTATATTTGTTCCTTATTATATTAACAAACGCAGGCAAGTGGCTCAGTGGATGGTGTGTTGGCTGTGTATCATTGGGACCTGGGTTCGATTCCCAGGTCCACCCAAAACTCTATAACATTTTTCATAACATGTTCATGTACAGGTCTCCAAGGGAATTCCACCATGTACTGCAAACCTCCAAGTGCCATGTGTCTCTAAGCCCAGATCTGAAGGCCAAGCGTGAGTGTTCATGGTACTCCCAGTCAATGAACGTGCAGCTGATCCAGAAAGTCAAACAGGCTTGTGTGCTTATTGGGCCAGAATTGCAATTAACCTCCTAAGGGTCCAACACCCCCCTGGTTCTTTCATAATTTTCTTTTTATTTTCTTTTACTAATTATTATTATTAATAATTATTATTATTACTTAATTAACTTAATTAATATTTTTCATAATAAATTCAGATGACTAAAAAATGTAAATATTATTTATTTTTATTATTTACTAATTTCACTATTAATTATTATTTTGTAAATAAATGCTAATATAATTAATTTAGTTAATTAGGTTAACTTTGACCTTTTTTCACAATAAATAAAATCAATCTAGAATTAGGGTTTTTCTTTTGGCAATTTTAATCCTTTTATTTTATTTTTCATTAAAACATAAAAAAACTAAAAAATACTTTTTTTCTTGTAATTATTTAATTAATTAGTAAATTAGGTTTAATATTAATTAATTGCAAAAAGGACCAAAATTCCATTCTTTTCTCAAAAAGGGTCAGAACCCTAAAGACGTCCCCGATTCAATTTCTTTCGCGCATTATTATTATTTTGATTATATTTATGTAACTGTTCCGAGAATATAATAGATAATTAGGACTTTTATCGCTTTCTTTAAATTTCTCGCGTTTATCTTTTCAAGGGTTATGTTTTTGGCGATGTAAATACCCGACACCTTGTAATAGCGTAGGTTTACTTTCCGCAATTTATTTTCCGCACAACTATTAACTGTTAATTATGCATGACAAGACTTGCCTGAAAATTAAAATCAACTCGTAGCTCACCATAATACATGTGCAAAGATAATATGAATTGAATCCTGACACACTCGCACATGCCACTCCTAGGGTACGCCTCACTTGGTTTCCTCGAGGTGGTCATTGAGTATAGGGTGTTTTAGAGGTCGCCCTTCTGTCTAAAGATCCAAGTTGCCTCGAAACGGTTGCCTCAGATAAAAAGGATCTAGGACATTAGGGTTACCGCTAAGGCGTCCTACTATTGCTTTGGTGACCACACATGTCCCTATAATCGAATTGACCTGAATAACTCCAATGACGGTGCTACCTACTTCTCAATAGTGGAACAGTACTGTCTAAAGGACTCTTACACAGCTTAATTCCTTAGAGTAGGTAGATTTCTCCTGGGTACTTGCTCTTTCAAAACAAAAAAACAACTTTTCGCACCTACACTTTCAAAAAGTTTTCAAACAAATACTTCATACACTCTTGAGGACTGATACAAGAGTTACCTAGAAGTTTTTCAAATCAAACTTTTTCAAAACCCACAAACACAAGAAAAGCAAACATTTTTGAAAACATAGTGAGCAAGTACCTAAGAGCCCGTGGATAACCACGGATAGAAAGGGTGCTAACACCTTCCCTTTCTATAATCTACCTCCCGAACCGAGAAACATCTCGAAAAAGAATTTTGTTGTGCTTTTGTCCTTTCCTTGTTGGAGAACATAAAAGACGGTGGCGACTCTTGCTTACGGCGACATTTCGCGAACCAGCATTTCAAAAATAGTCAGTTTTATTTCCACCGATCACAGAACTGGCGACTCTGCTGGGGATAAATTAATAAGTGAGGTGTACCTTAGGATTAGACCACTCTTGTTTTCAATTGCTTGCTTTGATTGCTTTAATATTGTGGGCTTGTTTTGGAGTTTCATAGATCTTAACCCGGATCTGGGGATACCCTTTTAGAAGTAGCAACAAACTGTGAGGGAACTGTGCGGGGTATACCGACACGGTTGAAGCAGTTGCTACGTTGATGTGGAACTTTGGTGAGTACCGGTAACCCTTGAGTCAAGTCAAGGAGAGTACGGGGCCGCCGCGTGGTGTCGTGAAGCATCAACTGACCTTAGAACCTTACTTGACCATCCTGGCCTCTTTAGGGGTAGTGAGATGACCGACTTTGGTGTAGTCCGAAGTTGGTAGATACTCGATACTACACTCATTGAGGGTTGTTTTCTTGGAATATTTTGGTCGCCAGTTAAGTGGCTAAATCAAAACAATGAACATAGAAAACAACCCAATGATATTGAGCTCCTTAGAACCCGATTACTTTTGATAGGACAGGTTTTGAGCCAACCAACTTCAAGAGGGTAGTACCTAAACTTCATGCTAGCCTAAACTCTAAGGGCTGTCTGGTGTGACTTGTGTGCCTTCAAACTTGAACTACTTGCACATTCTTGTTATCTGACAACATGAGTTCCTTGCAGGTTTTGTTTACAGTCCTTAATCTGGGCTTATAACAGGGTTTACTTACATCACTCCATGCATAGCATACACATCATAACATCATGCCATAGCATTTCCTTAACCATTTCAAGGATCTCAAGGGTTTGTGATGCAGGTCATGATGAACCAACTGTCTAGCAAGGGGCAAAGGGGATTTATTTTCCTCTAGCCAAAGTTATTGGAGATCAAAACATGATAACTTGAGTCAGGGGCTATGACCCACTCGATATGGTGAGCTTTGACTCTTGAAGAAGGACTCTCAACAATATGAAGTTCCTTCAATCAAGCTACCGGATTCAAATTCTAACAATTATCTTGTTTACCCCACGAGATCCTTGAAAACATTGCATACATATCTCATGCATATCATTGCATAACAGGTCATCTGATACAGGTCTCTCATGTTCTCGCTGTTTATTTCAGCAATGGCTTTCCAACAAGACAACCAGGATCTCCATACTCAAGAGACTCAGTTCAGGGAAATCTTCCTAAGCCTATCCAAGGGGCAGGAAGAGTTGAGAGCACTCCTCATGGGGAATTTGGTCAAGAGCAGTCCTGAAGACGATAAGGACGAACGACTGAAACGTCTGCAAGCTGAGGTAGATACAATGAGAACCCAGATCCTGGGGAAAATGGCCCTTATCCAAGGCTTAGCTCGGGAGCAAGAAGAGTGGCGAGCCATGATCAACCAGCTTCATCAAGACAGATACAACAGTATGAAGCAAATAGTCAAGGCTGAGGATCAAGTCATTAATCAACTTCCGAGAAGTCAAAGGTTTGGTTTGATGAAGAATGGACCTCTCCAAGTTGCTACTACATCAAGGGTCCAACAACAAACTCACCAAGAACAACGGATTGATCAGAGCAAGCCAAACAAGCCCAGAAGGCAATTCACCAAGATCAACGTGTCACTGACTCAAGCGCTACAGCAATTGTTGAAGGCAGGGCTGATTACATTAAGGGCTCCTCTCCGGAATCCAAACACTTCCGCTCTTACCTATCATCCGAATGAAAGGTGTGCATACCACGCCGACAGTCCAGGACATGACACAAACAACTGTTGGGCCCTGAAGAACAAGATCCAAGACTTGATTGATGCTAAGGAGATTAAGTTTGATCACTAATCCTACGCCAAATCATTGAAGGCTTTTGTTCATTTGAATTCTGAAGTTGTATTTTTCTTTGCTTATTCAAACAATTATTGTCATGGCAAACCTTTTTATTTCATTAATGCATCGCATATGTCTGTTTTGAATCAATCCATTCGTATTCACTATATTCAAATTGATTTCATTTTTTGTGATGATCAACTTTCGATTAAAAATTCTAAGCCTTTTGAGGGAGGATGACGAAAATGATACCACGATCTTTACAGTATGCTTTTGAACAGACCCCGCTGATGAGGTATAGGCATTGTTTCAAATCCTAAACAGTGGAGTTATAAGGAAGATAATCCCTCGTCAACCCCTTTGAGCCAAAGAAGTCGGAGTTTTTCTTTTCAAAAATTAAAACCCTTAATCATAACCTGGGGCAGGGTAGTTCTCTCAGTTGATCCAGGTGCACAATGAATGGTATCAAAGAAGTCCTTCCGAGACAAAAAGACAGTGATGGTTCTGTATAATCACAAGGACAGGCAGTCATTATCTCTCAGAAATAAAAACCCATTAAGTCAAAACCTATGAAGGAGACTTACAAAAACTGGGGCATCCCGCTGACTGTAATCACAAAAGAAACAGTTCAGGCAAAAACAGGGATAACACAATAAAAAAGAAAGAGGTCCTACAAACCCTCAACAAAAAAGAAATGACCGCCTATTCAAAATAAACTGTCAATATCTGAACCATCACCGGAATATCAGAGCAAAGACTCAAACAAGATCTAATGCATGATTAGCTGAGTTTAGGTTTGAAGAACATCACGAAGAGCGGGTGGGTACAAATAAAATTTGAGCCTTTATCCTTTGTTTCTTAAACCGTGAACCATGCCACGTTATAACCCTTAAAAGTCCTAGCTGAAGCATGGGTTAGTTTGAAAGCATACTGTTACCAAAGGTATCCTGACTCCTGTAGGGCTTGCTGTAAAATCTTGAGTTGACGTCACATTTTACAAAATTTTCCTATCTTACTGAAAAAAAATGCATTTTCAAAAACTTCAAGACAGACATAAGCTTTGCATTCTTAAAATAACATTGTTTGCATATGACTATTTGTTCAACAACAGAGAAATTCGCACGACGAATATCTAGTGAACAAAAATCTTCTCAAGGATCACATCAAGTGGAAAAACACTTCCAATCAAGGGGCACGGCATGATCATTGTCTATCATCTGGGGAAGTCAAGTCAAGATTCAAGGAATCTCTCAAGATGCCAAATAGCCAGGGGCAAATCTTCGCCTGAGTCACTTGGGGCATTGGACATGAATTCCAGTGACGAATCTTGCACGATCAAACATCTTCTGGTAGTATGGCAACACAATACTACTGACAGTGACAACTCCCTACACTCTGAGAGCATGGACATAGTCGAAAAGATACTACGTATAATCAAAGACCCGCTAGGTCGACTGGCCTAGGCAAAAATAAGGGCTTCCCGGCGAACCAAAAGGGTTCAAGCAAAAATAAGGGATGAAAATGAAAAATCTGTACACCCGGCAAGTCGAAAACCTAAAAAGGCGGCTTGGGCAAAAAAGGGTATCCCGATGGACTGAAAACCCGAAAGGGCGGTCCAGGCAAAAGTTAGGGATAAAAAGCGTACGACTATGTCCCGTCATCTCGTCACTTGCCTACTAGAAGAAGATATGTCAATCGGTAGTTATCAAGCACCTCCACAGGTACCTTCTCCCGCAGAAACTGGGGCAATAAAACTGTCCAAACTGTATAGCTGCTCTGTCCACCAGGTACAAGGTAGATTCAATGGAAGAATACGACCAAGATACCTTCACTCCCCGCAGGGTAAGACAAGAATCAGCAATACTCTCCCCAAACAGAGTTGGTCTCCCATCATCCCTAAAAAGGCACGGTATCCCCAGCAAGTCAGCATTACTCTCTCCAAGCAGAGTTAGTCTACTGTCAGCCTTAAGGAAGTTGGGTATCCCCAGAAGATCTTAATATTCCCTAGCAGAGTATACAAATATTCCTCAGCAAGCATCCCCGGCAGTCTTAATATTCCTCGACAGAAATATAAGATTGCTCCCCGGCAGAATACGAGACACCCCAGTGGAGCCATTCCCCCAGCGTAGTCCAAAGTTTCCCCAGGAGAGTTGAACCATCTCCCCAGTAGATCCTGGAAGCTTATCCCCTGCAGAGTATAAGTATCTCTCTCCGACCATGTTCAAAGGTTATTCCCCACCAGAGCCTAATTGGGTTATCCTCAGCAGATTGCAACGGAAAGATCGTCCTCAGCGAAGTTCTTCCTATCCCCAGCGGAGTTCATCAAAATCCTCAACAGAGCTATTCAACGGAATCCCCAACGGAGTTATCGTTAAAATCTCAGCGAAGCATCTCTTCCCACAGAGTAATTTCGCACAGAATAATCTCTTCACCAGGTTTATTCCCCAACGGAGTCATCTTCTCCTACCGGTTTATTCTTGCAACCATCATCCCCAGCGAAAACGAAGGACTCTACTCTTCAACATCAGCCCAGGATTTAACTTCCCGACATTCGTCAAGGATTTATTTTCCAGACGAAAATACATTCATAAACATCACATCTTCATACATCATGATACATGCATATACGCATCATATCACACAATCTCATTTATTTTTTGAGAACATCTTGACATCATGCAGTTCATACATCACAACATTATATACAACTAATGTTTTGGCCTTTTCAGAAAAAGGTCAATCAAAAGATGATTACCATCTACCTTTGCAGTTCCAGATCAACACCTGTAACAAGCCAGGAAAATTCTATGGACGACTGATCGTGGGTTAATACCCGAAACCAGACAGGACAATTATCTACTTGACCAACATGAAGCAACCCTACACTGGTTCCTTCTCCTTCAGATGCAGTTTTACACGGACTCATCACCAGGCAACTCGACACCGGTTCCTTCTCAACTTACAAGATCACAATTTAACCAACAATCTCCAGATGGCATCTATAAGCCCATCCTCGACAAGATTCTGTCACGTCTCCAGATGGCATCTATAAGCCCATTCCCGACATCACATTGCTGATACTACACTATGCGAGTGCAAATTTCTGGGCACTCTAGTGTTCAATCATCTTCCACCTTCGGATCACGAAAGGCACGCAAGCCAATCTACATCCTTAGGTCTAAGAAGATTGAACAGGGGCAACTGTTGTACCCCAAAATTTGCCCTCCCATAATTCTTCAAGATTTATCAAGAATCATTTTCAACTGGTTCAAGGCTACTCAAAGATTGCACAGTCCAAATGCCTCATAAGCCAGTCAAAATTAGGGTTTTGTTTCTTTTAAGGAATTTGGGGTTTTCAATGGCTCAATCAAGTCTCATGTGCCTATATACATCCTCAAGCACCTACATGTCAAGTCTCAAGACTCACAATGCCAGTTTGCACAGTCAAAAGCCCTATTTGATTCACAATCAACTGCAGGGGTAAAATGGTCATTTTACAGTCAAAAGTCAAATTTTTTGGTCAACATCTTATTTTGAGCCCACAATCATCATTTGATTAAGTCTTGATCATGATTCCACAAGCATGGCTCAAAAATCATCAAGATGCAAAAAGTTACTATTTTTGGATAGTAGAAAAGTCAACTGTATCTTGACCAAGGCATAAATTTTTCATGGTTCATCAAAAAAATCCCATCCAATGCTCATTTTGAAGGGGATGACATTTCCTACAACTCATCTTCACATTCCAAGTCCAAGAAATGCTCTCACAAAAAGTTATCAATTTCTACATTATAGGTCAATTTCAAAAGTCAACAAAAATGCACTTTAAGTCAAAGACCATAACTTGAGAATGGTAAATCCAAATGACATGGGACCAAAGGCATTGGTTAGAGGACTTCAAGACCTTTCCAAAATGTCCAAGAACATGTTCATATGATCAAAATTGAGCAAGATATGCATTGGAGAAGTTGGGAAATTTTTGTGAACTTGCAAAAGTCAACTTTGCTCAAAACACCTTATTTTTGCTAATGGGCCTCAAATTCCTTCTTGAAACTTTATTCAAGGCCTATGCACGACCCATTAAGCCTAAATTGATTTATTTTCTTATTTTTTATTAATTAATTGGATTTTTAATCAATTTTAAATCATTTAATTAATTTAAATTGTAGGAAATATCAAGATATGGTTTTTCAATCTTTTCATGAAGCAAATATGACCTAAAAGAGCTGGCAAATTCGTGTGCACATCAAGGGGACAAAAATCTCCAAGTTTGGCAAGTTTTTCCAATCAAAAAGATTGAAAAATATTTGATTTTCAATCAAATATACAAACATCAATTCCATGGATTTCTTGGCCAAGATTTAACCTAATTCCATTCTCCTATAAGTACACAACTTAAACCTAATGCCATGGACGTGAAAATTGCTGCAGAAAAGCCATAGCAACATTGAAAAAAATCAAAGAAAACTTGAAAACTGTTTTCCTAGTTCCAGGCTAATTAAGAGCTTTTTATTAATTCTAACACATTGCAGGGATCCCCAGGAAGGTGTAGGAACCAAAACCAAGCGTTTAATCTCAAGAAATCACCAAGAACAACTTCACGGTTTGCTTAACTTTTTCAGAATCGAAACTCACATTTTATGCATAATTAACATGTTCTAATCATTGTTTTGCATTGCTTGAACCTTTACAAAGCTAATGGTATTGGTTAATTGCATTATAGTGTACATAATCACAAGTTGCCATTGAAGGATTCTAGGGTTCATGAGTTCTTAAATTAGGGCTTTCCAGGTCCGGTAAAATTAGAACCTCTAATGCCTATGGTTGAAACCGTTGCATCCAGACGAATCAAACACCACCATCGCGAAATATTTATATAGCCTGTAGGGCTATTCGCTATTTTTCCTCATGCTGTTTTGTGGGGGTTAAAAACCCTCGCTATCTATTTGTTATTTACAGGCTTCAGCGAAGGAGATAAAGACGTGTAAGCATGCCATTGGAGCGTTCAAATAAAACGCGCGCTTGTTTGTATTTCCAGCATACTTGTTATTTTCTATATATTATATTTGTTCCTTATTATATTAACAAACGCAGGCAAGTGGCTCAGTGGATGGTGTGTTGGCTGTGTATCATTGGGACCTGGGTTCGATTCCCAGGTCCACCCAAAACTCTATAACATTTTTCATAACATGTTCATGTACAGGTCTACAAGGGAATTCCACCATGTACTGCAAACCTCCAAGTGCCATGTGTCTCTAAGCCCAGATCTGAAGGCCAAGCGTGAGTGTTCATGGTACTCCCAGTCAATGAACGTGCAACTGATCCAGAAAGTCAAACAGGCTTGTGTGCTTATTGGGCCAGAATTGCAATTAACGTCCTAAGGGTCCAACACCCCCTGGTTCTTTCATAATTTTCTTTTTATTTTCTTTTACTAATTATTATTATTAATAATTATTATTATTACTTAATTAACTTAATTAATATTTTTCATAATAAATTCAGATAACTAAAAAATGTAAATATTATTTATTTTTATTATTTACTAATTTCACTATTAATTATTATTTTGTAAATAAATGCTAATATAATTAATTTAGTTAATTAGGTTAACTTTGACCTTTTTTCACAATAAATAAAATCAATCTAGAATTAGGGTTTTTCTTTTGGCAATTTTAATCCTTTTATTTTATTTTTCATTAAAACATAAAAAAACTAAAAAATACTTTTTTTCTTGTAATTATTTAATTAATTAGTAAATTAGGTTTAATATTAATTAATTGCAAAAAGGACCAAAATTCCATTCTTTTCTCAAAAAGGGTAAGAACCCTAAGGACGTCCCCGATTCAATTTCTTTGGCGCATTATTATTGTTTTGATCATATTTATGTAACTGTTCCGAGAATATAATAGATAATTAGGACTTTTATCGCTTTCTTTAAATTTCTCGCGTTTATCTTTTCAAGGGTTATGTTTTTGGCAATGTAAATACCCGACGCCTTGTATTAGCGTAGGTTTACTTTTCGCAATTTATTTTCCGCACAACTATTAACTGTTAATTATGCATGACAAGACTTGCCTGAAAATTAAAATCAACTCGTAGCTCACCATAATACATGTGCAAAGATAATATGAATTGAATCCTGACACACTCGCACATGCCACTCCTAGGGTACGCCTCACTTGGTTGCCTCGAGGTGGTCATTGAGTATAGGGTGTTTTAGAGGTCGCCCTCCTGTCTAAAGATCCAAGTTGCCTCGAAACGGTTGCCTCGGATAAAAAGGATCTAGGACATTAGGGTTACCGCTAAGGCGTCCTACTATTGCTTTGGTGACCACACATGTCCCTATAATCGAATTGACCTGAATAACTCCAATGACGGTGCTACCTACTTCTTAATAGTGGGACAGTACTGTCTAAAGGACTCTTACACAGCTTAATTCCTTAGAGTAGGTAGATTTCTCCTGGGTACTTTCTCTTTCAAAACAAAAAAAACAACTTTTCGCACCTACACTTTCAAAAAGTTTTCAAACAAATACTTCATACACTCTTGAGGACTGATACAAGAGTTACCTAGAAGTTTTTCAAAACAAACTTTTTCAAAACCCACAAACACAAGAAAAGCAAACATTTTTGAAAACATAGTGAGCAAGTACCTAAGAGCCCGTGGATAACCACGGATAGAAAGGGTGCTAACACCTTCCCTTTCTATAATCTACCTCCCGAACCGAGAAACATCTCGAAAAGGAATTTTGCTGTGCTTTTGTCCTTTCCTTGTTGGAGAACATAAAAGACGGTGGTGACTCTTGCTTACCGTGACATTTCACGAACCAACATTTCAAAAACAGTCAGTTCTATTTCCACCGATCACAGTGCCCATTTATGTAATATTTTAATAGATGTGGTTCTTGAGACCATGATTTCGTTTTGGATATGGTGCCAGGGCCTCATTTTTTTAAGAAGTTTGTACAATGGCGACCTTAACGGTCGTTTGTTTTTACTTAAATATTTTTGTTTGCATGTTTGTTGTGATGCTTGTAGCAAGGAACTACTCGTTTAGTTTGTGTGTTCACCGGTGTGGGTTAATCGGACAAACAACTAGGGCAAATGCCGGGTGTGGGCCAAAACTCAGGTTACGTTTCGAGGACCTGAGTTCGGAGGCATGAACTTCTCGTCACGATCCGGGTGTTCTTCCATCATGGTACATGGATGATGGAGCTCGATTGAGTTATCCATGTCGAGATGAAGACGCGCTTGTTTAAATAGAGGAGTCTAGCCCCTTGAATATAATTTGGGTGTTATGCTTGTACCTAGGCATGCACGTGTGGTCGGGCCTGGATGAGTTTGTCTTCTCGACGAGAATCGTCGACTGGTCGGTCCCTATTTTTGCATAGATGCGATAAGGGCCTTCCCAGATTGCTGCGAGCTTGCCTTCATAAGATTCTTTGTGATTTCTCTTTAAGATAAGGCTATCGACCTCGAACTCTCGTCGTATGACTTTAGCGTCATAGAGCATGGCTATCTTTTGTTTGAGAGAGGCCTCTTGTAGGGACGCTTCTGTTCTGATTTCTTTGACCAGATCTAATTCCTCTTGAAGGGTGACATCGTTCATCTCCTCGTCTGGGGGAGCTTTGGTTCGTATGGAGGGTTCCTCGATCTCCACGGGAATGACGACTTCTGTTTCGTAAGTTAATAGGAAAGGAGTCTCCCGTGTCGACGAATATGCCGTTGTTCGGTATCCCTAGAGTACACTGTGATAATGCAAGGGAGACTTTGATTAAGGTTCCTTCTTCTTTTTCTAATATGATGCCAGCGTCGCTTCCTGTCAAACTGGAGGCGCCATCGACGAAGATCGTCCAACCACGTGATCCGTTCGGGCATGCGGGCAAAGTCATTTCAGCCACGAAGTCAGTGAATGCCTGAGTATTGAGGGCTTTCCTTCCCTCGTATTAGATATCAAATTTAGTGAGTTCTAAGGACCATTTCAGCATTCTTCCCGCCATGTCATGTCTTCTGAGCAGCTGCTTTATTAATTGATTTGTTCGGACGACTACGATATGCGCCAGGAAGTAGTGCCTGAGTATCCTCGTCGTGTTAACAAGGGCTAGGGCCACCTTTTCAATTTGTTGACATCTCATTTCTGGGCCTTGCAGGACCTTGCTCATAAAATAGATTGGGCTTTGTCCTTCTGGGGTTACTTTTATCAGCGTCGCACTTATTGCCTCGGAGGCGACAACCAGATAGAGATAGAGGATTTCATCTTAAGACATAATTAAATTAAATCATATTTAATTTAATCATCCTTTCCAATATAAATACTCTATGCGTGTGACCCTGTAGGTTCTCCTAACGTTGGCAATAATATTAAGGGTTAAATAAGTTTTTGGTCTCTTTAAATATCGCAAATTTCGTTTTTAGTCCCTCTGAATTTTTCCTTCAAATAGTGGTCCTCCTAAAAAATTAAATTTTAACTTTTGGTCTCTCCTGACAAAATCATAGCTAAAATGGTCTCTAATTTTGCCGCTAAATAAAATTCGTTGCTAAAACCGTCGCTAACTTGTAAAAACCGTCGCTAAATTGCAGGAGCGACCAAAAGTTAAAATTTAATTTTTTAGGAGGAGCATTCTTTGAAGGAAAATTTTAGAGGGACTAAAAACGAAATTTAAGATATTTAGAGGGACCAAAAACTTATTTAACCCTAATATTAAATCACCTATTTAATATTATAAACAATGAGTGATATCTAGTAACACATCACTATTACTCAAGTGACGAGAATGTCGTGTGATATGATATAACCTTTATGTGATAATGATTATGTGTACAATTACCCTTTTCCTTATATCTATATTGAACACAAAGCATAAAATGTGTCACCCTTGTATAGTCCAATATTATATTCCTTGATCCCCGAGTATACTTGATAATAATAAATAAGCCCAATATCTCATATTGACTTATTTGAGCACGACCATGCATTTTACAGTCATACTCTATCAAGAGGCTCATAGATATTACTCTTGTATATGTAAGAAGGGAAAATCCCGTCTAGGTCACTTATGTCCCTCAACATGATTTTTAAAGTACCCATTATAACCATCTTTATGGTCATCCTGTTACTGACAATGTTTGATTGGCAATAAAGTACTCGACTCCACATCTAGGGTCCATAGTGGTTTCAGGTCGAAGGGCGGCATACACCACTCTCACTATGAGAATAACTCATGACACTTACATAACAAACTATGTAGTTTTTTCATGGTGGATCAATCCAGTATAAATATTACTCCTAATATTTATACCTACATGAAGACTTGATATCTTATATCCATGACTTGTGAGATACAGTCATTAGTCTACTCACATAATAGTCTATATGCATTACTGTTGTCCTATTTGATAGTAAAGCTTGACTATAAATACTTTAAGAATAACTTCCTTATGTTTAATGAGTTATCACGATTAAGTCACACTTAATAGGTCATTAATAGACTAATTATTCTAATGACTTTATTATGTCATATACAAATAATATAATAAATACGATACCTAATAAGTATATATATTAACAAATAACATATATCAAGGTCATGATACAAAAGCATATTAAGTCCGTATTGATTGTCCATTAGGGCTTACTCCAACAAAAGGACTATCCTTATGCTATCCTAGAGGGTAGAGGTCATATGCACTTTATGTACCTTTTGTACACAATCACATGTTAACCATTTAAACTTGTTCTTATCTTCAGAGGCTTCAGATAATTTGAATGTTTGAAGCTTGTTGTAGAAGAATCACTCTTAAGTCTTAGAACCTAAGTCTTGGAGTCTTAAGAACTTGTTCTATCAGAACCTTATATTTAGAGTCTTCCCCACTTGGTCGTAAGAACTTGCTTTTCTTCATATCATCAGAACTTGTTCAGCAGAACATCATCTTCATAATCTTCAGAACTTGTAAAGCACAGAAGCAAAGCTTTAGAAGGCCTCCAAAGCTTAACTATAAAGTCACGATCAGAACCTCTTGTATTAATGTTCCTAATAACCGTTGCATAAGATGAATTCCAGAATCTTGACTTCACTGTAACACGTAACCACATGTTTTCTTCCAGTAATGTATGTTCAGAACCCGATGACGTCACATGCCTTAGTACTAGAGTTAGAACATTATAGTAGCAACTACGCACTAGAAATAAACCATTAAAGTATACAATTATTCTCCATTATATCAGGTAAAGTTATAATCAAAATCTTAAGGAAAAATGTAGAAACACTTCTTGTTCTTATTGTTCATTGTGATGTTGCGGCTGAATGAGTGATCGGTGGATGCGAGCTGCACGTCTGATTTTCTTTTACTTTCTATGTGTTTTGAATGTTCATATTTGAATTGTTGTCTCAGTTTAAAAATGTTGTATGTTGGGGAAGTGGTTATGTATACGTAGAGCATCTGACTGCATTGTTGTAGCTGATCGGTTGAGGACCAAGAATGGCTCGTCGGTTAGAGTGCTTCACATGGTGGTCTTTGGAGAAGTTCATGATTACATCATTGATGGGCTTACAACGATATTATTCCATTACTTACTCCCTTTTCTATTTCTCTTCCATTCTTTAAGTGATGTTATTGTTACAATTTATTGTTTATGAACACTTATGCAAATGTTGCCTTGTGATAGTGTTATGGTGCGATTGTTAGTTTTGTAAGTGTGATACGGTGGGAGAACTGACTTGAGGGTTTTTGCGTTTTATCACAAATGTTGTGGTTTAGCAAGAGTCGCCACCGACTTTTCTTTTATCCAAAAGGAAAGGTGAAAAAGCAAAGGAAAGACCTTTGAGATGTTTTCTTGAGTTCGGGGGGTAGATTATGAAAAGGGAAGGTATTAGCACCCTTTTCATCCATGGTTTTCCATGGGATCTTAGTTACTTGCTTAGATCACTTGCTTTTGTTGTTTGAAAATGTGTTCGGCGTGGTTTTGAAAGTATTTTGTACAAGAGGCCATTCGTTTAGGCAATCTTTGTAATGATTCTCGTTCGTAAGAATGTATACAAAGATGTTTGTCTTTTTTGAAAATGTTTTCAATATTTGTAAGATGTTTTTGAAATGTGCGTGTTTGTTTTGAAAATAGCAAGGATTGTTGTTTTGAAATAGAGCAAGTAACTAGAAGTAATCTACCTACTTAAACGTCTTTCTTATGCATTTTCTATTCCTTTGACATTGTTGTCTTACCATTGGTTTGGTAAGAAACCCTATCTTTGGATGTAAACGGGACGGGCGTGGGTCATCGTATAACCATGATTAGCAATGTTTGCAAAGTATCTTAGCATTTGGAGGGACCAAGATCATTTTGTAAGGTAACTTTTTGAATAGCGTCATCGAGGGACTATGATCTTTACGTTTGTTTGTTTTGCCAAGATACTTCGCATGTGTAATATGGCCATTTTTGTTTTAGGAAACTAAGTGGAGAAACCCTAAGGATGCTTGTGTGCACGTGTGTTTGATTTGCATGCATTTAGTCTTTGATTAAGGGTTGTCTACTTGTTTATTTTATCTTGCCATATATTTCCTATTTTACTAGCAAGCATACAAAAATAATAAAATGCAAAAAGATAAAACCCTACACTATTACAACCATATTGAATAGCATGAAATTATAAAGGCAAAAATAAAATAAAGGTAAGAAAAAAAAAGGTCTTTCAATTCAGGCAGGAACACCCTTCGATTCTGTGTTCTTTGGTTTCCTTCGATTTGGGGTGTGGAGTCAGTGGAGTCATGCCCTTCGATTTTCCTTTGTCTCCTTTGACTAGGGGTTGGAGTCAGTGGAGTCATGCCCTTCGGTTTTCCTTTGTCTCCTTCGACTGGGGGTTGGAGTCATTGGAGTCATGCCCTTCGATTTTCCTTTGTCTCCTTCGATTAGGGGTTGGAGTCAGCAACGTTCTATCTTTCAATTGAGGCTTGGAAACAGAAAGGTTATGGCTTTCGTCTGAGGCCTGGAAACAACAAGGTTCTGGCTTTTCCACAGGCTCCTTACTGACTCCTTGTAAGCATATTAGGCCCTCAAATTGTGATTCGAAAGGCTTGTGCAACTAGCCAATCGAAGGGTATAACAAACCTGTCTCAAGTTCTTAAAATGCAACATCCAAACATAACTACAGTCTAGGGGTTAGCACAAAAACCAATGGGTCTCAAATTCCAAAGTATAACTAATTAAGGTTGAGTTTTCAGCATATGGGCAGTCAGAATCTAATGTTAAAACATGGTCTAGAAATATCTACATTTTTCTTTATTTGTGTGTGCATATGATATTTAAATGAAAGAGTTCCAAGTTTAGAGAGAACTTACCTCTTGAAGTGTTTAACCGAAAGAGTTGTAGGTGACTTCTTTGATGGTGGAGGGAGCTTTGCAAGGATCTTCCTGAAGCTAGTTCTGTTGCTGCTTGGTTTGGGCAGTCACTGAATCGAAAGAGAGTATATATTGGTGATACATGAATCGAAGGTGGCTATAGTTTAGGGGAAGTGAATCGAAAGGTACACTACTGAGGCTTTTTTTTATGAAAAAAAATCTTAGAGTTTTGAAGGTTTGAGAATGTTGGAGAGTTTGAGAATATGGGAGCGTTTGAGAATATGGGAGAGTTTGAGTGTTTGAGGATTTTTATGATTTTTTTCTCTAGCAAAAATCTGGATCCTTTCTTTGTTAATGGTTTATCTATTTATAGAGAAAAGGTTTGGGAGTTTAAACAAAAATGTGGCTTGGCTGAAACACGAATATTAAGCTAAGTCAGATTTTCCAAGATCCCCAGGTGAAGTACTGAAGTTGTTGGTTAAAAGGGGCTGACTCCCCTGATTTATGGTGAAGTACAAATAGGATTTAAGCAAAGCATGGGCTTAGGACAAGATTTGTACTAACAAGTTCACTTTCAAGAAAATAATCTTATGGACAAAGGTTTAATCACCTGGACAATAACTTAATCCAAAATGTAAGCAATTAATTATGGAGTGAAATACAAGCATTAAGGCTTGTAAAGTAAGATCATGTAGCATGGTCCAAAGATTTTATTAGTGTTCTTTCAAAATCCTATTTTCCACTTGTGTCGAAGAGTTCTAGAAATGTACTAAAGAAGACTGCGTCGAAGGATTCAGAGTTGGGTTTGAAAGATGCTGATTCAAAGGGAACCAAAACTCCAATTGAAGCTTTTGTGTGAAGGTGGCTCATGTCCAATCGAAGGCTTGCATGCCAGGGGTTACATGTGGTCAAATGAAAGAGTGTACATAAAGGGTCCCTGTCTTGTGACTTCATGCCAACATGTAAAAGATCTATGTTCAAACGAAGCTTGTATAAAGGGAACCAACATGTCCAAACGAAAGGTGCATGTAGGAGGACAAAATGTTCAGATTCAAAAGAGGCATATAGGGAACAAAAAGTGCAAATCGAAGGATGCTAAAAGAGATCCTTTTGCCTTGGAAATGAAATAGATTACAAGAGGCTTTTTTCCTTGTGAATCTAAACCAAAATGTGCCAGAGGCCCATGCCCAGTCGAAGGATGCAAGCCAAGCTTGCATCAAAAGAGGCCAAAAGGCCAATCGAAGGAGCTGAAACAAAGAACACTTGTATTTCTCCAAATTTTGTCAAAATATTTTTATCTGTTTTCTCCCTTTTTGACAGTTTCCTTTTAATTTTCGTACTAGAAAATTACAAAGTACTTGTGCAAGCTTGAACCTTGAGAATCCTTGTGAGAAAGGCCTTGAAGAATGAGAGGGCAAATTTTGGGGTACAACAGTTGCCCCTGTTCAATATTCTTAAGCCTGAAGAGTTAGATTGGCGAGTTTTGCCATTCGTGACTCGAAGGTGGAAGATGATTGGACACTAGAGTGCCCAGAAATTTGCACTCGGTGATGTGATGGTAGAGGGAATAGGCTTAAAGATGCCATTTGGAGAGGTGATAGAAAGTTGTTGGAGATGGGCTTGTAGATGCCATCCAAAAGTGATTGCCGAATCTGAAAGAGAAACTGAATGAGTATCAGAATGGCATTCGTGTTTGAAGCGTATCTGAACTGTATCTGAAAGTTGCAACTGAATGAGTATCAGAATGGAGTCCACGTTTGGAGCGTATCTGTACTGTATCTGAAGGATGAATATGAATGAGTATCAGGATGGCATCCGTATCTGGAGCGTATCTGAATTATATCTGAAAGATGAATTTGAATGAGTATCAGGATGGCATCCGTATCTGGAGCGTATCTGAACTGTATCTGGACTTGAAGTCTGAATGAGAATCAAAATGGCATCCGTGTCTGGAGTGTATCTGTGCTGTATCTGAATCTGAATGAGTATCAGAATGGCATCCGTGTCTGGAGCGTATTTGTGCTGTATCTGAATCTGAATGAGTATCAGAATGGCATACGTGTCTGGAGCATATCTGTACTGTATCTGAAGTTTGAATCTGAATGAGTATTAGAATGGCATCCATGTCCGGAGCGTATCTGGACTGTATCAGAGAGCATATTGTTAATGGTAGTTGTTAATCTTATCCTGAAAAGGGTAAAATGTTAGCTGAAACACAAAGTTATGTTGTACGAAATGTATGGTGCAATATATGTGCTTTATCAATGTTTTATGATATATGGATATAATGTATGCGCATGTAAGCTGATTTGCTGTATTGCTGTCTGATTGAGGAAATCAAATCCCTGAAAACTGTCGGGGACATGCTGATCTTTCATGTCTGGAAGCTGAAGTACTGATTGTATTCTGTTGTGAGAGTAATGCCATATACTGCTTGGGGAATTTTACGATCTCTACTGGGGATTAATAATTTGAAGTTTTAGTTCCACTGGGGATCTAAATGACGTACTGTGGAGATTGCTCATAGAATAGCCTAAATACGTTTTCCTATCCTCTCAACCTATCAGTAATTGTCTTTCTCATTTTGTTTATTTGTAAACAGTAATTATGTTCAAATGCATATGTTCATTAATGAGTCATTGGACGTTTTTTTTGCAAATAAAACATGAGTGTAAAGAAAAAGACAAATAGTTTTCTGTACTTTCAAAGATATATCTTTGTATTGACTTTTAATAAGTATTTTTGTACAAAGGAGACAATCATTCTAGTAAGAGAATGCTGCCATAAAAAGCAAGAAAAACTTTATACAAAGAAAGATAGCTATGTGTAATAATCCCATGGGGTTCCCATTCTGTTATAGCCTTCGTATCTCCGAATATATTGTCTATTTGTTGCTTCGTCCGAAGATGATTGAATTGATCAGAAACTTCGAATTTGTCGGTGGAAGAGATTGTCCTCAAAGTGATCTGATGGGACATAGTCATACACTTTAATTCCCTCACTTTTGCCTGGACCGCCCTTTCGGGTTTTCAGTCCACCGGGAAACCCTTTTTTTCCCAAGTCACCTTTTCGGGTTTTCAACTTACCGGGTGTACGAATTTTTTATTTATTTTATCCCTAATTTTTGCCCGAACCTTTTGGTTCGCCAGGATGCCTTTTTTTGCTTAGGTGTGTCAACCTAGCGGGTCTCTTATGCGTAGTATCTTTTGACGATGTCCGCGTTCGCAGGGTGTGGCAGGTCTTCACCATCCATGGTGGTTAAGATCTTTGCCCCACCAGAGAAGATGTTCTTGATTACAAATGGCCCCTCATAGGTAGGAGTTCATTTGCCCCTGGGATTACTTTGTGGCAAGATAATGCGTTTGATCACTAGATCTCCAACTTGATATATTTGGCGTCTGACTTTCTTGTTGAAAGCCTTGATCATCCGTTTTTGATACATATGACCATGGAAAACAACAATAAGTCTCTTTTGATCAATTAAGTTTAGTTGATCAAGTCGAGTTTGGATCCAATCGTCTTCATTCAAACCTGCATCCTTCATAATTCTCAAAGAGGGGATCTGTTGTACCCCAAAATTTGCCCTCCCATATTCTTCAAGGTTTATCAAGAATCATCTTCAATTGGTTCAAGATTTCTCAAGGATTGCACAGTCCAAATGCCTCCTAAGCCAGTCAAAATTAGGGTTTTGGTTCTTTCAAGGAATTTGAGGTTTTCAATGGCTCAATCAAGTCCCATAGGCCTATATACATTGTCAAGCACCTACATGTCAAGTTTCAAGGCTCACAATGCCAATTTGCACAGTCAAAAGCCCTATTTGCTCTACAGTCAATTGCAGGGGCAAAATGGTCATTTTGTAGTCAAAAGTCAAAATTTTGGTCAACATCTTATTTTGAGCCCACAATCATCATTTGATCAAGTCTTGATCATGATTCCACAAGAATGGCTCAAAAATCATCAAGATGCAAAAGTTACTATTTTTGGACAGCAGAAAAGTCAACTGTATCGTGACCAAGGCATAACTTTTTCATGGTTCATCATAAAAATCCCATCCAATGCTCATTTTGAAGGGGATGACATTTCCTACAACTCATCTTCACATTCCAAGTCCAAGAAATGCTCTCACAAAAAGTTATCAATTTCTACATTATAGGTCAATTTCAAAAGTCAACAAAAATGCACTTTAAGTCAAAGACCATAACTTGAGATTGGTAAATCCAAATGACATGGGACCAAAGGCATTGTTTAAAGGACTTCAATAACTTTCCAAAATGTCGAAGAACATGTTCATATGATCAAAATTGAGCAAGATATGCATTGGAGAAGTTGGCAAATTTTTGTGAATTTGCAAAAGTCAACTTTGCTCAAAACACTTTGTTTTTGCTAATGGGCCTCAAATTCCTTCTTGAAACTTTATCCATGACTTATGCACGACCCATCAAGCCTATTTGAATTTATTTTCTTATTTTTATTAATTAATTGGATTTTTAATTGATTTTAATTCATTTAATTAATTTAAATTGTAGGAAATTCAAAGATATGGTTTTTCAATCTTTTTTTGAAGCATGAATGACCTAATCAAGCTGGAAAATTCGTGTGCAAATCAAAGGGACAAAAATCTCCAAGTTTGGCAAGTTTCTTCAATCAAAAAGATTCAAAAATATATGATTGCAAATCAAATATTCAAACCATTATTTCATGGATCTTTGCCCAAGGATTTAACCTAATTCTTTTCCTCTATAAGTACACAAGCCAACCCTAATGCCATGGACGTGATTTTGTTGCAGAAGAGGCCATAACAACATTGGAAAAAATCAAAGAAATTTGAAAACTGATTTCCACATTCCAACGTGATTCAAAGCATTTTATTGTTTCTAATACATTGCAGGGTTTCCCAGAGACATATTGCAATCAAAACCAAGTGCTAAAGCTCAAGAAATACGCAAGAACAGGCCCACGGTTTACTTCTCATGTCCATAATCGAAAATCATATTTTATGCATAATTAACATGTTTTAGTCATTGTTTTGCATTGCTTGAATCTATATAAAGCTAATGGTATTGGTTAATTGCATTATAATGCCCAGAATTACAAGTTACCATTGAAGAAATTTAGGGTTCTTGAGCTTCCAGATTAGGGCTTTACTGTCCAGGAAAAATTAGCACCTCTAATGCATATGGTTGGAATCGTCAAGGCCAGACGAACACAGTGATATACTCGCGAAATATTTATGATAAGCATGGAGCTAATCTCTATTTTTCATTGATGTAGGTTGTGGGGGTTAAAAACCCCCGTTATCTATTTGTTTTTTTACAGGCAAACAAAGAAGATGATGTGTTGTTAATATACCATTGGTTAGTTTAAATAGCGCGCATTTTTATTCCAGCATAATTGTATTTTTACATATTATATTCATTGCTCATTATAATAACAAAGGCGTTCAGTTGGCTCAGTGGATGGTGCGTTGGCTGGTAACCATTGGGACCTCGGTTCGATTCCCAGGTCCACCCAAAACTCTATAATATTTTTCTTAACGTGATTGCATGCAGGCTTCCCAACGTGTTCCATCATGAACCTCACGCTTCAGCATGCCAAGTGGCTGGCAAAGCAGATCTAAAGGCCAAAGATGAATGACTACCATGTTCCCAGTCAAGGCACGCGTGGACAAACTAGAAAGTCAAAGCAGGCTTGTGGCTTAATGGGCTTGGAATTTACAAACAAGCCTCCTCTTTGGGCCAACACCCCCCCTGGTTAATTATTTTTCTTTTTAGTTTCTTTTACTAATTATTATTATTAATTATTATAATTATTATTTAATTAACTTAATTAATATTTTCTATAATAAATTCAGACAACTAAAAAATGTAAATATTTTTATTATTTATTAATTTCACTCTACTTTTTGTAAATAAATACTAACAAATTAATTAGTTAATTAGGTTAAATATAACTTTTTTTCACAATAAATAAAATTAATATAGAAATTAGGGTTTTTACTAACTTGTGACTTTTTATTTTTATTTTCATTAAGACCTAAAAAACTAAAAAATACTTTTTCCTTTAATTAATTAATTAATTAGTTTTAGGTTTAATATTTAATTAATTGCAAAAAGGGCAGAATTCCATTCTTTTCTCAAAAAGGGTCAAAACCCTAAGACTTCTCTGATTTAATTTCTTTGCGCGCATTATATTTTTGATCATATTGATGTAACTGTTCCGAGAATGTAATAGCGTAATTAGGACTTTTATCGCTTTCTTTATTTTCCCGCAATTTACTTTCCGCACAATTATTAACTGTTAACTATGCATGACAAGACTTGCCTAAAAAATAAAATCAACTCGTAGCTCACCACAATACATGTGCAAAGATAATATAAATTGAACCTGACACACTCGCACATGCCACTCCTAGGGTACGCCTCACTTGGTTACCTCGAGGTGGTCATTGAGTATAGGGTGTTTTAGAGGTCGCCCTCCTGTCTAAAGATCCAAGTTGCCTCGAAACGGTTGCCTCGGATAAAAAAGGATCTAGGACATTAGGGTTACCGCTAAGGCGTCCTACTATTGCTTTGGTGACCACATGTCCCATATAATCGAATTGACCCGAATAACTCCAACGACGGTGCTACCTACTTCTCAATAGTGGGATAGTACTGTCTAAAGGATATTTACACAGCTTAATTCCTTAGAGTAGGTATATTTCTCCTGGGTACTTGCTCTTTCAAAACAAAAAAACAACTTTTCGCACCTACACTTTCAAAAAGTTTTCAAACAAACACTTCATACACTCTTGAGGACTGATACAAGAGTTAAGACGAAGTTTTCAAACAAACTTTTTCAAAACCCACAAACACAAGAAAAGCAAACAATTTTTGAAAACATAGTGAGCAAGTACCTAAGAGCCCGTGGATAACCACAGATAGAAAGGGTGCTAATACATTCCCTTTCTATAATCTACCTCCCGAACCGAGAAACATCTCGAAAAGGAATTTTGCTGTGCTTTTGTCCTTTCCTTGTTGGAGAATATAAAAGACGGTGGCGACTCTTGCTTACCGCGACATTTCGCGAACCAGCATTTCAAAACAGTCAGTTCTATTTCCACTGATCACAGAACTGGCGACTCTGCTGGGGATTAATAATAAGTGAGGTATACCTTAGGATTAGATCATTCTATGTTTTCAATTGTATGCTTTGTTTGCTTTAATATTGTGGGCTTGCATCGGAGTTTTCATAGATCCTAACCCGGATCTGGGGAATACCCTTTAGGTAGCAATAAGCTGTGAGGGACCTGTCCGGTGTAGACCGACACGGGTGAAGCAGTAGCTACGTTGGTGTGACACCTTGGTCTGTACCGATATCCCTTGTGTTGGAACGAGGAGAATATGGGTCTTCTGAGGAGTCATTAAGCACCAACCGACCTTAGAACCCTAAATTGACCTAACTTGGCCATAGAACAGTAGCAGTATGCTACACTCATTGAGGCTAAACTCTCGCGATGGTTCTGGCCATAAGAAAAGATTGCGAAGCTGGAGTTATGACCGATTGAGGGTAGTCAGTGATATTGAGATCCTCTAGAACCCGGTTACTATTTTCTAGGACAGGTCTTAACCAACGAAACTGAAAGAGGGTAGTACCTAAACTTCATGCTGGCCTAAACTCTAAGGGCTGTCTTGTGTGACTTGTGTGCCTTACCATGTTTGCCTTTTGTGAATACCTGTGGTGTGCTTTATCATAACATCATACCATCATAACATTGCATGCATCCTACATAAGGACTGACCCATTTCAAAGACAAGAGGGTTTCATCTTTGCTCTATTTTGTAGGACATTATGATGCCCGTGCGAAGGAATACTATCCGGCTCAACTTTGTTCACCCACCTGATTTGCTTAAAGAATTGGTTGATAGGATTCCAAATACTTCTTCCTTCATCAAGAAGCATGGTTCCCTTCTTGGTTTAGTCACTTCAAAGTGGGACCAACAGCTGATGAGTGTCCTGACCCAGTTTTATGATCCCCTATACCATTGCTTCACCTTTCAAGACTTCCAGCTGGTCCCTACCCTAGAAGAATTCTCTGATTTGCTTGGTATCCCTGTTTTGGAATAGACTCCATTCACTGGTTGGGAAAAGACTCTTAGACTTGAGGAGATTGCTGCAACCCTTCCCTTGACCAACAAAGAGGTAATGGATAACTGGGAGACTAGAAGCGGAGTTAAAGGCTTTTTGGCTAAGTTTCTGATTGGCAAAGCTAATAGTTTCTGAAATGACTTAGACTTCAGGGTGTACGAAGACATTCTGGCTCTCCTAATCTATGGTCTAGTATTGTTTCCAAATCCTGATACCTTTGTTAATGTCAATGCCATAAGGATCTTCATCTCTCGGAATCCTGTACCCACTCTCTTGGGTGATATCCTGCAACAACTCTATGCTCGTACTGCCCGAAGACGGGGAACTTTGTGGTGTTGTGCTCCTTTGTTAGTGAGGTGGTTTATTTCGCGCCTCCCTAAGTTCGTGCTGAAGAACAAAGAAGGAAGGGGCTGGGCTCATAGGTTAATGTCTCTCACTGATAATGACATCATTTGGACTCTCAGAGGTTTGGATGAGGTAGCTGTTATTGGTCGTTGCAGAGAGTATCCTAATGTTCCATTGATCGGTACCCAGGGAGGAATCTCTTATAATCCATGTTTAGCTCTCCGTCAGTTTGGAAGAGCCAGAAAAGCAGGGCCTCATGAGATGTTGGTACCTCACATCAGTTTTGAGTTTTAGGTAGACAGTGACGAGCTGCGTCGTAGATTCATCAGGGCTTGGGACAGAATTCACAAAGCTGACCCACATGAGTTGGGACCAAAGACCTCTCTACCTATGGAATCCTACTTCAGATGGGTCCGCATTCGTGCTCAGAAGTTAGGTATGCCGTACGAAGCTGTCAGGCCTATTATTCTTGAAATTCCTGATAGAGACGGGGTTCCTCCAACTGTTCTCCCTCCTCAGATACCCACTGATGTTGACACACTAAAGAGGTCTTGGGCGCAACTGCAAGAAGAATAGGATTCTTATCGGGAAAGGTTCAACGAACAAGAACAGAAAATCCAGAAGATGACCAAGCAATTGGAGAACGAGCGGATCTTGAATGACTACATCTGTACTGAAAAGAAGAGGCCATGGGAGCACTGATGGGCTTTGGATGTTTCTTTTACAGCTTTTATTTCCTTTTCAGTATTTTCATTCTTGTAACGCCTAAGGGCAATTTCTTGAAAAATTTAAAGTTTGAATCTAATAAAGTGCGTTTCCTTTTTGTCTACAAAGTTGAATCCCGATTGTCTTTGAAAATATAAATCATACGCATTTCATGTCATCATATGCATAACAGGTACTCTTTTTACAGGTCACTTATCTTCTTCGCTGTTTATTTCAGCAATCATCATGTCTTCTGAACCTACTACTGAACAAGCTATCAAGGCCCTCTAGGCCCAGAACGCCCAGTTCCAAGAGTTGGTCATGAGCTTAGCCCAGGGTCAACAGGAGTTGAAGACTCTGATTCTGAAGAAGAAGAAGAAGAGGAC
Organism: Vicia faba; assembly: GCA_948472305.1. Classification (NCBI taxonomy): domain Eukaryota; kingdom Viridiplantae; phylum Streptophyta; class Magnoliopsida; order Fabales; family Fabaceae; genus Vicia; species Vicia faba. The sequence continues at coordinate 793,988,330 of OX451736.1, read as the reverse complement.
TGTATTGTTCAACACTGGACGGAGGTTTGGAAATGGACTACAAAATGAAGCTGAGCTGACTACTTCCTCTGTAGGGAAGGACAATCCCCAAGAGAGAAGGGTTCCTAGTCCCGTGGTCTCCGACAACGAGACAGATTATAATGATGAACAGTACCCTCCTGCGGAGGACAAGTACAAATAGCTGGAGGACCGTTTAAGTGCTATGGAGATTCAACATGTGCCCGGGTTAGACTTTGGAGACCTAGGCTTATCCTCTGGGGTGGTGATCCCCCACAAGTTCAAGGCACCTGCTTTTGTAAAGTACGACGGAGCTTCCTGTCCTAAGCTGCATCTCCGATCGTATGTAAGGAAGATCCAACCTTACACTGCTGACAAGAATTTATGGATCCATTTCTTCCAGGATAGTCTTTCAGGGACTCAACTCGAATGGTTCTATCAGCTGGATGGAGCCAGTATTCGTAACTGGGAGGACTTGGCTACTGCGTTTTATAAGCAGTATCAGTATAATTCCGACCTTGCTCCTACGCGTACCCAACTCCAGGGTATGTCACTAGGGACGAGTGAAGGATTTAAGGAGTATGCGCAAAAGTGGAGAGACCTGGCTGGAAGGGTGCAGCCACCTTTGACAGACTGTGAGCTTGTTGATATGTTCTTGGGGACCCTGTATGGTCCTTTCTTCAACCATATGATTGGGAATTCTTCTGCTGGGTTTACAGATCTGATCTTAACTGGTGAGAGGATAGAAGCTAGTATCAAGTCGGGGAAGATACAAAAAGGTGCCTCCTCGAGTACTGAAAAGAAGCCCTTCAAGAAGGAATCTAGTGCTGTTTATGGTTCAAGGAGACAGAATAAACCAGAACGCCGCCAAGCTGTCAATGCGGTGGTAATTTCAAAGCCTGCTGCTGCTCCTCAGCAATATAACCAACCAAGGGGTGAGAGACCCAAAAGGCAGTACACTCGGCTCAGTATGACCCTGTCTCAGATATTGCTAGAACTACTGTCAACCAATCTGGTAACTGTCAAAGAAGCTCTGAAGATTGTGAACACAACCTCTCCAAAGTACAATCCCAACGCCCGTTGCGCTTATCACTCTGACAGCCCGGGGCATAACACAGATGATTGTTGGGCTCTGAAGAATAAGGTTCAGGACCTTATCGATGCTAAAGAAATAGAGTTTGAGGCGCCCGAAAGGCCCAATGTTGTGACTGCTCCCATGCCCAAGCATGGAGTGAATGCTGTAGAGGAAGATCTGTATGTAGCCTATGTGGATGAGATTGTTACTCCGTTGTTGACTGTCAAAAGGAACCTGTTGCTAGCCGGTTTATTTCCGAGATGTAGTAAAGGTTGCCATCTATGTTCTGTCTCACCTGCTGGTTGTCCTTTGTTAAAGTCAGGCGTCCAAAACCTGATGGACAACAAAGAGATATTGTTCGAGAAGATTGCTGTTCCTGCTATCCCTACTGAAGAAGTGTCCATTATTACTATTTTCAACAACCCTCCTAAGGCTCCTTCAAAAAAGCCTGTCAAAATCATGCCTGCTCAGAAGATTGCTCCTATAATCATCACTGTTCCAGGGCCCATCCCCTATACATCTGACAAAGCTGTCCCTTGGAACTATGGGGCAGATATTTATGTGCTTGGAGTAAAACAAGAGTTTGATACTAGTACTGGCGTCAGCAACATCACCGGGCCTGCTAAAGTCACTCGTAGTGGCAGGCTCTTCTCACCAGATATTGCTCCACCAGCTATTCAGAGACCTATTGTCATCACACCTGCAAGTGTGCCCACTTCCCTGCCTGACCAAGTTCCTATTTCTACCCCTGCTGCCGAGTCATCTGACTCTCGGGGCAAAGGGATTGCTACTGATATGCCTGCCCAGACGGAGGCACCAAAGACAACCACTGTTGAAGCTTCCCAGCAAGAGATGGAAGAGATTCTTAAGATTATCAAGAAGAGTGATTTCAATGTAGTTGAGCAGCTGGGGCACACCCCATCAAAAATTTCTATGCTATCACTGTTGTTGTGTTCAGAGGCCCATGCCAAGGCTCTGATTACCTTCCTGAAGACGGCCCATGTGCCACAAGAGACATCTGCTGATCAGTTCACTGATTGTGTGGCCAACTTAACTGCTGATAATGGTCTGGGTTTCTCCGACGCTGATCTGACTGCCAAAGGGAAGAACCATAACGATGCCCTGCATGTCTCCATTGAATGCAGGGGCACTACTCTTGCCCATGTGCTGGTTGACACTGGTTCCTCGTTGAACGTATTGCCCAAGAAAGCTCTAGACAGGCTGGATTGTGAGGGTTTAGAGCTCAAGCCAAGTAACATTGTTGTTCGGGCCTTTGACGGGTCCAAAAGGATGGTACATGGTGAAGTTGATATCCCAATCAGGGTTGGTTATCAGGTCTTTGATTCAACATTCTATGTGATGGACATCCGACCATCCTATTCTTGTCTGCTGGGTCGTCCTTGGATCCATAAGGCTGGAGCTGTGACCTCCACACTACATCAGAAGCTGAAATACCCGGTCAGAGGGAAGATTGTGACAATTCAAGGGGAGGAGGAATACATGGTCAGCCACCTTAACTCATTTCGGTACATAAAGATGGATGGGGAGTTCATTAAGACCCCCTTTCAACACTTTGAAGAGGTTCCTCAAACACTAGCGTCAGCTGAGACTGTGACTGAAGATTCTCCTTTGAAGATGGCTTCCTTAAAGGATGCCTGGGCTGTTATTGAGAAGGGTGAGTGTGCAAACTGGGGCCGACTTCCTGATTTCACTCCGAAGACTGACAAGTTTGGTTTGGGTTTCACTGCAGAAGCTCAGAGGGCTGTGCGTAGTGCAAGGATTGGAAGACCTCCTGTATTCATCACCAACCCGGGAGTAAATGCTATTGAAGAGGACGTGGAGGAATCTGAATTCGACAGCTGGATCTACCCAACAACCGACGGTGGACCGAACAACTGGACTGTGAAAGACTTCGTACCTATTACTTTTGTCACTCAGTAATGAACTCCTTTGTTTTGAATTTGTAACAAACAATATTTGTGGAACTTTATGGCCCGGTGTCTTACCCGGGGCACCGTGGCTTCATTTGTGAGGGCTTTTGTGTGTCATTTTCATATATCATTAATAAAAGCATTGGACATTTTTTGCATTTCAAATCTTGCGCTCCTTGTCTTTCTTTATTATATATTGCAAAACAACTATATTTACACACACTCACATATACAGGTTCCAATCCACTCTGGATCCCACTGGTAACGACTCTACTACTGCCAGTTATGACTTCGAAAATCGGATCAACTTAGCCGAAGACGAAGGTGAAGATGATTGCGAAGTGCCTGGTGAACTTGCAAGACTGCTACTCCAGGAAGAGAGGGCCATTCAGCCACATGAGGAGCCAATAGAAACGGTAAATCTGGGTACTGAGATAGACAGAAAGGAAGTCAAGATTGGTGCCAATCTGGAGTCTAGTGTGAAACAATGGTTGATTCAGATGCTGCATGACTATGTGGAAATCTTTGCCTGGTCTTACGAAGATATGCCTGGGTTGGATACTGATATTGTGGTTCATCACCTACCTATCAAGGAAGAATGCCCTCCGGTAAAATAGAAGGTCCGCCGTATGCGTCCAGAGATGTCCGAGAAAATCAAAGCTGAGGTTATGAAACAATTTGATGTCGGGTTTCTAGCAGTGACTTCTTACCCTCAGTGGGTTGCCAATGTGGTTCCAGTACCGAAGAAAGATGGTAAGGTCCGAATGTGTGTTGAGTACAGGGATTTGAACAGGGCGAGCCCTAAGGATGACTTCCCTCTGCCTCACATCGACGTTCTGGTTGACAATACTGCTCAGCATAAGGTATTCTCCTTCATGGACGGTTTCTCCAGTTATAATCAGATCAAGATGGCTCCTGAAGACATGGAAAAGACTACCTTTGTTACCCAGTGGGGCACCTTTTGCTACAAGGTCATGCCTTTTGGGTTGAAAAATGCTGGGGCAACCTACCAACGTGCCATGGTTGCTTTGTTTCATGACATGATCCATCATGAGATCGAAGTATATGTCGATGATATGATTGCAAGGTCCCAAACTGAGGAGGAACACCTTGACCATCTACAGAAGCTATTTGACCGTTTGAAATTGTACAAGCTGAGGCTGAACCCGAACAAGTGCACCTTCGGGGTGAGGTCTGGAAAACTGCTAGGCTTTGTCGTGAGTGACAAATGTATTCAAGTGGACCCTGCCAAAGTGAAAGCCATACAAGAGATGCCAGTTCCCAAGACAGAGAAAGAAGTCAGAGGCTTTCTAGGACGGCTAAATTACATTGCCCGATTCATCTCACACCTAACTGCTACCTGTGAACCAATCTTCAAGCTACTGAAGAAAGATCAAGTAGTACGTTGGAACGATGAATGTCAGGCCGCTTTCGAAAGAATCAAAGAGTATCTCCAAGAGCCACCCATTCTTATGCCACCGGTTGAAGGGAGACCTCTAATCTTATACTTGACAGTACTTGACAGCTCAATGGGGTGTGTGCTGGGGCAGCATGACGAGTCTGGCTGAAAAGAGCATGCTATTTATTACCTTAGCAAAACGTTTACCGACTGTGAGACCCGATACTCACTGCTCGAGAAAACTTGCTGCGCTTTAGTATGGGCTGCTCGCCGGATGAGACAGTATATGTTGACTCACACTACTCTGTTAATTTCAAAAATGGATCCAAAAAAGTACATCTTCGAAAAGCCTGCCTTGTCCGGAAGAATAGCAAGATGGAAAATGATCTTGACCGAATACGACATCCAGTACACGACTCAGAAAGCAATCAAGGGAAGTGTGTTGGCAGACCATTTGGCACATCAGGCAGTGGATGACTACCAATCTATGAACTTTGAATTTCCAAACGAGAATATCATGGTAGTAACTGATTGTGAAGTACCTGGACCGGATGAAGGACCCGAGGAAGGATCCCGATGGTCTATGCACTTTGACGGAGCCTCAAACGCTTTGGGTAACGGTATTGGCGCTGTGATCATATCTCCAAAAGGCACTCATACTCCACTTACCGCCCGATTATGTTTCAACTGCACCAACAACATGGCGGAGTATGAAGCGTGCATCATGGGTCTCCGAGCTGCAATTGACCTAAGGATTAAGCTTCTGAGTGTCTTCGGAGATTCCGCTCTTGTGATCAGTCAGATCAAAGGCGAGTGGGATACGAAACACCCAAATCTTATTCCTTACAAGGAGTATGTGTTGACATTGATTCCCCATTTCGAGGAGATAACCTTTGAACACTTCCCAAGAGAAGAAAATCAGTTGGCGGACGCGCTGGCTACGATGTCTTCTATGTTCAAAGTCAAATGGGACAACGAGGCTCCCCAGATCATCATTTGGAAATTGGATGAACCTGCACATTGCTGCGATCTTGAGACCAAAGAGGTAATAGGAAAGCCTTGGTATCATGAAGTGAAGAGGTACCTTGAAGCTCAAGAATACCCCGAGGGCGCATCTGTTAATGACAAGAAGTTTCTGAGAAGGTTCGCGGAAAAGTTCTTCCTCAGCAATGACATCCTCTACAAGCGAAACCATGATTCAACCCTACTGCGTTGTGTGGATAAGACTGAAGCAGAAAGGATCATGGCAGAGCTACATGAAGGTAACTTCGGAACTCATTCCAGTGGACACACCATGGCAAAGAAAATCCTTCGGGCAGGATATTACTGGTCCACAATGGAAGCCGACTGTTATCAACATTCTCGGACGTGTCACAAGTGCCAGATCTATGCAGATAAGGTGGACGTTTCTCCAGTTCCCTTGAACGTCTTGACATCACCTTGGCCTTTTGAAATGTGGGGCATTGATATGATCGGCGAGATCAGACCCACGGCATCCAACGGGCATCGCTTCATCCTAGTAGCGATTGATTACTTTACGAAGTGGGTTGAAGCAGCTTCCTATGCTACTGTAACCAAGAACGTCGTGGCACGGTTCATTCGGCATAACCTTATCTGTCGATATGGTGTACCAGAGAGGATCATTACGGACAATGGTACCAATCTTAATAACAAGATGATCACTGAGCTCTGCGAGCAATTCAAGATACAACACCACAACTCTTCTCATTACCGGCCGAAGATGAACGGGGCTGTAGAAGCAGCTAATAAGAATATCAGGAAGATTGTGCAAAAGATGACAGTAACCTACAAAGATTGGCACGAGATGTTACCGTTTGCTCTACACGGGTACCGTACCTCAGCACGGACGTCAACATGGGCAACACCCTTTTCCTTGGTCTATGGCATGGAGGCAGTCTTGCCCATTGAAGTTCAGATACCCAGGATGCAGGTTTGAGCGAAGATGACTGGATCCAGACTCGGCTTGATCAATTAAACCTAATCGACAAAAAGAGACTCACTGCTATTTGCCATGGTCAGACGTACCAAAAATGAATGATCAAGGCATTTAACAAGAAAGTCAGACGACAAGAGTATCAAGTCGGAGACCTGGTAATCAAGCGCATCATTCTACCTCAAGGTGATCCCAGGGGAAAATGGACCCCCACGTACGAAGGGCCATTTGTGGTTAAAAACATCTTCTCAGGAGGAGCGATGATTCTAACTACCATGGATGGTGACGACCTTCCTCACCCCGCCAATGCAGACATAGTAAAAAGATACTATGCATGATTAAAGACCCGCTAGGTCGACTGGCCTAGGAAAAAATAAGGGCTTCCCGGTGAACCAAAAGGGTTCGGGCAAAAATAAGGGATAAAATGAAAAAATATGTACACCCGGCAAGTCGAAAACCTGAAAAGGCGGCTGGGGCAAAAATGGGTATCCCGGTGGACTGAAAACCCGAAAGGGCGGTCCAGGCAAAAGTTAGGGATTAAAGCGTAATACTATGTCTCATTGGATCACCTTGCATCCAGACTTCGGTATCAACTATCAGGCTCGGACGACATCAACCAATCAGCTTCATCTTCAACTAAACAGCAAAGTGATGAGACGCTTGAAGACATAAAGGCGATAGCAGAGTTGGAACCCAGTGAGATTTTTTCACATAGCTGTTTTGTTTTCCTTTTCACAAAATTGTATAAACTCTAGGTTGTTCGGCAGCATTCTCTTACTAGGACGTCAACCTCTTGTATACAAAACGCCTATTTACAGGCAAATTCCAAAATCAATATAAATCCACTTTTCCAAACAAATTGCCAATTGTTTTTCCTTTATCTGTTTTGTTTTGCAAAGAACGTCCAATGTTCGTTTTTGATATATGCATTTGACATTAATTGCTAATCATAAATATTTGCATGCGAAATAAAGGGCTAATTACAGGTGACATCAGAAACAGGGGCAGTAAGATTGTCTAAGTGATCTAGTTGCTCTGTCCACCAAGGTGCCAAGGTAGGATCAGCTGAAGAATACGACCAAGATACCTTCACTCCCCGGGAGTAAGACAAATCAACAATACTCTCCCCAAGCAGAGTTGGTCTCCCATCATCCCCGAAAAGGCACAATATCTCCAGCAAGTCAGCAACACTCTCCCCAAGCAGAGTTAGTCTACTGTCAGCCCCAAAGAAGTTGGGTATCCCCAGAAGATCTCAATATTCTCCAGCAGAGTATACAAATATTCCTAGCAAGAACCCCCGGCAATCTTAATATTCCTCGACAGAAATATAAGATTGTTCCCCGACGGAATACCAGACACCCCAGTGGAGCCATTCCCCAGTGCAGTCCAAAAAGTTTCCCCAGGAGAGTTGAACCATCTCCCCAGTAGATTCTGGAAGCTTGTCCCCTGCAGAATACAAATATATCTCTCCCAGCCATATTCAGAGGTTATTCCCCACCAGAGCCTAACTGGGTTATCCTCAGCAAATTACAACGGAAAGATCATCCTCGGCGAAGTTCTTCCTATCCCCAGCGGAGTTCATCAAATCCCTCAACAGAGCTTATCAATGGAATCCCCCAGCGGAGTTATCGTTAAATTCTCAGCGAAGCATCTCTTCCCATAGAGTAGTTCCCCGCAGAGTAATCCCTCCATCAATTTTATTCCCCAACGGAGTCATCTTCTCCTACAGGTTTATTCTTGCAATCATCTTCATTCATCATCCCCAGCGGAAACGAAGAACTCGACTCTTCAACATCAACCCAGGATTTAACAAACTCCCCAGCGTTCGTCAAGGATTTATTTTCCTAGAAGAAAATACATTCATAAACATTTCACATTTCACATCTCCTATTTACATACATGATAAAGTGCATACGACACGATCTCATTTATTTTTGAGAACATCATGACATCATGCATTTCATACATCATGACATTGCATACGACTAATGTTTTGCCTTTTCAGGAAAAGGTCAATCTAAAGATGATTACCATCAACCTTTTGAAGTTCCAGATTCGATACCTGTATCTAGCCAGGGCATATTTGTGATCGACTGATTAGAGGTCTAAGCCTGTATCCATCCAGGAAAGCTATCTCGATCAACCTTTTGAAGTTTCAGATTCGATACCTGTATCTAGCCAGGGCATATCTGTGAGCGACTGATTAGAGGTCTACGCCTGTATCCAGCCAGGAAAGATATCTCGATCAACCTTTTGAAGTTCCAGATTCGATACCTGTATCTAGCCAGGGCATATCTGTGAGCGACTGATTAGAGGTCTATGCCTGTATCCAGCCAGGAAAGCTATCTCGACCAACCTTTTGAAGTTCCAGATTCGATACCTGTATCTAGCCAGGGCATATCTGTGAGCGATTGATTGTAGATCTATACCTGTAACTAGCCAGGAAAGTATCTGCATGAAGAGATCTACACCTGTATCCAGCCAGGAAAGCTATCTCGATCAACCTGTTGAAGTTCCAGATTCGATACCTATATCTAGCCAGGGCATATCTGTGAGTGATTGATTGTAGATCTATACCTGTAACTAGCCAGGAAAGTATCTGCATGATGAGATTGAAAATCAACACCTGAAACCAGACAGGAAAGCTACCTTTCTTTCTCCAGTATGCAAGTTCTCGCTAAGGAATCTCTTACGCGATTGACACCCTTGGATGGCATCTTTAAGCCCATCTCCACAACTATCAATTACATATCCAGGCGATATCTATAAGCCCATCCTCCTATCCATAATCTCTCCAAATGGCATCTGTAAGCCCATTCGCGACATTACATTGCTGATACTACGCTATGCGAGTGCAAATTTCTGGGCACTTTAGTGTTCAATCATCTTCCACCTTCGGATCACGAAAGGCACGCAAGCCAATCTACATCCTCAGGTCTAAGAAGATTGAACAGGGGCAACTGTTGTACCCCAAAATTTGCCCTCCCATATTCTTCAAGGTTTATCAAGAATCATCTTCAATTGGTTCAAGATTTCTCAAGGATTGCACAGTCCAAATGCCTCATAAGCCAGTCAAAATTAGGGTTTTGGTTCTTTCAAGGAATTTGAGGTTTTCAATGGCTCAATCAAGTCCCATAGGCCTATATACATTGTCAAGCACCTACATGTCAAGTTTCAAGGCTCACAATGCCAATTTGCAGTCAAAAGCCCTATTTGCTCTACAGTCAATTGTAGGGGCAAAATGGTCATTTTGCAGTCAAAAGTCAAAATTTTGGTCAACATCTTATTTTGAGCCCACAATCATCATTTGATCAAGTCTTGATCATGATTCCACAAGAATGGCTCAAAAATCATCAAGATGCAAAAGTTACTATTTTTGGACAGCAGAAAAGTCAACTGTATCGTGACCAAGGCATAACTTTTTCATGGTTCATCAGAAAAATCCCATCCAATTCTAATTTTGAAGGGCATGACATTTCCTACAACTCATCTTCACATTCCAAGTCCAAGAAATGCTCTCACAAAAAGTTATCAATTTCTACATTACAGGTCAATTTCAAAAGTCAACAAAAATGCACTTTAAGTCAAAGACCATAACTTGAGATTGGTAAATCCAAATGACATGGTACCAAAGGCATTGGTTAGAGGACTTCAAGACCTTTCCAAAATGTCCAAGAATATGTTCATATGATCAAAATTGAGCAAGATATGCATTGGAGAAGTTGGGAAATTTTTGTGAATTTGCAAAAGTCAACTTTGCTCAAAACACTTTGTTTTTGCTAATGGGCCTCAAATTCCTTCTTGAAACTTTATCCATGACTTATGCACGACCCATCAAGCCTATTTGAATTTATTTTCTTATTTTTATTAATTAATTGGATTTTTAATTGATTTTAATTCATTTAATTAATTTAAATTGTAGGAAATTCAAAGATATGGTTTTTCAATCTTTTTTTGAATCAAGAATGACCTAATCAAGCTGGCAAATTCGTGTGCAAATCAAAGGGACAAAAATCTCCAAGTTTGGCAAGTTTCTTCAATCAAAAAGGCTCAAAAATATATGATTGCAAATCAAATATTCAAACCATTATTTCATGGATCTTTGCGCAAGGATTTAACCTAATTCTCTTCCTCTATAAGTACACAAGCCAACCCTAATGCCATGGACGTGATTTTGCTGCAGAAGAGGCCATAACAACATTGGAAAAAATCAAAGAAATTTGAAAACTGATTTCCATATTCCAACGTGATTCAAAGCATTTTATTGTTTCTAATACATTGCAGGGTTTCCCAGAGACATATTGCAATCAAAACCAAGTGCTAAAGCTCAAGAAATACGCAAGAACATGCCCACGGTTTGCTTCTCATGTCCATAATCGAAACTCATATTTTATGCATAATTAACATGTTTTAATCATTGTTTTGCATTGCTTGAATCTATATAAAGCTAATGGTATTGGTTAATTGCATTATAATGCCCAGAATTACAAGTTACCATTGAAGAAATTTAGGGTTCTTGAGCTTCCAGATTAGGGCTTTACTGTCCAGGAAAAATTAGCACCTCTAATGCATATGGTTGGAATCGTCAAGGCCAGACGAACACAGTGATATACTCGCGAAATATTTATGATAAGCATGGAGCTAATCGCTATTTTTCATTGATGTAGGTTGTGGGGGTTAAAAACCCCCGTTATCTATTTGTTTTTTTACAGGCAAACAAAGAAGATGATGTGCTGTTAATATACCATTGGTTGGTTTAAATAGCGCGCGTTTTTATTCCAGCATAATTGTATTTTTACATATTATATTCATTGCTCATTATAATAACAAAGGCGTTCAGTTGGCTCAGTGGATGGTGCGTTGGCTGGTAACCATTGGGACCTGGGTTCGATTCCCAGGTCCACCCAAAACTCTATAATATTTTTCTTAACGTGATTGCATGCAGGCTTCCCAACGTGTTCCATCATGAACCTCACGCTTCAGCATGCCAAGTGGCTGGCAAAGCAGATCTAAAGGCCAAAGATGAATGACTACCATGTTCCCAGTCAAGGCACGCGTGGACAAACCAGAAAGTCAAAGCAGGCTTGTGGCTTAATGGGCTTGGAATTTACAAACAAGCCTCCTCTTTGGGCCAACACCCCCCTGGTTAATTATTTTTCTTTTTAGTTTCTATTACTAATTATTATTATTAATTATTATTATTATTTAATTAACTTAATTAATATTTTCTATAATAAATTCAGACAACTAAAAAATGTAAATGTTTTTATTATTTATTAATTTCACTCTACTTTTTGTAAATAAATACTAACAAATTAATTAGTTAATTAGGTTAAATTTAACTTTTTTTCACAATAAATAAAATTAATATAGAAATTAGGATTTTTACTAACTTGTGACTTTTTATTTTTATTTTCATTAAGACCTGAAAAACTAAAAAAATACTTTTTCCTTTAATTAATTAATTAATTAGTTTTAGGTTTAATATTTAATTAATTGCAAAAAGGGCAGAATTCCATTCTTTTCTCAAAAAGGGTCAAAACCCTAAGACTTCTCCGATTTAATTTCTTTGCGCGCATTATATTTTTGATCATATTGATGTAACTGTTCCGAGAATGTAATAGCATAATTAGGACTTTTATCGCTTTCTTTATTTTCCTGCAATTTACTTTTCAAGGGTTATGTTTTTGGCGATGTAAATACCCGACGCCTTGTATTAGCGTAGATTCACTTTCCGCAATTTACTTTCCGCACAATTATTAACTGTTAACTATGCATGACAAGACTTGCTTGAAAAATAAAATCAACTCGTAGCTCACCACAATACATGTGCAAAGATAATATAAATTGAACCTGACACACTCGCACATGCCACTCCTAGGGTACGCCTCACTTGGTTGCCTCGAGGTGGTCATTGAGTATAGGGTGTTTTAGAGGTCGCCCTCCTGTCTAAAGATCCAAGTTGCCTCGAAACGGTTGCCTTGAATAAAAAAGGATCTAGGACATTAGGGTTACCGCTAAGGCGTCCTACTATTGCTTTGGTGACCACACATCCCATATAATCGAATTGACCCGAATAACTCCAACGACGGTGCTACCTACTTCTCAGTAGTGGGATAGTACTGTCTAAAGGACATTTACACAGCTTAATTCCTTAGAGTAGGTAGATTTCTCCTGGGTACTTGCTCTTTCAAAAAAAAAAACAACTTTTCGCACCTACACTTTCAAAAAGTTTTCAAACAAACACTTCATACACTCTTGAGGACTGATACAAGAGTTAAGACGAAGTTTTCAAACAAACTTTTTCAAAACCCACAAACACAAGAAAAGCAAACAATTTTTGAAAACATAGTGAGCAAGTACCTAAGAGCCCGTGGATAACCACGGATAGAAAGGGTGCTAATACCTTCCCTTTCTATAATCTACCTCCCGAACTGAGAAACATCTCGAAAAGGAATTTTGCTGTGCTTTTGTCCTTTCCTTGTTGGAGAACATAAAAGACGGTGGCGACTCTTGCTTACCGCGACATTTCGCGAACCAGCATTTCAAAACAGTCAGTTCTATTTCCACCGATCACAGGATCCGAACCTCAATAGGCAAGACAACCTCCATTCCGTAAACCAAAGAAAGGGTGTTGCCCCAGTTGATGTGCGAGCCGTGGTACGGTACCCGTGGAAAGAAAATGGCAGCATCTCATGCCAGTCCTTGTAGGTGACTGTCATTTTCTGTATGATCTTTTTAATGTTTTTATTTTCAGCTTCAACGACACCATTTATCTTTGGGCAATAGGGGGATAAATTGTGATGCTGAATTTTGAACTGCTCGCACAAGGCGGTGATCATAGTATTCTTAAGGTTTGTACCATTATCAATGATGATCCTTTCTGGGATACCGTACCGGCAAATGAGATTCTGCTTGATGAAGCGGGCAACAACATTCTTAGTAACGGATGCGAAGGAAGCTGCTTCGACCCACTTTGTGAAATAATCAATGGCCACTAGAATGAAACGGTGTCCATTGGAGGCTGTAGGCTTGATCTCCCCAATCATATCGATTCCCCACATAGCAAAGGGCCAAGGAGCCGTCAAGACATTTAGAGGAACCAGAGGTACGTGCACCTTGTCCGCATAAATTTGACACTTATGACAGGTCCAAGAGTGTTGATAGCAGTTTGCTTCCATGGTAGACCAATAATAGCCTGCCCGTAGGATTTTCTTTTCCATCGTATGCCCACTGGAGTGGGTGCCAAAAGTACCTTCGTGTAATTCAGCCATGATCTTTTCAGCTTCAATCTTATCCACACACCGGAGCAGAATGGAGTCATGATTGCGTTTGAATAGGATGCCATTACTCAGGAAGAACTTAGCAGAGAACCTCCTTAAGAACTTTTTATCATTGATTGAAGCTCCTTCTGGATATTCTTGAGCCTCGAGATACCTCTTGACTTCATGAAACCAAGGCTGGTCCACTACTTCTTCAATATTAATCTCGTGATAGTGTGTTGGTTCGTCCATTCGTTCAATGGTGATCTGGGGAGCCTCGTTATCCCAATTAAGTTTAAACATAGATGACATTCTGGCTAGAGCATCTGCTAGCTAATTTTCTTCTCGCGAGAAATTCTCGAAGGTGATCTGCTTAAAATGTGGTAGCAATGTCAAGACATGTTCTTTGTAAGGGATAAGGTTTGGGTGCTTGGTGTCCCATTCTCCTTTGATCTGACTGATGACCAAAGCTGAATCTCCAAACACATCTAAAGATTTGATTCCCAAGTCTATGGCAGCCTTGAGACCAAAGATGCATGCTTCATACTCCGCCATATTGTTTGTACAATTTAAGCAAAGTCTGGCAGTAAAGGGAGTGTGACACGCTTCTGGAGATATGAGTACAGTGCCGATACCATTACCGAGTGCATTGGATGCCCCATCAAAGAACAGGGTCCATAGGGATCCTTGTTCAGGCCCGTCATATGGTCTGATCTCTTCACAGTTGTCTAATGTCATGATGTCTTCATCCGAGAATTCAAATTTCATGGACTGATAATCTTCTACAACTTGATGAGAAAAATGATCAGCTAGCACACTGCCCTTTATAGCTTTCTGGGTAGTTTACTTTATGTCATATTCTGTTAGGATCATCTGCCATCTAGCTATCCTCCCAGACAGAGCAGGCTTTTCAAAGATGTACTTTATCGGATCCATCTTAGATATCAACAAAGTGGTATGAGTCAACATATATTGTCTTAGCCGGCGAGCAGCCCATGCCAGAGCGCAACAAGTTTTCTCGAGCAGTGAATATCTAGTTTCACAGTCGGTAAACTTTTTGCTCAGGTAGTAAATAACGTGCTCTTTTCGTCCAGACTCGTTATACTGCCCCAATACACACCCCCATTGAGTTCTCTAAAACGGTCAGATACATGATCAGTGGTCTTCCCTCGACTGGTGGCATCAAAACAGGAGGCTCTTGTAAGTACTCTTTGATATTGTCAAAAGCAATCTGGCATTCATCATTCCATCTAACTACTTGATCTTTCTTCAATAGTTTGAAGATTGGCTCACAAGTAGCTGTTAGGTGAGAAATGAATCTGGCAATATAGTTCAGGCGTCCCAAGAATCCTCTGACTTCCTTCTCGGTACGAGGAGAAGGCATTTCTTGTATCGCTTTAACCTTGGCAGGATCAACCTCGATGCCTTTGTTGCTGATAACGAATCCTAAGAGTTTACCGTACCGGACTCCGAATGTACACTTGTTTGGATTCAATCTTAACTTGTACTCCTTCAATATCACAAACAACTTTTGCTAGTGATAAAGGTGCTCCTTTTCAGTTTGTGATCGGGCTATCATGTCATCTACATAGACCTCTATCTCATGATGTATCATATCATGAAATAAGGCTACCATGGCGCATTGATAGGTTGCCCCAACATTCTTTAGTCCGAATGGCATCACTTTGTAGCACAATATGCCCCACTGTGTGACAAATGTAGTTTTCTCCATGTCCTCAGGTGCCATTTTGATTTGGTTATAACCTAAGAATCCGTCCATGAAGGAAAGTACTTTGTGCTGGGCTGTATTGTCAACCAGGATATCGATGTGGGGAAGTGGAAAATCATCTTTAGGGCTGGCCCTGTCTAAATCTCTATAATCCATGCACATTCGTACTTTGCCGTCCTTTTTAGGCACGGGAACAATGTTGGTAACCCATTAAGGATAGGAAGTAACAGCCAAAAATCCAGCATTGAACTGTTTCATGACTTTCGCTTTGATCTTCTCTGACATGTCAGGTCTCATGCGGCAGACTTTTTGTTTCACTGGTGGACAATCTTCTCTTGTGGGTAGACGATGTACCACGATGTCTGTATCAAGTCCTGGCATGTCTTTGTATGACCAGGCAAAGATCTCAACATAATCATGCAATAGCTGAATTAGACGCTCCTTGACACTCGGCTCTAGATTGGCACCCACCTTGATTTCTTTTTTATCTCCCTCGGTACCCAAGTTGATTGTATCCAACGGTTCCTCATGAGGCTGAATAGCTCTTTCCTCTTGTTGTAGTAGTCTGGCCAATTCCCCTGGTACTTCACAATCTTCCTCACCTTTGTATTCGACTTGGTAGATTAGATCTTCAGAGTCACTAAAGGCCATAGCAGTATCGTTACCCATGGGATCCAGAATGGAGGGGTACCTGCATTTGTGAGTGTGGGTGTGTGTAAGGGTATAGCCATCTTTAAACAATAAAATGTAAAAGAAAGACAATGAGCACAAAAGGTTTCTATGTGGAAAAACGTCCATGATTCATTGAATGTCATATGAAGATGAAATAAAAACCCTTACAAATGGACCATTGTGCCTCGGGTAAGACACAAGGTTTTTAATGTGCAAATTGTTTACGAATATTACAAGTCCAACAGAAATGTAAAAGATAAATTACTGAGATATGAAAGTTATTGGGACAAAGTCTCTGGCTTCCCAATTGCGAAGTCCTCCGTTGACAGTAGGAAATATCCAATCTTCCAAGCTGCCATCTTCTTCACCATCTTCTACCGCGTTGACCTCTCGATTACTAATCTTCTAAGGTGGCCCTCCAGCACGGGCACGACGCACAACCTTCTGAGCATTTGAAGTAAACCTTAAGCCAAACTTGTCAGATTTATACGGAATGTTTGGAAGCTTCCCCCAGATGGTGCATCCACCCTCCTCTACTACCGCCTTGGCGTCCTTTAGAGATGACATCCGAAGCGGAGATCTTGTGATCTTGGGGATCGGGGATACCGCCTTGGTTACCGCTACCTCTTAAGAGACCTCTTCGAAATGTTGAAAAGGAGTTTCAATGAACTCGCCATCCAATTCCACATACCGGAAAGAATTTAGGTGGCTAATCATGTACTCTTCCTCTCCGTGGACAATGATAATCTTTCCATGGACCGGGTACTTCAGCATCTGGTGTAGCGTAGAGGTGACAACGTCGACATTATGGATCCAGGGCCGTCCTAACAGACAGGAGTAAGAGGGGCAGATGTCCATTACATAGAAGGTCGAGTTGAAAGTCTGAGTTCCCACTTTTATGGGGATGTCCACCTCCCTGTGGACCATCCTCTTTGAGCCATCAAATGCTCTCACAACTATGTTACTGGGTTTCAAAGTCAGCCCTTCGCAATCCAATCTGTCAAGAGCTTTCTTTGGTAAAACGTTCAAAGATGAGCATGTGTCCGCCAAGACATGGGCCAGAGTCGTTCCTCTACACTCCAAAGAGACATGTAATGCCTCGTTGTGCTTTCTCCCTCTCGGTGTCAAATCAGCATCAGAGAAACCTAGGCCGTTATGAGCTGTCAAACTGGCCCCACAATCTTGGAATTGGTCAGCAGACGTCTCTTGTGGCACATGGGCTGTCTTCAGGAACTTTACCAGAGCTTTCGCATGTGCCTCAAAACACAGCAGCAATGCTAGCATGGAGATCTTGGAGGGAGTTTTCCCCAACTGTTCAACCACGTCATAGTCACTCTTCTTTATTATCCTCAGGATCTCCTCCATTTCCTTCTTGGAGGTTTCGGGGATAGCTAGTGGTTGAGCCTTCGTCTGGACAGGCTCTTCTTGAATACTTTTTCCTCGAATTTCAGCAGTAGAAGTGTTGGTAGGGATAACAGCAGGGGTCTTTTCGTCTTTGTCGGTAGGTGCACTTGCGGATATGATTATTGGTACAAAGGTAATCTTCGGAACAACCACGGGTCCAAAAACTGCCTTTGGAGGGGCAATCTCTGGAGAGAAGATTCTACCGCTACAGGTAATCTTACTAGTTCCGGCAATATTGCTAATGTCAGAATCTTCTTTTTCGGAGTTCACTTCTTTGGCGGTCATCCCATCTTGTTTAATACCATGGTAGTAGATTTCTCCACCGTAATTCCATGGTACTGTTTTATCTGATTCATACGGGACCAGCCCGGGCATTGTGATTATGAGAGGAGCGGTTTTCGGAACCGATGTAATCCTAACAAGTCTTTTGGGGACCCTGGAAGAATTGGCAGAGATGGTTATGATTAAAACGTATTCAACAGGAACAGGTGAAACATGAGCATTTTCAAACAGAATTTCTTGGTTGTCTATCAAGCGTTGAATGCCTGTCTTCAACAGAGGGAAATCAGTTGGTGAGGATAAGCAAAGATGACAGTCTTCATTACAACCTGGAAATATACCAACTTTCAACAAGTTTATCTTAATGATCGGGAGCGGAGTCAAGAGTTTATCCACAGTAGCAACAAATAAATCTTCTTCGATAGCATTGGCGTTGTGACCATGCCAAGGCATAGGAGCGGAAATGACATTTGGTTTCTCGGGCGCATCAAACTCAATTTCTTTTGCATCTATAAGGTCTTGAATTTTGTTTTTCAAGGCCCAACAATTGTTAGTGTCGTGACCCGGACTTTCGAAATGATATGCGCATCTGGCATTTGGGTGATAATGAGGGGACGCCGTGTTGGGATTCTTCGGAGCTTCTTTTAAAGTTGCCAGATTAGATTTCAGAAGATGTGGTAAAACCTGGGCTAGAGTCATATTAATTCTGGTGAATTGTCGGACTAGCCTTTCCACCCTTGATTGGTTACTTCTTAGTTGATCAGATGTAGGTTTTGGGATCATAATGGCCCCTACCATTGGTCGGTGCTCAGCTCTCCCTTGGTTCCTTTGTGGATAAACAGCAAACACCTTCTTCTTTCCTGTGAACGGCTTTCTCACAGCCGTAGAGGCAGATGAATCCTTCTGAATCTTTCCACTTTTTATGACAGCTTCCACCGTCTCTCCGGTTAATATTAACTCAGTAAATCCAGCAGATGAACTCCCAATCAAATGGTTGAAGAAAGGGCCCGATAGAGTGCCTAAGAACATATCCACCAACTCCCTTTCAGACAGAGGGGGTTGCACTCTCCCAGCTAGATCTCTCCATTTCTACGTGTAATCTTTGAAACCCTCATTTGAAACCATAGCCATACTCTGAAGTTGAATACGGGTAGGCGCCAAATCTGCATTATACTGGTATTGTTTATAGAAAGCTGCAGCAAGATCTTCCCAGTTGTGGACGTCGACCCTTTCTAGTTGGTAAAACCAATCGAGTTGTGTTCCGGATAAACTATCTTGGAAAAAATGCACCCACAGGTCTTTATCGGTAGAATGCGGCTGAATCTTTCTCACGTATGATCGGAGGTGCATTTTAGGACACAACACCCCATCATATTTCACAAACAACTGTACTTTGAACTTTGGCGGGATCACAATTCCTGACACTGGCCCCAATTCTTCAAAGTCTAGACCTGGTACCCTTTGTATTTCCGCAGCGCTTAAACGCTCTTCAAGATGTTTGTATTTATCATCAGCCGGAGGATATTGTTCCTCTGAGTAGTCTTCCTCTTCTTCCTCCTCTTCAGATTCTGACGGAACCGTTGTTTCTTTTCCTTTTCCTTCTCCTTCCTCGAAAGTGGTTGCAAAATTCAAAGTTCTTCTAGTTTGTCCCTGAAATCTTCTCCCCATATTCAAAACCCCAGTGGCTTTCTTTGTTTTCTTCTTTCTTTCTTCAGCTAACAGAGTCTTCAACTCATCTTGCCCCTTGGCTAGGGTCATGAGTAACTGTTGAAACTGCATGTTTTAAGCTTGAAGATCTTTGACCGTCTGTTCGAGATCCATATTACTGAAATAAACAGTAGAGAGATGAGGAAACTCGTTGTAAAAGACCTGTTTATGTTATGATGAATGATATGTATACATGCAATTCTTTCAAGGATTTAAAAAAATTCAAATTTGTTTTAAACAAAAAGAAACACACGTTATATTAATAAGATAGAGTTTGAGTACATCAATGCCCCTTGGGCAAAATAATACAACACTCTAAGATAAAAAAGTAGCGCGCATCCTCTTTGGTGCTATGTAGGCATTTAGAGTCTGCTCCTCATGAAGTAGCCTAGTGAGTTCCAAAACCTTCTTCTCGCTCGCGTAGAATTGGGCTTCGAAAGTATCTCGCTCTCCTTTGAGCTGTATCCAATCCCTTTGTAGGTCTTCAAGAGATGTGGGCATGTCAGGGTGTAGGATAGTGTATAGAACTTCTCCTTCCTTAACAGGCTCCATAATCACCGGGAGAATGGAAGGATAAGGCATTATAAGACTTTGAGCGCGGGTTCGTACCCACTTGAATTAAGGCTCAAGAGGGATGTAATTCTTGTGTCCCAAAGTCTTGCTATCCACCTTGTTTAGCATCCTCCAAATCTCGGATGAATCTCTGGCGAAGACCTTGATCGTCGTTGTCGTAGTCGAATACCAAGCTTTGAATCAACATCTCATGCGGGCCATCCCTTCGGGCATAACCAAACTGTCTTAGAGATAAGCATGGGTTGTAGGTGATGCCTCCCCTAATTCCAATTAGAGGGTCATTAGGGAATTCCCCACAACGGTCAACAATTATAACATTCTCTTTGGATCGAGAGCACCAATAAATATCTGAATGTTTGAGCGTCATTAACCTTTGTGACCACCTTAATCCTTGCTCATTCTTTAAGACTGATTAGGGAAGATGAGAAATAAACCATCTTGCTAGGAGGGGAGTGCAACACATAAGGACACCTCTTTTCCTCATTATACGAGTGTGAAAAGAGTGTAGGATATCCCCTAGTAATGTAGGCACCAGATTGCGTGACATGAAGATTTTGATGGCACTCACATCTATGAGTTGGTCAGGATTAGGGAACAAGACCATCCCATAGATAAGAAGAGCCACACTCTCCTCAAAATCTTGCAAGTCTAGGGAATTCCAACAACTTTGGGCTTTCTCAAACAAAAACTTTGCTAAGAAACCTTTGACACCACTTCTAGTCTCCCAATGAGTTGTGACATCAGATGAGTGCAAGTGTAGAGCTTGAGCAATCTCTTCTGGCTTTGGATCTCTTTCCGTACCGTTGAAAGGTAGTTGATTGAGAATAGGAATTCTCAAGAGTTGAGAGAATTCTTTCAAAGTGGGCACAAGCTGATAGTCAGGAAATGTGAAGCAATGATGCAAAGGATCAAAGAACTGTAAGAGCACTTTCATCATATCCTCCTCTGTGTTAGAGGTGACCAAGTTGAGTAAACGACCATGCCTCTCGATGAATGGAGAATTCTCAGAGATCCTTGAAGCTAGCTCCTTGAGTTGTGGAGGAATTCTTACAAGATTGATTTGGATAGTTTTCCTGCGAAGTGAATCCATATCCTACAAAACAAGAACAAAGATGAATCTCCAAAATCCTTGAAATGGTTAGTGGATGCATATGATGTTCATGATGTCCATGATGTTATGTATAAGTATGCATATACAAGCAAATCAAACAAGTTCTTAGTTTAGGCTTGCACGGGGTTTTATAGGTAAGTACCCTCTTGAAGTTTAGTTGGCTCAACCTGTCATAATAATAGTAACCGGGTTCTAAGGAGCTCAAAATCACTAGATTGTTTCCTTGGTCATTGTTTCAACTCAAGCCTCTTTAATGGCGATCGAAATATCCCAAGAAACCAAACCTCAATGAGTGTAGTATCGAGTATCTACCAACTTTGGACTGCACCAAAGCCAGTCATCTCACTACATCCTAAAGGCCAAGTTGGTCAAGTAAAGGGTTCTAGAAGTTCATTAGTGCTTCATGACATCACTCAGCAGCCCCGTATTCTCTTTGATTAACTCAAAGGCTACCGGTACCCACAAATATGTCACATTAACATAACTATTGCTTAGACCATGTCGGTATACCCCACACAGTTTCCACAACGTATTGCTATTTACCTATAATGTTTCCCAAATCCGGGTGGAGGATTCAAACCCAAACAAAGAACCATAATGTAAAGCAAACAAGTCAAACAATGTAAGCAAGTAAATGTGATCTAAACCCTAAGGTAACCCCACTTCTTATTTCGTCCCCAGCAGAGTCGCCAGTTCTGTGATACGGTGGGAGAACTGACTTGAGGGTTTTTGCAATTTATCGCAAATGTTGCGGTTTAGCAAGAGTCGCCACCGACTTTTCTTTTATCCAAAAGGAAATGTGAAAAAGCACAGGAAAGACCTTTGAGATGTTTTCTTGAGTTCGGGGGGTAGATTATGAAAAGGGAAGGTATTAGCACCCTTTTCATCCATGGTTTTCCATGAGCTCTTAGTTACTTGCTTAGATCACTTGCTTTTGTTGTTTGAAAATGTGTTCGGCGTGGTTTTGAAAGTATTTTGTAAAAGAGGCCATTCGTTTAGGCAATCTTTGTAATGATTCTCGTTCGTAAGAATGTATACAAAGATGTTTGTCTTTTTTGAAAATGTTTTCAATATTTGTAAGATGTTTTTGAAATGTGCATGTTTGTTTTTAAAATAGCAAGGATTGTTGTTTTGAAATAGAGCAAGTAACTAGAAGTAATCTACCTACTCAAATGTCTTTATTATGCATTTTCTATTCCTTTGACATTGTTGTCTTACCATTGGTTTGGTAAGCAACCCTATCTTTGGATGTAAACAAGACAGGCGTGGGTCATCGTATAACCATGATTAGCAATGTTTGCAAAGTATCTTAGAATTTGGAGGGGCCAAGATCATTTTGTAAGGCAACTATTTGAATATCGTCATCGAGGGACTATGATCTTTACGTTTGTTTGTTTTGCCAAGATACTTCGCATGCGTAATATGGCCATTTTTGTTTTAGGCAACTAAGTGGAGAAACCCTAAGGATGCTTGTGTGCAAGTGTGTTTGATTCGCATGCATTTAGTCTTTGATTAGGGGTTGTCTACTTGTTGATTTTATCTTGCCATACATTTCCTATTTTACTAGCAAGCATACAAAAATAATAAAATGAAAAAAAGATAAAACCCTACACTATTACAACCATATCGAATAGCATGAAATTATAAAGGCAAAAATAAAATAAAGGTAAGAAGAAAAAAAAAGAAAGAAAAAAGGTCTTTCGATTCAGGTAGGAACACCCTTCGATTCTGTGTTCTTTGGTTTCCTTCGATTTGGGGTCTGGAGTCAGTGGAGTCATGCCCTTTAATTTTCCTTTGTCTCCTTTGACTGGGGGTTGGAGTCAATGGAGTCATGCCCTTCGATTTTCCTTTGTCTCCTTCGACTGGGGGTTGGAGTCAATGGAGTCATGCCCTTCGGTTTTCCTTTGTCTCCTTCGACTGGGGGTTGGAGTCAGTGGAGTCATGCCCTTCGATTTTCCTTTGTCTCCTTCGACTGGGGGTTGGAGTCAGCAAGGTTCTATCTTTAGTTTGAGGCTTGGAAACGGAAAGGTTATGGATTTCGTCTGAGGCCTGGAAACAACAAGGTTCTGGCTTTTCCACAGGCTCCTTGCTGACTCCTTGTAAGCATATTAGGCCCTCAAATTGTGATTCGAAAGGCTTGTGCAGCTAGCCAATCGAAGGGTATAACAAACCTGTCTCAAGTTCTTAAAATGCAACATCCAAACATAACTACAGTCCAGGGGTTAGCACAAAAACCAATGGGTCTCAAAGTCCAAAGTATAACTAATTAAGGTTGAGTTTTCAGCATATGGGCAGTCAGAATCTAATGCTAAAACATGGTCTAGAAATATCTGCATTTTTCTTTATTGGCGTGTGCATATGATGTTTAAATGAAAGAGTTCCAAGTTTAGAGAGAACTTACCTCTTGAAGTGTTTAACCGAAAGAGTTGTAGGTGACTTCTTTGATGGTGGAGGGAGATTTGCAGGGATCTTCCTGAAGCTAGTTCTGTTACTGCTTGGTTTGGGCAGTCACTGAATCGAAAGAGAGTATATGATGGTGATGCGTGAATCGAAGGTGGCTACAGTTTAGGGGAAGTGAATCGAAAGGTACACTACTGAGGCTTTTTTTTATGAAAAAAATCTTAGAGTTTTGAAGGTTTGAGAATGTTGGAGAGTTTGAGAATATGGGAGAGTTTGAGAATATGGGAGAGTTTGAGTGTTTGAGGATTTTTTTGATTTTTTTCTCTAGCAAAAATCTGGACCCTTTCTTTGTCAATGGTTTCTCTATTTATAGAGAAAAGGTTTGGGAGTTTAAACAAAAAGGTGGCTTGGCTGAAACGTGAATATTAAGCTAAGTCAGATTTTCCAAGATCCCCAGGTGAAGTACTGAAGTTGTTGGTTAAAAGGGGCTGACTCCCCTGACTTATGGTGAAGTACAAATAGGATTTAAGCAAAGCATGGGCTTAGGACATGATTTGTACTAACAAGTTCACTTTCAAGAAAATAATCTTCTGGACAAAGGTTTAATCACCTGGACAATAACTTAATCCAAAATGTAAGCAATTAATTATGGAGTGAAATACAAGCATTAAGGTTTGTAAAGTAAGATCATGTAGCATGGTCCAAAGATTTGATCAGTGTTCTTTCAAAATCCTATTTTCCACTTGTGTCGAAGAGTTCTATAAATGTACTAAAGAAGACTATGTTGAAGGATTCAGAGTTGGGTTTGAAAGATGCTGATTTGAAGGGAACCAAAACTCCAATTGAAGCTTTTGTGTGAAGGTGGCTCATGTCCAATCGAAGGCTTGCATGCCAGGGGTTACATGTGGTCAAACGAAAGAGTGTACATAGAGGGTCCCTGTCTTGTGACTTCATGCCAACTTGTATAAGATCTATGTTCAAATGAAGCTTGTATAAAGGGAACCAACATGTCCAAACGAAAGGTGCATGTAGGAGGACAAAATGTTCAGATTCGAAAGAGGCATATAGGGAACAAAAAGTGAAAATTGAAGGATGATAAAAGAGAGCCTTTTTCCTTGGAAATGAAATAGATTACAAGAGGATTTTTTTCTTGTAAATCCAAACCAAAATGTGCCAGAGGCCCATGCCCAGTCGAAGGATGCAAGCCAAGCTTGCATCAAAAGAGGCTAAAAGGCCAATCGAAGGAGCTGAAACGAAGAACACTTGTATTTCTCCAAATTTTGTCAAAATAATATTTTTATCTGTTTTCTCCCTTTTTGACATTTTCCTTTTAATTTTCATACTGGAAAATTCCAAAGTACTTGTGCAAGCTTGAACCTTGAGAATCCTTATGAGAAAGGCCTTGAAGAATGAGAGGGAAAATTTTGGGGTACAACAGTAAGGCTTATGAACATGTGATGTGTATGAAACATGTTTACTAATTTCATAATCGTTTTGTGTAGATTATGGTGTGAATTATGTGAATAAGGGTTTGTGAAAAATTACTGGTATGGGAATTTTGAGAATAGAGAGTGGCCTTAATCATGTAGAACAAAAGGGATATTACTGGTACATGAATTTTTTTTTGAATAGAGAGTGGTATCAACTGGGTAAAGAAAATGGCTTTGACTAAGTTTACTGAATACATAAAAGGTTTTGAAAAATAATGGTTAGAATTGTTGATGGAAATTATGTAGTGTGTGAGGGAATGAAAGTGGGTGAATGAGAACCGGCCTCCTCATTTGTGAATAAAATTGATCTATTTATAGGTGAAAATTAGGCTAACAAAATTATAAGAAAATCAATCAAATTAGAAGGGATTAATTGGTATTTTATTTTATTCAGTTTTGGGACAATCTCATACCTATTATTTCCCGATTGAATCTAATATTTTCTTGCTCACAAAATTGACAAAAATAACACAAAATAAATCAAATTAAAAACAAAATATTTTTTTTGATTTTTCCATATAAAATGCATAAAATGAAGAAAAATATTATTAAAAAAATGCTTTAAATGAAAAAATGAAAATTAAAACAAAAATATAAAAATGTAATTTTTGGTGATTTTTTGAATTAAAAGTGAAAATGAAGTTAGAAACAAAAATAAGAATGACAAAATGCAAAAAGTGACACAAGTGGAATTCAAACTCAGGACCATATACATGCAAGCTCCTTTGAACATGTTCTTACCAATTGTTCCATCTCACTTATTTGAAATAAAATGGCACAAAAACACACATAATGGTAAAGTGCCTGGGCAAAATTGAGGTATGACAATACTCTTGAAATCCTTTGAAGGAGATAATATTGTATCTTGATGAATCTTAACAAAGAGATAGGCTCATGATGACGTGCATTCAAACTCTTGCTAACTTGAGTAAAATATCCAGATAAATCACCTTTGAAATAGGGAAAACCTAAATCATAAGAAACTCTTAATCCCATGTCTTAGGAGCTCATGAAATACATGGTTATGAACTAGTGGAGAATGCATATGAATGAGAAACATAAGTCAGATAAAAGTAAAATCAATAGGATAAATTTTAGGGTGCAACATCTGCCCCTATTTAATCATCTTAAAAAGAAAGGTATGAATAGAAACACTTTCAGACATTTGAGGTAGAAGAAGATTAAATACCAAAAGAACTAGAAAACCTGTGCTCCAAAGAACAAGTGGATGATGTATTGTTTATTTGTGTATAAGCCTCCACTTAACCAAGTTTTGGCAGATGTAAGAATGATATTCCCGAAGGATTTCCTCAAAAGATGGAATGAATGCTTAACCAAGCGAACTTGCACAAACTAAACTTCAAGATATCTTCTACTTCATTAAAGAAATGTGATAGAATGCACAATTTAATCTTCAAGGTGTCTTCTACTTCACATAAGAAACAAACTTTCATTTTTTACTACATAGAAGAAATGAACTTTTATCTTCTACTACACAAAAGAAAAACTCAGGAATTGAACCTCTTGAAGAAACAATCTACCTTCTACTACACATAAGAAACAATGTAGTACGCTAAAAACTGGATCAAAAGATATCTTCTACTACACAGAAGCGAATTTTAGAAACTGGATGTCTTTTACCCCACCGAAAAAACATTTCTAGAAACAAGATATCTTCTACTACACAGAAGCACAACTTCATCTTATACTACACAAAAGAAACAAAAAACTGAACTCGAGGATATCTTCTATCACACAGAAGAATCAAATCTATCTTCTACTACACAGAAGAAATAAATATGTCTTCTTCTACACAGAAGAAACAATCCTATCCTCTACTACACAGAAGAAGCATGCAGAAACTGAATACCTTCTACTACACAGAAGAAATAATCTCATCTTCTACTACACAGAAGAAACATTCCATCTTCTAGTACAAACAAGAAAACATTCCATCTTCTACTACACAGAAGAAAACATGCAGAAACCGGATATCTTCTACTACACAGAAGAAAACATGCAGAAACCTAATATCTTCTACTACACAGAAGAAATATTCCATCTTCTACTACACAAAAGAAATAACTATGTCTTCTACTACACAGAAGAAGCATGCCGAAACTGGATATCTTCTACTACACAGAAGAAATAATCCCATCTTCTACTACACAGAAGAACTATTCAGAAATAGTAATCAAAGGTATCTTCTACTACACTGAAGCTACTCGAAAATAAAACAAATAACTTTGGATGGAACAAACAGAGTCGCCACCTAATTTTATTTATCCCTACAAAAATATAGGGAAAGGAAAATATAGATAAAACCTTTGATATTGGGAAAAGGACATGGTCTCGCAACCAAATATCAGGTAAGGAGTTGATTACGCAAGGGGAAGGTATTAGCACCCCTCACGTCCATGGTACTCCATGGGATCCACTCTTGTTATTCTAGTCAATGGGTGTGTATATCTAAAAGTTACTTGCTAAAGGAAAATGCATGCATAAATTCATTGGGAAAAATAAAAGGTTTTTATTAGTATGTTCGCCTGAGCATTGAAACTCCATACCTATGTATCCACATGGGAATCAGAACATCGTAGTTCTTCTTAAAAATGTTTTGTTTGTTGTGTTTTTTTTATGAATGATGTTAAATTTGCATTCTAACAGTTAACATTGCAACTCGACCGTTGGAAACTATGCATCATTGTTTTGTGTAGAATGGAGTTAATATATCCTTTTTGAAAATGTTTTAAAGTGAAAAAGTCCTAATGCAAAATGATTTGGATTTGGTTGGTGTTTTTGTTTGGAAGAAGGGTAACAAGTGGACTTTTATCCAAGGAGACACCCATCACCTTCACACCTTTAGTTTTGAAAGGGTTTTGAATATTGTTATGTGTTTTTATATTTTTGATTGAGAAAAGATTTTAGTATTAATGATGCAATGCAAAAGGAAGAGAAAAAATTCTAATGGGGAGACTTGTTGATCCTAATGTTATCATGCAAGGATTGATCCTATAGTTGAGATTGTGGGGCAATATATCATAATTTTGTTATGCTTGAATTGAAATCCTAATGTCTATCTTGATTCAAATCTTTACCAAAGGTTTAAGATGAATCAAGCAAGCCTAAGGGAGCATGGTATTCACACAAGCAATGGACAATCAAATAAAGGATTCAAACAAACATGTTTATCAAGTAAAAGTTATGACAAAATGATGAAAGATGCAAGACATGTTTTTAATGAATTTTTTTATGTTTAAAAGTTGTTTATGAAGGAAATACACACTAAAATAAAGAACAAGTTTTAAAACATGGGTGGTTTAAGTGTCCAACAAATTTATGCACCACAAGTCATGAAATTGATTGAGCAATCAACAAGAGAAACAAGGAAGAAACCCCAAGAAACCATAAAAGGACTATTTTTGAATTAATTGGAAAAGGAAAAATAAATAATTTTTTTTTTGGATTTTTTCATATATTCATAAAATAGGGGTGACCATTTAGAAGTGTTCAAAAAATTAGTTTGAAAAGAGTCAAATTTCCTAGTGAAACAATTAAATGAAAGTTGAAAATAAGTGAGATAAATGAGTGTTAAAAAATTAAAGAAAGGGGATATAGAGGTTTGAACCCATGCCCTACAGATTACAAGTTAAAAGACTTACCACTGGGCAAACAATGTAAACACACAAATATATTTGAAAACAAGTGTTTAGAACATGTAAAAAATAAAACCAAAAAGTCTGGGGCGAGGGAGATTTGAACCCCAGACCTGAAGGTGAAAGGCGCGCGTGTTAGAACATAGTTTGATTCTACAACCCTTAATTAGAGTTTTAATGATAACAAAATACAAAGAATAAATAAATTGTAAGATTTATATATAAGACAAATATGCTTCTTAAAATTATGTTTTGTATATACAGAAGTTTTGATGGAATCAACATCAGCATCAGAAGATCAGTAATATGTCAGCATCAGAAGATCAGTAACATGTGCTACACGCTGAAGCTACCAGATCATATGCTGAAGCTTGATGACCATAATCTGCGCATAAAACTCTCTGACTCTGATCAAAGATCTTTACCAAGTCATCAGCACTCAGAAGCGTCAGCATAAGTTATCATAAGCAAAGAAGAATCTGAAGCGTTACTAAGTATTCAAGATAGAATTAATTGCTAACGGCTATCTTCAAGACAAGATCTTCTCAAAAAGGAAAGTGCGTTATTATCATTGAAATGGCTTTATGGACAACGTATCTCTACCTTGGCTATATAAACAAGTCCGTGTGAGAAAAGACCACGCCTATCACACGCATGCACTCACAATTTGCTAAGCCTTCAAAAATCACGCTTACTCAAACGCTTAAGCAATTCAGTATTATTCCAAGCTTAAAATTGTGAAATTATCACAGTTGTGATATACTGTTTTATTAGAAAACATTAAACACATTCTTGTTCAATTATTTTGTAAGAGATTTCCTTGAGATAAACCGGTTTGTGGTTATACTCAAGAAGGCTTTAACAATTGTTAAAGTAGTTGTGTAATCCTTTGAATATAGTGGATTAAGACCTCGTTGGAGAGAGGCGAAATCACCTTGACGGGTGGACTGGAGTAGTTTGAGATCAAACGAACCAGGATAAAAATACAGTGTTGTCTAAGCATTTGATTTAAGTTTTACAATTCAACCCCCCTTCTTGTGTTTTTCACATCTTTAATTGGCATCAGAGCTCCTGGTTCTGAGCTTAAAACACTTAACCGTGTCAGTACAAGATCCAGCGTCAGAAAAACACAATGGCAGGACCAAATCAAAACATCAGCAATGACAACAATGAAGAAAGAGACAGATTCAGTGGCAAACCTCCAGTCTTTGATGGAGAGAACTTTGACTATTGGAAAGACAGAATTGAGAGTTTCTTTCTGGCCCATGATGCTGATCTGTGGGACATGGTGACTGATGGATACACGCACCCAGTGGATGGAAGTGGTCAGAAGATTGACAGGAAAACAATGTCTGATCAGCAAAAGCGTGAGTTCAGAAATCATCACAAGGCTAGAACAATTCTTCTCAACACCATCTCTTATTCAGAATATGAAAAGATATCAAATAGAGACACTGCAAAGAATATGTTTGACTCTCTGAGAATGACGCATGAAGGCAACATTCAAGTCAAAGAAACCAAAGTCCTTGCACTCATTCAGAAGTATGAGGCATTCAAGATGGAAGAGAGTGAATCAATAGAAACTATGTTTTCAAGATTTCAAATTCTTGTTGCTGGTCTCAAAGTTCTTGACAAAGGGTATTCTACTGCTGATCACGTTAAGAAGATCATCAGAAGCTTGCCAAAACAATGGAGGCCAATGGTCACAGCGCTTAAGCTAGCCAATGATCTCAACAAAATCTCTCTGGAGGAAC
This sequence comes from Vicia faba, assembly GCA_948472305.1. Lineage (NCBI taxonomy): Eukaryota > Viridiplantae > Streptophyta > Magnoliopsida > Fabales > Fabaceae > Vicia > Vicia faba. The sequence goes on along the minus strand of OX451736.1, from coordinate 793,957,937 downwards.
TTGTCAGCTCCCTCAGAAGTCACGAGATAGAGCTAGAAGCAGATGAACCTCAAAAGCAAGGTAAGCCATTAGCTTTAAAATCTAACAGAAAATCTGACTCCAAAGTTTTGCAGGCTATGGAAGAAACCTCTGATGGGTCTTCATCAGAAGATGAACTATCTCTCCTCTCCAGAAGGGAGAAACAATTGTGGAAGCAGAGGCAAAGGAAGTTCAGGAATCCCAGAAGATCAGAAAATCAGAATGAATCTTTCTCCAAATACAGAAGGTCACAATCCTCCTCTGGACACAGAAGATCTGAAGGTTCTTCAGGGAACAGAAAGCCAAACAACAAAGACATCATCTGCTATGAATGTAACGAGTAAGGGCACTACAAAAGTGATTGCCCAAAGCTTCAGAAGGAAAAGCCCAAAAAGAAGTTTGGCAAGGAAAAGAAGAAAAGTCTCATGGCCACATGGGATGATTCTAACACATCTGAAGCTGACTCAGAATCAGATGATGAAAGAGCAAACATAGCTCTCATGGCAAACATAACAGAAGACAGTGAAGCTGCTGAGTCACAATCTGAATCAGATACAGAAGAGGTATTCCCTGACTTTACTATAAACTTTACTAAGGCTGAACTAGCTAAAAGCCTTAATGAAATTTTGGAAAGATATCAGCAGATCAGAGTCAAATTCAGAAACCTGAAAAGGAATCTTGCTTCTGACTCTGATAAGACTGAGAGTCTCAAATTGGAGAATTCTGAGTTAAAAGATAAAATTTCAAAATTAGAAAATCTATTGCAAAACTCTCAGAAGGAAACAATCCCTAAAACTCCTAGCAACGCTGATGAGATCATCAAGGAGTATGATCACAACTTTCAGAAGTTTCTAGCTAAAAACATAGACAGGAGCAAATGGCTTCAATGATCTATGGAGTTAGCAGAAATGGCAGAAAAGGGATAGGATATCAAGGTAAGGTACCTACACCAAAGAATGCCATGGACTTAGTTATAAAACGTATTCCACTTGATTCACACTTTATATATGGGCACATACATGACATAAAACATATAAGTAGTGATTACTCTGTCAAACCAAAATTCAATCAGAGTTTTGGTAAAACTAACAAATCAGGACCCAAGAAAATATGGGTACCTAAGGATAAAATAATACATGTGGCATATATCTTTAGCAGCAAAGCAAAAACACCAATCATGGTACCTGGACTCTGGTTGCTTACGACACATGACGAGAAGAAGGCATATGTTCCAAAGCCTGGAACTTAAGCCTGGAGGCCACGTAGGCTTTGGAGGCAATCAGAGAGGAAAGATCATTGGCTCTGGAACAGTAGGTAATGGAAATATTCCCTCTATAAGTAATGTTTTACTAGTTGATGGATTAATGCATAATCTGTTATCCATAAGTCAATTAAGTGATAACGGTTATGATATAATCTTCAATCAAAATTCATGCAAAGCTGTTAGTCAGAAAGATGGGACTATCCTATTTAATGGAAAGAGGAAAAACAACATTTATAAAATAAAACTTTCTGAACTAAAAAGTCAGAATGTAAAATGTCTATTGTCTGTTAACAACGAGCAATGGATCTGGCACAGAAGATTGAGACATGTTAGTATGAGAAGAATATCTCAGATTAACAAACTCAATCTGGTCAGAGGACTTCCTAACCTGAAGTTCAATTCAGATGCTCTGTGTGAAGCATGTCAGAAAGGCAAGTTTGCAAAACCAGCTTTCAAATCCAAAAACGTTGTTTCCACCTCCAAGCCATTAGAACTTCTGCACATTGACTTATTTGGACCAGTTAAAACTGCTTCAGTCAGTGGCAAGAAGTATGGGTTAGTAATCGTAGATGACTATAGCAGATGGACATGGGTAAAGTTCTTAAGGCACAAGGACGAGTCACACTCTGTGTTTGTTACCTTCTGCAACCAAGTTCAGAATGAAAAGGATCTTAGAATCGTCAAAGTCAGAAGTGATCATGGTGGAGAATTTGAAAACAAAGATTTTGAGTTATTCTTTAATGACAAAGGAATTCTGCATGATTTCTCTTGTGCTAGAACTCCCCAGCAAAATGGAGTTGCAGAACGAAAGAACAGAACATTGCAAGAAATAGCCAGAACCATGATCAACGAGACTAACGTTGCTAAGATCTTTTGGGAAGAGGCAATAAACACAGTGTGTTACATTCAGAATAGAATCTCCATAAGACCTATTCTGGAAAAGACTCCATATGAATTGTGGAAGAACAGAAAGCCCAACATTTCCTACTTTCACCCATTCGGATGTACATGTTTTATCCTTAATACAAAAAATTATTTGAACAAGTTTGACTCTAAAGCATAAAAGTGTATTATGTTAGGATATTCTGAACGCTCAAGAGGGTACAGAGTATACAATACAGAAACACAGATTGTGGAAGAGTCAATCAGTGTTTGTTTTGATGATAAGCTTGACTCTCAAAAGTCAAAGCAGAATGAATTCCTTGCAGGTATGGAAGTTGAACTCACAGGTACTAAAGACAAATAATCAGAAGCTCTTAACAGAGACACTCCCTCAACATCAGAAAGAGTCACTGCAAGCAATCCAGCACCTTCTATTGATCAACTCCAGAAAAGACCATCCAGAAGCAGCATGGATCACCCAGAAGAAAAAATCTTAGGAAGAAAGGAAGATCCAATCAGAATAAGATCTAGCTTCAGAAATTCTGAAGAATCCCTCATGGGACTGGTTTCTCTAATTGAACCAACAAAAATTAATGAAGCACTTATGGACAATGACTGGATTCTAGCAATGCAAGAGGAGCTACATCAATTCACAAGAAATGATGTATGGGATCTAGTTCCTAAACCAAAAGGATTCAACGTCATTGGTACAAAATGGGTATTCAGAAACAAACTGAATGAACAAGGTGAAGTAATCAGAAACAAAGCACGACTGGTAGCACAAGGTTATAGTCAGCAAGAGGGGATAGACTATACAGAAACCTTTGCTCCAGTCGCCAGGTTAGAATCTATCAGACTCTTAATCTCATTTACTGTTAATAAAGGCATCACTCTGTATCAGATGGATGTTAAGAGTGCATTCTTAAATGGCTATATAGAAGAAGAGGTATATGTGCACCAACCCCCTGGTTTTGAAAGTTCCAAAAATCCAGAATATGTTTTCAAACTAAAGAAGTCACTCTATGGTTTGAAACAAGCTCCCAGAGCTTGGTATGAAAGACTAAGTAACTTCCTGTTAGAAAAGGAATTCACCAGAGGGAAAGTGGACACAACCTTGTTCTGTAAGACAGTTAAGAATGACATTTTAGTATGTCAGATTTATGTTGATGACATCATATTTGGATCTACTAAACCCTCTCTGGGAAGAAAGTTTGCTAAATGTATGCAGGCAGAATTTGAGATGAGTCTAATGGGGGAACTAAAATTCTTTCTGGGCATTCAGATTAATCAAACCCCAGAAGGAACTTACATTCATCAGAGCAAATATGTCAGAGAACTTCTGAAGAAATTTGATCTCTCAGAATGTAAGCCATCAAAGATTCCAATGCATCCCACGTGCATTCTGGAAAGAGAAGAGGTAAGTAAAAAGGTAGAACAGAAGGTCTACAGAGGTATGATTGGTTCTCTTCTCTATCTGACGGCTTCAAGGCCCGACATTTTATTCAGTGTTTGCATTTGTGCTAGATTCCAATCAGATCCTAGAGAATCTCACTTAACAGCAGTTAAGCGAATTTTCAAGTATCTGAAAGGTACTACTAATTTGGGTCTGTTTTATAGAAAATCAAGTAATTACAGCTTAATAGGATACTGTGATGCTGATTTCGCTGGAGACAGAGTAGAACGTAAAAGCACTTCTGGAAGCTGCCAATTTCTGGGAGAAAATATGATCTCATGGTCCAGCAAAAGACAATCCACAATTGCTCTATCAACAGCAGAAGCTGAATACATAGCAGCAGCTGGATGCAGTACACAAATGCTCTGGATGAAAAGTCAACTTGAGGACTTCCAGATATTTGAGAGTAACATTCCTATCCTCTGTGACAATACTTCTGCTATTTGTCTCAGTAAAAATCCTATTTTGCATTCTAGGGCTAAGCATATAGAAATAAAACATCATTTTATTAGGGACTATATTCAGAAAGGGATTTTAAATTTTAAATTTATTAACACAGACCATCAATGGGCTGATATTTTTACAAAACCTCTTTCTGAAGATAGGTTCAACTTCATTCTGAAACATCTCAGCATGAAGCTCTGTCCAGAATAAAATTGTTTTGATTCCATATCTTAACCTTCAGAACTTTGTTTATTTTTCAAGGATAGAAATGTGCTGTTCACTCAAGCAAACAAGTGTCATCCAGTCATCAGCTACTTTCTGAGGCTGAACACGCATTCACGTTTCTGAAAAGGCAAAAGCGCTGATTGGATGCATTGAGACACATGTCATGGGTAACCGTTCCAATATCTTTCTGAATCCCCTAAAATCAGCTATCATTAAATGCTAATAATCATTATATTTAATTTCTCTCTCTTGCCGTTTATGGTTTCAAAATTGTTTAGAAATCTATTTAAACGCATTTCTCACCATTTACAATCTTTTACCTTCACTTTCATTTTCTCTCAATCTTACTGATTTCTGTTTTCATACTTTCTCAAAACCCTTTCAATTTTTTTCCTCAAAACCTTCGTGTGAACATGGCTTCCTCCAGCATTCCTACTTCCATTTCTCAGAAACCAGATTCCACTGAACAATACGAAGAACCCTACAGAACGCTTCTCACACCAGTCAAAAATCTAGAAGTTCTGTCAGAATTGATCGTGGATTTCAACAGTCTTCAAGAGAATGGGTTTAATCTCTCTAAAGAAGTTAAAGCTCAAGGCTGGGAAAAATACTTTGACAAACTGGTGGGTCCAACATTCCCAATTCTGGTAAAGGAATTTTGGATTCACGCTTCATCTTCCAACCATCAAGTTACTTCATACATTATGGGGAAGAAGATTGTTATTACTGAGGACCTCATTGCACGTTTAATAGGCTACAGTAGTGGTGGTGTTCGTTGCATTGACATGGCTGAAAGATGCACTGATGTTGCCCTAATTGCTAGAGAAATCTTCACTCTGGGGCTTCCCTCCAGCAAGATAAGGGATTTAAAAGATCATCACAAAATTTGGGCCAAGATCATTCTGGGTTGCATAAACCACAGGAAGCCTACCAGCTCTCCTGACTACATCAATATTGATCATCAATTTCTGATCTATTTCATCTCTCAGAAGGTCAAGGTGAATCTGGCTCATCTGCTGTTTAACCATCTGAAGACCAGTGTTAAGGAAACTAGAGAAGAGGAGCGAACAAAAAGGGATTGGATACCCCTAGGAAGACTTATATCAGATATTCTAACAGAGAATAAGCTGATTGATCATCTTACAGAGGCTCAGGAAATCAGCTCTTTGGAAGCTACTGTTGGCAAACAGCTGAATGCAAAGAATCTGAAGAAAATGAAGCTGATTGAGAACATCAAGAAGGAACCCAGCGTCACTCCTTTTGCTGCAATCTCCAGCAGAAGAGTCCCTCTAGATAACTTCCCTCTGTTCTCAGAGATTGATTCTAAACCAGATATCATAGTCAGATATCTGGATGCTTGCAAAGATGATGGTACAACACCAAATCTGAACATTCAGGATCTGCAGCAGAAGGCTCCAGAAGTTGTGCTGAAGAAAACCAAGAAAAGGAAAGCTGTAGCAGAAGGATCATCCCAGAAGACTCCTAAAAAGAGAGGTAATCCTTCTTCTGTAACTGTTTTAGATTCAACTGCTGTATCAACATCTATACCAATTCCCACTCAATCTGAAAACCCCACACCACAAACTTTTGATGACTTTGACATTGATTTTGACCCCTCTGAATCCTTAACTCTTAGAAGATCTCGCTCCCAACCTCAAAATCCAAATCCTGAAACTACCACAGAACCACAACCAGAAATTCCCATCTCACCATAACCAGAGATTCCCCTCTCTCCAGAACCAGAAATCCCACTACCTCAATCTCCTCAACCAAAAATTAATCCACCTTCTCCACAACCTGAACCATCTCACCCAGAAGTTCAAACTTCTGAGGCTCAACCCTTTGGCACCATTGTGAATTTTCCTCAACTTCCCTCCTCACCAGAATTAACTCCACCAAATTCCCCATCAAGTCCAATCATAATTCCTGACTCTCCCACTCCCTCACCAAAGAACAATCCAGAAGACAACATCAAGACTGTCATTGACTTAACAGTTTTTGAACGTCTTGCTGCCATAAACCACAAAACAACTATCCCAAAACCAAAACATCCAGATGTTGGTACCAGCTTATTGACATTTGAAACAGAAGTACAAAAGTGGATCACTTCTCTGAAACAAGCTAGTCTTGAGCTGGTTGATCCTGCTACATCAGACTACCTTTGGAGAAAATTCAGAAGATGGTTATGCTCTGAAAATTTTAAGTTGCAAGAACAGAGCTACGGACAAGCTCAACAGAACTTCAGCAATCTGCTGAAAGAAATTGAAGGTCCAGTTCTGAGCAAGCTGCTTAAAGACGAAGTTCTCCCTCTGGACATTGCTCCCTGGTCTGAACATCGTCCAGCATCCAAAGTTCAATCTGATACTCAAGAGCAGATGGTTCCTGCTGAAGCACTGGGTCAAGAAGAAGATATTGTAGAAAGCTCTAAGAAGCATCCTGTTTCTGAAGATCCTCAAGCTTCCTCCCTTGACAGGAAGACTCTAGAAGACTTGAAAAGATCTGATATGCTGATGAAGGAAAGAATGGATAAGCAGGACAACAAAATTGATGCAATTGCAAGCATGTTAACCCAGCAATAGGAAACAAACACCCATATCAAGAGCATGTTGGAGGATTTGTTCACACGTCTTCCTCCTCCCTCTTAGAATTTCCTTGTTTTTATAACTTGTTTATCTGTAATATTTTTACATTATTCTGAACTTATCATTGCTTCCGTTTTTAATATAAACGCATTTTTAGCTCTGATCTTATGTTCTTTTTGATAACTGACAAAAAGGGGGAGAAAGAATGATATTTTTCAATAACGGATTACTGAGACATAAGTCTCAAACATTCTGATCTATTTAAATTTTTTCTTCTGAAAAGCTTGAATAGGTATAAAATTCTGATGAAAGATACAGTAAAGTTCTGATGCTCAAAGACTCATGGAATTAAAGGGAAGTAATCAACTCAGGGGGAGTTTTCTCTTCTTAATTCTATACTTTTTATTCTTTATTTTTAATTGAAAAAATCTGGTTTTTGTCATCATCAAAAAGGGGGAGATTGTTAGAATATAGTTTGATTCTACAACCCTTAATTAGAGTTTTGATGATAACAAAATACAAAGAATAAATAAATTGTAAGATTTATATATAAGACAAATATGCTTCTTAAAATTATGTTTTGTATATACAGAAGTTCTGATGGAATCAACATCAGCATCAGAAGATCAGTAATATGTCAGCATCAGAAGATCAGTAACATGTGCTACACGCTGAAGCTACCAGATCATACGCTGAAGCTTGATGACTAGAATCTGCGCATAAAACTCTCTGACTCTGATCAAAGATCTTTACCAAGTCATCAGCACTCAGAAGCGTCAGCATAAGTTATCATAAGCAAATAAGACTCTGAAGTGTTACTAAGTATTCAAGACAGAATTAATTGCTAACGGCTATCTTCAAGACAAGATCTTATCAAAAAGGAAAGTGCGTTATTATCATTGAAATGGCTTTATGGACAACGTATCTCTACCTTGGCTATATAAACAAGTCTGTGTGAGAAAAGACCACGCCTATCACACGCATGCACTCACAATTTGCTAAGCCTTCAAAAACCACGCTTACTCAAACGCTTAAGCAATTCAGTTTTATTCCAAGCTTAAAATTGTGAAATTATCACAGTTGTGATATACTGTTTTATTAGAAAACATTAAACACATTCTTGTTCAATTATTTTGTAAGAGATTTCCTTGAGATAAACCGGTTTGTGGTTATACTCAAGAAGGCTTTAACAGTTGTTAAAGTAGTTGTGTAATCCTTTGAATATAGTGGATTAAGACCTCGTTGGAGAGAGGAGAAATCACCTTGACGGGTGGACTGGAGTAGTTTGAGATCAAACGAACCAGGATAAAAATACAGTGTTGTCTAAGCATTTGATTTAAGTTTTACAATTCAACCCCCCTTCTTGTGTTTTTCATATCTTCAGCGCGCTCTTAACCACTAGGGTGACAATACTGTCATACCCCAAGTTTACCCGCTTTAGTGTTAATAGTCTATTTTCTCTATTTAGTCATTCTTCTACTAATTTTATTTTGTCATCATATTTGTTTAAAATCATATTAACAATCATTCACATCTTTTTCAGTCAATTTTAGGGTAGGGGATTTATTTAAGGTTGGGCTCATTATTTCAATTAGATTAGCTAGATCCATTAATAGCTTTTAAGAGGCCCATTTGGTTAATTTGTTTTTACTTTCATAATTATTCTTTAAAGTTGACCGAAGTCAACAAAGCTTTAATCCTTTTTTTATATTTTATATTATGGTGATTATTGGGTAATATATAATTATCATTATATTCTTATACATTAAGTATTTATTTTAATTATTTATTTTTATTTAAATTTTGTGTTGTTGACTAAGTCAACCAAGGTTTGAGAACCCTAATTGTCCCAGTTGCCCCTAATTGGATCCTTTTACCCTAAGCAAACTTCCAAAGCCCAGAAATCTTGAGTTTACAATCAAATCTGGAAATCAAATATTGAATTTGTTTTATTGATACAACAAACTTATACATACAAGGCGTCCAAATACATCAGTTACAGAAACCCTAACTCCTAGTGTACAAACAAATATAACAAAATCATATCTCTTGATTCAAATTAATCTAACATATTGATTCAATCTAAAATTTGTAACTGCAAATCACTAACTAATTTCCTAATATGACTATTCCTAAAACCTATATAAACCTAAGTTCTAAACCTAAGAAGGGACGAAAAATTTGAAGGAGAAACCCCTTGCATCCAATTGTTGTTGCTACGATCCCCAACCTTCACCAGAGCTAAATTCTTTGAATACTTAGGGTTTCACACTAAAACCTTAAGCCTTTCAGCTAAACCTCACTCAGGGTACCTGTAAATAGAAAGAAGAAGAAGATGAGGATTAAAGACGTGGAACCTGAAATAAAAAGGGGAAATTTATACGACCAGTTTCATTGCAATGAGAGGTAAATGCAAAAACACTTAACTTAGGGTATAATTATTATTGTGATTGTTGTGATTAGGGTTAATTGTTGTTTTCTAGAAATTTGGGAATTTAGAGTTAGGCTAGGGTTCTTACAAATAGAGTTAGGGTTCTTATTCTGTGTAAGGTTCATGGGGCTTGAGTAAAAGTTGTTAGGGTTCTATAATTTTGGCTTAGGGTTCATAGGTTTAGGGTTTGATCTTCAAAGGGTTCATGTTGGTTTCCAGAAACCGATGAAGCTCCAGGTGAGCTTTCATCAGAGACGGCGACTTCAACGGCCGCCCACAGTGGCACTAACTTAGGGTTCCTAGGGTTCTTCGGTTGGGATGAATATTTGGGTTGGGTTTGAAGCTTTTAGTTGATCTTCAACTGGAAAGCTAGATGTTGGTGGTGGTTCATGATGGCCAGTACGATGTTGGCAATTTCCGATGGGGTGTTTCTCTCTCCAAGTTATATAGTGAGAGAGAGAGAGAGAGAGTCACTCATAGAGAAAGACGGAGAAAAGAAAAATGAAACAATGAAGAGGGTTTTGGAATATATACTCCCTCTGTCCTCATGTTGATCTGCACCATGTGGCCACACCTAGGCCACTAGAGAGGGAGATCGTTGACCGACTCTCTGTGTTTAACCCCACTCTGTTATTCAGTCAACTCTAAATCTAGCCCCTCTGTTTTTTATACTCTTGATCAATGTCTCAAGATTAACTCCTGAAGACACTTTGATCAAGATCAAATGATCATAAGCCTGCGCGGTTATGATATCTCCATGAACCTCCCCTCACAATGTACAGACGGACCAAACAAGTTGTTTGGGTTTGGCCCATTGTTCTTAACACCCCTAGGATCATTTCTTCAACATATAACACACCCCCACGTAATTGGGCTCCAAACCTGACTTGGGCTCATCCTTACTATTAACACACCCTCAAATTGCTATGCTGAATAAATATTAGGCATGACAAATAAACCCGCCCCAGTCGGGCCCCGATCCCCCCCACATTTAAATTAGCGGGGAAAATCTGATTTAACCAGGGGCGGGTGATGCTAGTACCCGCTCCGTACCCGCCAACTAAGTTTAATTTATTTAATTTATTTTTAATAGTTTTATTACTCATTTACACTTTTTAATGTTATAATATCATGTTTATTAGAATTATTATTTATTTCTTTAAAAATACTTATAAATAAAAATATTAAACATAAAAAATGCTTTTAAAATAGTCAATTATTTAGTTTATTTATTGGTTTTTATTTTTATTTAAAAAAGTATAAATTAAAAAAATAGATAATTTTATTCGGGCGGGTGCGGAGAAACCGATTTCTTGTTGGGGGCGGGGGGAAACAAATATTAGCCCCGATCAGGTTTGAGGGCGGGTGCGGGTCAGAGTCTGGGTGGCGGACGCGGGTCTTGGTGTGCTTAAATCCACCCCCGACCCGCTCCGTTGCCATCCCTAATAAATATACACCCCGTGTTTAATAAAATTATTTATTTTATAAATTTAATTTAGTTTAATTTATTTATTTCATTTATTTATTTTCTTATTTAATTTATTTACTCACTTTGAGCATTTTTTCCTCTACATCATTTTTTTCTCACTTTTTACATTAAAATAATTTTTCTTATTATTATTATTATTATTATTATTATTATTATTGTAAATATGTAATTTATTTTTTGATAAATAGATAATTATATTCATAATAATTATTAACTATCTTATAAAAATACTAACTTTTTTATTCAATTCATTTAAACATTTTTTTTACTAATTTCAACTTTTTTTCATCCAAATATTTTCAAAATTTCACCATGCATTCAAAATAGCTAACCCATCAAACCTGGCATTTTTTTACTAATGTAAATTCAAATTCCATATTATTAAAAAAATGGATTGTGAACCTGTTTTCAAATTAAACTTCGAACTACGCCTACGACTAAGCAACTTTCAAACACAGACGAATTTCAAAGGATCGTTCGAAAGCATTTACATAATCCTATAAAAAACTAACCAAACACATACGAACTACAAAATTGGACTCTGAATCTTCTCAAGAGGATATGTATGCACGCAGTTAAAACCAAGGCAAGTCCCTTAACTAAAAAAATTAAACTTTTTTATGCAATTGAAAATAATATGCTTTTAAATAGAAATTTCCGATCTACCCTTAAACCTAAAATAGGATGGTCCTTGAGAACAAGGGAGATGAATGGTGCCTAATACCTTCCCTTTGTCTAACCAACTCGTGAATCTAGAATCTCTAAGAAATTAGGGTTATTCATTCATTCTCGCCTTTAGAACAAAAAGTAGTGGCTGCGACTCATATTTTTTGCCGGTTACGACATCTGACGACTCTACCGGGGACACAACCCTAAGGTTATAGTTTTCCCCTCCTTTTAGATCTAGGGTTTTATTGGGTTCTTTCTATTTATGGCATATTTTTTTTCCATATATATATATATATTTGTTTATTATTATTTTATCATATTATTATCATATTGCTCTTGTTGTTGGCAAGATTTAATTTTAAAAATATCAAACCTTAGAAGAAGGATTATCAATTGGCCAATGGGTTTTAACATACCTATGAGTTTTTGCGATGACTTCACCTAGAGTAGGTCGAGTTCTGAGAAATATATTTTATAGGGCTTGACTCTCTTAGAGGTAGGACTTTGGGATTTGACCAATGACTTTTTGTGTAACCCAACATAAAATGTCATGGTGAGACCTTGTATGACCTACGAGACGAAAGTCTCGATCTACAAAGAGGATCCACTTAAGGGAAGCCCTTGTGCCTTTTCTCTATAGTGTTATCCATAATACCCTTTTAGGGAGGGTAAAATATCCGTAGGATGATCTTATGAACCTACCTACTAAGGACACCCTCACAATCCTACCATCACATTGTATAAACATGCATAACATACATCTTGTATTTAAAAATATTCATTATTTTTGCATTTTTCATGTCTTATTCACAAGATTTCCTTAAAAAAAATATACAAAAAAAATAAGAAAGGTTTTTTTTTGGTGAGTATCTCAATGTGAATACTAATAAGAAGCCGACCATCCGCATCAATGGTACAATGCCAAATATGAAGAAGATCAAGCTGATTAGAGGAAAATTTCATGAAAAAGCTATGAAAGATTTTGTTTGTCGCTATAGGGACATCGTCGATCTTACAAAAACAACTGTACAAGTGGAAGCCATTACTTCTCTTGCTCAATTTTATGACCCTCGTCTAAGGTGTTTAACTTTTCAAAAATTTCAATTCGCGCCTACCTTGGAAGGATTTGATAGGATTTTAGGATTCTCCAAAATCAAGGATGAAGCTTATATAGGAATTGGAAATACCATCGAAATGACTTGGCTAAAGAATTAGGGATACCTTTCACTGACTTACTTCTCCTACAAGGAAGATGGTGAAGTGTAAGGTATCAAAATATAATACTTAGAATCTAAAGCTCTTTCTTTTACTGATAAGAAAGAATGAGAGAATCGTGGAGATTGTTTAGCATTACTTATCTTTGGCTTGGTTATGTTTCCAAATATTGTGGACTATATAGATTCTGCAACCATTAATGTGTTTTGGGTTGTGAAATTATTAAATGTTGATCCTACTCCTGCTCTGCTTGCTAATGTGTATTACTCCCTTCATACACGTTATGAAATGGGGAGAGGTGTGCTACATTGTTGTCTTCCTCTATTATACTCTTGGCTCATTTCTCACCTCTACAAAGAGAACTACGTCATCAATAATCTAACAAAGAATGAATGGTCCTAAAAATTGAGGGCTCTTAGTGCTGATTTTGTCTTGTGGTAGGCTAGAAAGATGAATATAGGAGAAATTATCTTTAATTGTTGAGAATTTCCAAATGTTCCTTTGATTGGAACAAGAGGATGTATCAACTATAACCCCACTTTGGCTTTACATCAACTTGGGTACTTTTTGGAAGATAAGCCTTCCGACGAGAAACTTTAACTATTGGTCCTTCATGATATGGTCAGAGGCAACCCCGGGCTACTCAAGAAAATCATACAAGCTTGGGGTAAAATTAACAAGAAAGGTACTGAATTTAGTAGGAAAAATGTCGCGGTGAGAGAACCCTATACTCAATAGGTTTTGGAAAGGATCCGAATTAACAACCTGCCATTTGATATTGATCCTACATACATACCAGACGTGCCATCTCCCCTTATGATGTTAGAAGAAGAAATAGAAGAGCTAAAGGACGCCCTTGAGCAAGCTCAAAGGGACAAAGAGTATTTGAAACATAACCTTTATGACCTTGCTTATGTGAAGAATCAGTTGCAACAAGAGCTTGAGCTGAAAGATCAACATATTCAAAAAGACCAAGAATTGGCTGAAAAAGAGAGGTCTAAGTAAAAGCGTACAACTGAGGGGTTGTTACGTGCTACATTCAATCTTGATTCCCACAATAAACGATTGGATGATGCTGCTAGAGAAATTGGAAGGCTGAAGGGTTGATGCGATACAACATTGCAAGACAACAGGGAGTTGGAAGAAGTTTTGAGAATCCAAATTCAAGGATTAGAGGAGGGTTATCAAGATCAAGCAAACCAGATTCAAATCCTTCTCATAAGTCTCCAAGAAATCCAAGAAGCAGAGGTAAGAGAACGCCTTAGAAAGATGAGAGCAGAAAGACTTCTCTCTCAAAAGGTGGAGGAGTATGAACAAGTCTGTCAAGAATTGGAAGGCTTCTGAAAGGATTTCCTTAAACAAAGGGAAATCTATAAGGATATGAGAGTAGAAAAGAGGTATTGGGAAGATAAATATACAAAGATAGCTCAAGCAAAAGAATACAACAAGGTCATAATTCCTACACTTTACAAGGAGTATATGAGGTATAAAGACAAGCATGCAAAACTTGCCTTTTTGGAAAACAATATCATTGGTGACATTCCTATGAGCTTAAGGGATGCGGAAGCTACAATGGTTCCTCTCCCAAAGGACATTGAAGACTTCCTCAAGATTTTTAGGGAGATGGTCGATGGTTTTAAGGCAGAAACTCGCAAGTGTGGCAAGGAGATTTTTAGTTTCTTTTTGATTTTTCTTTCAGTATTTGGCATTTTCTTTAGTATTTCCCTTCAGTATTTGTTTCCGCATGAATTGTATTTCCCTTTTTAAGGATTATAGTTTTATTTTTCAATAAAAGTACTTTGTTTCAGTATTTTATCTATGTATTTTTGGGATGCTCACCAATAAAGATAATAAAACCTGGAAAAAAAATAATGAATAATAAAAGGAAATCCAACGTGAATAAGACATCTAAAATTCTTAGCATATTCGTACGCATTCATCCAACCACAAGCATTACATTTCATACCTCATACAAAAACTCATTATTTTCATATCATCTCCAGTTAACTCATTAGGCAAGACAAACTAACTTCCCGACTTCCATATCAAACCAGATTTCGTCAAAATAAAGTAATGGAGAAAATTGAGGAGAACCAAGCTGTCTTTCAAGAGGATTTAGAACAAGTGAAAGGAAGTATCGACTCAATGAAAGGAGATATGAGTCAAGTTCTGCTCGCCTTGAAGAACATCATAGCAAGGCAAAACAAGATTCCCAAGGTGGATTTTGATTAAGTAGTCCAAACTATTGGTGCATCAAGTGGTTACTAACCAAGACATGAACTAGAATCTGGTCTCGTGAAGTCAACTATTTCCCAACAAAAGAACATCATGAATGAAGGTTTTGTTCCACCTCCTGTAAAGGTGGGGGCATCTCATACTTTGCAGATTCCAGTTAACAATCCTCCCAACATGGATGATTATATAGACCTACAATATGGAGACCATGATTTGGAAGGCATCACTCAAGTGCCCCAACCAAAGACTGTTGAAGATCCCGTGGTGGTCAATCAATTCAAAGACCTTGAAGAGAGGCTAAAGACTGTAGAAGGTTATGATGCTTTCAATGTTAATGCTCTTGAAATGGGTCTAGTTCCATATGTAGTGATCCCTCCCAAATTCAAAGTACCCGAATTTGGAAAATATAAGGGAATCACATGCCCAAGGAATCATTTATGCATGTTATGTAGGAAGATGAACATCTATGCTCATGATCAGAAACTGACGATCCACTCCTTCTAAGATAGCCCGAGTGAAGCATCTCTAGATTGGTACATGCAGTTGGAATGAGCACATGTCTGATCATGGGTAGATCTCTCTAACGCCTTCTTAAGGAAATACAAGTACAACTTGGACATGGATCCTAATTGCATGAAAATTCAAAATTTATCCCAAAAGAAGGACGAATCTTTCAAAGAATATGTTCAATGGTGGAGAGAAATGGAAACACGTGTGGAACCACCACTCCTTGAAAAGGAGTTGGTAGACATGTTCATGAGTACTCTTTTAGGTCCGTATCATGAGAAAATGGAAGGCAACACCTCCTCAGGATTCTCTGATTTGGTGATAATTGGAGAAAAAATTGAAGCTGGTGTGAAAAGTGGTAAGATATAAGGGGCATCAAGTGCTCTTTACAACCCAAAGAAGCATATTCCAAACTTCTCAAAAAAGAAAGAGGGCAAAACTAATGTTGTCGTGGCACGCAAGGAAGCACAACAACCATTGGTGATCCCACGAGAACAACAACAAAATAGGTTTAACAGACCTCAAAGGAGATTTGATCCTCTCCCTATGCCACACAGTCAATTACTATAACACTTACTCAAGGCATCCCTGGTAGAGCTGAAGACACTCACTCCTCCAATTGGGGCACTCCCACCAAAAATGATGCAAACGCAAGGTGTGAATATTATGCCAATTCTCCAGGGCATACCATAGAGAAGTGTTGGGCCTTCATACACAATGTTCAAGATCTATTGGAATCCAAATATATCACCTTTGATAAGCCAAATATAAAAAAAATCACATGGCTCCACATGGTGGTCCAACCATGATCGCATTGAGATAGTCACTAATCATAGAGAGACTAAATGAGTAAAAGCTCCAATAGATATGTTAAAGTAGCATTTATTGGAACATGGATTTCTCTTAAAACTCAATGATGATATCTAGAACACTTTAAAGCAATTGGTGGAACAAGGGATAGTCCAATTCGGGCATTACCCTAAAGAAGGATATATAGCTGCAATCAATGAAAATACAAGAAGACCATTGGTGATTCCTTGCAAAGGTCCAAACTCTATGAAGAGACCACTTGTAATTCCTTGTAGGGAGCTGAGATCAACAAAATACCGATAACAATACCATGCCAAGGTCAAATGTTGAAGCTATCAACGCTTTGGAAGAGTACAATGGTGATCAGGGGTCCATCTCCCACTCCTTATGAAAGTGATAAAGTTGTGCCATAGAAATATGACACTTTTGTCTATATCAATAAATATAAACAAGAAAGTGAACCATCAACAAGCCAAGGACTTGCAATTACAAACATAGCAGGAACATGGGGCATGACTCGCAGTGATTGTATATATATGCTCCACATCAACACAAAAAGGATGATACTTTGGTTAAGGATAAATGAAAAGCTATGGCTGAAACCAGTCCGGTGCAAGAACCCCTGAGTAAAACCTTCACTGGTCAAGAGGCTGACGAGTTCTTAAATATGATCAAGAAGAGCGACTATAGCATGGTAGATCAACTACACCAAACCCGACCAAGATTTCAATACTCTCATTGCTGATCAATTTAGAGGCGCACTAAGAATCTCTGATGAAAATTCTAAGTTCTGCATATGTTACAAAGGAAATCACAATAAACCAATTTGATGGAGTCGTGGCTAATCTCACGTCTGGAACACGCCTAGGTTTCAATGAAAGTGAGTTACCTCTACAAGGTAGAGCTCACAAAAAGGTGTTTCACATTTCAATCCAAATTGGAACAACTAGCTTATCCAGGGTGCTTATTAATACTGGTTCTTCCCTCAATGTCATACCAAAGGCCAACCTAATGAAGGTGACAATGGACGACATAGTCATAAGACCAAGTTCTATGGTGGTTAAAGTTTTCAATGGTTCTCAAAGAACTGTGTTTGGAGAGGTAGATCTCCCGGTAAAGATGGCCTGCATATGTTCTACATCACCTTTTAGGTAATGGATATAGAACCAACATATACTTGCTTGCTCGGGAGACCTCTGATTCACGCTGCAAGAGCTGTCACCTCAACCCTGCATCAAAAATTGAAGTTCCTCGAAGGAAAATTGTTGATAATTTACGGAGAAGAAGATATCTTTGTAAGTCATTTGGATTCCTATAGATACATCAATGTGGAAGAAGACTGTGTGGAGATACCGTTCCAAGTCTTAGAAGTGGCTACCGTGGTTACACTCCCAATGAAGAAAGTCTCAAAACTTGGAACCTCTATGACATCATGGAGATACTTACAAACAACTGTGAAGGATCAGACATTTAAAGGTTGGGGCAAGATTTTGGAGATACTTGAAAAGAAAGACCATTTTGGTTTAGGCTATCAACCATCAAAGGCTACTACTAAAGGAAAAAGGGATATTTCCTTCCATCTAGAAGACCTTCATCAACAAAGGAGTAGATAATGGATGACAAGTGTCAATGATATCCAATAAGAGAAACAATAAAGGAGCATCCAACTTCATCCGCGAATGTGCTCCAGGAAAAGAGCTCAAGAATTGGACAACTATGGAGATTCTAGAGATCTTTTTCTTTCTGAAGTAATTTTTTTTCTATTTTTAAAAGAACCTATGTCCCACCCGAGGCATAGGGGTAGATTGTAAGGGCCCCCCCATTTATTTTCAAACAATATTTTCATTTAGTAAAAAGTTATTTTTTTGTATTCAATTGAGATCCATGTATTTATTTTATTTACTACCTTTTCCAAAATGGCAATACTTTTCCTTCATTCGCACTTCCCAATTTTGCATTCTAAAAAGCACCAAAACATGATAAAATGTGCATATCCACATCTAAACTCACCGATAACAATACTGTTATGATTCAATATGATTTTGATGCACCAATTAACCAAGCTGAAGAGAAAGATGAGGAATATCTTGAACTCTCCGAAGAATTAGCAAGGCTACTAGAGAAAAAAGCAGATAACATACACTTGTAGCAGGAATCTATTGAGACCATCAATCTTGGGACGGAGAAGGATCCAAAAGAAATCAAGCTAGGTGCAACCTTGGAGGAAAATGTTAAAGAAATGCTGATCAAGCTCTTGCATGAGTAATGGATATATTTTCATGGTCTTATCGAGATATGCTAGGTTTGGATACATATATCGTGGTGCATAAACTACCTCTCAAAGAAGGGTGTCCTTCCATTAGATAGAAGCTCAGAAGAACTCATCCAGACATGTCTGAAAAAATCCGAGAAGAAGTCCTCAAGCAATTTGATGTAGGGTTCTTAGCCGTGGTAGATTATCCATCTTGGATAGCTAACATTGTGCCAATACCCAAGAAAGAAGAAAAAGTACGCATGTGTGTGGACTATCAGGATCTAAACAAAGTAAGTCCTAAAGACGACTTCCCATTACCTCACATAGATGTTTTGGTGGATAATATAGCTGAAGCTTCGGTACTCTCTTTCATGGATGATTTCTCAAGATATAATCAAATCAAAATGGCACCCGAGGATATGAAGAAGACTACTTTCATAACTCCTCGGGGCACCTTTTGTTACAAAGTATTGCCCTTCCTTCTAAAGAACACATGGGCAACCTATCAACGGACAATGATCACATTATTTCATGACATAATCCATAAAGAAGTTTAGGTGTACGTGGACGATATGATTTCCAAATATCACACAGAGGAGGATCACATCACTCACTTGCATAAATTATTCAAATGTCTACAAAAATTCAGAATATGGTTGAATATGAACAAATGTACATTTGGTGTCAGGTCAGATAAATTATTGGGTTTTATTGTAAGACAACGAGGTATTGAGGTGGATCTTGATAAAGTCCAAGACATACAAGAAATGCCAGGTCCAAGAATTGAAAAAGAGGTTTGTGGTTTCTTAGGACGTTTGAACTATATCTCAAGGTTCATATCACACATAACTTCCACTTGCGAGCCTACATTCAAACTACTCAGAAAAGACCAATCAATGGAGTGGAATGAAGATTGTCAGACAACCTTTGAGACAATAAAGAAATATTTATAAGAACCACCAATCCTGATGCCACATGTTTCTGGAAGACCACTTATCATGTACTTAACAATGCTTGAAGGATCTATGGTATGTGTATTGGGTCAACACAATGAAATAGGTAGGAAAGAACACACCTTCTACTACCTAAGCAAGAAATTTACTGGCTATGAAACTCGGTACTCACTTATCGAGAAGACTTGTTATGCTCTAGATTGGGCCACCAAACGAATGAGACAATACATGTTAACTCACACCACATGGTTAATAGCAAGAATGGATCCTTTGAAGTATGTGTTCAAAAAACCAGCTCTCACAGGAAGAATTTCCCGATGGCATATGTTGTTATCCGAATACAACATCCAATATGTAACTCAAAAGGCCATCAAAGGCACTATACTAGCTGATCACCTGGCTCATCAACTATTGGCAAAATATCAACCAATAAAGTTCGACTTTCCAGACGAAGACATCATGGTTATAGGCAACTATGAAATACCAGGACTCGATGAAGGACTTGAACCAGGGGTGCGATGGACACTCATGTTTGACGGTGCTTCAAATGCACTAGGACATGGTATTGGGGCTATATTGACTTCCCCAAAGAACTTTCATAACCTTATACTATGAGGTTATGTTTTGATTGCACCAACAATATTGCTGAATACGAAGCTTGTATCCTAGGTCTAGAAGCTGCTATTGATCTAAGGATTAAATACCTTGAAGTTTATGGAGACTCGGTGTTAGTCATATACCAAGTCAACAGTGAATAGGACACCTGGCATCCTAAATTAATTCCATATCAAGATTATGTTTTGGAGCTAGCTACAAAATTTACAAAGATCACTTTCACTCATATTCCTCGAGAAGAAAATAAGATGGTGGACGCCTTGGCAACTTTTCCAACCTTGTTTAAAGTAACTTGGCCTAATCACGAACCACGCATCACGATCAAATATTTCGAAGAACCTGCACATTATCTTGCAGTTGAAGAAGGGCCAGATAATAAACCTTGGTTCTACAACATCAAGAGGTATCTAGAGAAGAAAGAATATCCAAAAAATGCCTTCATAATAGACAAGTGAACTCTATGAAAGCTAGTTGTGAGTTCTTCTTAAATGGTGATGAATTGTACAAAATAAACTATGATATGGTGTTACTCATGTGCATAGAAAAACATGAAACAGATACACTCATGAGAGAGATCCATGATAACACGAAAAGATATAGCATTTTCCGCCCGATTTACATAGATTAAACTTCTGATTCTTCATTTATTATGTCACATTTAATCTCTATTTATAGTATTTTTAGTATATTTTA
Organism: Vicia faba; assembly: GCA_948472305.1. NCBI lineage: Eukaryota > Viridiplantae > Streptophyta > Magnoliopsida > Fabales > Fabaceae > Vicia > Vicia faba. The sequence goes on along the minus strand of OX451736.1, from coordinate 793,937,198 downwards.
GGTACTTAGATTTTGCAAGGCATAAATGATAAAAGGAAGAAAAACAATGGAGAAATGAAGAAGAAACGGGCATTTAGCAGTATTTTGGAGCATTCTGCACCAGAAGGCGTCTCACCCGCCACAGGAGTGTCTCGACTGGCACAACTTCAAGATATGTCCCCCTCGGCACACTTTATGTTACGACCAGGACAACTTCAGGAAATGCCCCCATGTCACACGCACATGACGCTCGCCACGACTCACATAACCATTACAACATTATCTCCACGAAGCCGACAAAACATATGGCTGGTGGATTCTTCTCCATGATGGAAGAACGAGAATCCAGGATACAACTCCTATTTTCACTCTCGCTTGGAATCTATAAAAGAAGGAGTTATCAACATTGTTCGGGACCAGACTTTTGGACCATTTTCATTATTTTCTACGTACTGTAACTGCTCTTGATTTCCAGTTTTTGCAACTTTACTGTTATTTCTAGTTTCATAGTTTTTAGTACTCTGTTTTCCAGTTTAGTAGAATTCTTGTAAGCATAAAAAAACTCGCACCGTTAGAGCAGTATTTCTTCACATCGAAGGGATACTGCAACCTTAGTTTTTTTTCATAGCTTCCAAAATTTTTTAGGTCCGTTTATTTAATTCAAGATGTTTTGTACAAGTCAATCCTGCCGGCTTGTGGAGGATACACACTGCTCAGATTTATTGCTTCAGTATTTAATTTTAGGTTCCTATTTTAAAGTATAATTTATTTGTTCTTACCATGCATGCGTTATTAAATTTATGTTTTAATTTTATGTTGTCCTGCAATAAAACTATGTCTGGCTAAATTCCCTTATACCAATATGTAAATATTAACCGAAGGTATTCGGTAATTAATTGACATTAATATTTTTTACAAAAACACTTTCTGGTTTTAATTTCCAATTTTGATATTTAATTGTTTTTGTACGAGAGTAAAAGGCAATCTAAGGTTAAAATCAATAGAGCGAGAGTTTGAGGTTTTAACCAGATAGTGGTTATTAAACATTAATTTAAAAAACATCGAGAGTGCTTTAAAATTAATTGGACACTAATTGTTTTCAAATAATACTTTTAAATTTTAAAATGAAACAGCGAGAGCGCTTATTTTGAGTTTAATAATATGACCTGAATCGATAGAACGAAAGTGTGAGACGAGGGTTTTTAAATAAATAGTTTCCACGAAAATAATGTTTTAATACTGAAAACAAATGCCAATGACTTATTGAATATCGGTGTCCCGTTATTAATTACTAGATTTAGTTAATTCCCAATTAAACTCAAACACCCAAATTTATTATTTAGTCTTAGCTTTACACAGTAACCCTAAGATAACAGTTGTTTGACCATCAGTCCTTCTGGGTTTGATATCTTTTAAAACTACGCGATAGACTGTGCACTTGCAATCACTACACCCGATAGACTCATAAAGTCATGATCAAGTTTTTGGCGCTGTTGTCGGGGACTGATTTAGTCGATATTGTAAATCCCTTGTTATACAATATAGACTAAGGCAACCGATTTTACTTTATTTTACCAGTTGATTGTATGCCAAGCACTCGCTCTAAAGGCGAATAATTAGAGCGACTAATCGATGAGGTCGAGCGTTTTGTTAATATAAGACACCGAATTAGAGAGTACTAAGCCAAGTACAATCTTCTCGAATTCAATCTTCCTAACTTTTCTCTTCCTAACCCGAGAATGGCTGAAGGGTCCCAAAATTGTCCTTTGAAGGATTATGCTGCCCCATCGCAAGAAGAACCCCACAACAACATTGTCGCTCCTGCTATCGCATGGAACGATTTCGAGTTAAAGCCTTCACTATTGTAAGCTATCCAACAAAACCAATTTTCAGGATGTCCTACGAACGATCCAAATCTTCATTTATCCGTGTTTGTGTAGTACGCAGACACAGTGAAAGCAAATGGTGTCAGCCCTGAAGCAATAAGATTCCGCAATTTTCCTTTCCCATTAAGAGATAGAGCTAGAGCATGGCTCCAGTCTCTACCATTCAACTCCATTACAACATGGAACGAATTGAAGAAAGTTTTCCTAGCACGATATTTTCCGCCGAGTAAGACGGCTATGCTAAGAGCCAATATCAATGGTTTTAAACAAAAGGAAATCGAATATGTTTTTGAAGCATGGGAAAGATACAAAGACATGTTACGACTATGTCTGCTTCACGATCTAGAGGAATGGCTGATCATACACACCTTTTATAATGGTCTCTTGTACAACACAAGTCCAACGATTGACACAGCTGCTGGTGGTGCATTGATGGATAAACCATACCATAATGCCTATCAACTTATCAAAAGTATGTCTCAGAATCATTATTAATGGGGAAGCGATAGAACCATGATGGAGAAACCTCAAACAAAAGGCGGTATGCACGAAGTTAGTAGCTTAGACCAAGTTAACGCCAAGGTAGAAGCCCTTACCCAAAAGATAGGAAGCTTGACCACAACTCCTGCATCCACCGTGGCTGCAGTAACTCCAACCTGTGATTTATGCGGACTTCACACGCATAATGCACCTGAATGTCCACTCTTAACAGGAGTACCAGTTGATCAAGTAAACTATGCTCAAGAAAACCCCTATGGGAATAACTATAACCCTGCTTGGAAGAACCATCCAAACTTCTCATACAAAAGTAACAATGCTTTGTACGCACCAAGGAAAGCTCCTACTACACCCCCAGGATTTCAGAAAGCCACCCAAAATGTATTAACTATTCTGAATATCCCTAGGAAGTCCAACATTGAAATAATGATAGAAAACTTTGTAGTCACCCAAGCTCAAACTAACAAAGATTTAATGAATCAAAATATTCACACCAATGAGCAAATTAAGCAACTGACAAATAAGATTCACGCTCTTGCCACACACAACAAATGTTAGAAACACAAATTTCCCAAGTGGCTCAACACCAAGCAGCTCCAGCTAGAAATTTTCCTGGACAACCCCAACCAAACCCAAAGGGATATGCTAATGCCATAACACTTCGGAGTGGGACAAAACTAGGCGGACCAACTGAACCTAGAATCGAGAACCCATCCATGTACCAAAAACGTGGAAGAGGAACTGAGAAAGAAGCTGAACCAAAGGAAGTAGAAAAAGAAGGTGATGAAGAGGCCGTAGAAAAAGAAGAACCTTATGTTCCTCCGCCACCAAATAAACCACCTATTCCATATCCTCAAAGACTTGCTAAGTCTAAAAACATAGGGCAATTCAAGAAATTCCTTGAATTTCTGAAATAACTTAACATTACCATACCTTTTACATAAGCTATCACACAAATGCCCTCCTATGCCAAATTTCCTAAAGAAATCTTATCCAATAAGAAAAAGCTTGAGGATAATGAAACTGTAATGCTCACTGCTGAGTGAAGTGCTATAATCCAAAATAACATGTCTCCTAAACTTAAAGACCCAGGTAGTTTTTCCATACCTTGCGTAATCAGAAAATTTGTCATAGACAAAGCACTATGAGATTTAGGAGCCAATATTAGTCTAATACCCTTATCAATTTGCAAGAAACTCAATATGGGAGAACTAAGACCAACAAGAATGTTTGTACAATTAGTAGATAGATCAATGAAATTTCCTTTACGTATGCTAGAAAATGTTCCTGTATGTATAGGACAATTCTATATCCCCACTGATTTCATAATCATGGATATTAAAGAAGAATCCAATATTCCTATTATATTAGGTAGACCACTCGTAGCCACTGAAGGAGCCATAATAGATGTTAAAAATGGAAAACTGACTTTCAAAGTCAGAGAAGAAAAAGTTGAATTCATCTTGTCTAAATTCTTTAAGGCACCGGCCATAGACGATTCATGCTGTTTCTTAGATGAAATATATAAATGCGTAAAAGAATTGGAGAAACAACAAACCACCTATTCAGAGGTATTGAAGATTCCTATACCTCTGATTCTCGAAGATGATAATTGGCGCCCTGAATATCAAGATGAAAATCTGAGTGAATTCCTAGCTCTAACTCCTGATACTATACCTTGTCCAAAGAAGCCAGCAATAGAACTCAAAACACTACCAAAAGACCTAAGATATGAATTCCTAGATACAATACTTGAACGACCGGTCATAATCAATGCATACCTAGGACAAATACAAACTGAAAAAATATTACATGTCCTAAGAAAATACACAACTGCTTTAGGATATAACATCTCAGATCTAAAAGGAATAAGCCCTTCTATCTGCATGCACCATATTATGCTGGAGGAAGACTGTAAAACCTCTAGGGAACATCAAAGGAGAATCAATCCCATTCTGAGCGATGTAGTCAAAAAGGAAGTAGAAAAGCTATTAGAAGCAACAATCATATACCCAATATCCGACAGTAAATGGGTTAGCCCAGTACATGTCGTACCTAAGAAAGGAGGTGTTACAACTGTCATTAATGCTAAAGGAGAATCCGTAGCACAACGAACTCACACCGGGTGGAGAATATGCATCGACTATAGAAAGTTAAACAAAGCCACTCGTAAATATCACTTTCCTTTACCTTTCATTAATCAAATGCTCGAACGACTAGCTAAGCACTCCCACTTCTGCTATTTATACGATTATTCAGGATTTTTCCAAATTCCTATCCATCCTAACGACCAAGAAAAGACGACTTTCACTTGTCCTTATGGTACGTTTTCCTATCGACGAATGCCATTCAGATTATGTAATGCCCCTGCAACATTCCAGAGGTGTATGATGTCCATCTTCTCTGATTTTCTAGATGGCATGATGGAAGTTTTTATGGATGACTTATCTTTCTGTGGAGAAAGTTTTGAAGGATGTTTATCGAACCTTGAAATGGTACTAAAAAGACGCGTAAGTGTCAATCTCGTGTTAAACTGAGAAAAATGTCACTTCATGGTCCGACAAGGAATTGTCTTAGGGCACATAATATCCGATATGGGAATTGAAATAGATAAAGAAAATATCGAAGTAATAGAAAATCTTCAACCACCCAAAACTGTTAGAGAAATAAGAAGTTTTCTAGGACACGCTGGTTTTTATCGATGTTTCATTAAAGACTTCTCTAAAATAACCAAACCTCTAACCTAACTCCTAATGAAGGATGATGAGTTCATTTTCACCGACAAATGCTTGGACGCATTTACAACACTAAAAAAGGCATTAATTTTAGCACCTATTATGCAACCTCCTGATTGGAACGAACCATTTGAGATATTGTGCGGTGCCAGTGACTATGTCGTAGGCGCAGTCCTAGGACAAAGAAAGGATAAAAAGATTCATGCAATCTGCTATGCAAGTAGAACCCTAGATCCTGTGCAGACAAATTACTCCACAATTGAAAAATAATTGTTAGCTGTTGTGTTTGCCTTAGATAAATTTTGTTCTTATTTAGCAGGAGCACATATAATTATCTATACCGATAACACTATAATCCAGTACCTCTTAAGTAATAAAGACACCAAACCAAGATTACTAAGGTGGATCTTACTTCTACAAGAATTCAATTTGGAAATCAAAGACAAGAGAGGGACCGAGAATGTAGTAGCAGACCACCTATCCAGAATAGAAGGCATCAAACCAGATCATGTTCCCATCAATGATGATTTTCCTTATGAACGCCTTATAGTCCAATTAGAATTAGAAAGTATAACAATTGAGTACCCCGTGACTTATGAGGACAAGAGCACAAACAAAATTATGGAATCAGTTTGCACTAAAACCATACTGCCATGGTATGTTGATTTTGTCAACTACTTGGCTGTTGGAGTGCTTCCACCCAATATGTCTTATCAACAAAAGAAGAAATTCTTTCATGACCTTAAACACTATTATTGGGATGAGCCTTTGCTTTTCAAAAGAGGCGGCAATGGTATTTTCTGTCGATGTGTTCCCGAAAATGAAATTGAAAACATAATTTTCCACTGTCATGGCGCTCCTTATGGAGGACATGTAAGTACTTCAAAGACATGTGCTAAGATATTACAAGTTGGCCTCTATTGGCCTAATCTTTGGAAATATGTCCATATCGCGGTTAAAAATTGCGACCGATGCCAACACACTGGAAACATCTCTAGACGTGACGAGATGCCTCAAAAGGGCATTCTAGAAGTTGAAGTCTTTGACATATGGGGAATTGATTTCATGGGACCCTTCCCATCTTCCTTTGGAAATCACTACATACTAGTTGCTGTCGACTATGTTTCAAAATGGATCGAGGCTGTAGCCTATCCGAAAAATGATGTACGAGTAGTAGTCAGGATTTTCAAGAACATAATCTTTCCAAGATTCAGTGTTCTGAGACTCGCCATCAGTGACAGTGGCTCCTATTTCATTTCCAAAATCTTAGAAAAGCTATTAGCGAAGTATGGAGTCCGACATCGAGTCGAAATACCTTATCATCCACAAACAAGTGGGCAAGTAGAGGTATCCAACAAAGAGATTAAGAAAATCTTAGAAAAAATGGTAGCAACCTCTAGGAAAGATTGGTCATCTAAGTTACATGAAGCTCTATGGGCATATAGAACAGTATACAAAACTCCGATTGGAACCACACCATTTAAACTAGTCTATGGAAAATCATGTCATCTGCCGGTAGAAATAAAACGTAAAGCTTATTGAGACATTAAGACCCTTAATTTGAATTACACCGCAGCGGGTGAGAAAAGAATCTTAGATATCCACGAACTAGAAGAACTTAGACTAGACACTTACGAAAATGCTCGAATTTATAAGGAGAGAACTAAAAAATGGCATGATAAACGAATATCTAGAAAAGAATTCAATGAAGGCGATATAGTTCTCCTATTTAATTCTAGACTTAAACTATTTCCAGGAAACCTTCGCTCTAGATGGTCTGGTCCCTTCGAAGTCACTAAGGTCTTTCAAAATGGCGCAATAGAAATCAAAGAAATATGTAGCGAACCTTTCATTGTAAACGGACAATGTCTAAAGCATTATCATAGCATCGATAATAAGGAACATTACAAAACATTTAGGCTAGATGAGCTGCCACCCCATTCATTAGACTAATCACCATGATATTTCGAGCTTACGACTTTAAACAAAGCGCTTATTGGGAGACAACCCACTTTTTAATCTTTTCTTTTTGTTTTGCTTAATTTTCGTTTTTCTTTTCTTTTCTTACTTTTGTTATTGCTTATTTATATTCTGATAAAATTATGCAGTATTGTTTCTCTAATATTACTCTCTACTAACTTAATGCTAGCTGTCAACCCACTTCAGGCTAACTTTCCTATTAACTAATTACACTAACCACGATGAATCCGGTTGATACTTTGGGCATTATGTTTAGAGGAAGAAATCAATAGAGAAGGTTTGAGTCTTTATCTTATAGGGAGATAGGATTGAGTACCTACCATAATAGACCAACTATGATAACATTAGGACCGAAATAGTGTCTTGTTTTTATTAAGCCAAATAGGTTGGGACACATCTGCTTTGAGAAGAAAGTTTAGCTCCTACCTTAGATTAATAGCTCCCTTGTATACAAACCTAACCATGGTCTGGGTTCAATAGAGGTCTAATTAGGTTTAGGCTATTTGGTATTGAGTACACCTACACCCATAGGGAGATGGCAGAACTGCTAGGATTTCCACACGGCCTAGATGCATTCACAATAATCCAAGAAGCACTTTTTAATGTGGGTGAACTAGACTATTTATGGGGGGATATTACAGGTATACCAACCCTGAAACCCCTCCCCTTTACCATCATTTCCCATCTCCCAATCAGGTTGGCTTATACACCTCCGCCACTCTAGTTGCTTCTCCGCCTCCAGTATTTCATCAAGCCCCCGCTTTACAAGCCATTGAATCAGAGCTTGATTTGTTGATGGATGAGCTTATTATTCCGAGGATCGACTTCCATTCTTTCATGGATACGGTAGTCGAACAACTGGACTATATTTATCAGCATCTCTACTCCATTTCACTTGATCGACGTGGCTGACATTTCAGACTTATTGCATTTTTCCTTTTCACATTTAAAAATTGCGGACAATGTTTTGTTTAAGTGTAGAGAGAATATTTATTAGATTAGATTTTTCATTATTTGCTATTTTATTCCTAAGTAAAATTTTTCCTATTTTATTCTTAAGTAATATTTTTATTTATTTTCAGTTCAGTTATATTCCGTTCAGTTTTTCATTCGTTTATTTGAATTACATTACTTTTCACTTAATGCATTATTATCATGTTCACACACACACACACACACACACACACACATACACACACACACATATATATATATATATATATATATATATATATATATATATATGTACGTGCTACAAGTATTAAGAGTGTATACTGCGTACAGAATTGCAAAATTTTAAATTATATTCTGTTTCTAAGATGTGTGCCGTTTGCCACACAAGCATGATGCCCGTCACATTTCTCAAACACTAGTCTCAGTTGGCACAAAAGCGTACCCCTCGGTACGAAGCTAGAAATACAAGTGTTTCTGTATTATCATAGAAACCCTCGTCGAACCCTTCTTCTTCACATTTTCTTTAAACCTCCGCCTTAACTACATTGAATCTGCGCCTATTTCACTTCCTCCATTATCATTTTCATCAAAATTCATTAGTCCCCACTTATTACCCTCATTTTGTTTCTCTACATAAACCATCTCCAAACCCACTTACATTCCAAAAACCCCCTATTTCTAACACAAACTCCTACCCATCTTCCATCCTTTCTTCAATAATGGCACGCAGAGGTTCACGACCAGAGTCAGACATTTCTAGAATTACTTTTTGAAATGGAGAAGCCGGAGAGCACCAAAGAGTGCAGTAACTCAAATTATATCAACGGTCTGTAGTCCCTACATGGTATGCTGATACTGAGTGCTTGTGGAAATTAGGATTGATTAATAGTGTGCAGTGGTTACTCTGAAACTCTGACTTAGCATTCATTTGCATACATAATCTTCCAACATACGAGTCACTGACCTTGGAATTTTTAAGCTCGTCCTCATACAACCTGTCGTGTGACGAAAGTGACCACCTATCCGGCTCTGCCACTTTTAGAATGTTCAACGATGAATATTCTATAAGTCAATCTACTCCGAGTGCTTTCTTTCGTTTCCCTCGCGAGGGAGTGGTACACCACTGTATTCCTACAGACCAAGATTGGGCATCTACAGCTTTCAAGCTTTGAAAAGCTCTTACTGATGAGGAACCAAACAAATGGGAAGGACTTTATGCTTCATCCATTCATAATTCCACAATAAGGTATTTCCATCGTGTTATTTCCAACACCATTTTTGGGAGGATTGACAACAAGAAGGTTACTTCTAAAGAATTGTTCCTCCTCCATCGTGCATTCACTCCCAACCAAAGGATCAATGCAAGCACACTCCTTCTATCACATATCTAGTCTTTGTGTGCAAGAGGGTCTACGCCTTTCTGCATTGGTGGGTTAGTCACCTCTATAGCACTTGGCCTTCGCCTCGAAGACAAGCTTGTAAATCAGCCACCACTATCGCCCACTTTCATTGACATCAACAATTGTCAGGCTGACCACTTGATTAAGGTCAGAGGATATGGTAGGTACAACCTTATGGTGCATAACAAGGTAGTTCCAAGTGTCATTTTGCCGAACTTTGCACTTACTAATATTTCAAACTTGGATAAATGGCTTTATGACCTTGATGCTCCCGCACCTGGAGATAATGCGCAAGGCAACCAAGGGAATGTCCAAGCTGATGAAATGGAGCAAGAAATAGAACACGGAAACACTGAACAACAAGCTCCTCCTGAAAATGTTGCAAGCACGTCCACAAGGATCAGAAGAAGATGAGAAAGAGTACCGGCCTCGAATGATGACATTATGACTGCCATAATGGAACATGATGAGAGAGTGTAGGCTATGCAAAATAATCAAAATGTAATGATGCAACTTATGCTAGCCATGCAAACTCAGCAGCAAGAATGTGACGAAAGAAATAAGCGCCAGGCTGCAAGATTAACTGAGGAAATGACGGCCTTAACTATATGCATGGATGGGTTTCAAGATTATGTATACCATGTGTCTATACCTCATCCTCCGGGTACACGTGGCCGAGAACAAGGACGAGGAAGATGACACGATAATGAACAAGAATAGATTTATTTTTGCTTCTCTTCCCGTTTCCTTTTTGTTTTTAAGCATTAGGACATTGCTTGTTTCAAGATTAGGGGAGTTAGTTAGTTTAAAAACTCTTTGTTGCTTTCTAAGTAGATCTTTCATTCCCATTTGTATTTCTTGTAATAAAAAAAACATCTTTATATTTTCGAGTTCGTTTATGCAATTTTTTGCTGTTATCTAATTTCCCACTTTCTTGAGCCATAATAAAAAGTTTTGTTCGTTACTTGCATAATCTGATGCATTCGAAGAGTATATAGGCTGCTCACTTTTTAAAAGATATATTAGAAACCTTGAGTGAAATAGAAATACGATGGATACCGACGTAACACTCAAAATCCCCAGATTGCGCTAGATTGATTTCAGTACCCTTTATACTGAAACCATAAACTTTAGCTTTAAAGTAGCCCCGAGTAGTTTATCTAGAAGTCAACACCGTCTTAAACACAAACTATGTAGGGAGTCAATGAATATAAGTGAATGATCCAGAGTATTTGAAAGATACATGCTTTATTGTAAGAAAATAAGGAATACACCAATTAAGTTAGGCGACTCTCACCCGGTCACTTAATCCAACGAATGTAGTACCTACATGATACAACATAGAAACCCGTTGTCGGTTGGTTCAGAGGTGTCTGATACTGAACTTGGTAGGGTGTACTACCGTCTGATCCCCCGCAACTTGCAATTGGGTGAATTAAAGGAGGTTACACATTTATGTTCCATAACCTCATGCTTAAAAGGATCATATTCACTAACCGGCTACTCTACTATGTACGTGTAAAGATAAAGGGCTTAATGTGACTGCACTAGAATGAAAATGGGTGAAATTTAGCGAAAAGGATTAGGTTGAGCTATAATGGCATGACTGTAATTGGTATGCACAATGGGGGGTATTTAGTGTTATTACCGTACCTTTTGTGTTATGTTGAGCTCACGCTTCCGCAAAAATATTGGCAACCTCTTAGGATTCGAATCACATCATGAATTTGCATTTAACTTATGCCTTATTGGTTTTTATACTGACTTTATTGCTTGAGGACAAGCAAAGGTTCAAGCTTAGGGGAGTTTGATAACACGAAAAGATATAGAATTTTCTGCCAGATTTACATAGATTAAACTTCCGATTCTTCGTTTATTATGTCACATTTTATCTCTATTTGTAGTATTTGCAGTATATTTCAGGTACTTAGCTTTTGCAAGGCATAAATGAGAAAAGAAAGAAAAACAATGGAGAATGAAGAAGAAATGGGCATTTATAAGTATTTTGGAGCATTCTGCACCAGAAGGCGTCCCGTCCGCCACAAGAGCGTCCCGCCCAACACAACTTCAAGATATGTCCTCCTCGGCACACTTTATGTTACGATCGAGACATCTTTAAGATATGTCCCCCATGTTACACGCACATGACGCTCGCCACGACTCACATAACCGTTACATCATTATCTCTACGAAGCAGACATAATGATTGGTTGGCGGATTCTTCTCCATGATGGAAGAACGAGAATCCAGGATATATCTCCTATTTTCACCCACGCTTGGAATCTATAAAAGGAGGAGTTATCAACATTGTTCGGGACCAGACTTTTGCATCATTTTCATTATTTTATGCGTATTGTAATTGCTCTTGATTTCCAGTTTTTTCAACATTACCGTTATTTCCGGTTTCATAGTTTTTAGTACTCCATTTTCCAGTTTAGTAGAATTCTCGTAAGCATAAAAAACCCCGCACCGTTAGAGCAATATTTCTTCATATTGGAGGGATACTGCAACCTTAGTTTTTTTCCATAGCTTCCAGAATTTGTTAGGTCCGTTTATTTAATTCAAGATATTTTGTACAAGTCAATTCTACCGGCTTGTGAAGGATACGCACTACTCAGATTTATTGCTTCAGTATTTAATTTCAGGTTCTTATTTTAAAGTATAATTTATTTATTCTTACCATGCATGCGTTATTAAGTTTATGTTTTAATTTTATGTTGTCCTGCAATAAAACTATGTCTGGCTAAATTCCCTGATACTGGTATGTAAATATGAACCGAAGGGATTCGGTAATTAATTGGCATTAATATTTTTTACAAAAACACTTTCTGGTTTTAATTTCCAATTTGAATATTTAATTTTTTTGTTGTACGAGTAAAAGACAGTCCAAGGTTAAAATCAACAGAGCGAGAGTTTGAGATTTTAACCAGATAGTGGTTATTAAACATTAATTTAAAAAACAATGAGAGCGCTTTAAAATTAATTGGACTCTAATTGTTTTCAAAAAATACTTTTAAATTTTAAAATGAAACAGTGAGAGCGCTCATTTTGAGTTTAATAATATGACCTGAATCGATAGAACGAAAGTGTGAGACGAGGGTTTTTAAATAAATAGTTTGTACGAAAACAATATTTTAATGCTGAAAACAAATGCCAATGACTTATTGAATCCATGAAGTTGAAAAATTACATACCGGTGTCCCGTTATTAATTACTAGATTTAGTTAATTCACGATTAAACTCAAACACGCAAATTTATTATTTAGCCTTAGATTTACATGATAACCCTAAGATAACAGTAGTTTGACCATCAGTCATTGTGGGTTCAATATCTTTTAAAACTACGCGATAGACTGTGCACTTGCAGTCACTACACCCGATAGACTCATAAAGTCACAATCAATCCATGAAGGAACCTTCGAGACTCATACAAATGGATATGCCATGGCTAGAAAAATCTTGAGAGTAGGTTACTTTTGGTTGACGATGGATGCTGATTGTTACCATTATACGAAGACATGCTACAAGTGCCAAATCTATGATGACAAGGTGCACATGCCACCAACTCCTCTAAACTTTCTAAGTTCACCATTTCTTTTCTCAATGTATGGAATTGATATGATAGGAATGATCGAATCAAAGGCTTTTAATGGGCACCCGATTATACTAGTCACCATTGATTATTTCACCAAGTGGGTAGAAGCTGTTGTCATAACCGAAAAAAATATAAAGAGTCACCACCATTTATTTTTATCCTAAGGATGGGAAAATAATGTGTAACTCTAATTCGTATAGAGATTCTAAATTCATAAGCGGGTTAGATGAAGGGAAAGTGTTAGGCACCCTTCATCTCCCATGTTCTCAAGAGGCTCCACTTTTAGGTTTAAGGGTAAGATGGAAATTTCCACTTGGATAATATTTATATATGTTTAAGAAAAGAAATTAGTTTTTTTGTTGTGAATTCGCCTTGGTTTTAAAAGCATGCATACGTATCTCCTTGTGAAGAATCAGAGTCCAAATTCGTAGTTCATATGTGTTTGGTTATTTTTTTTCTTATGGATTGTGGAAATATTTGGAATTATCCTTGAACCTTGTATGAGTTTGAAAATAGCGCAGTCGTAGACGCAGTTCACAGTTAATGAGAAAATATATCCACAATCCCTTTTTTGAAAATAAAGTTGAAGTTGAATTAAGTTAGTAGGAAAGCAATTATGTTTGTTGGGTTAGCTGTCTTAGAATGCATGGTGAAGTTTTGGAAAATAAAGTTTGAATGATAAAACAATATTTGATGAATTTATGAAAAAAAAAGTTATTATTTTAGAAAATAATCAATAAATAATTATTTTCTTGTTATTAAAAATATAATAATCCAATATTTATTTATCAAAATGATTTATGTGATAAATGTAAAAATGATTTTAATGCAATATGCCAAACAATGCTATGAGACAATATATATATATATATATATATATATATATATATATATATATATATATATATATATATATATATATATATATATATATATATATATATATATATATATATATATATATATATATATATATATATATATATATATATATATATATAAATAAATTAAATAGATAGAATAAATAAAACAAATTAATTAATTAAGTAATTAAGTAAATAAAATATTTAATCATAACAAGGGGGTGTATTTTTAGTTCAATAGTAAAAACAGGGAGGTGTAAGTAGTAAGGCTTAAGCCCAATACTTGATTTAGAGTCCAATAGCCAGAGAGGTTGCTAATTTGTATTAAGTAGTAAAAGTATAGAGTCTGGATAGCATGTGCTTGATCCCAATCATTCCTTTGAGTTTAAGAGCGCTTAGGGGGTACAAACTTTAGTTATTAGAGTAATTCTGGGTGGGTGGAAAGATAAGGGCCTGACCCAATATACATGTCGATCCATTGGACAATTTGTGAGAAGGCACAAGGTGTTATGGTACGTTGAAGCTCTTTGGATCATCTGATCCAGATCTTATTGTCCCCAAGAGTTAATCTTGGGACCTTGATCAATAGTAACCTAATCGTGTGGTTGAGAGTGAAGGTTGACCAGGGAGTATCGTACGCGTGAGTCTAGTAGTAGAAATATTGAGACTAAGCCAGTGGATTGATTTAACTCGCACAGATCAAATAAAAATCGCCACCGCGCTTTATTGTTTCCAGGGGAAATGGGAAAAGAGTGAATAAACCCAAAAAAGAGGGGAGAATCTAGGTACGGGGGTTGGTTATGCAAAAGGAAGGTATTAGCACCCTAAATATCTACGGTACTCTACAGGAACCTATTTGAAAATCTATGTATTTTATCTATAAAAATGTGTACAAAGATAAGATGGTGGAGATGAGAAAAGAAATATTATTTACAATTTTGCACCCGCTGGGGTTGCAAACCTTTAGTGCCTACGTACCACCTTCCGTGTAATAGAGGATCAGGGTACTCGTAGTTCACCTTAAAAATTTTAAAACACATGTGTGTTGGTTAATTTTAATAGAAGAGACATCATCGTCATATTCGAGTGGAAAACATACTTACTATCCACAATTATGAGAAAGGAGAATTTGCGTCATCTCAAAGTGGAGGACATAGTCTTTAGATTTAAAATTAATAAGAAATCACTCAACACCGAAGTAGAAAATGGCTAACTTCACTATATATCATAGAAGTATAGCAGCTTGCATCACTACAAGAATTAACAAGAGTCAAATCTTTTGAGAAAAAATTTAAAGTAAAAAGCCAAAGTGGCAAAATGGTTTGAATGAGGTTAATGACGTTTAGTCTTCTAAAAATATGTCAAAGTATGATTAAATTGGTTAAGGTTTGATTAAGAAAATATTTTTGAAATTGCATGGATCGAAATCCAAGTTTATTATGAAAGCGGTTCAAGTTAGAAAACAAGAAAAGTTTTAAAAAGGAGAGAGACGATTTTTGAAATTAAAGAAGATAGGAGGAGATGAAGGGACTATCCTAAAGCATAAGGTAAAAGTTAAGGAAAAGAATGGTTTAACCAACTAGAAGCCAACACTTGACATGGAGAAGTTAATGTAGAATTCTCATCCTTTGAATTAAAACCAAGCAAGCAAACAATACTAAAACTCTGAGGAATACCCAACTTCAAATAAATTAAGAACCAAGCAAAGTCTTTATTGACAAAAATTGGCAGAGTAACAACTGTATACAGAGGAATTATCAATCACAGACAAAGCATGAAAATCAGAATAATCTGTATACAGAAATAATTCAAACCAATGCATTGGAGTAAACCCCAAGGATTTCTTAAGATCTTCACAATAATATCAACCAAAGATCACAGAGTTCCAAGGTCTCATGGCTTCTAATCCTAAGTCTCAGGAATCCACAACTCCATATTTCTAGGGATAGTAACCGAGTAGTCCAAGTAACCTCGATATTTTTTAATGTCCAAGTTGATTATTAAGTATATTTACAAAAAAAGAAAATAAAGCTCAAGTGAGAAAAGATAAAAAGGCAGAAAATAAATGCTCAAGTGAGCAAAAGGAAAATAACCTGAGATGTAAATGCTAAAAAAATGGTACATAAAATTAAAGACACAAAATAAAGACATAAAGTAAAGTTAATTGTTAGTGAATTAGAAGTTAGAGGTCAAGTATAAAAAAAGGTTAGTTGAATGACCATCTTGAATCTTGCTTTTGAAAACACATTAGAAGATTGATAAAATCAAAGCCTCTCAACAACAAGTTTCTTTTGCTTTTTTTCAAGTATATCATTCATTTCAAGTACTCAAAGCCAACACATATAGCCAACGATAATTGAAGATCAAACTTAGGCCAAAGTTGATAGGGGCTTGTTAGAGGATTGATAAGACCAAAGCCCGCTAACAACAAGCTTCAAAGTTTGGGCCATGAACGATCATTTTTTGAATCGAGACAAATTTAGCGCTATGTTAAGCAATCGTAAGTGGATTTATATAGAAGCCACACCTATTTTGAGGCCAGTCAATAGCAATCTATGTACCATATATGTTGAGAAATGATATGTAGATCATTCTCTAAAAAACTTACAACATAAGTAAAAACAAGAAAGGGATAAGATGAAGAGGTAGGGGATGGTCTGGATAGAACCACAAGTCCATATGAATCACAAAATTAGGTCAAACTATCATTAATATAATTTAATGGATTTGGTTCTTTCAAACATATCAACATCCCAGATCCAATGATATTAATGAAGTTGAACCAAGGTATCACCAATTATGTCCAAAGTCATAATCAATCCCAAGAGGAATAAAACCTCAATTAAAATAATTTAAAAATGATTTTTATTTGGCCAAACAATAAGAAATTATTGATGAAATACTCATAGAGCATCCAGACACCAAATAAAATTCAAATGAGACCATTATAAAATTAGAAAAACTATTTAAGATTTTTAGAAAAAGATTTGCTAATTTTCAGAAACCTAAAACTATTTTTAAATCAATTAAAATCAAGTTAACAAGTCAAAAACTATAAAAAATATAAAAATAAAAAATAAAAATGTGAAAAAAATAAGAATCATAAAGAGAAAATTAAAATAGAATTTTAGCAAAAACTTTGATATTTTTTGGATAAAATATGAAAGATTTATTAAGTTTTGAAAATTAAATCCAATAAAGAAAATAAATAAACTCGAAAAAAATATGGACCATTTGATATTGTCGAAACATGTTAGTAAGCTAATCCAAAGGATCAGACGCGCTGTGCATACCATGGACTCTCAGGAATAAACCACAAGATCAATTACTATTATTATTAAAAAAAACGAAATAAAAACACGTGGCCTCGTGTCATTGGTTGAAGACGCCAGCGTGGTCGTCTTAAACCTCTAGCCAACCTCAAAACCAAGTTTCTGAAACTGTAAAATTAGAGGCTCAGACCAATGCCATTCTCTTCGTCTCATCAAGACGATTCTAATAGTACCTTCATGAAAAATTTATATAAACTGTAGCCCAGTCATTTTGGAAAATACCAGAAGATAATTTGAAAAGGGTTTTGAAAATTCATGAGCAAAAAATCACTTCCAATTAAAAACAATCGATGCTATGAGAATCGAAGTGATGAGAGCTACACTATAGCAACAAGTTTGAAGAGAATTGATGGAGGAATTTACCTGTTGAAACTCAACTTCAGAGCTCTGAAACTAGACTTGGTGAGCTTGATTCAGGCCACGATTCTTGGTGGTAAGAGTATGGTTAGCTTCATAAAAATACAATGAAGCCAACTTAATGGAGATTTTGGTGAATAAGGGTGAGAAATAAAGACAATGAAGATACAAATTTAGAGTTCGTATGGGATATGAACATGACTTGTTTGGCTCTCTAAAGCTTGAGGAAATGAGTGGAATGTGTCCCTTATTTATAGTTGAGCATGATGGAAACAAAAAGTGATGGAAATGATCAAGTATGAGTGGAATTCATGTGCACCTGCATCATGAGCAAAGTGTGCCTTGTAATTTATCAAAACTCACTTAATTCTTGCGTTTCAAGGCTTAAACAGGTACATGAAAGTTTGTTAAACATGTTTAGATAAAAATCACACATCAATTTGATGATTAGAAAACACAATAACCAAATTCACTCCTGACTGCAAGTGGAATCTCAGTTTCGAAGTGCCATCTTCAAATCCATGGGGCAAGCAGCTCAAGAGGCTTTATGGAATCATTCTTGTTACATTTGAAAGATCCCACAACAAACTTCACAATGTGCCAAGAAAGGTAGCATTTGGTGATCTGAGCTAAACGTTATTCATGTTTGAAATCAAGAAAAACATAAGGGTATTTGACACTTAGAAAAATTCTAATTATGGGGCCTTAAAATGACCTATAATGTTCTTCATAGTTACATGACCTTCCACTCAAAATTTGATCTTGATCCTTGAATATGAAATTATGTAAACCATTTGAATTGAATTGTGGAATTAAGATAATTAAAAAATCATAAAAATTGAAAGAGTTATGGTCTTTGGAAGATGAGGAATAAATTTGGGGAATTTCACAAATGACCTATAATTTTTTCAATTCTTTAATGACTTTCCAAACATTTTCAAGTCTTGCATATTGAAACAAAGTTGTAGTAGACATACTCAAGTTTATTGTGAAAATGAATGAGATCAAGGAGATAAAAGATGACCAAGTTATGATCCTTTGAAGTCACACAAGAGAATTTAATGGCCTTACCAAAGGACTTGTAATCTTCTTCAACCATAAGTGATCTTCCATTCAAAATTAGCCTTAGATTCTTGAAGAGAAGAAGTTGTTAAGTAATATTCAAAGAGAATCATGGCTTTGGAATAAACCTAATATCTAAAAAAATGAGCAAGATATGGTCCTTAGAAATAAAAAAAAACCCTAGCTTAGAGAGTGTCAAAATGAATTGGAACCCCTTTCAACTTTTGATGATTTTCCTTGCACAATTGGATCTTGTCATGTGAAGAGAAGTTGTTGTAGATGATGATAAGAATCCATAGAAAAATAACCAACTCAAAATATTTAAAATTGAGAGAGTTGTACACTTGTGATCATTGAATCAAACACTTGCTCAATTAGGTCAAACTTATTGAATCGACCTTGAATGTTTTGAACTTTCTTTGCAAAATAGAGCATAATGGATCACATTAGACCTTGAAATGATATTTTCTTAAATAACACTCAAATATGGAGCTTAAGTCTCAATGAAATTTGTTGAAGACGACATGGAAATAAACACATGAACCTATGAATCTTCTTGATGAACACCACCACCAACCTTGAGGAAAACTTGACCTAAATAAAGTGAGAGAGCTCTTTGAACCAATTTTTTTTGATATCATAGACAAAGCCTTGAAGCTTAAGCTCTTGCAATCCATTGAAGAACCATTTGACTGAGGACCATCCCTCAAAACCCTTGGTTAGATGGTGAGATGGATGCAATTGTCTCATCACCTACAATATGAACATCCAAAGAAACATATATACATATTTTGATGTTGGAAAAATACCCCTTTTGGTCCTGTATGTTAACGTCAAGGTTCATTTTGGCCCCTTAACTTAAAAAAGGTTCATATTAGTCCCTTAACTCTTAAAAACGCTTCATTTTAGTCCTTTTTGTCTAATTAGCGACAGAAAAACTCAGAAATTGGTTGCTAAATTCACCACTAATTAGACAAAAGGACTAAAATGCAGCGTTTTGAAGAGTTAAGGGACCCATATAAACTTTTTTAAGTTAAAGGACCAAAATGAACCTTGACGTAAACATACGGGACCAAAATGGATATTTTGCCTTTGATGTTAGTTAAAAATTAATCCACCTAAAAAAACACATGTACAAGATACACAATACAAGGTGCTTAGTGATCCCTTAAGAGCAAACTTAAATATAAGATGAAGTAGAAAGAGAGAACCAACCCTAATGTGTGATCTTGATGTATTAATAATATAAGATAATGAAAGATGTTAGGGGAAAAATTGGGGTATAACAACTTCCCTTATTTAAGTGTCTTCTATCCAGAGATACGAAGGCTAAAATCTTTGTCTCGACGCGATTGAAGATACTTAAATACAAAACAAACACTATTTTTGGCCCTAAGATGCCATGCAATGCTTATAATTATGAATGCAAACGACCAACTCCATAGGTGGCACATAACAACACTGGGGGGGGGGGGGAATAAAACAGGCAGCCTAATGAAGAGAGTTCAATCAGGAAAATAAATCGTTGGGGAACAACATGTCGCTAGGGATGAATATAAATAGGCAAAACCAAAATCACGATTAAAGAACCCAAATGCATAGTAAGATTTCAATGACGAAAATTATTAACAATGCAAGCAACAAACTAACAAGGAGGTAACCATTAAAAAGGGTTACCAACTCGACTGAGGAAAGAAACTTAACTCTATTGGAGAAAAAATAACTCTGTTGAGGAAAAGAAGACTCAAATATACTGGGGTAAAGCCCAAAGAGGAGACAAAGTATCATCAACTCAATAAATAAGGAAAAAGCAATGGGTAACAACGACCGATATATAACTGTAAACTACCACTCATAGAGGAGATAACAAAAAAAGAGTAACATCGACTCACAAGGGATCATAAACTACCCACTCAGGGTTGAAGGTAGAACAAACCACATATTACTGACTCATAGACGGTGGTGAATGTCAGCCTCGAGACTAGTAAACAAATGATTAACATTAGTACTTATGATTGGGAGTAAAGGATTGACGTCAGTACTTATGACTGGGAACAAAGGTTTGACATCAATGCTTATGACTGGGAACAAAGAATTGTCATCAGTACTTATGACTGGTAACAAAGGATTGACATCAATACTTATGACTGGGAACAATTGATTGACATTAGTGTTTATGATTGGGAACAAAGGTTGACATCAATGCTTATGACTGGGAACAAATTGTTTGACATCAGTACTTATGAATGGGGGCAAGTTGGTTGACATTAGTACTTATAACTAGGAACAAAGGATTGACATTAATACTTATGAATGGGAACAAATTGTTTGACATCAATACTTATGACTGGCAACAAAGAGATTGACATCAACACTTATGGCTGAGAAAAAAGGATTGACGTTAGTACTTATGACTGGGAACAAATAATTGACATCAATACTTATGACTTGAAATAACTCAAATCTATTGGGGTAAAGTCCAATGAGGAGAAAAAGATAAATACCAACTAACGAATGACAGTGAACTACCAACTCAGGGGTGAAGGTAGATAAAACATAGAACAATAACAAGTTTCCCAAAATTCTGGTATTCCACCTAGAACGGGTCTCAAATTCTTCTTTAACCGATGCAATCCACCTAGAAAGGGTAACAAACTTTACCAACTTCTGGATTTCACCAAGAACGGTAAGAGTTTCTTCTTTAATCAAGATATCACTTGAAAAGAGTAATAACTGCTGTAAGGATATTTCAACAAACTATCTTTATCATCGGAGTACAACCAATCTCAACAACAAACTATCTTCCATAACATAGAGACTACCATTCATCGGAGTAAAAACATCTTCAATGGCATTAACAGACTCACAGGGGAAGTACACTTTTCTTAAATAAAGAGACCACCACTTGATATTACTAAAAGGATTGCGATGACACTATTGTGAAATGAATTTTGATTTTGTAGGGAAATACCAACAAATTCCTGCTGGGGGGATAAAGTCTTCACATGCAAAACAAATGCACATTCTCAATCCAGGGATCATAGCCTATAGGGATCAAAATAAAATTGTTGTCGGGACAAAAAATTCAAACTAGGAACAAACCGAAGTGGAACAGTCAACCAATACACCATCATATGAGGAATAAACTCAAACGAGGATCAAATTCCATCCATATAATAAGCTGGGTAGGAAGGCTAAAGCAAAATTCTTCCATGAGGGATAACTCAGTGGGGAGATTGAAAGGATATATACTTTCTGCTTAAGGTTGACACTCTATTAGAGAGAGGATAACACAACTCTGCAAAGAGGATAAAATATACCAACAAAAATATCAATGAGTGTAAATGAACCATGAGTTTTAATTCAGCTATGTATGATATATGTATGAGTGTATGAATGTTATCATGTATATGATGATAAACCATACATGCCGCACTAGGGATAACCAGACAAAACCAACTTGGGTAAAGACAACACTCGGCTAAATCACAAGCAGGATGAAGATTCCATAAGAGAGTAAGCATCAACTGAGGAAACAAAGTCATACTTCAAGGCTTAACTTCACTGGGAAGTAACATGGATTGACAATAATAAAAGAAAAATTTGATAGCAATAAACCAATGCATTTACAGGGATATAATAAACTCCTTTAGGCTTCACCGAGGAATATCATATAGACTTTGCTAGGGAAGACAATACCTCATCATCTAGACTTCAATTGGGGATGCCATACTGACTTCACTAGGGAAGACAATGCCATATCATCGAGGGGAGCCCAAATACATCTTCAATATCAAGAATAGTGGTTGCATAAAATTCTTTGGGGAAGTTAGAGAAACTTTATAAGGATATTCAAACTTAAAGGGAAACATCATCCTTGATTCATCTGGGGAGACTTAAGAAGTTAACACCATAGTAAGAAGTCAAAATTATGGAGAGTTTAAATCAAACTCAACACTTGGCGAGAGAAAATCTAAAAAGTTGACAATTGTATCAACACTTCTTAGAAAAGATATTGCCCTTGTATGGATACTTAGGGAGCACATAACCACAACAATGTTATAACTGGAGAGAGCAATGATCTTCGAGAAATTCTTCATTAATTATCAACACAAAGACTCCAATAAATGAGCAAAGGCTTCATAATTTTACAATCTCTGCTTGATCACAAACCAACTAGGGAAAGAATCACACTAAGCTAGAGAAAACTATATCAAGACCTAACTGGGGAATATGGGATAGAAGTATCAAACCACCCAAACCAACACCACATATCAACTGGTATGAAATCCAACTATCCAAGGAACAATCACAGGTGGACTATGCACATATTAGCAAGAATAACCCGAGAATAATTTTTCTGGAATCTTTTCAAAACTTCGGAGTTCGTCCATCCTTGGAACCACTACTTTTGTCCCGCTTGAATCACAAAATTAAAGTAAAAAGTAATTTGCAAATTCTTTTCAAAAACAGGTTTTTATTATTAAGTCTTTTTGTTTTGATAGTTACTATCAGTAATAAATGAAATTTTTGTAGACACAATAAAATAAGAACTGTAAATAATTGGATAAAGGCTCAAATTTTATCAATAGAATGGTAGTCCGCAAATAGTGTAACTCCATGGATGATTACAAAGTTTTAGAAAATGGTAAATACATGGAAAAGATACATTGAAACACAATGACCACTATTCTCCCTAACAACTTTGAACTCCTGAGCATAGGCTTCAGTTAAAGTGTGATGAGAATCCAAGAAGATCGTTGCTTCAATGATCAAGTCTTGTCTGACGCAGTTACTTTCCAGGAAATCCCTAACTTTTTCCGAGGTTTCCCTTGCGGGTTTTCAACCTACCGGGAAAATTTGTTCTGTTTATGTCTCTAAATTTTGCATAGACCACTGTAATACGGTGGGAGAACTGACTTGGGTGTTTTGTATTTTATCGCAATTGTTGCGAATAGCAAGAGTTGCCATCGAATTTTCTTTTATCCAATAAAGGAAAAGGTGAAAAGAACAGGAAAGACCTTTTGAGAATTTTCTTGAGTTCGAGGGGTAGGTTATGAAAAGGGAAGGTGTTAGCACCATTTTCATCCGTAGTTATCTACAGGCTCTTAGTTGATAGCTCACTTTGAAAATGCTTTGTTTGAAATGTGTTTGTGATAGTTTTTGAAAGTATTTTTGAAAGTGCCTTCGTTTTGGTGAACTTTGTAATGATTCTCGTCTCTATAAGAATGCATACAAAGTGTTGACTTTTGAAAACATTTCATTTGAAAGTGTTGGTGTGTTTGAAATGATGTTGTTTTGAAAATGGTTGTGAGTAAGAAACTACGAGCGTTCTACCTACTCAAAAAGTATTAGTTATTTTCCTCCTCCTTTATATGTTTCTATCTTACCATTGATTGGTAAGAAGCCCTATCATTGGATGTGAAGGGGAAGGCGTGGGTCGTCGTATAGTCATAGAAGGCAACATTGTAATATACCTTAGAAATTTGTTGTAAGGGTCTAAGATCGTTTACTGAAGGCAACACTGAAGGGTTATCGAGGGACTACGATCTTGTATTCCAGGGTCATTGGTAAAGTATCCCACATTCGAAGGACATGACCGTTTTTTATCCAAGGCGACAAGTGTGGGTTACTCTAGAGGTGCGCGTGTGTGAGTGTATTGATTTCATGCATTTTTGTCTTGAATTAGGATTGTCTACTTATTGATTTTAAGTCTTGCCATACACACCCTAATTACTAACAATTATATTAAAGTGATAAATTGCGAAAATTAAAATCCTACGCTATTACATCATTTGGGGGATGGGGGTACAATTCACAAATGGGGATGAAGTAGGAACTTAAATGTTAAAACCATATTGAATAGCTATGAAGAAAATGTAAAGGCACTGTAAAAAGAAAGGAAAAAAAATATTTTTTAGCCATTATGTGTCGACACATGCATCTATGCATCGACACATAACTTTTCCTTTCTCCTGCAAAACCAACTCAACTCAGTATGAGTGGACGCATAATGGTATGTGTCGGCTCATTTCCTGCTTGTGTTGACACATTCGTGTTTTGTGTCGACTCATGCACCTTTTGTCCTTCTATTTTGGGGTCTGGATAGCAGTATGTGTCGACACATAAGGCCTTGTGTCGACTCATACCTTGTTTTGTCACTAAAATAAGTCGACTCATGTGAGTATGTGTCAACTCATGCTGCCATTTTTTGCCTCTAACATTATTCTATTATGTATACAGGTCAGTTCACAGCATATGATTGATAAAAATAAATAACAAGCAAATGGTTAGCTTCAATGGGCATTGATTACTACATTTTATCTTCAAAAATGAATCATTAGTTATGTATGAAAAGATGCAAAGTCAATAAGACTTACCTTGAGACTGAAATTTGTATTTTGAGTTTGAAATGCTGTGTGGGTTGTTTTTGAGCTTAGGAAATGGTAATAGTGATGTTACAGAAGTTGTTCTTGTGTTTGAACAACTCCTATAAGATGTATGTGGAGTGTTTGGACATAACTTTACAAAGTGTGAGAGGTTCAAAGTTTTTTTGACTTCAAAACTCAAGAGTGAAGGCTTTGTGGACAGTTATGGCTTTTTGAGAGTATGAGATTTTAAGGGCTTGTCTACACAACAAAACTTCTGACCTTTTTTTCTTACAAATGGCCTCTCTATTTATAGAGATGGTTTGAGACTTGAAACAACTCAGATTTTTGAAATCACATGTTATGGCTATCTTGCTAGTTTTTGAAGCAAGCATGAAGAACATGTTTCTAATGTTTGTACCAAGCTATCTAAAGTAGTTGATCATTTTAAACATGTTTGATATGACTTGTAGGAGTGGAGTGTGATCAGAACAACAAGTTAGGGGCTCAAGAAATTGACTTTGTGATTAAAGTGAACTTTTCAAGAATGGATATGTTACTTTCTTCCAAAAATGGAATGATCAATTGGACAAAGGCTCAAACACTTGGATCATAGTTTAATCAGTTGTGTAAAAATTTAATTATGGAGTTATATACAAGTTTGAGGCATGCAAAGTGAAGATTATGCAACATGGCTATGGATTTGGTTCTTGTTCATCACATAATCTGCCTTGTAATTCAAGAATGACACCCTAACTTCATGGCTTTGATTCTCTTAGCTCAAGTATGATCTCAATGAGTTCTTTGACATTTTGGAAAGATTGTAACATCCTCTATAACATTAATTTTTTTTCTATTTTTTAAGAATTCAATTGGAACTTGATGAAAATTGGCCAAAAAGTTGGGATAAAAACCTGACCAAACCTGCTGAAAATTTCTCTAAGTGTTTATACAAAAAATGCAATGACTTCATGAATTTATAACTTAAAATCCAAGAACTTCTAGGACTTGATCAGCAAAGCAAAGTTGTAGATATTATAAAGATATACAACTTTCATGTTGAAAGTTTTCTTTGAATCATCTTGCATCTTTGTGAAAAATTGCATGAAGTAATGGAATTATCATGTATAAAAAACACTTAGAAAAATTTCTAAGTCTTGAAAAGTTTGACCTTCCACATTGACTTTTGAGTTTTTTTATTTCTTGATGATCAAGCTTTGTATTTTGAATTTCTTGATGAATTGTGATCTTTGAAATTTAATGTTGATCAAAAAGTCAAAGTTTGACTTTTGGTGTATCAGTTGACTTTTCAACAGTTGAACAAATTTCAACTATCAATCCACTGATTTTGAGAAATGATTTAATATATGCAATTAGGTCAAAATGATGAATTTGAATCTTTTGGACCATGTTTCAAACCATTAGGTCATGTATTTGGTCAAAACTCAATGATTTGTCGTTCTTAGTCAAAACCCTAGTTTGCGGCCTTAGTTCTTCGGAGGTGATTTTGTCTGATGAATTCCTTGAGAATCCTTGAGCGTTGGAGGTCCTTTGTGAAATGTCCTGAGAAAAGGGAGGGAAAATTTTGGGGTACAACAACCTCCCTCTTGGGTTTTCAGCCTACCGAGACACTATTTTTTGCCTAAACCGCCCTTTCGGGTTTTTAACTTAGCGAGCTGTTCTTTTATTTCTTTAGGCGAAGTATTTCTTGACTGCGCCAACATTTATAGGATGTGGGAACTCCTCACCATCAATAGTTTCAAGAATCAATTCACCTCCAAAGAAGGCTTTCTTGACAACATATGGGCCTTCTTAATTGGGAGTCGACTTGCCCCCAGAATCAGCATTAAAAGACATGATATTTCTGGGCACGAGATCGCCTTCTTTGAATTCACGAGGCTTGACCTTCTTATAAAAAAGATTTCTTCATTCTTCTCTGATATAACTGACCATGACACAAGGCTGTCATTCTCTTTTCTTAAATTAAATTCAATTGATCAAACCTGTTCTGGACCCATTAAGCCTTTGACAACTTGGTTTCCATTATTACATGCAAAGGGGGAATCTCAACCTCAACGGGGAGCACTACTTCCATACCATACACAAGAGAGAACGAGGTTGCCCCGGTTGAAGTGCGGACTAATTTACGACACCCATGCAAAGCAAAATGAATCATCTCATGCAAATCTTTATAGGTAACATCCATCTTCTGGATAATCTTCCTAATGTTTTTATTAGAAACTTCAATAGCTCCATTCATTTTAGGCCTGTAAGGAGACAAGTTATGATTGGCAATCTTGAATTCTTCACAAAGTTATGTCATCATCGTATTATTCAAATTTGAGCCATTATCAGTGATAATTTTACTTGGCACACCATACCAACATATAAGATTGTTCATGATAAAGTGTACTACCACCTGTTTAGTGATATTAGTATAAGAAGCTGCTTCCACCCACTTGGTGAAGTAGTCAATTGCCACTAAGATGAAGTGATGTCCATTAAAAGCCTTCGGTTCAATCATTCCAATAATATCAATACCCCATATAGAAAAAGGCCATTGAAAAGAAATAACATTGAGAAGCGTTGGAGGCACATGAATCTTATCAGCATAAATCTGACACTTATGGCACTTCTTTGCAAATTTGTAACAGTCAGATTCCATTGTCAGCTAATAGTATCCTTCCTTAAGATTATTCTTTGCCATATAATGTCCATTTACATGTGTATCTATTGTACCCAAAATTTTTCCCTCTCATTTTATTCAAAACATGCTCCTAGAGGTCCTCAAGTTGCACAAGGATGCCTAAGGATTGACCAGACAAATCCTCCTCCTAAGACTGTGAGCCTCAAACTAGGGTTTCCATTTTCATCAAGATGTTTGAGTTCTAAGGGTCCCAATTGGTCTCCATTTCCCTAATATGTTCTCAAGATCACCCATGTCAATTTTCATGCCTTGCACAACAAGTTTGCTCAGTCAACTGCTCAAATGCCTAAAAATTAACTATACTAGGTCAAAAGTCAACTTTGACCCTCATGCAGTCAAACTTCAAGATTTTTGGTCAACATAAACATTTTTGAGTAACATACATAATTTGATCAAGGGTTGATCATGATTCCTCAAGGAATTCCCCAAATTCATCAAAACTCAAAAGTTGCTAAATTAGGGTTTCTATAGGAAAAGTCAACCAAACTTTGACCAGGCATAACTTTCTTATACTTTATTAGAAATTTCTCATACAAGGCTCATTTTGAAGAGAATTCAATTCCCTACAACTCATATTCATCCCTCAAGTTCAATAAATGCACTCATGAAAAGATATGAATTCAGACATTATAGGTCATTTCAAAAAGTCAACAAAAACACCTTTTAGGTCAAAGCTCCTTACATGAACATGGATGATCCAATTGAGACGAGACCAAAAGGGTTGTTTACAGGACATCCTAAGCTTTCTAAAAGTCCAAGAACACCCTCTTAGGGTAAAAATTAAGAGATATGTGCATTGTCAAAGCTGGCCATTTGTGAAAATTTGCACAAAGTCAACCATGCCCAAAATGCATTTTTTTTCAAATGGGCCCAACTTTTCATTCTTGTATCTTGTTCCTAACATGGTCCACGACCCATGAACCACTCCATGCCTCATTAAATTATTTATTTGACTTATTATGATTTTATTCATTTAAAATTCAAATAAAATCAAATAAAATCAAAATAAATCATGTAAATTGATTTTGGAATGATTTTGGCATTGAATGAGATGATATATGCTGGAATATCAACATCAAATCGTGCAAGGTGTGATTGGAGCAAGAATGGCATGATTTGGCTTATTTTGGAAACAAATAATGCAAGGATTAATCAAGATCTTTTCTCCATAATTATTCAAGATTCAATCTATTTTTGTTGACCTAACTTATTCCAATTCATATACACAACGCAGCCAAGGCAAGAGAACAAGGTTTTGGACGTGAAAATCATCAGAACAAAATTCAGTTTTGGCCAAAAAAGTTAGGATCGAATTTCATTCCACAAGACCATTCAAGGTGATTAAAAGCCAGAAATCAATTCCTAGGTGTGTAGTGAAGCTATCCCAATCATTCTCAAGCCATAAAACGCCCAGAATCGCAAGGTACAAGAATGGTTCTTCCCGTTTTTTTTTAATTCTCGATTACATGTGTATGCGTGTTTTCATTGAAATTTAATCATACATTCACGTTTATTATAAGGTTTTGATGCTATCTGAATGGTTTAATTGAGTTTTAAGTGCAGAAATTAAAGGTCGCCATTCTTAGGGTTTCCAAGCTCGTTTTGGGGTTTCTCTATATAGGCAAAGTTAGACGAAATCGTGGACACCAATGAACTCAGGGCACGATTTCTGACTGTCCTATGCCCTTAGTTAGAATTTATTTGGCTTGTATTGCATTTTCAATTTTTACAAGTTTGTAGCTATGGATAAAAAACTGTCACTATAGCCTTTAGTGACAGTTTTATCTGTAGGTAAAGGGTTGGCATCAAAGACGATGCTCTGAGGAAAGAGACGATGAGGTGGCTAATTCCCATTGGCCGGTTTTGAATCTCGTGCGTTTTCCTATGGCACTGACTTTTCATTTAATATAATGTATTTATGTTGTTATATTGAAAAATGAACAAGCTAGCGCAGTTGGTCAAGGGAGAGAGGTATGAAGCTAATGTCATGGGTTCAATCCCAGGCATGAGCTTTTGCACTTTTTCCATTATTTCTTCACAGGATCCAGCGTGCACTACCCATGAAAGCCAGCGTACACCCTCCAAATCCAGCCAGTGGATCATCCTTAGATACAGATCTAGCGCTCAGTGGAGAGCAGCACACGGTGGACCTACCAGATCTGACTACATTGAATCACATGCAATTGTTTGGGCTGGAATCTTGGGCCCAACGAAAATCAGTAATTCACCCCCCTGGTTACTCAACAATAGCAGGCCCAAATCCTTCTTTTTTTTTAATTTCTTTTTTTTTTGTTGTTGTTTTATTTATTTATTTAATCATTTTTTACAACAAAAAAATCTTTTTTAATTAAATCAAAAAAACAAAAAAAAAATATTTTTTATTAAAAATATAAAATCACAAAAAATATAGAATTAGGTTTTTAAAAAAAATTAATTTTGTTGAAAATAAATTAGATTAATTAGATTCACTTGATTGTTTTTTTAATTAAAATTAATTAGAAAATTAGGTTTAGTTTGTAATTAAATTATTTTCTCAATAAAAAAAACATAAAAATATTTTTTAATTAATTAGGTTTTTTTAGGCTTCTAATTTATTCTCGTATTTAATTCGTCGCACGTGCCTTTACTTTCTTTTAATTCAAATTATTGTAACTGTTTCAAGTTTATAATAGATTAATTAGGATTTCAATTTCCACATCTTTATTTTCAGTCAAATATTTGTGTATCTGCCTAAAATCCTTGTAATAGTTAGGACTTTAATTTCTTGCACTCTTTAATTTCCGCAACTATTAAACTGCTAGATGTATGGACATTAGGATTGTATGCAAAAGATAAACCAACGATTAAAAAGGTAGGTAACCCTAATTGTGCAAAGATAATTAACTAAAAAAAACACACATGCACATGCTCACTCCTAGGGTTTGCCTCACTTGGTTGCCTCGAAATTAATGGTCATGTCCCTCGAACGTAGGGATATCTTAGCAATGACCCGCAATTCAAAGTCGTCATAAAGATCATAGTCCCTCATTGTCCCTCGAGTTGCCTACGAGAAATGATCTTATGATGATAGTGCCTTCGAAATGCTAAGGTATCCTTACTTGTTGCCTTCAATGACCATTTCGTCCCTTCAAATGTCCCTTAAAACTCCAACGATATGGCTACCTACTCCTTAATAGTAGGATATCATTGTCTAAAGGAAACGAGGAAATGAACAGTCTTTTTTCGAGTAGGTATAAATCTTAAGTACTTGCTCAAAATAATAAAAATCTTTTTACACAAACACTTTCGAAACAGTTTTCAAAAACCACTTCGTCATGCTCTTGAGGACATATACAAGAGTTATCACGAAGTTAAACAAAACTTTTTTTAAAACACACACAAGAAATTTCAAAAATGAGCAAGTACCTAAGAGCCCGTGGAAAACCACGGATAGAAAGGGTGCTAACACCTTCCCTTTCTATAATCTACCCCCGTACTCAGAAACTCTCGAAAAAAGGTTTTTTCTGTTCTTTTTCCTTTCCTTAGTTGGATGAAATAAAAGTCGGTGGCGACTCTTGCTTACCGCGAGATTTGCGAATACAAAACGCAAACCAGTATTAATCGTTGATTCTGCCACCGTATCACAGAACTGGAGACTCTGCTGGGGACTTAATAAGTGGGGTATACCTTAGGATCTAGGTCATTTTTAAAATTGCTCTCTTGTTTTGCTTTGCTTGCTTTATATTTAAGGGTTTTGTTTGGGTATTATTAAGGATCCTACACCCGGATCGGGGAACACCTTTTAGGTAAGTAGCAATAAACTGTGAGGGAACTGTGCGGGGTATACCGACACGGTTGAAGCAATAGCTACGTTGATGTGACACTTTGGTTGGTACTGGTAACCCTTGAGTCAATCAAGGAGAGTACGGGGCCGCTACGCGGTATCATAAAGCATCAACTGGCCTTAGAACCTTTAATTGCACAACTTGGCCAGTAGGACGTAGCGAGATGGCCGACTTTGGTGTATTCCCAAGGTCGACAGATACTCGATGCTACATTCATTGAGGTTTGACTCTTGAGTTTTGTTTAGTTGCGAGTCAATCGCGTATTGAACGAAGCTTGGGGGAAAGATCGGTGATATTGAGATCCCTTAGAACCCGGTTACTATTTATAGGACAGGTTGAACCAATCAAGCTTCAAGAGGGTATGACCTTAAAACCCATCCAGGCCTTAAACCTAAGGACTTGGTGTGACTTGTTTGTTTCTTGCTATACATGTGATTTCTTAGCATAATCATGACATCATAAACATGGCATACCATACTAACCATTTCAAGGATTTTCTAGGGCTCATCTTTGCTTTGTTTTGTAGGACATGGCATCCGCCCGCAGGAACACTATCCAGATTAACCTTGTGAAAGTGCCTCTCCAACTAAAGGATTTGGCATTAAGGATCCCTGAAAGCTCTCCCTTCACTGAAAAACATGGTCGGTTGCTCAACTTGGTCACTTCAAAACCTGATGAGGAATTGTTAAAAGTGATATTTCAGTTCTTTGATCCTTTGCACCACTGCTTCACTTTCCTGGATTACCAACTAGTGCCTACTATGGAGGAATTTTCTCGGTTGTTGGGGGTACCTATTCTTGATGAGTTACCTTTCAACGGTATGGAAGAACATCCAAAGCCTGAAGAGATTGCTCGAGCTGTGTCTAAGGAATTCCAGTTAAATTTCTATTTGAGAAGGCTTACTATTCTTGGGGTACCCTGGATTTACAAGCTTTTGAAGAGGTATTGGCACTCCTCATATACGGGATGGTACTTTTCCCTAATGCGGACCAACTCGTAGATGTGAATACTATTAAGTTTTTTCTGTCTCATAATCCGGTGCCTACATTACTTGGGGATGTTCTACACTCTCTGTATGCTCGCACTCTAAAGAGAAGGGGGACCCTTCTGTGTTGCACTCTTCTATTGGATAGGTGGTTTATTTCTCACCTACCCAGGTCTATTTTGAAGAATGAGAAAGGTATGAAATGGTCTCATAGGCTGATGTCCCTTACACATTCATACATTCATTGGTGTTCACGGTCCTCGGAAGATTTACCATTATCAATCGTTGTGGTGAATTCCCTAATGTCCCTATCTTAGGCATTAGGGGAGGAATCACTTATAATCCTTGTTTGGCACTGCGGCAGTTTGGTTATGCGAGAAGGGATTGTCCTCATGATACGCTTATCCAAGGAATCACCTTCAACTATGAGAATGATGCTCTGGGTTACCGCAAAAGGTTCATGAGAGCTTGGGGCATGGTACATAAAATTGATAGCAAGACACCGGGGCACAAGAATTCCATCCCTCTTGAGCCTTATCTCCAATGGGTACGAGCCCACGCCCAAAGTCTTATGATGCCTTACCCTTCTGTCCTACAAATAATTGTGGAACCAGTTGCTGAAGGAGACACCCCCTATCTTGTTCATCATCCTGATATGCCAACTGATCATGAGGAGTTACAGAAATCCTGGGTTCAACTTAAAGAGGAGAAAGACACGTTTGAAGCTTAATTCTATACCAGCAAGAAGAAGGTCCTGGAGCTCACTAGGCCACTTCATGAAGAAAGGAACATAAACACCTACATTGCACCAAAGAGGATGCACTCCTGGGAGACCTAGTTTTCTTTTGCTTTAAGTTTTGTTTAATTGTAAGCCTAAAGGGCACTATTTGTAACAACCCGAACTTATTAATACAATTAACGCGTGTTTGTTTTGGTTAAACAAATTTGAGCATTTACAAGTCCTTGAAATCATTGCATACGCATACCATGCACGACATTGCATAAACAGGTACCATTACAGGTTTCTCATCTTCTTCGCTGTTTATTTCAGCAAAAATGTCTTTTGAACAAAGCATCAAAGATCTTCAGGCACAAAATGCCCAATTTCAACAAATGTTCATAGCTTTGGAAAAAGGGCAGGAAGATTTGAAGGCCCTCATCCTAAAGGAAAAGAAGAAGAAGAAGAAGAAGACCTCTGGTGTTCTGAATCTGGGTAGAAGGTTCAGGGGGCCGTTAAAGCAACCAGTTGATCTGACCTCCTCGTCCAAAGAAGGGGATAATCAAGAGAGAGAGAGACAAGGGAGAAGGACCCTAGCCATGAAGTCTCTGATAATGACACGGACTACAACGATGACCAGTATCCTCCCACTGAGGATATATATAAGAAGTTAGAGGATCGGTTGAGCGCTATGGAGATCCAGAGAATACCAAGGCTGGATTTTGAAGAGATGGGGTTGGTGTCTGGGGTAGTCATCCCACAGAAGTTTAAAGCTCCGGTTTTTGCGAAGTATAACGGGGTGTCTTGTACCAAGCTTCATCTCCGTTCCTATGTGAGGAAGATCCAGCCTCAAACTGCTGATAGGAACTTGTGGGTTCACTTCTTTCAAGATAGTCTATCAGGGACTCAGCTTGAATGGTTCTATCAACTGGAGGGAACCAATCTCCGAAACTGGGAGGATTTGGCTGCTGATTTTTATGAGCAGTATCAATACAATGCTGACCTTGCCCCTACTCGTACTCAACTCTAGAGTATGTCCATGGGTACAGGTGAAGGCTTTAAGGACTATGCACAGAAGTGGAGAGATTTGGCTGGGAGAGTCCAACCCCCTTTGTCTGATAGGGAGTTGGTAGACATGTTTCTTGGGATGCTGTCTGGTCAATTCTTCAATCACCTGATTGGTAGCTCCTCAGTTGGTTTTACCGAGCTGATATTAACGGGAGAAAGGATAGAAGCTGGGATCCAGAGTGGCAAGATCCAGAAAGACACCTCTTTGAGTTCAGTGAAGAATCCCTTCACGGGTAAGAAGGAGGTTAATGCCATTTGTAGTCCAAGGGGTCAGAACAGAGCTGAACGCCGTCCAACAGTAGATGCTGTGATGATACCTAGGCCCGCGACTACCCCACCGTGCAACAATCAGCAAAGGGTAGAAAGACCGCAAAGGAAGTTTACCCGAACTAACATGACATTGACTGATGTTCTACCCCATCTGCTAAGATCCAACTTGGCAATCTTGAAAGAGGCTCCCAAGAATCCTAACACCACATCTCCTCGGTACAATCCAGACGCTCAGTGTGCATATCATTCTGAGAGTCTTGGCCACGATACAAATGAATGATGGGCTCTGAGAAATAAAGTACAAGATCTAATTGAAGCCAAGGAGATTAAGTTTGATGCTCCGGAGAAGCCTAATGTCATAACTTCTCCCATGCCTAAGCACAACCGTGGAGTTAATGCCATTGATACTGATCTGTTCGTTATCTCTATTGATGAAGTTTCCACTCCTCTTATGACTGTTAAGAAGAATTTGTTGTTGGCCAGTTTATTTCCGGGTTATGGTGAAGGTTGCCACATGTGTTCATCTCTGCCCACTGGTTGCTATTTGCTGAAAGCAGGTGTTCAACGCCTGATGGATAGCAGCGAAATTTTGTTCGAAAAGACTTTGATTCCAACTGTTTCGTGTGAAGATATTGCCATTATAACCATTTCCGCTAATCCTTCCAAGGTCTCCTCTAAAATACCTATTAGGATTACACCTGATCCAAGAATCACTCCGTTAATAATCACCTTTCCTGGTCCCGTACCGTACTCCTAGGACAAAGCTATCCCGTGGAATTATGGCGCCAATGTTAAACAAGATTTGAAGACTGAAGAGGCCGATCCCTATGTCAGTAACATTATTGGGACCAGCAAGATCACCAGAAGTGGAAGGGTTTTCTCTCTGGAGATCTCCCTAAAGACTGTCACTAAGCCTGTTGTTATTTCATCTGTTGTTCCTACTGGTACTTCCGTTACTACTCCCGTTCTTACTCGAATTGTTACTCCTACCGTTGAGTCATCTGGGACTCGGGGAAAAGAAGCTGTAGGTGAGCCTGCCCGAACGGAGGCACCTAGAAAAGTTGTTTTGGAATCCTCTAAGCAAGAGATAGAGGAAATCTTAAAAATAATCAAGAAGAGCGACTACAATATGGTCGAGCAGCTGGGGCAAACCCCTTCGAAAATATCGATGTTGTCTCTATTGTTATGTTCCGAGGCCCATGCAAAGGCTTTGATTTCATTCCTCAAGATTGCGCATGTGCCGCAAGAAACCTCAGCCGATCAATTCAAAGACTGTGTGGCCAGCTTGACTGCTGACAATGGGTTGGGTTTTTTAGATGCCGATTTGACACTGAAAGGGAGGAAGCATAATGATGCTCTGCATGTCTTGATCAAATGCAGGGGCACTACTATGGCTCATGTGTTGGTAGACACTGGATCTTCATTGAATGTTCTGCCTAAGAAGGCTCTCGATCGGTTAGATTGTGAAGGCTTGACCCTAAAGCCCAGTAACATTGTGGTGAGGGATTTTGACGGGTCGAAGAGAATGGTGCATGGGGAGGTGGACATCCCTGTCAAAGTAGGCTCTCAGACCTTTGGGTCCACCTTCTACGTGATGGACATCAGGCCATCTTAATCTTGTTTGTTGGGTCGTCCTTGGATCCATGAAGCTGAGGCTGTTACTTCTACACTGCACCAAATGTTGAAATATCCGGTGAAGGGGAAGATCGTCACTGTGCACGGTGAAGAGGAGTATAAGGTAAGCCACCTGAATTCCTTTAGGTATGTGGAGATGGACGGGGAATTCATAGAGACTCCTTGTCAAAACTTTGAAGAGCTTCCCCAGATTTTGGCGTCAACCGAAACTATCACCAGCACCAAACCTCCTCTGAAGATGGCTTCACTCAAGGACGCCAGAGCAGCAGTTGAAGAAGGTTGGTGTACAAATTGGGGGAAGCTCCCTGATTTTATTCACAAAATTGAAAATTTTGGTTTGGGCTTTACTTCAGGAGCTCAAAGGGCTGTTCAACACGCTCGGGATGGAGGACCTCCCCTACGCATCAACAATTGCGGGGTTAATGCTATTGAAGACAGTGAGGAAGATTCTGATATTGACAACTGGATTTACCCGACTACCAACGGTGGACCGAGTAATTGGATGACCAGAGATTTTATACCAGTTTCTTTTATTCCGCAGTAATTATCTTACTTGTTTTTCAAGTTTGTAATAAATAATTAAAACTTTATGGCCTTGTGTATTACCCGAGGCACAATGGTTCTATCTGAGAGGGTTATTATATGTCATTTCATATATCATTAATAAAGCATTGGACGTTCCTTGCATACAAATTTTGTGCTCTTTGTTTTTATTTTCTGTTTTTACTTTATCAATAAAGCTATGCTTTTACACACACTCACATATCAAACTGCAGATCCATATCCACTCAGGATCCCATTGTTAACAGTTCTGCTATTGCCGGTCATGACTTTGAAAATCCGATCAACCAAGCCGAGGAGGAAGGTGGGGACGATTGTGAGGTACCCGAAGAACTTTCTAGACTGTTACAACATGAAGAAAGGGCTATACATCCTCATGAAGAGCTAGTTGAGATGTAAAATTGGGCACGTAGGTGGATAGAAAAGAAGTCAAGATCGATGCAAATCTGGAGACTAAGATCAAACAACGGTTGATACATATGTTGCACGACTATGTTGAGATCTTTTCCTGGTCATATGAAGACATGCCTGGTTTAGACACTGATATTGTGGTACATCATCTGCCAACTAAAGAAGATTGTCCCCCGGTTAAGCAAAAGGTCCGCCGCATGCGCCCTGAAATGTCAGAGAAGATCAAGGCAGAGGTCATAAAGCAGTTCAAAGCAGGGTTCTTAGCTGTCACCTCCTATCCGCAGTGGGTTGCTAACGTCGTTCCGGTGCCAAAGAAGGACGGTAAGGTACGGATGTGTGTGGACTACATAGACTTGAACATGGCAAGCCCCAAGGATGATTTCCCGCTTCCCCACATTGATGTTCTGGTCAACAACACTGCACAACACAAATTCTTCTCCTTCATGGATGGTTTCTCTGGCTACAACCAAATCAAGATGGCTCCTGAAGACATGGAGAAGAAAACCTTCGTCACACAATAGGGCACCTTTTGTTACAAGGTGATGCCTTTTGGGTTGAAGAATGATGGGGCAACTTATCAGTGAGACATGATCGCCTAGTTCCATGATATGATTCACCATGAGATAGAGGTTTATGTTGATGACATGATAGTCAGGTCTCAAACCGAGGAAGAGCACCTCGACCATCTATAAAAGCAGTTTGACAGGTTGAAGACATATAAGCTGAGGCTAAATCCGAACAAGTGAACTTTTGGGGTAAGATCTGGTAAGCTTCTAGGGTTCATCGTCATTGACAAAGGTATTCAGGTAGACCCCGCAAAGGTAAAGGCCATACAAGAGATGCTGACTCCCCTTACTGAGAAGGAAGTTAGAGGCTTCTTGGGGCGCCTAAACTATATTGCCAGGTTCATTTCACATCTGATTTCTACTTGTGAGGCCATCTTCAAGCTTATGAAGAAAGATCAAGTGGTAAAGTGGAATGACGAATTCCAGACTGCTTTCGAAAGGATCAAAGAATACCTTCAAGAACCACCAATTCTGATGCCTCCGGTTGAAGGAAGACCTTTGATATTGTACTTAACAGTGCTAGACAATTCAATAGGGTGTGTGCTGGGGCAGCATGACGAGTCTGGTCGAAAAGAGCACGCAATATACTACCTTAGCAAAAAGTTTACCCACTGTGAGACAAGATACTCACTACTCGAGAAAACTTACGGCGCTTTGGCATGGGCTGCTCGCCGTCTAAGACAGTATATGCTGACCCACACTACTCTGTTGATATCTAAGATGGATCCAATCAAATACATCTTCGAGAAGCCCGCACTCTCCAGAAAAATAGCGAGATGGAATATGATCTTAGCTGAATACGATATACAATACACAACCCAGAAAGCAATTAAGGGAAGTGTATTGGCGAATCATTTGGCTGATCAGGCCGTGGATGACTACCAGTCCATGAATTTTGAGTTCTCAGACGAGAATATCATTCTGGTGACTGATTATGAAGAACCTGGACTGGATGAAGGACCTAAGGAGGGATCCCTATGGACCATGGTTTTTGATGGAGCTTCGAACGCACTCGGTAATGGAATTGGCGCTGTAATCATATCTCATGAGGATTGTCATACTCCTTTCACTGCCCGACTATGTTTCAACTACACTAACAACATGGTGGAATATGAAGCCTACATCATGGGTATCAAAGCCGCTATCGACCTCAGGATCAAGTTCTTAAATTTCTTCGGGGATTCAGCCTTGGTGATAAGCCAGATCAAAGGCGAATGGGA
Source organism: Vicia faba (assembly GCA_948472305.1). NCBI lineage: Eukaryota > Viridiplantae > Streptophyta > Magnoliopsida > Fabales > Fabaceae > Vicia > Vicia faba. Next base: position 793,898,224 of record OX451736.1, on the reverse strand, counting down.
TACGAAGCATCCGAATCTCATCCCGTACAAAGAGCACGTACTGACATTGCTCCCGCACTTTGAGGAGGTAACCTTTGAACATTTCCCACGAGAGGAGAATCAGTTAGCGGACGTGCTATCCACCATGTCTTCTATGTTCAAGATCAGGTGGGACAACGAAGCTCCCCGAATCACCATTGAAAGGTTGGATGAACCAACGCACTACTGCGAGATTGATACTGAAGAGGTAGCAGATAAACCTTGGTTTCACGAAGTAAAAAGGTATATTAAGGCTCAAGAATATCCCGAAGGGGCATCTGCCAATGATAAGAAGTTTCTGAGAAGGTTCACTGTGAAATTATTCCTCAATAATGGAATCCTCTATAAGCGCAATCCTGACTCTACCTTACTGCGGTGTGTAGACAAGAGCGAAGCAGAGAGGATTATGACAGATCTACATTGTGATACGGTGGGAGAACTGACTTGAGGTTTTGCGTTTATTTTATCCTAAGGAAAGGTTAAAAAACACAGGAAAAACCTTTGAGATGTTTTCTTGGGTTCGGGGAGTAGATTATAGAAAGGGAAGGTATTAGCATCCTTTCTATCCATGGTTATCCATGGGCTCTTAGTTACTTGCTTAGATCACTTGCCTTTGCTTTTCAATTGTTTGAAATGGTGCTTTGTGTGTGTGGTTTTGAAAATGTTTTGAAAAAGATGCCTTGTCTAGGCAACCATTGTAACAATTCTTGTTTGAATGTTTTACAAAAGGTGTTTGTCTTTTTGAAAAGATGTTTCAATGTTTTTGAAAGTTGTTTTGAAAGTTGTGTTGTGGAGTGTGTTTTGAAAGTAGGCAAGTGTGTTTTGCAAGTTTGATCTAGTAACTAAGAGTTGTCTACCCCTAAATTTACTCAAAGATCTTTCCTTATGTTTTAACCCTTTTAACAGTATTGTTCCACCATTGTATTTGGTGGACAATCTTGTGTTAGGATGTTAATGGGACGGGCGCGTGTCATCGTATGGACCATGAATGCAATGATGCCAAGTGTCTTTGGCAATTTTTCCTTCAAGGGACTTGATCATTTTTTAGGCAACTTGAGAAAGCGTCATCGAGGGACTATGATCATTTGATTTGTTTTTGTTTTGCCAAAGACACTCAACATGCAACGTGGCCCACTTTTGAAGGCAACAAGTGGAGGAACCCTAGGGGTGCAAGTGTGCATTGTGTTGTCCATTTTCATGCTTGTTTATCTTTGAATTAGGTCAAGCTATTTGTTATTTGATTTTGCATACAAACCCTAGGTCTATCATGGCATCATTTGAAAGCTTTTAAATGCGGAATTTTAAAGTCCTAAATTATTACAACATGATTATGAGGATGGGGGTACAAATGTTTGAATGGGGGGATATTTAGCAAGAAATTAAATCTAAAACTATTACATCCATATTGAATATACAAATATCAAATTGTACAATATTTAAACAAATATAATAAGAATGCAAAATGTATTATGCACAAAATGATTTTTTATGTATGTGAAAATGTTTTTAATGTGAAATATAAACAAAAATAAAAAGGTCAAATTTTGAGTATTTTTGTTATTTAGGGTAAAACCCTAATTTTTGAATAAATGGTATTTATTTATTAATTATATACAATATTTGTTAATTATATACAAAAAAATAAAAAAAAGAGTACATTGTAAAAATAAGTATTTTTTTAGTGTCATATATTAATAAAAATAAAAATGTATTATTTTCATATTTTTGTCCTAAATATTTAATAAAATATGTATAAGTATATTTATATATATTTAATAAGCTAAATATGTACAAAAATAAAATATTAATTATTTACAAAAAAAAAGTATATTTTAGAAAATGTTTTCAAAATGTAAATAATAAATAATAACTAAAAAATATATGTTTTTGTATTATTTTCTAGGGTTTTAAATAAAAAAGGTTTTTTAATATTTATATATATATATATATATATATATATATATATATATATATATATATATATATATATATATATATATATATATATATATATATATATATATATATATATATATATATATATATATATATATATATATATGCTAAATAAAACAAATAAATGCCAAATAAATGCAAAAATGGGTGGAAAAATATTTTTAATATTTTTTATATTTGAGCAAAAAATAATAAGTCAGAATCAAAATGAAAAAAAATCAAAATTGATCAATATATCACACAATGGGCCAAGGGGGTGTAAATTGGAAAAGAGGGTGCAAAAAGCAGGAACAACTCAGGCCCAGCCCAAGTCAACCTTCTTCAACCTCCAGCAATGTTTGAACAGAAAACGCGCGCTTCACCATGTCCAACACAAACTCCTGATTCTTTGACTTTTAGCAAAAACTCACAACACAAATAATGTAGAGCATGAAGAGACGAATTCATACATATAAAAAACTTGACCTAACTCTAAGAAACGAGGGAGAATTTCTTCATCCCCAATTTCTGACCTAAATTTTCTTCAATGTTCATGGCCAAAATTCTCACAGCACGCATAATATAAATGAAAAGTAAATACATGGATGGCTTCAGGGCTATGAGGAGAACATGTTTCATTCACAAACCTAAGCCTAACTCTTCCTATATTGAGAGATAGAAGTTCATGTTTTTACCTGTTTCAGCTTGAGTCGTGTACAACAATGGAGGTATCTTCAATGGAGTTTGAGCTTTGGTACAGCTTGCCTGAAGTCCAAGGATGCTTCTCCTATGCTTGGCTTGCTCTGAAACTGCCTGTATCGTGCTATGGAAGTCCACCTGCACAGCTTGAAAGCAAAAATGGCAAACGATGTTAAGGATGTTACAGCTTGGATTTTATGCTTGGGATAGTTTGTGTGGATAATATAGAATGTGTTTGAACTGGTTTTAGCCAAAATGCACAAGTGGAATGGATAGTGGAAGTCAAGTTGCAGAACTTGGTCTGTTTCTGCAGCAAGAGGGTGTTTTTGTGTTTGAGGATGTTTGAGGAGGTTTGAGGGGTGGTTGATTCGTGCCTTAGGCTTGCTTGGATGTATGAGATATGTTAACAAGGTTTGTGTTTGGCTGTGTTGACAGGAATAAGAGTTGAGAGTTTTTTGCAAGCTTTCTTCTAATGTAAGCAAGGATAGTGTGTGTTCCAATGCAGGCCTGTACCACCCTCTATGTATGCTGCCTCTCTTGTTCTTGATCAGAGGGATTTGTGTACAAATGCTAGCCTCAAAGATCTGACCCATGCCTCTTGGATTTTGAATTTGACATAAAGCACTACTTTACAAAAATGGCAAAGTTGCTTTTTCTAATTATGGATTAGTTCTTTGTGTAATGGCTAAATGCACAAAACAAGACTTGAACACAAAGGTTAAGCATTTAATTATAGAGTGAAAACTTGGTTTAGAGGCCTGCAAATAAGTTCCAAGCATGCTGATTTGAAAATGAGACTTGTATGAACATGCCTTTGGTTATGAACAAAAGTGAATTTTGCCCAACTTTGCAAATTCGATTCTCCCTAACCACAAGGGTGTTTGAGAAGTTCTTGGACAATTTGGAAATATTGGAATGTGTGCTACAATCCATCTTTGTAATTCAAATTGAAACTCCAAGTGGAAGCATGTGAAAAATGGCCAAGAAGTTGGACAAAAATCCTGCCTAGAATAGGTCAAAATTTTTCTAAGTTAAAAATGTTTTGCACCATTGTTCCAAAAATCATAACTTGAGCTACAAGCTTCTTTTGAGGAAACTTTGTGAATCAAAGTTGTAGATTTTGCAATGGACTACCACTTTGATGTTTTGAGTTTTGTTTGAATCCATTTGTATCTTGGTGAAAAAATGGGACAAAGTTAGGAAAAAATAAGGAAATTTTATAACTTAGAAAATTTCTAAGTTATGAAATTTCTTCATTTTAAACCCTAATTTGCAATTTTGGGTTTCTTGATGAACAAGTTTCATAATTTGACATGTCTTGATGAAAAATGAATCTTGGCACTTAATTTTGACCAAAAAGTCAAAGTTTGACTTTTTAGTATACAGTCAAATTTTGATCAGTTGACTGGAAAATTCATCTGTCAATCCTGTGCATTTGAGATCTTTTGAACTTGTTGAATGTGTCAAGACAATGCCATTGAGTCCTTGAGTCCTTAGGTGAGCTTGGTTTGCCATTGGTTAAGTCAAACAGTCAAAAATTGCCTTTGTGCAGTCAAAACCCTAAAAATGACCATTTTGCCCTTTTGGTGATCTGATCAAATTTCTTGTGGAATTGTGATCCAAACTTGACCAAATGGTTCATATGAGTTCATAATGTTGATGTGGGTCAAAAATCATGAGGTTTGACTGTCAATTGGCCACATTTGACTTTTTCCTTAATACAGCTGATTTCTAGGTCAACTGTCCAATTGACTGGGCAAAGATTGGAATCAAGGATTGAAACTTGGTATGGATAAACTTGTGAGTCCAATATGAAGAATGAAAGTCACTTTGGGCATTTTAGTTCAAAACATCTTTGTGCAAACTCAAACCCTAATTTGGGTCAACAATGCAAGGAGGAGTCTTGAGTAGAGCAAACCCTAACTTGATCTTGAGCTCCAAGAGTCTTGTGATGGGAAAATGTTGATGACAAGAGAGGGAAAATTTTGGGGTACAACAGTTGCCCCTGTTCAATCTTCTTGAACCTGAAGAGTTAGATTGGCAAGTTTGCCTTTCGCGTCTCGAAGGTAAAAGGAGATTGAACACTAGAGTGCCCGTAAATTTGCACTCGTCAAAACATGGATGCGAGAATGGGCTTAGAGATGCCATTTAGAGATGGGCTTAAAGATGCCATATGGAGGGGAGACAAAATCTTGTCGGGGATGGGCTTAAAGATGCCATCTGGAATGTTTGTTGAACTGTAATGTGATAGGTCAGAAGAATGAGGATCAAAATGGTATCCGTGTCTGGAATGCATTTGAGCTGTATCTGGAGACTGAGTTTGTATGAGCAAAAGAATGGCCTCCGCATCTGGGGCGTATCTGAGCTATAACTGTGTTTGAATATAGAATGAATATCAGGATAACTGCCGTGTCTGGAGTGTATATGTATTGTATCCGGGTAACAGAGAAATATCTGTGTATGGAGCAACTGCGTGCTGGGGATAAATTCTGAATGAGTGACAGAATGGTAACCGTGTTCGGGAGCGTATCTGGACTGTATCTGAAGTTGAGATTTGTATGAGTAGCAGAATGACTTCCGTGTCTGGAGTGTATCTGAAACTGTAATTGGGATTGAGATCCGTATGAGTAATAGAATGACTTCCGTGTCTGGAGTGTATCTGAAACTGTAACTGGGATCTAAATAAATGACAGAATGACTTCCATGGCGAATGCACTGGGGAGAATCAAACTGCTGCTGTAAGGGTCAGAATGGTATCCGTGCTTGGAATGCATTGAACCTTGAAGTGGATAAGTGAATCTGAATGAGAGATAGAATAGATGTCGTGTCTGGAGCGTATCTAGTCTGTATCTGATTGCTGTAGTCTGAATGAGTAGTAGAATGACCGCCGTGTCTGGGGTGTATCTGTACTGTATTTGACTTGAAGTTCTGAATGAGTAATAGAATGACCGCCGTGTCTGGGGTGTATCCATACTGTATCTGACTTGAAATTCTGAATGAGTAATAGAATGACCGCCTTGTCTGGGGTGTATCCATACTGTATCTGACTTGAAATTCTGAATGAGTAATAGAATGACCGCCTTGTCTGGGGTGTATCCATACTGTATCTGAATAATTGTTAATGATAGCCTTTTAATCTTATCCCGAAAAGGATGAAATGTTAGCTAAAACACAAAGTTATGTTGCATGATATGTATGATGCAATATATGTTATATCAAAGTTTATGATATGAATGTAATGAATGCGCATGCAAGCTGATGAGCTGTCTTGTTGCGGATAGATGAATCCTGGATAGCCTGAGATAATAGAATCTTGACTGCTGCCAGGGAAAGTGAATCCTTGCTGCAGGGGAGTGTAAGAATCTTTGATTGCTGAGGATGAGACATCCTTGTTGACTACTGACTGCTTGGGGGACAAGATCTTCAGTTGTTGAGGGATCTTAGGACCACTGCTGGGGATTGGAACTCCTTGGTGACTTGTAGGGAATGAGAATTCTGACGATCTCTACTGGGGAGTTCAGAACCTGGGAGGCTCAAGCTGGAGAAGTAAAATTGAGAATCTTCAATCTGGTGGGAAGTATCTCTGTGGGGAGAGGGTTCACTAGTCTGGTTCTGCTGGGGATTGATAATTGGAAGTTTTAGCTCCGCTGGGGATTGATAGTTTTGACTTCAACTGGGGATAAAATTTTCAGATTTTTAAGGCTCCACTGGGGATACTGAAACTTAACTCTGCGGGGAATTGAGTTCTGGAAGGTTCTCTGACTGGGGAAATCAGTTTTGAGAAAGCTTTTTCTCTGCTGAGGATCCTGAAGTTTAACTCTGTTTGGGGAATTAAGTTATGGATTTTGACTTTGTTGAGGAATTTGGAGTTTAATTCTGCTAGGGATTCCTTCTGAAAGGGCATCAAGATATCTATTTGTACCTTCAACCTATCAGCAATCATCTTTCTTGATTTGCAAGGAAATGATTATGTTCAAATGCATATGCCTATTTAACAAAACATTGGACGTTTCTCAAATAAAACATAAGTGTAGAAAAGCAAAAAGGAGACAAAGCAAATTTCTGTATTTGGAAAAGTATTTGTATTAACTTTCTATGAGTATCTTTGTACAAGGGAGACCACCATCCTAGTAGAGGATGTTGTCGTAAAGAATTGAAAATTTATACAAAAGAAAGATGGCTATGTGCAACAATTCTATGGGATCCCATTCTGTTATAGCCTTCACAACTCTGAATATCTTGTCCATTCAAATGCTTCGTCCGCCGATGACTGGATTGATCAGAAGCTCGGAGCTTGTTGATGAAGAGATTGTTCTTTAAAGTGATCCGACGAGCATAGTCACACGCTTTAATTCCCTAACTTTTGCCTGGATCGCCCTTTCGGGTTTTCAATCCACTGGGAGACCCTTTTTTGCCCAAGCCGCCCTTTCGGGTTTTCGACTTGTCGGGTTATTTTATGCGTAATATCTTTTGACTATGTATGCGTTCGCAGGGTGCGGCAAATCGTCGCCGTCCATGGTGGTCAGAATCATTGCACCACCAGAAAAGATGCTCTTGATTACAAATGGTCCTTCGTAAGTAGGAGTCCATTTTCCCCTGGGATCACTTTGCGGAAAAATAATCCGCTTGATTACGAGATCTCTGACTTGATATACTTGACGTCTGACTTTCTTGTTGAAAGCCTTGATCATCCGTTTTTGGTACGTCTGATCATGGCAAACAACAGTGAGTCGCTTCTCGTCGATCAAATTGAGTTGATCAAGTCGGGTCTGAATCCAATCGTCTTCATTCAAACCAGCGTCCTTCATAATCCTTAAAGAAGGAATCTGAACTTCCATGGGTAGGACAACTTCCATGCCATATACCAAAGAAAATGGGGTTGCCCCTGTTGAAGTACGTGCCGTGGTACGGTATCCATGCAGAGAAAACGGTAACATCTCATGCCAGTCCTTGTAGGTGACTGTCATTTTCTGAATGATCTTCTTGATGTTTTTGTTCGCAGCTTCAACAGCACCGTTCATCTTCGGCCGATAGGGAGATGAATTGTGATGATAAATCTTGAACTGCTCGCATAGAGCGGTGATCATAGTATTGTTCAGATTTGTACCGTTGTCTGTGATGATCCTGTCGGGGACACCATACCGGCATATGAGGTTTTGCTTGATGAAGCGGGCAACCACATTTTTAGTAACAGAGGCAAAAGAAGCTGCTTCAACCCACTTGGTGAAATAGTCAATAGCGACCAAGATGAAACGATGTCCATTGGATGCTGTGGGCTTGATTTCTCCAATCATGTCAATGCCCCACATTGCAAATGGCCAAGGAGTTGTCAGAACGTTGAGAGGAACAGGAGGAATATGAATCTTGTCAGCGTAGACTTGACATTTGTGGCAAGTACGGGAATATTGATGGCAATCAGCTTCCATGGTAGACCAGTAATAGCCTACCCTTAGGATCTTCTTAGCCATCGTATGCCCGCTCAAGTGGGTGACAAATGTGCCGCTGTGTATCTCGGTCATGATTAACTCTACTTCAGCTTTGTCTACACATCAGAGTAAAACACAATCATGGCTGCGTTTATAAAGGATGCCGTTGCTCAGGAAGAACTTGGCAGCAAATATCCTTAAGAACTTCTTGTCATTTACGGAAGCTCCTTCGAGATATTCTCTAGTCTGGAGATACCTTTTGATTTCATGGAACCAGGGTTGTTCCACTACTTCTTCGGTATTAATCTCGTGACAATGTGCAGGTTCATCCATTCGCTCGATGGTGATTTGGGGAGCCTCGTTATCCCAGTTGAGTTTAAACATGGAAGACATTGTTGCCAGAGCATCTGCTAGCTGATTTTCTTCTCGCGGGAAATGCTCGAAGGTGATCTGCTCGAAATGAGGCAGCAGTGTCAAAACATGTTCCTTGTATGGGATGAGGTTAGGATGTTTGGTATCCCACTCTCATTTGACTTGACTGATAACCAAATCCGAGTCCCCAAATACGATCAAAGATTTGATCCCCAAGTCTATAGCAACCTTGAGACCAAAGATGCAAGCTTCATATTCAACCATGTTGTTGGTACAGCTGAAGCAAAGTCGGGCCGTGAAAGGTGTGTGACAACCTTCTGGGGAAATGAGTACCGCACCGATACCGTTTCCAAGTGCATTTGAAGCACCATCAAAGTACATGGTCCATCGGGATCCTTTTTCAGGTCCGTCATACGGTCCGTTACCTTCAATGTTGTCCAAAGTCATGATGTCCTCGTCTGGGAAATCGAATCTCATTGGTTGATAATCTTCGATAGCTTGATGAGCTAGATGGTCAGCTAGTACACTCCCTTTTATAGCTTTTTGGGTAGTATACTGGATGTCATACTCAGTCAGGATCATCTGCCATCTAGCGATTCTTCCAGATAAAGCAGGCTTCTCGAAGATATACTTGATAGGATCCATTTTGGAAATCAACAAAGTGGTATGAGTCAGCATATACTGCCTTAGTCGGCGAGCAGCCCATACCAAAGTGTAGCAAGTTTTCTCGAGCAGTGAGTAGCGAGTCTCACAGTCGGTAAACTTTTTGCTAAGGTAATAAATGGCATGCTCTTTTCGACCACACTCGTCATGCTGGCCCAGTACACACCCCATTGAGTTATCCAGAACAGTCAGATACATGATCAACGGTCTTCCTTCGACGGGTGGCATCAGAATAGGAGGTTCTAGCAAATACTCCTTGATCTTATCAAAAGCAGCTTGACAATCATCGTTCCATTCGACTACCTGATCCTTCTTTAATAGTTTGAAGATTGGCTCACAGGTAGATATCAGATGAGAGATGAATCTGGCAATGTAGTTCAAGCGCCCCAAGAACCCTCTAACCTCCTTTTCAGTACGGGGAGCATGCATTTCTTGTATTGCTTTCACTTTCGCTGGATCGACCTCAATGCCCTTGTTGCTGACAATAAATCCTAGAAGTTTACCAGACCTAACTCCAAAAGTACACTTACTTGGATTCAGCCTGAGTTTGTACTCTTTCAACCTGGCAAACAGCTTTTGCAGATGCTCAAGGTGTTCCTCCTCTGTTTGTGATTGAGCTATCATGTCGTCTATGTAGACTTCGATCTCATGATGTATCATATCATGAAACAAAGCTACCATGGCGCATTGATAAGTTGCCCCTGCGTTCTTCAGTCCGAACGACATCACCTTGTAGCAGAAGGTACCCCATTGTGTAACAAAGGTTGTTTTCTCCATGTCCTCGGGGGCCATTTTGATCTGGTTGTAGCCCGAGAATCCGTCCATGAAGGAAAACACCTTGTGCTGAGCTGTGTTGTGAATCAAAATGTCGATATACGGTAGCGGAAAATCATCTTTAGGGCTAGCCCTGTTCAAATCCCGGTAGTCCACACACATCCTGACCTTGCCGTCTTTTTTAGGCACTGGAACAATGTTAGCAACCCATTGTGGATAGGATGTAACAACCAGAAAACCAGCGTTGAATTGCTTCATTACTTCTGCTTTAATCTTCTCAAACATGTCGGGCCTCATTCGGCGGACTTTTTGCTTGATCGGTGGACAATCCTCTCTTGTAGGGAGACGGTGAACCACGGTATCTGTGTCTAAACCCGACATGTCTTCATAAGACCAGGCGAAGATTTCAACATACTCATTCAACAGCTGTATTAGACGCCCCTTGACACTTGGTTCCAGATTGGCACCCACTTGTACTTCCTTCCTGTCTTCCTCTGTTACTAAGTTGACAGTTTCCAACAACTCTTCATGAGGTAAGATGGCCCTCTCTTCTTGTTGTAGAAGTCTGGCTAGCTTTCCTGGTACTTCACAATCTTCGTCATCCTCGTATTCAGCCTGATTGACCAAATCTTCAGAGTTATTGAAGGATACAACAAAATAGTCACCCATAGAATCCAGAGTGGATGGGTACCTGCATTTGTGAGTGTGGGTGTGTGTAAGGGATAACCACCCTTAAACAAACAAAAATGCAAAAGGAAAGAAAAATGAACACAGCAGTTTATAAATGAAAAACGTCCAATGATTCATTAAACATGGCATATGAATATGAAGAGAATCAAAACCCTTACAAATGGACCTACATGCCCCGGGCAAGGCATGAGGTGAAAAAGTAGTGTGCAAATTGTTTAAAAGTAATTATTACAGACCAACAGGAAATGTTCGAAAGATAAGTTACTGATTAATGAAAGTAATGGGGACGAAGTCTTTCGCCTCCCAGTTGTGTAGTCCCCCTTCGATGGTTGGGAAGATCCAATATTCAATGTTACCCTCTTCGTCTTCGTCTTCCAAAGCATTGATTCCATGAGGAGAAATCTTGATGGGTGTCCTTTCGATTTTTGAGCGACGCATAGCTTTTTGCCCCGCAACGGTAAATCCCAACCAAAACTTGTCTGTTTTATGAGGAATGTCAGGCAACTGTCCCCATGTTGAGCTCTTCCCCTCCTTAATTGCAGCCTTTGCGTCTTTCAGAGATGCCATCCTGTCCACCTGCTTGGGTACCTCAGCTACTGCCTTTGCTACAGCAACCTCAGGAGCAATTTCCTCGAAGTGTTGGAACGGTGTTTCGATGAATTCGCCCTCCACTTCCACATACCGAAAGGAGTTCAGATGACTGATCATATACTCCTCTTCACCATGTACAATTATGATCTTTCCCTTAACAGGGTATTTCAGCATCTGATGTAGGGAGGAAGTGACTGCCCCAACATTATGTATCCACGGCCTTCCTAGCAAGCAAGAGTAGGATGGGCGGATGTCCATCACATAGAAGGTTGAAGGGAACACTTCAGTGCCCACCTTGATAGGGATTTCGACCTCCCCATGCACCATTCTTTTAGATCCGTCAAAGGCCCTGACAATGATATTACTTGGTTTCAGCTCCAAGCCTTCACAATCCAATCGATCCAGAGCTTTCTTAGGCATCACATTTAGAGAAGAACCAGTGTCGACCAAAACATGGGCAAGAGTAGTTCCTCGGCATTCAACTGACACATGCAATGCGTCATTGTGCTTTCTTCCTTTCGGAGTCAGGTCAACATCAGAGAAACCCAGGCCGTTGTCAGCAGTAAGGCTGGCTACACAATCCTGGAATTGATCGGTTGAGGTTTCCTGGGGAACATGGGCTGTCTTCAGAAATCTTATCAATGCTTTGGCATGAGCCTCTGAACAAAGCAGCAATGCTAACATGGAGATCTTCGAGGGGGTTTGCCCCAGTTGCTAAACCACATCATAATCACTCTTCTTAATTATTTTCATAATCTCCTCCATTTCTTTCTTAGAGGTTTCGGGGATGACCAATGGTTGAGCCCTCGTCCTGACGAGCTCATATTGGATCCCTTTTCCCTTATCAGCAGAAGTAGGAGGGACAACCACATGAGTAACATCTTCTTCAATCAACGGAGTTCTTGCAGATAGTTTTATCGGTGCAGGGGTAACCTTGGCAGCAGCTGAGGGTCCAAAGATTGCCTTTGGAGGGGCAATCTCTGGAGAGAAAATTCTCCCACTTCAGGTAATCTTGCTCGTACCGGAAATGTTTCCAATGTCAGCAGTTTCTTCGTCAGAGCTCTCTTCAGTTATCTCTATTTGTTTAACACCATGGTAGTAGATTTCTCCACCATAATTCCATGGTATTGATTTGTCAGATTTGTAGGGGACAGGCCCAGGCATGGTTATTTTCAGAGGAACAATCTTCGTAGCGGATGTAATCTTAACAGGCCTTTTGGGGACCTTGGATAGATTGGTGGAAATGGTGATTATTGAAACATCTTTGATAGGAGTTGGAGTAACAGGAGTTTTTTCGAAAAGAATCTGTTGGTTTTCCATTAGGCGTTGGATGCCTATCTTCAGCAATGGACAGTCAATTGGTAGGGAGTGACAAAAGTAGCAATCTTCTTTACAACCTGGGAAAATCCCAGCCTTCAAAAGATTCAACTTGATTGTCAGTAGTGGGGTCATCAGATCATCAACAGCAGAAACAAACAGATCTTCCTCAACAGCATGGACATTGTGACCATGCTTTGGCATTGGAGTGGAGATTACATTCGGTTTCTCAGGGGTGTCAAACTCAACCTCTTTTGCGTCTATCAAGTCTTGAATTTTATTCTTTAGCGCCCAACAATTGTTGGTGTCATGCCCGACGCTATCAGAATGGTAGGCACATTTGGCATTGGCATGATAGTATGGAGATATGGTGTTAGGGTTTTTCAGTGCTTCCTTTAAACCAGTCAGATTCAACTTCAACAAATGGGGAAGAACTTGTGCAGGCGTCATATTGATGCGGGTGAACTGCCGTTGTGGCCGTTCCACCCGTTGCTGGTTAGGTCTGGACTGATTGTTACGAGGCTGATCATTTGATGAATTTTGAATCATCACGGCCCTCACAGTCGGCCGGCGCTCAGTTCTTCCTGATCCTTTCCGAGAGTATATAACAGCTGCTTCCTTCTTTGCCGGGAAGAGTTTCTTAACAGTTGCGGAGGCATAGGCATCCCTTTGAATCTTCCCATTCTTAATACCATCTTCCACCCATTCGCCAGTCAGAATCAATTCAGTAAATCCTGCAGAAGAGCTCCTGATCAAATGGTTGAAGAACAGGCCAGATAGGGTTCCCAAGAACATATGACCTAGTTCCCTATCTGAAAGATGTGGCTGCACTCTCCCGGCCAAGTCGCGCCATTTCTGGGCGTATTCTTTGAATCCCTCATTTGAGGCCATTCCCATACTTTGTAGCTGAGTACGGGTTGGTGCCAAGTCAGCGTTATATTGATACTGGCGATAAAAGGCAGCTGCCAAGTCGTCCCAGTTATGCACTTCTGACCTCTCGAGTTCGTAAAACCAGTCTAGTTGTGTACCAGACAGGCTATCCTGAAAAAAGTGTACCCAAAGATTTCTGTCGGATGAATGAGGTTGAATTTTCCTGACATACGACCTCAGGTGCATCGGCAAGACAGCCCGTCATATTTTGCAAAAATTGGCACCTTAAACTTTGGAGGGATCACAATCCCAGCAATCAATCCCAATTCTTCAAAATCTAACCCAGGAACCCTTTGCAACTCTATAGCTGCCAGTCTATCTTCCAGGTTTTTATACTTGTCGTCCGCTGGCGGGTATTGCTGCTCTGAGTAGTCTTCATCTTCCTCAACCTCTTCTTCTTCAGCCTCAGACTCAGAAGGTAATGCAGCTCCTTTTCCCTTACCGGTCCCCTCATCAGATGTGGAGGGGAATTCAAGAACTCTCCTAGCTTCATTCTCAAATCTTCTTCCCAGTGTAGCTACCCCAACTCTTTTCTTCTTCTTCTTTCCTTTTTCTTGCTCTTTGTTCCCCAAAAGTGCTTTTAGATCCTCCTGACCCTTTGCCAAGGTCATAAGGAGCTGTTGAAACTGCGAGTTTTGTGACTGCAGATCTTTGACCGTCTGTTCAAGATCCATCTTACTGAAATAAACAGCAGAAAGATAAGGAAACCTGGTGTGAAGACCTGCTTATGCATATGATGAATGATATGTTTATTCATGCAATGCATTCAAGGATTTAGAAATTCAAAATTGCTGCAAACAAAAAAGACACACGTCATATTAATAAGAAGAAATTTTGTCAGTACATAAATGCCCCATGGGCCAAATATTACAAAAACTTCTTAAGGTAAAAAGACGTTGCGCATCCTCTTTGGTGCGATGTAAGTGTTAAGGGTCTCCTCCTCGTGAAGTCGGCGGGTAAGCTCCAAAACCTTCTTCTCACTGGCGTAGAAGCTGGCTTCAAAAGTATTCCGTTCCTCCTTGAGTTGGATCCAACTCTTTTGCATCTCCTCCCATGATGTTCGCATGTCAGGATGTAGGATGGTGTAAGGAACCTCTCCTTTCTTAACAGGCTCTTTAATCAAAGGGAGAATGTGAGGGTAAGGCATCATAAGACTCTGGGCGCGGGTTCGTACCCACTTGAGATAAGGCTCAAGAGGGATAAAGTTTTTGTGCCCCAGTGTCTTGCTATCTACCTTGTTAGGCATCCTCCAAGCTCTGATGAATCTTTGACGAAGTCCTTGCGCATCGTTGTCGAAGTCAAAAACTAGGTCAGGAATCAGCACGTCATGAGGGCCATCCCTCCTTGCATATCCAAATTGTCTCAAAGCTAGACAAGGGTTGTAGGTAATGCCTCCTCTAATGCCAAGTAATAGAACATTAGGGAACTCACCACAACGATCGACGATGATAACATTTTCTCTGGACCGAGAACACCAATGTACATCAGCATGTGTGAGGGTCATCAACCGTTGTGACCACCTTAAGCCTTGTTCATTCTTCAAAACCGATTGTGGAAGGTGCGAAATAAACCACCTTGCAAGGAGAGGAGTACAACACATGAGAACACCTCTCTTCCTTATTGTTCGTGTGTAAAATGAGTGGAGGATGTCCCCAAGCAATGTAGGTATGGGATTCCTGGATAGGAAAATCTTGACAGCATTGACATCTATAAGTTGATCAGGATTTGGGAATAAGACCAACCCATAAATAAGGAGTGCCATAATCTCTTCAAAGCCTTGTAGATCCAAAGAATTCCAACACTCTTGTGCCTTCTCAAACAAGAATTTTGCCAAGAAGCCTTTGACACCACTTCTAGTCTCCCAATGCCCCTTGATGTCAGATGGTTGCAAGTGTAGTGCTTGAGCAACATCTTCAGGCTTTGGTTCTTTTTCTGTACCGTTGTAGGGTAGTTGATTAAGAATAAGAATTCTCAGGAGTTGAGAAAATTCCTCCAAAGTAGGCACCAATTGGTAGTCGGGGAATGTGAAACAGTGGTGAAGGGGGTCAAAGAATTGGAACAACACTTTCACCATGTCCTCTTTAATGTTGGTGTTGACTAGGCTGAGCAGGCTACCATGTCTTTCACTGAAGAGAGAGCTTTCTGGAATTTTGGATGTAAGCTCCTTGAGTTGAGGAGGGATTCTCACAAGGTTGACTTGGATAGTTTTCCTGCGAAGAATTTCCAAGACCTACAAAACAAGAACAAAGATGAAGATCCAAACCCTTGAAGTGGTTAGTGGATGCATATGATGCTTTATGATGTTCATGATGTATGAACAAACATATGTACAAGCAAGTCACACAAAACCCTAGTTTCAGGCTTGCATGAGGTTTCATAGGTAAGTACCCTCTTGAGTGTAGTTGGCTTAAAAACCTGTCCTATAAATAGTAACCGGGTTCTAAGGAGCTCAATATCATTGGATTGTTTTCTATGTTCATTGTTTTGGTTTAGCCACTTAACTAGCAACCAAAATATTCCAAGAAAACAACCCTCAATGAGTGTAGTATCGAGTATCTACCAACTTCGGACTGCACCAAAGCCGGTCATCTCACTACCCCTAATAAAAGGCCAAGATGGTCAAGTAAGGTTCTAGGTAATTAGTGCTTAGTGACATCACTCAGCGGCCCCATACTCTCCTTGATTGAACTCAAGGGTTACCGATACTCACAAATATGTCGCACTAATATAGCTATTTATTCAACCGTGTCAGTATACCCCGCATAGTTTCCATAACGTATTGCTATCTATGAATGTTTCCCAAATTCGGGTGTAGGATTTCAAGCCCAAACAAGAGAACCAAAATGTAAAACAATCAAAGCAAACAATTAGTCATGCAAAAGGGTGATCTAAGCCCTAAGGTTACTCCACTTTTAAAGCTTTCCCCAGCAGAGTCGCCAGTTCTGTGATACGGTGGGAGAACTGACTTGAGGTTTTGCGTTGGTTTTCGCAAATGTTTCGGTTTAGCAAGAGTCGCCACCAACTTTTTATTTTATCCTAAGGAAAGGTTAAAAAGCACAGGAAAAACCTTTGAGATGTTTTCTTGGGTTCAGGGAGTAGATTATAGAAAGGGAAGGTATTAGCACCCTTTCTATCCATGGTTATCCATGGGCTCTTAGTTACTTGCTTAGATCACTTGCCTTTGCTTTTCAATTGTTTGAAATGGTGCTTTGTGTGTGTGGTTTTGAAAATGTTTTGAAAAAGATGCCTTGTCTAGGCAACCATTGTAACAATTCTTGTTTGAATGTTTTACAAAAGGTGTTTGTCTTTTTGAAAAGATGTTTCAATGTTTTTGAAAGTTGTTTTGAAAGTTGTGTTGTGGAGTGTGTTTTGAAAGTAGGCAAGTGTGTTTTGCAAGTTTGATCAAGTAACTAAGAGTCGTCTACCCCTAAATTTACTCAAAGATCTTTCCTTATGTTTTAACCCTTTTAACAGTATTGTTCCACCATTGTATTTGGTGGACAATCTTGTGTTAGGATGTTAACGGGACGGGCGCGTGTCATCGTATGGACCATGAATGCAATGATGCCAAGTGTCTTTGGCAATTTTTCCTTCAAGGGACTTGATCATTTTTTAGGCAACTTGAGAAAGCGTCATCGAGGGACTATGATCATTTTATTTGTTTTTGTTTTGCCAAATACACTCAACATGCAACGTGGCCCACTTTTGAAGGCAACAAGTGGAGGAACCCTAGGGGTGCAAGTGTGCATTGTGTTGTCCATTTTTATGCTTGTTTATCTTTAAATTAGGTCAAGCTATTTGTTATTTGATTTTGCATACAAACCCTAGGTCTATCATGGCATAATTTGAAAGCTTTTAAATGCGGAATTTTAAAGTCCTAAATTATTACAACATGATTATGGGGATGGGGGTACAAATGTTTGAATGGGGGGATATTTAGCAAGAAATTAAATCTAAAACTATTACATCCATATTGAATATACAAATATCAAATTGTACAATATTTAAACAAATATAATAAGAATGCAAAATGTATTATGCACAAAATGATTTTTTATGTATGTGAAAATGTTTTTAATGTGAAATATAAACAAAAATAAAAAGGTCAAATTTTGAGTATTTTTGTCATTTAGGGTAAAACCCTAATTTTTGAATAAATGGTATTTATTTATTAATTATATACAATATTTGTTAATTATATACAAAAAAATAAAAAAAAGAGTACATTGTAAAAAAAAGTATTTTTTTAGTGTCATATATTAATAAAAATAAAAATGTATTATTTTCATATTTTTGTCCTAAATATTTAATAAAATATGTATAAGTATATTTATATATATTTAATAAGCTAAATATGTACAAAAATAAAATATTAATTATTTACAAAAAAAAAGTATATTTTAGAAAATGTTTTCAAAATGTAAATAATAAATAATAACTAAAAAATATATGTTTTTGTATTATTTTCTAGGGTTTTAAATAAAAAGGTTTTTTAATATTTATTTACATATATATATGCTAAATAAAACAAATAAATGCCAAATAAATGCAAAAATGGGTGGAAAAATATTTTTAATATTTTTTATATATGAGCAAAAAATAATAAGTCAGAATCAAAAAGAAAAAAATCAAAAATGATCAATATATCACACAATGGGCCAAGGGGGTGTAAATTGGAAAAGAGGGTGCAAAAAGCAGGAACAACTCAGGCCCATCCCAAGTCAACCTTCTTCAACCTCCAACAATGTTTGAACAGAAAACGCGCGCTTCACCATGTCCAACACAAACTCCTGATTCTTTGACTTTTAGCAAAAACTCACAACACAAATAATGTAGAGCATGAAGAGACGAATTCATACATATAAAAAACTTGACCTAACTCTAAGAAACGAGGGAGAATTTCTTCATCCCCAATTTCTGACCTAAATTTTCTTCAATGTTCATGGCCAAAATTCTCACATCACGCATAATATAAATGAAAAGTAAATACATGGATGGCTTTAGGGATATGAGGAGAACATGTTTCATTCACAAACCTAAGCCTAACTCTTCCTATATTGAGAGATAGAAGTTCATGTTTTTACCTGTTTCAGCTTGAGTCGTGTACAACAATGGAGGTATCTTCAATGGAGTTTGAGCATTGGTACAACTTGCCTGAAGTCCAAGGATGCTTCTCCTATGCTTGGCTTGCTCTGAAACTGCCTGTATCGTGCTATGGAAGTCCACCTGCACAACTTGAAAGCAAAAATGGAAAATGATGTTAAGGATGTTACAACTTGGATTTGATGCTTGGGATAGTTTGTGTGGATAATATAGAATGTGTTTGAACTGGTTTTAGCCAAAATGCACGAGTAGAATGGATAGTGGAAGTCAAGTTGCAGAACTTGCTCTGTTTCTGCAACAAGAGGGTGTTTTTGTGTTTGATGAGGTTTGAGGGGTGGTTGATTCGTGCCTTAGGCTTGCTTGGATGTATGAGAGATGTTAACAAGGTTTGTGTTTGGCTGTGTTGACAGGAATGAGAGTTGAGAGTTTTTTGCAAGCTTTCTTCTAATGTAAGCAAGGATAGTGTGTGTTCCAATGCAGGCCTGTACCACCCTCTATGTATGCTGCATCTCTTGTTCTTGATCAGAGGGATTTGTGTACAAATGCTAGCCTCAAAGATCTGGCCGATGCCTCTTGGATTTTGAATTTGACATAAAGCACTACTTTACAAAAATGGCAACGTTGCTTTTTCTAATTATGGATTAGTTCTTTGTGTAATGACTAAATGCACAAAACAAGACTTGAACACAAAGGTTAAGCATTTAATTATGGAGTGAAAACTTGGTTTAGAGTCCTGCAAACAAGTTCCAAGCATGCTGATTTGAAAATGAGACTTGTATGAACATGCCTTTGGTTATGAACAAAAGTGAATTTTGCCCAACTTTGCAAATTCGATTCTCCCTAACCACAAGGGTGTTTGAGAAGTTATTGGACAATTTGGAAAGCTTGGAATATGTACTACAATCCATATTTGTAATGCAAATTAAAAATCCAAGTGGAAGCATGTGAAAAATGGCCAAGAAGTTGGACAAAAATCATGCCTAGAATAGGTCAAAATTTTTCTAAGTTAAAAATGTTTTGCACCCTTGTTCCAAAAATCATAACTTGAGCTACAAGCTTCTTTTGAGGAAACTTTGTGAATCAAAGTTGTAGATTTTGCAATGGACTACAACTTTTATGTTTTGAGTTTTGTTTGAATCCATTTTCATCTTGGTGAAAAAATGGGACAAAGTTAGGAAAAAATAAGGAAATTTTATAACTTAGAAAATTTCTAAGTTATGAGATTTCTTCATTTTAAACCCTAATTTGCAATTTTGGGTTTCTTGATGAACAAGTTTCATAATTTGACATGTCTTGATGAAAAATGAATCTTGGCACTTGATTTTGTCCAAAAGTCAAAGTTTGACTTTTCAGTATACAGTCAAATTTTGATCAGTTGACTGGAAAATTCATCTGTCAATCCTGTGCATTTGAGATCTTTTGAACTTATTGAATGTGTCAAGACAATGCCATTGAGTCCTTGAGTCCTTAGGTGAGATTGGTTTGCCATTGGTTAAGTCAAACAGTCAAAAATTGCCTTTGTGCAGTCAAAACCCTAAAAATGACCATTTTGCCCTTTTGGTGATCTGTTCAAATTTCTTGTGGAATTGTGATCCAAACTTGACCAAATGGTTCATATGAGTTCATAATGTTGATGTGGGTCAAAAATCATGAGGTTTGACTGTCAATTGGCCACAGTTGACTTTTTCCTTAATACAACTGATTTCTAGGTCAACTGTCCAATTGACTGGGCAAAGATTGGAATCAAGGCTTGAAACTTGGTATGGATAAAATTGTGAGTCCAATATGAAGCATGAAAGTCACTTTGGGCATTTTAGGTCAAAACATCTTTGTGCAAACTCAAACCCTAATTTGGGTCAACAGTGCAAGGAGGAGTCTTGAGTAGAGCAAACCCTAACTTGATCTTGAGCTCCAAGAGTCTTGTGATGGGAAAATGTTGATGACAAGAGAGGGCAAATTTTGGGGTACAACATACATGAAGGTACCTTCGGAACCCATTCAAGTGGACATACCATGGCTAAGAAGATCCTACAGGAAGGATACTACTGGTCCACTATGGAAGAAGATTGTTATCAACACTCCCGAACTTGTCATAACTACCAAATCTACGCTGATAAGGTGCATGTGCCCCCGGTTCCTTTGAACATCTTGACAGCTCCTTGGCCCTTTGAAATGTGGGGCATTCACATGATTGGAGAAATCAGACCTACCGCTTCCAATGGGCATCGCTTCATCCTGTTGGCCATTGATTACTTCATGAAGTGGGTTGAGGCTTCTTCCTTTGCTATTATGACCAAGAACATTGTGGCACAGTTTATCAGGAATAACCTGATCTGTCGGTATGGTGTTCCAGAGAGAATCATCACTGACAATGTATGAATCTCAACAACACAATGATCACCAAGCTCTATAAACAATTCAAGATACAACATCATAACTCTTCTACCTACCGGCTGAAGATGAATGGCGCTGTTGAAGCGGCTAACAAGAACATCAAGAAGATTATACAGAAGATGACGGTGACATACAAAGATTGGAATGAGATGTTACCATTTGCTCTTCATGGGTACCGTGCCTCAACACAGACGTCAACCTGGGCAACACCCTACTTTCTGGTATATGGCATAGAGGCAGTCCTACCCATTGAGGTCTAAATCCCTTCTCTGAGGATTATGAAAGATGCGGATTTGAACAATGACGACTGGATCCAGACTCGACTTGATCAACTGAATTTGACTGATGAGAAGAGACTTACTGCTGTCTGCCATGGTCAAACGTATCAAAAGCGGATGATCAAGGCTTTCAATAAAAAAGTCAGACGCCAAGAGTATCAAGTCAGGGATCTAGTGATCAAGCGCATCATACTGCCACAAGGTGATCCCAGGGGAAAATGGACTCCCACATACGAAGGGCCATTTGTGATTAAAAACATCTTCTCGGGTGGAGCCATGATTCTAACCACCATGAACGGTGACGACCTTCCTCGCCCTGTCAATGCATACATAGTGAAAAGATACTACGCATGATAAAGGACCCGCTAGGTTGACTGGCCTAGGAAAAAATAAGGGCTTCCCGGCGAACCAAAAGGGTTCGGCCAAAAATAAGGGATGAAAACGAAAAAATCTGTACACCCGTCAAGTTGAAAACTTGAAAAGGCGGCTTGGGCAAAAAAAAGGGTATCCCGGTGGACTGAAAACCCGAAAGGGCAGTCCAGGAAAAAGTTTAGGATGTAAAGCGTATCACTATGTCCCATTGGATGACCTTGCGACCAGACCTCAGTATCAACTGTCAAGCTCGAACGACACCAATCAATCTAATCAGCTTCAGACAAGTAGCAAAGTGATGAGACGCTCGAAGACATAGCGATAATAGCATACTTGGAACCCAATGGGATTGTTGTACATAGCTGTTTTCTTTTTTACACAATATTGTATAGATTCCATTTTTACGACGGTGTTCTCTTACTAGAGCGTCAACCTCCTTGTAGAAAACGCCTGTTATAGGCCAACTTCGAAAATTAATACAAGTAATTTTTACAAAACTATTTGTTTTTCCTTTTTCTGTTTTGTTTTGCAAGAACGTCCAATGGTTTATTCTTGACATATGCATTTAAATATGATTGCTGTTCATAAATATTCACATAAGAAATGGAAAGACAACTGCTCATAACTTAAGAAACAGGGGCAAAACAAAAACTAAAAATGTCAAACCCGATAGTTACTCTGTCCAGCAGGTACCAAGGCAGGAACAACATTGAAACATAGTCACCAGTGCATACGACCTCGTGACATCTGTACTCCCCACAAAGTAAAGGGAACCGAAGCATTGATACCATCTTCACCCAAATATGAGTTACTATCCCCAGTCAGGTTCCTTCAGAAAACCGACGTGTATGTTCCCCGACCGAATTTCATAATCACAATCGGTTCATAAAGTTTTCTCCCAAGCAGGGTTTATTTCTCCGAATACAGAAGCTCAATCCCCGACAGAGTTTCAACTATGGAAGTTCATCCTCCAACAGAGTATTTCCCCGCAGAGTTATTCTCAAGTAGAGTCTCTCTCCGGCAGAATACCTGTAAACAAGGAGCAAATCTCCAGCATAGTCATTTCTGTTCACTAACCCCAGTGGAAATAGAAAAAATCACGGCTTTCTACAACAATCAGAAATGCTATCTCCAATACTCTCCAGCATCAGTCAGGGATTTATTTTCCTAGACTCGGATATGTCACGATAGCATCTCGTGTTCATACATCATGATATATGCATACATATCGCATACAACATAATCTCATTTATTTTGAGAGCATCATCCCACAACTCATTTCATGCATCGCATATAATTAACCCTATTATCTTTTCAGGAAAGATAATTATCATCAACAATCCAAGCATTTCAAGATTAAGTTCATGAAGTTATACATGTCACATCTGCAGACAACTAATGGAAAATCAGTTCCCGAAACCAAACGGGTCAACTAACCTACGCGATCATACGAAGTAACCCTACTATCCAGGTTCCTTCCCATAACCCTACTATCCAGGTTCCTTCCCATAGCCCTACTATCCAGACTTTCATTCCGAAGTAACCCTACTATCCAGGTTCCTTCCCATAATCCATACTATCCAGGCTTTCATCCGAAGTAACCTTACTATCCAGGTTCCTTCCCATAGCCCTACCATCCAGGCTTTCATTCCAAAGTAACCCTACTATCCAGGTTCCTTCCCATAAGCCCTACTATCCAGGCTTTCATCTCGAAGTAACCCTACTATCCAGGTTCCTTCCCATAGCCCTACTATCCAGGATTTCATTCCGAAGTAACCCTACTATCCAGGTTTCTTCCCATAGACCTACTATCCAGGATTTCATCCGGAAGTAACCCTACTATCCAGGTTCCTTCCCATAGCCCTACTATCCAGGTTTCTTCCTATAGCCCTACTATCCAGGCTTTCATCCCGAAGTAACCCTACTATCCAGGTTCCTTCTCATAGCC
Organism: Vicia faba; assembly: GCA_948472305.1. Classification (NCBI taxonomy): domain Eukaryota; kingdom Viridiplantae; phylum Streptophyta; class Magnoliopsida; order Fabales; family Fabaceae; genus Vicia; species Vicia faba. Next base: position 793,874,714 of record OX451736.1, on the reverse strand, counting down.
CTACTACCCCGACTTTTATCTTGAAGTAACCCTACTATCCAGGTTCATTCCCATAAGCCCTACTATCCAGGTTCCTTCCCATAGCCATACTATCCAGGCTTTCATTTTGAAGTAACCCTACTATCCAGGTTCCTTCCTACAAGCCCTACTATCCAGGCTTTCATTCCGAAGTAACCCTACTATCCAGGTTCCTTCCCATGGCTCTAATATCTAGGCTTTCATTCCAAAGTAACCCTACTACCCAGGTTACTTCTCATAGCCCTATTATCTAGGCTTTCATTTCGAAGCAACCCTACTATCTAGGTTCCTTCTCTCTTATCTCCGGATAACAGTTTACAACACTGTAAGACTTGGACCCGACCAGTTACGGTCGACTTCATATTTCCCCAGTAAGTCGATGTGCAGCCTGGACCCTAACCAGATATGTAGTTTACTCCAACTTCCTCAATCAGGAGTTAATTCCCCAATAGAGTAGTGGACAACCGAAGCTCCTATGCTCTATCTCCCATGACATAAACCAATATTGTTTGGTGAAGTCCTTTCCAACGGCAGGTACAAGAATTCTCGTAAAGGAATCTCTTATGGAACTGATCTCTTTGCTGGATGGAATATTGAAGCCCATCTTCGACGATTCTATGTGAACTTCCAAATGGCATCTGTAAGCCCATTCCGGTATCACCAATCAGTATTACTTCATGCGAGTGCACATTTATGGGCACTCTAGTGTTCAATCATCTTCTACCTTCAGATCACGAAAGGCAGACCAACCAATCTACATCCTCAGGTTTAAGAAGATTAAATAGGGGAAACTGTTGTACCCCAAAATTTTCCCTCTCATTTTATTCAAAACATGCTCCTAGAGGTCCCAAACTTGCCCAAGGATGCCTAAGGATTGACCAGACAAATCCTCCTCAGAAGACTGTGAGCCTCAAACTAGGGTTTCCATTTTCATCAAGATGTTTGAGTTCCAAGGGTCCCAATTGGTCTACATTGCCCTAATATTTTCTCAAGATCACCCATGTCAAGTTTCATGCCTTGCACAACAAGTTTGCTCAGTCAACTACTCAAATGCCTAAAAATTAACTATACTAGGTCAAAAGTCAACTTTGACCCTCATGCAGTCAAACTTCAATATTTTTGGTCAACATCAACATTTTGGAGTAACATAAATCATTTGATCAAGGTTTGATCATGATTCCTCAAGGAATGCCCCAAATTCATCAAAACTCAAAAGTTGCTAAATTAGGGTTTCTATAAGAAAAGTCAACCAAACTTTGACCAGGCATAACTTTCTCATACTTTATCAGAAATTTCTCATCTAAGGATCATTTTGAAGAGAATTCAATTCCCTACAACTCATCTTCATACCTCAAGTTCAAAAATTGCACTCATGAAAAGATATGAATTCAAACATTATAGGTCATTTCAAAAAGTCAACAAAAACACCTTTTAGGTCAAAGCTCCTTACATGAAGATGGATGATCCAATTGAGATGATACCAAAAGGGTTGTTTAGAGGACATCCTAAGATTTCTAAAAAGTCCAAGAACACCCTCTTAGGGTCAAAATTGAGAGAGATGTGAATTGTCAAAGCTGGCCATTTTTGGAAATTTTCACAAAGTCAACCATGCCCAAAATGCATTTTTTTTCCAAATGGGCACAACTTTTTATGCTTGTATCTTGTTCCTAACATGGTCCACGACCCATGAACCACTTCATGCCTCATTAAATTATTTATTTGATTTATTATTATTTTATTCATTTAAAATTCAAATAAAATCAAAATAAATCATGTAAATAGCTTTTGGAATGATTTTGGCATTGAATGAGATGATATATGCTAACATATCAACATCAAATCGTGCAAGGTGTGATTGGAGAAATAATGGAATGATTTGGCTTATTTTGGAAACAAATAATGCAAGGATTAATCAAGATCTTTTCTCCATAATTATTCAAGGTTCAATCTATTTTTGTTGACCTAACTGATTCTAATACATATACACAGTGCAACCAAGGCAAGAGAACAAGGTTTTGGACGTGAAAATCATCATAACAAAATTCAGTTTTGGACAAAAAAGTTAGGATCAGATTTCATTCCACAGGACCATTCAAGGTGATTAAAAGCTAGAAATCAATTCCTGGGTGTGTAGTGAAGCCATCCCAATCATTCTCAAGCCATAAAACGCCCAAAATCGCAAGGTACATGAATGGTTCTTCCCATTTTTTTTAAATTCTCGATTACATGTGTATGCGTGTTTTCATTGAAATTTAATCATACATTCACGTTTATTATAAGGTTTTGATGTTATCTGAATGGTTTAATTGAGTTTTAAGTGCAAGAATTGAAGGTTTCCATTCTTAGGGTTTCCAAGCTAGTTTTGGGGCTTCCCTATATAGGCAAAATTAGACCAAATCGTGGGTACCAATGAACCCAGGGCACAATTTCTGACTGTCCTATGCCCTTAGTTAGAACTTATTTGGCTTGTATTGCATTTTCAATTGTTGCATGTTTGTAGCTATGGATAAAAAACTGTCACTATAGCCTTTAGTGACAATTTTATCCGTAGGTAAAGGGTTGTCATCAAAGACGACGCTCTGAGGAAAGAGACGATGAGGTGGCTGATTCCCACTGGCTAGTTTTGAATCTCGCGCGTTTTCCTATGGCACTGACTTTTCATTTAATATAATGTATTTATGTTGTTATATTGATAAATGAACAAGTTAGCGCAGTTGGTCAAGGGAGAGAGGTATGAAGCTAATGTCCTGGGTTCGATCCCAGGCGTGAGCTTTTGCATTTTTTCCATTATTTCTTCACATGATCCAGCGTGCACTACCCATGAAAGCTAATGTACACCCTCCAAATCCAGCCAGTGGATCATCCTTAGATCCAGATCTAACGCTCAGTGGAGAGCAGCGCACGGTGGACCTACCAGATCTGACTGCATTGAATCACACGCAATTGTTTGGGCTGGCATCTTGGGCCCAATGAAAATCAGTAATTCACCCCCTGGTTGGTTACTCAACAATACCAGGCCCAAATCCTTCTTTTTTTTAATTTCTTTTTTTTTGTTGTTTTATTTATTAGTTTAATCATTTTTTTACAACAAAAAAATCTTTTTTTATTAAATAAAAAAAACAAAAAAAAATCATTTTTTAATTAAAAATATAAAATCACAAAAAATACAGAATTAGTTTTTTTTAAAAATTAATTTTGATGAAAATAAATTAGATTAATTAGATTCACTTGATTGTTTTTTAATTAAAATTAATTAGAAAATTAGGTTTAGTTTGTAATTAAATTATTTTCTCAATAAAAATTACATAAAAATAATTTTTAATTAATTAGGTTTTTTTAGGCTTCTAATTTATTCTCGTATTTAATTCTTCGCGCGCACCTTTACTTTCTTTTAATTCAAATTATTGTAATTGTTTCAAGTTTGTAATAGATTAATTAGGATTTCAATTTCCGCATCTTTATTTTTAGTCAAATATTTGTGTATCTGCCCAAAAGCCTTGTAATAGTTAGGACTTTAATTTCTCGCACTCTTTAATTTCCGCAACTATTAAACTGCTAGACGTATGGACATTAGGATTGTATGCGAAAGATAAACCAACGATTAAAAAGGTAGATAACCCTAATTGTGCAAAGATAATTAACTGAAAAAAGAGCACACATGCACATGCTCACTCCTAGGGTTTGCCTCACTTGGTTGCCTCGGAAATAATGGTCATGTCCCTCGAACGTAGGGATATCTTAGCAATGACCCGCAATTCAAAGTCGTCATAAAGATCATATTCCCTCATTGTCCCTCGAGTTGCCTACGAGAAATGATCTTATGATGATAGTCCCTTCGAAATACTAAGGTATCCTTACTTATTTCCTTCAATGACCATTTCGTCCCTTCGAATGTCCCTTAAAACTCCAACGATATGGCTACCTACTCCTTAATAGTAGGATATCGCTGTCTAAAGGAAACGAGGAAATAAACAGTCTTTTTTCGAGTAGGTAGAAATCTTAAGTACTTGCTCAAAACAATAAAAATCTTTTTACATAAACACTTTCAAAACAGTTTTCAAAAACCACTTCGTCACGCTCTTGAGGACAAATACAAGTGTTATCACGAAGTTAAACAAAACTTTTTGCAAAACACACACAAGCAATTTCAAAAATGAGCAAGTACCTAAGAGCCAGTGGAAAACCACAGATAGAAAGGGTGCTAACACCTTCCCTTTCTATAATCTACCCCTCGTACTCAGAAACTCTCGAAAAAAGATTTTTTATGTTCTTTTTCCTTTCCTTAATTGGATGAAATAAAAGTCGGTGGCGACTCTTGCTTACCGCGACATTTGTGAATACAAAACGGAATCCAACATTAACCATCGCTTCTGCCACCTTCATGAATATCATGAATTAACATGTTCGCTTTGTGTCTATCCACGCATCTGAACAAGACCATGTTATAATTTCTCTTGTATAACACATCTTTATTGAGGAAACAACTACATGCCAACCTTCTCAATGTCTTTCTATCTTTGTTCGACACACCAACCCGGTATTCCCGAGTCTAGAGAAAGTGCTTGATATAATAATACCGAGGTTTTTCATCTGATGTCCCCTCTGTAGAAAACACATGAGCTGGTCTATCCAGATGTCAAACTGTGATCTAAGGTACATCGTTCCCAGTATTTACTTGGTACATGGAAGCCAAAGTGGCTAAAGCATCTGCCATCTGATTCTCATCTCTGGGAATATGATGGAATTCAAATTACTGAATAAAGGTAATAATCTTCTTGCATAATCTTTATAGGGAATCAAGCCAATGTGACGAGTCTCCAATTCTCCTTTGATCTAATTTATTACAAAGCTGAATCACCATATACATCAATAACTTTGATTCTGAGATCTATAGCTCTTCAAGACCCATGATACAAGATTTATACTCCGCCATGTTATTGGCACAATCAAATGTTAACCTTGCAGTAAAAGGGATATGTGTCCCATGGGGAGTGATAATCACGACACCAATTCCTTTTCCATAAGCATTTACAGCGACATTAAACACCATATCCCATCGGGATTCGAGATCAAGACCTTTTTCAGGCAAATGTTTATCACAATCTTTAACTTTCAAATACATCACATCCTCACCAGGAAAATCATACTTAACAAACTGATAATCATCAAACGGTTGGTGAGCAAGATACTATGCCAACACAATGCCTTTAATAGCCTTCTGAGTACGGTATTCAATATCATATTTAGACAATAACATCTACCAATGGGAAATTCTTCCAATAAGAGAATGATTTTCAAAAATACTTAATTGGATCCATTTTGGAAATCAACTAAGTAGTGTGATTCAACATATATTGCTGCAATCGCTTCCCCACCCAGGCCAAAGCACAACATGTTTTTTCTAGCATAAAATACCGTGACTCGCAGTCAGTGAACTTCTTGCTCAAATAATAAATGGCATATTCTTTTCTTCCTGTTTCATCTTGTTGTCCCAAAATACAGCCCATGGAGTTATCCAACATAATCAGATACATAATCAATGGTCTTCCTTCAACAGGAGGGATCAAGATAGGAGGCTCAAGCATATACTCTTTAATGTTTTCAAATGCCCTTTGGCAATCATCCGTCCACACACAACCTTGATATTTCTTTAACAGCTTGAAGATTGGTTCACATGTTGCACTCATATGGGAAATAAATTTGGAAATGTAATTTAAACATCCAAGGAAGCCTCTACCTTGCTTTTCAGTTATAGGTGCAGGCATTTCTTGAATTGCCTTAAATTTATAAGAATCAACTTCAATTCCTTTTTGGCTGACAATGAAACCTAGCAACTTTGTTGAACGGACATCAAAAGTATACTTATTTGGATTCAAGCGGAGACAATACTTCCTCAAATGCTGGAAATTTTTTAATAAGTATTCCATTTGCCCTTCCTTAGTCTGAGATTTGGCGATCATATCATCAACATATACTTCAATTTCCTTATGCATCAGATCATGGAATAGGGTTGTCATATCCCTATGGTACTTTGCACCAGCGTTCTTCAACCCGAAAGGCATCACTCTGTAACAGAATGTTCCCCAGGATGTGATAAACGTTGTTTTCCATGTCCTAAGGAGCCGTCCTAATTTGATTGTATCTGGAAAATCCATACATGAATTAGAACACTTTTGAATTTTGTTGTGCTATCACCCAACATATCAATATGGAGCAATGGGAAATCTTCTTTTGGACTTTCTTTATTTAAACATCTATATTGTGATCGGTGGAAATAGAACTGACTGTTTTTTAGGCTGGTTTGCGAAATGTCGCGGTAAGCAAGAGTCGCCACCGTCTTTTATGTTCTCCAACATGGAAAGGACAAAAGCACAGCAAAATTCCTTATTTAAGATGTCTCTCGGTTTGGGAGGTAGATTTATAGAAAGGGAAGGTGTTAGCACCCTTTCTATCCGTGGTTATCCACGGGCTCTTAGGTACTTGCTCTTATGTTTTCAAAAATTGTTTGCTTTTCAAGTGTATGTGGGTTTTGAAAAAAAGTTTAGTTTGAAAAACTTCTAGGTAACTCTTGTATCAGTCCTCAAGAGTGTATGAAGTATTTGTTTGAAAACTTTTTGAAAGTGTGGGGTGCGAAAAGATGTTTTTGTTTGTTTGAAAGAGCAAGTACCCAGGAGAAATCTACCTACTCTAAGGAATTAGGCTGTGTAAGAGTCCTTTAGATAGTGCTATCCCACTATTGAGAGGTAGGTAGCACCATCGTTGGAGTTATTCGGGTCAATTCGATTATTAGGGACATGTGGTCACCAAAGCAATGGTAGGACGCCTTAGTGGTAACCCTAATGTCCTAGATCCTTTTTATCCGAGGCAACCGTTTCGAGGCAACTGGATCTTAGACAGGAGGGCGACCTCTAAAACACCCTATACTTGATGACCACGTCGAGGCAACCAGTGATGCGTACCCTAGGAGTGGCATGTGCATGTGTGTTGTTTCATGTTAATGTTTATCTTGTACATGTTATTTGTGAGCTACGGATTGATTTTATTTGTCATACAAGTCTTTCGTGCATTTTTTAACAGTTAAGAGTGCGGGAAATAAAGTGCGGAAAAGATAAATCTAGCTATTACAAGGCGCGGGTATATACATCGCCAAAAACATAACCCGTTTGGAAAATAAAAATGCGAGAAATTAAAAGAAAGCGATAAGGTTCTAATTAACTATTACATTTCTGAGCAGATATAAATAATCAAAATAACGAATTAAAAATAATATGTGCGCGAAAGATTGAATCGGGACGTCCTTAGGGTTTTGACCCTTTTTGAGAAAAGAATTGAAATTGTCCCTTTTTGCAATTAAATTAAACATTAAACCTAATTTACTAATTAATTAATTATTTAAAAGAAAAAACGTTTTTGTGTTTTTTATGAAATAATGAAAAGAAATTAAAAGTGTCAAAAGAAAAACCTAATTCTGGATTTGATTTTTATTTAATGTGAAAAAGATTACAATTAACCTAATTAAACAACTAAATTAATTAATGAATTTATTTACAAAAAAAGTAATTGAAATTAATAAAAATGTTTTTTGGTTTTCTGAATTTTATTGTGAAAAATGAATTTGTTAATTAAATATTAATAGTTAATATAAAAATAATTAAATAGAAAATATAAAAGAGAAAAAAGAAAAACAAAACCCTGGGGGGTGTTGGGCCCAGATGAAGGTGAATCTGGAATTTTGGAAGCCCAATTGTTTCAGCCACGTTTGACCCTTCTGATCCACCACATGCCTGTTGACTAGGGAGCACCATGAATATTCACGCTTGGCCATTAGATGGGTGTTAGTGGCCACTTGGCGTCTGATCGTTTGATGCACATGGTGGAAAGCCTTTGTGAAACCTGCACCTGATTACATTATGAAAAATAATACAAGGAATTTGGGTGGACCTGGGAATCGAACCCAGGTCCCAATGGTTCTTGGACAGATCACCAACCACTAGGCTATTGCGTTGCATCTGTTAGTATAGTGGGCAATAAAAATAATATATGAAAACAAACGCATATGCTGGAAAGAGAAAAACGCGCGTTATATTTGAATTATCCAGTGGTGTGCTTACACGTCTCGTCTTCTTCACCTGGCCTGTAAAACAAAAAACAGTTAGCGGGGGTTTTTAACCCCCACAAAATAACATGACCAAAAATAGCGATTAGGTCTGTATGCAAGATAAATCTTTCGCGAATATGGTTTTAGCTTCGTCTGGTTGCAACGATTATGACCATGGGTATCATGAGGCTTGAATTTTCCTGTATCACAAACCCCTAATTTGAGAGCTTGGAAAACCTAAAATTCAACAATGGCGTTTTTTGTTTCAGTACACCATAACGCGATTCACCTATACCATTAGCTTCAAAAAGGTTAGAGCAATGCAAATCAATGATTATAACATGTTAATGATGCATAAAACATGAGTTTCGATTCTAGAAAAATTAAGCAAATCGTGAGTTTGTTCTGGACGTTTCCTCGAGTGTTAGCCCTTGATTTGATTTGCAAAAGGTTTCTAGGAATGCTAGCAATGTATTGGAACCAAAAACAAGCTTTGAATCACGCCCAATTATGGAATTCAGTTTTGAGTTTTCTTCCCTTTTTTCCAATATTGCATATGGCCTTTTACAGCAGCTCTCACGTGTGTATCATTAGGGTTTGGTTGTGTGCATATATAGGAATAGAATTAGGTCAAAGTTTGGGCCAATGATCCATGGAATTATGTTTTGGAGATTTGGTTGAACACCATTGAAGAACTTTCCAAATTTGAAGCAAATATTGGATTTTATGCACAAAAAGCCCCTAGCACGAATTTGTGAGTTGGCACATGACATATAAAAGCTATTCAAATCAAAAAGATGCCATTCCATTAATTTTTAGATTTTATTTGAATTATTATGGATTTAAAATGAATTAAATCAATAAAAAATAAATAAAATGGAAAAATAAATGTTTGGTCTTGAAATTAATCATGGGACACGTGGGTGGCATGACAAGGCTGAATCAAGTGGAAGAAAGTGGGCCCTTTTGTCAAAAGTTGAAGTTTCAAGGATAGTTGACTTTTGCACATTCCCAAAAATTTCCCAACTTCTCCAATGCACATCTTGCTCAATTTTGATCATATGAACATGTTCTTGGACATTTTGGAAAGGTCTTGAAGTCCTTTAACCAATGCCTTTGGTCCCATGTCTTTTGGATTTACCAATCTCAAGTTATGGTCTTTGACTTAAAATGCCTTGTTGTTGACTTTTGAAAATGACCTATAATGTAGAAATTGATAACTTTTTGTGAGAGCATTTCTTGGACTTGGAATATGAAGATGAGTTGTAGGAAATGTCATCCCCTTCAAAATGAGAATTGGATGGGATTTTGCTGATGAACCATGAAAAAGTTATGCCCTGGTCAAGTTACAGTTGACTTTTCAGCTGTCCAAAAATGGAAACTTTTGCATCTTGATGATTTTTGAGCCATTCTTGTGGAATCATGATCAAGACTTGATCAAATGATGATTGTGTGCTCAAAATAAGATGTTGACCAAATTTTTTTACTTTTGACTGTAAAATGACCATTTTGCCCCTGCAGTTGGTTGTGGAGCAAATAAGACTTTTGACTCTGCAACTTGACCATGTGAGCCTTGAAACTTGGCATGTAGATGCTTGACAATGTGTATAGGCCTATGGGACTTGATTGAGCCCTGAAAGCCTCAAATTCATTGAAGGAACCAAAACCCTAGTTTTTGACTGGCTTAGGAGATGTTAAGATTGTGCAACCCTTGAGAAGTCTTGAACCATTTGAAGATGATTCTTGATAAACTTTGAAGAATATGGGAGGGCAAATTTTGGGGTACAACATATATCAATGCACATGCAGACTTTTCCATATTTTTTTGGTATTGGAACAATATTGACAATCCATTAAGGGTACACTGATGTGACAAGAAAACCAACATCAATCTGGTTCAAAACCTCTTCTTTAATCTTAATTTCCATGCCAGGATGAGTTCTTCGCAACTTCTGCTTGATTGGTAGACATTCTGGCTTTAAAGGAAAATAATGTTCCACAATATCGGTGTCCAAACCAGGCATGTCTTGGTAAGACCAAGCAAAGATATCCACATACTCTTTCAGCAACTCAATCAATCTGCTCTTCACATGGGGATGAAGTAGTGCCCCAATCTTAACTTTTTCAAATCTTCTTCTGAACCCAAGTTAATCATCTCCAACAATTCTTTATACTGATGAATGGTATTTTCCTCGCGCTCGAGCAACCTTGAAACCTCTTCTAGAATTTCACCATATTCTTCTTCTTTAGCCACATATACATGATATTCAAAGTTGGGAGATGGTGCAGGGTCATTGCACTCAACAGGTTTTTAATTAATCTGCACATATGATTTATGATTAATTTTAGAAACTAACACATGTAACAAGTGATTATGCAAATTTATTTACATTTATTACTTATTTCGAAAGGTTTTTTCTGATTACCATTTTCCAAGAAAAAAACCAGAAAATAAAGACATGATTTAGAAATAAAAAACAACATTTATTAATGATCTTAAAATTCAAAACAAAAGACACGCCTATACAATATCACTTTCACCTTGGGTAGAGTGAAATACTTTTGAAAATACAAACAAAAAACAAATTAGTTTGAAATGTGAGTGCAAGAAGGAAAATCAACAGTGATCCAATTTTGGATTCTGACTCCATGTGTCACAAAGTTCGACATCTCTTGCTTTAGCTCATCTTCGAGAATATTGTTGATTTTGGAGTAGTCGGATGAAGATATCATGCACTGTAAAAGATGTCTTGATATTTACTCAAAGCGTACTTTGGTTTCATAACTTCATTCTTCCTGGAGAAACCTAAACAAGTCCCCACATATTGCTAGGGCTTTTCTACACTACCTATTGCGCATCCTTAAATGGGGTGATATAATATTCATTCATCCTCATATTGTCAATAGACAAAGCTTGGAACTGATTTCCAACAACGGCTTCATCAGCTTCTACAGTGCTGAAGGAAGACAAATGGGATATCAATAGAGTTTGCTCACCGTTCATAATAACTACCTTTCGTTCACGAGAAAATTTCAGTTTCTGATGCAAGGTTGAAGTAATAGCTCCTGCTTCATGGATCCATGGTCATCCCAATAAACAACTATAGGATGGGACAATATCCATTGTATGAAAGGTGATATGGAATAAGTGTGGACCTATGTGAATAGGTAAATCCACCTCTCTAATGACAGATTTTCTCGAACCATCAAAAGCTTTTACTATAATGCGACTAGGGTGCATAGGAGTTCCCTGGTATTTGAGCTTTGTAAGTGTTTAGTTATTGGCATGTATTTTTGGTAAAACCAGGTGTGTGAATGTCATGACTGATGTCATAACATTCTGGGTTTTTAGGTACTTTATGCAGAAAAAGAATGGCATACAGTAGCTGCTATTCATGAGTGTGTATCTGAGCATTTTGCAATGATCACATTTATTACCTTCTACCAAAATCAGTAATTAGGATTTCTGTTGTCATAACAAATGTTAAGACATCCTGTACTGATCTAACAGTTATGCAGTTTGGTTAATTTTGAGATTTTTCAGGAATTTGGTTCATACTTTCCAGAACAGAATCTCACGTGGACTTTAGGCTAACCTAGCTCAACCCTAATCTGGTTGATAAAGTCTTGTGACCAAGTCTTAAAGTTAAACCTAATTAACCCTAGCTTTTCGTGGAAGCCCTAACTGAAGAAACAGCTGCATATATATTCAACAGGAAAGCTGTTGGAAAATTAACTCTTTGACAGAAGATCAACTAGGGGCTGTATAGTTTTAACTACTGTAATCCAAGCAAGTATCATTGTGATAAGTGACTTGAAGTAGGTTTTGATTGTAAGGGTTGTGTATCACTCGAAGCTTTGAAGCAAGAGTGTTTGTGTCACTTGATTAAAGCTTTGAAGCAAGGTCAAGTTAGGATTATGTATCACTCAAAGCTTTGAAGCATGAGTGTTTGTGTTACTTGATTAAAAGTTGTGAAGCATAATCAAGTGTATGTTCTTAAGAGTGTCTTCATTATTTCATTAGTCAATTGTTTAGTATCACTGCTGTGATTGAGGGGGAGTGAGTAGGAACTCAGGTTTAAGTTAAATTTAAGTTGCATTGGGTAGGTCTTAAGTGAAGGAGATAAACTGGTTGGTTTATTCCTGAATTAATATCTCTTATAGTGAATTTCCTCCCTGGCTTGGTAGCCCCCAGAGTAGGTGTTATTTCACACTGAACTGGGTAAACAATTGACTGTGTTCTTTACTGCTTTTTGATTTACTGTCTTATAGAAAGTCAGATACAGTGTCATAACATTCACTGTGACATTGAGTATCTGCTGCCAGAAATTCAATTGGCATCAGAGCAGGCACCCTGCCTGTCCTACTGGGTGAGATCTAAGGATATCACTTTCTGGCGCTATGGACAAAGAAGGAGTGTTTGGAAACAGACCACCCATTCTTGATGGATCAAATTATGACTACTTGAAACCTCGTATGATTGCCTTCTTAAAATCACTAGACAAAAAGGCTTGGAGAGCTGCTGACAAAGGATGGAACCATCCCACCATAACTGAGAAAGATGGGACAATCAGTTTGAAGCCTGAGGAAGAATGGAGCAAAGAAGAAGATGAGTTAGCCCTGGGTAATTCCAAAGCATTAAATGCCTTGTTCAATGGAATTGATATAAACATATTCAGACTAGTACATCAATGTGAACTGGCCAAGGAAGTTTGGGACACTCTCAAAACTACACATGAGGGCACATCCAAAGTAAAAATGTCAAGACTTCAAATGCTGGCTACCAAATTTGAGAACCTAAGGATGATGGAAGATGAAACCATTCATGAGTTTCACATGAACATCTTGGAAATTGCCAACACCTCAGGAGCATTGGGAGAAAAGATGTCAGAAGAAAAACTGGTGAGAAAGATTCTCAGATCCTTGCCTAAAAGATTTGCAATAAAGGTAACTGCTATTGAGGAAGCCCAGGATATCAGCAAGTTGAAGGTGGATGAACTCATTGGATCTCTTCAGACCTTTGAGATGGGGATCAGTGACAATGTTGACAAGAAAAACAAGAGCATAGCACTTGTATCCAACACTGAAGATGAGGACAAGGAGGATGAAGAAGAAAATATTTCAGAAGCTATAGCCATGCTTGGAAGACAATTCAACAAACTCATCAAGAGAATGAATCCAAAGTCAAGGTCAAATGTTAAGAACATTCCTTATGACATCAACAGATCTTATGACTCCAGCAGAAGACCAAAGTCTGAAGAGAAGGGAAATCAAAGCAGAGGAATTCAATGCCATGGATGTGAAGGATATGGGCACATTCGAGCTGAATGTCCTACCTTTCTTAAGAAATAAAAGAAAGGAATGTCTGTTACTTGGTCTGACTGTGATTCAGAAAGTAATTCTGAAGAAGAATCTGCCAAACTAGTTACTGCACTAACTGGTATTTGTACCTCTGATAGTGACACTAGTGATGAGGAAGTGACATTTGAAGAACTGGCTGATACCTACAAGAAATTATGTATCAGAAGTGCTGAAGTCTGTCAGCAAAATGAGAAACAAACAAAACTCATAATAAAGTTAGAGGCTGAGAAAAGGGCAGACATTGAAACTATAAGTCATCTAGAAGGGGAAGTTCAAATGCTGAACTCAAAACTGGACCAGATGACCAAATCTGTTAAGATGCTGACAAATGGAACTGACAAATTGGAGGAAATCCTCCAGGTTGGACAAAATGTGGGAAACAATTCTGGTCTAGGATTTGTGGCAGCAAAGAAAACTGGTACAGACAAGAAGATCAGGCCTGATAATCAAATTTCAAAGCAGATGTCACAACATAGCACTCAACATCGGGAACAAAGAAATATGAATAAAAAGTACCAAAGATGGAGATGTCATCATTGTGGGAGGTTTGGTCACATAAAGCCATTCTGCTTCAGATTGTATGGATACCCTAATCAGAACCCAGGTGGCAAACCTAAGTCTAACAAGGTACCACATACTCCACAGTGGAAGAAAAAGGCTACTGCCCTGATAGCCCACACTTCCCTTAGAGTCTCTGCAAAGGAAGACTGGTACTTTGACAGTGGATGTTCTAAGCACATGACTGGAATCAAGAACCTTCTCAATAATGTTAAACCTCACACCACTAGTTATGTGACCTTTGGAGATGGTGCTAGAGGAGAAATCAAAGGAGTTGGAAACTTGGACTGCCCTGGAGTTCCAAATCTAAATGAAGTATTACTGGTAAAAGGCTTGACTGCTAATCTCATAAGTATCAGCCAATTATGCGATCTAGGATTCAAGGTCAACTTCTCAAAATCTGAATGTCTTGTAACTAATGAGAAACAAGAAGTTGTAATGAAAGGAATCATATCTAAAGACAACTGCTACTTGTGGGAGCCTGAGAACACTAATTACTCTACTGTGTGTTCTATTGCCAAAGAAGAAAAAGAAGTGAAACTGTGGCACCAAAAACTTGGTCATCTACATCTAAGAGGAATGAAAAGGATTGTATCCATGGAGGCAGTTAGAGGGATTCCAAGACTGCAAATTGATGAAGGGAGAGTATGTGGTGAATGTCAGGTTGGTAAACAGACTAGGATGTCACATCCAAAGTCAAGACATCTGACCACCTCTAAGGTTCTAGAACTCCTACATATGGATCTGATGGGACCAATGCAGGTGGAAAGTCTTGGTGGAAAAAGATATGCCTATGTTGTTGTGGATGATTTTTCCAGATTCACCTGGATTAACTTCATTAGGGAAAAATCTGATGTTTTTGAAGTTTTTAAAGAACTGTGCAAAAGAATTCAAAGAGAAAAAGAAGGATGTATTGTCAGAATCAGAAGTGATCATGGCAAGGAATTTGAAAACAGTAAGTTTAATGAGTTCTGCTCCTCAGAAAGAATTAATCATGAATTCTCTTCTCCTATAACTCCTCAACAAAATGGAGTTGTAGAAAGGAAAAACAGGACCATACAGGAATCTGCCAGAGCAATGATACATGCCAAAAGACTTCCTATTCATTTTTGGGCTGAAGCTATGAATACAGCCTGTTATGTCCATAACAGGGTCACCTTGAGAAAGGGAACCTCATCCACCATTTATGAACTCTGGAAAGGAAGAAAGCCAACAGTGAAGTACTTCCATGTATTTGGTAGCAAATGCTATATTCTGGCAGATCGTGAACAAAGGAGAAAGCTGGACCCTAAAAATGATGAAGGAATATTTCTAGGATACTCCACCAACAACAGAGCTTATAGGGTATTCAATTCCAGGACCAAGGTCATGATGGAATCAATAAATGTCATAATTGATGATTATCATGAGGAAACAGATGTCCCTTGTAATGTTGAGACATTCTTTGAGACTTCAATTCAACAGAATGATCTACCTAACACCACTGAAGAAGACTCTGAATCAAAGGAAGCTAGCAAAAACCCTTCCATCAAAATTCAGAAAGATCATCCCAAATAACTCATCATAGGAGATCCTAACAGTGGAGTCATTACAAGATCTAGAGAAATCATCTCAAACTCTTGTTTTGTGTCTAAAATTGAACCAATAAATGTTAAGGAGGCTTTAACTGATGAATATTGGATTGGAGAAATGCAAGATGAATTGAACCAATTCAAGCAACATGAAGTATGGGAGTTAGTTCCTAGACCAGAAGGAACAAATATCATTGGCACAAAATGGATTTACAAGAATAAATCAAATGCTGAAGGAGTTGTCACCAGGAATAAGGCAAGACTGGTTGCTCAAGGATACACTCAAGTTGAAGGGGTTGATTTTGATGAGACCTTTGCACCTGTAGCCAGACTGGAATTAATCAGACTCCTATTGGGAATTGCTTGTCTCCTGAAGTTCAAGTTATTTCAGATGGATGTATAAAGTGCCTTCCTAAATGGGTACTTAAATGAGGAAGTCTATGTGGAACAGCCTAAAGGATTTGTGGATCCAAACTATCCTGATCATGTCTACAAATTGAGGAAAACTTTATATGGCCTGAAACAAGCTCCTAGAGCATGGTACGAAAGGTTGACAAAATTTCTCTCTGACAAAGGATACAGAAAAGGAGGCTTGGATAAAACCCTTTTTGTCAAAAATGAAGGAGGAAAGATAATGGTAGCTCAAATCTATGTTGATGAAATAGTGTTTGGGGGAATGTCAGAGCAAATGGTTAAACATTTTGCTGACCAGATGCAGGCTGAATTCGAAATGAGCCTCATGGGAGAATTGACCTACTTTCTTGGACTGCAACTCACACAGATGGAAGACTCAATTTTTCTATCTCAAAGCAAGTATGCAAAGAACATTGTCAAGAAGTTTGGTATGGAGAATGCCAGTCACAAAAGGACTCCTGCACCTACTCATTTAAAGCTATCCAAAGATTCAAGTGGGGTTAAGGTGGACCAAAGCCTGTACAGAAGCATGATAGGAAGTCTGTTGTACTTAACAGCCAGCAGACCTGACATTGCTTTTGCAGTTGGAGTTTGTGTAAGATACCAAGCTGATCCTAAAGTCAGTCATATCAACCAAGTGAAGAGAATTTTGAAGTATGTAAGTGGAACTTACAACTATGGCTTGCTGTACTCTCATGGTTGTGAACCAACTCTGACTGGTTACTGTGATGCTGATTGGGCTGGAAGTGCTGATGATAGAAAAAGCACCTCTGGAGGATGTTTCTTCTTAGGAAATAATCTGGTCTCCTGGTTCAGCAAGAAACAGAACTGTGTGTCTCTCTCTACTGCTGAAGCTGAATACATTGCAGCTGGTAGTAGCTGTTCTCAAATGATCTGGATGAAACATATGCTTACTGAGTATAATGTCACACAAGATGTTATGACATTGTACTGTGACAATCTGAGTACAATCAACATTTCCAAGAATCCTATTCAGCATAGCAGGACCAAGCATATTGACATTAGACATCATTTTATCAGAGATCTTGTAGAGGAGAAGATGATTAAACTGGAACATGTTGCCACTGAACTACAGCTGGCTGACATTTTTACCAAAGCACTTGATGCAAATCAATTTGAAAATTTGAGGGGCAAGTTGGGTATTTGCCAACATGAGGAAATGTAGCAATTAATTTTGCTTAAAACAAGGGATGAAGGAGTTTTTAGTGTTAAGTCTATTTTGATTGGGTTAATCATATGTTTTCCTAATTCTTTCAAAATTGTTAAGAAGTTGAATAGACACTCATTTACCTCCTTCCTCTCTCGGCTCTGCAACAATCCCCATTCTCTCAATCAAAGTTTTCTCTCTCGTTGCTACTGGTTTTCTAAGACTATCAAAATGTCTCAAACATCATCCTCTTCCAAGACGACTGTTTCATCCGCATCCTCTGATCGAGATTCTAGGGCAATCACAACATGCATGGATTCTGAAGTCCTGGAGATTACTCCTCTTAGAGAACTGGAAACTAACCCCTCTAAGGTTAAAAATCTGAGAACAAGGCATGCTGGAAGGTCTCAAGCTACTTCATCCGGTAATCCCTCTCAACCATCATCTTCTGTTCCAAATAGGGAAGGCTCAGCTTATGTTCATCAAGCAATAGCTAGGCTTGTTACAAGAATTCTGAGTGAGAACCACTATGTACCTGGCATTTCTGTTCCTTTAAATCAAGAATCAGCAAGTCCAAATGTTGAAATAAATCCAGATGTCTCTGAGAATGTTGAGACACCGAATGACAACATTCAGAAATCATCTGAGAATCTTGATGATCTCCAGAAACCTTCAGAGAAGGATGTTGAACCCCCGGTTATTGATGTGGATGAAGACTACTCTGACAATGACCTAATTGCAAATATCAACCCTAGCATAGCTAGGAGAATGATGAACAGAAAAGGCAAGCAGGATGCTGCAAAAGGTCTGACCAAAGAGAAGACTGCTGATGATGCTCACAAGAAAACCAAGTCTGAAGGCAAGACTGGTGTAGAAACTGTGAAGACTGGATTGTCCAAAGGGAAGGTGAAAACCAGAGTACATGCTGGTAGTCTCTCAAAGCCTGTGAGACAACCAATAGCAAAGAAAAGGAAAGAGCCTGAACCTTCTAATTCTGATGAGGAATCAGAATTTGAAGTTGAAGCTGAAGACATCTCTCTCAGAAGGAAACCCCCTTCAAGCAAAATGGCTAAAGTTCCTGAAGTCCCCACTGACAACATTTCTTTTCACCACCCTGAAAATGCCAACAGATGGAAGTATGTTTGTTTAAAAAGAATAGCCTTGGAAAGAGAACTGAACAATGGTGCCATGGAATGTAAGGAGATCATGGACCTAATCAAAACTGCTGGACTAATGAATACTGTGGTAAAGTTTACCAAATGCTATGAAAATCTTGTCAAAGAATTCATAGTGAATTTATCTGATGAATGTGCTGATGGAAGGTCAGCTGACTTTAAATGTGTCTATGTGAGAGGAAGAAAAGTTAATTTCTCTCCCTCTGAAATAAACAAATTCCTTGGAAGACCAGATGAGGCTTGCCCTGAACTAGAGGTGACTGACAACCAAGTATGCCAAACCATCACTGCAAATCAAGTAAGGAGCTGGCCCTTAAAAGGAAAGCTGAATGCAAGCAAGCTAAGCATGAAATTTGCCATCCTGCACAAGATTGGTGCAGCCAACTGGGTTCCTACCAACCATAAATCAACCATCTCCACAGGATTGGGAAGATTCATTTATGTTGTTGGAACCAGGACAGAATTTGACTATGGCAGGTATATCTTTGATCAAACTTTAAAACATGCTGGAAGCTATGCTGTTAAAGGCCCTATTGGCTTTCTCTCCCTCCTATGTGGTATTGTCCTTGCTCTGTATCCTGACATCCTAGTGGAAAGAGATATTGTATGCAAAAGAGCCCCTTCTCTTAGGTTGCACTATAAGATATTTCAGGGAACTCATGTTCCTGACATTGTCATGACATCAGCTGAGACATCAACTGTCAAAACTCAGTCCAAGACATCTGATGTTATAGCTGCGCTGAAGGAAACCTGCAAAGAGATGGAGACAAGGAAAAGGACTCTTGAGAACCTAATTGCCAGATTAGAACAGGAGGAGACTGAAGGACAAAGAAGGGAAGAGGATGCTGCTGAAGATCAGCTTAATGCTGAAGAAAGTGCCTCCTCTGAAGATGACAGTGCTTGAAGTTTCGTGGAGTTGTCAAGCTTGCTGCTGGTACCTGTTGCTGCAAGTGATTTCAAATTTTTTGTTGTTTTTATTACTCATTATTGGATGACTGTATAACCTATAAGTACATGTATCTTTGGCCTATTTATGGCTAAAGAGGGGGAGAAGATTTTGTGTTAATTACTTGGTAGACAGTATTTTTTTCTGCAGACATATTATTTCTGCTGCTCTCTATTCTCTGATTGTTTAGGGGTTTTAGCCAAAAATTTGCCAAAGGGGGAGTTTGTAAGTGTTTAGTTATTGACATGTATTTTTGGTAAAACCAGGTGTGTGAATGTCATGACTGATGTCATAACATTCTGGGTTTTTAGGTACTTTATGCAGAAAAAGAATGGCATACAGTAGCTGCTATTTATGAGTGTGTATCTGAGCATTTTGCAATGATCACATTTATTACCTTCTACCAAAATCAGTAATCAGGATTTCTGTTGTCATAACAAATGTTAAGACATCCTGTACTGATCTAACAGTTATGCAGTTTGGTTAATTCTGAGATTTTTCAGGAATTTGGTTCATACTTTCCAGAACAGAATCTCACGTGGACTTTAGGTTAACCTAGTTCAACCCTAATCTGGTTGATAAAGTCTTGTGACCAAGTCTTAAGGTTAAACCTAATTAACCCTAGCTTTTCGTGGAAGCCCTAACTGAAGAAACAACTGCATATATATTCAACAGGAAAGCTGTTGGAAAATTAACTCTTTGACAGAAGATTAACTAGGGGCTGTATAGTTTTAACTACTGTAATCCAAGCAAGTATCATTGTGATAAGTGACTTGGAGTAGGTTTTGATTGTAAGGGTTGTGTATCACTCGAAGCTTTGAAGCAAGAGTGTTTGTGTCACTTGATTAAAGCTTTGAAGCAAGGTCAAGTTAGGATTATGTATCACTCAAAGCTTTGAAGCACGAGTGTTTGTGTTACTTGATTAAAAGCTGTGAAGCATAATCAAGTGTATGTTCTGAAGAGTGTCTTCATTATTTCATTAGTCAATTGTTTAGTATCACTGCTGTGATTGAGGGGGAGTGAGTAGGAACTCAGGTTTAAGTTAAATTGAAGTTGCATTGGGTAGGTCTTAAGTGAAGGAGATAAACTGGTTGGTTTATTCCTGAATTAATATCTCTTATAGTGAATTTCCTCCCTGGCTTGGTAGCCCCCAAAGTAGGTGTTGTTTCACACTGAACTGGGTAAACAATTGACTGTGTTCTTTACTGCTTTTTGATTTACTGTCTTATAGAAAGTCAGATACGGTGTCATAACATTCACTGTGACATTGAGTATCTGCTGCCAGAATTTCAAGCTTCAATAGAGTGCTTCTTGGTATGACATTCAAAGTGGATCCATTGTCTATCAACACATTGGACAAATAGTCATTCTTACAATTAATAGACATATGCATAGCCAGGTTATGGTTTCTCCCCTCATTAGGCAGTTCCTCATCACAAAAGCTCAGATTGTTACAAGATGTAATATTCCCCACAACACCGTTGAGCTGCTCTAGAGACACATCCCTTTCAACAAAAGCCTGATCCAACACCCTCATCAGAGATTCCCAATGAGCAGAAGAGTTAATCAACAAGGCTAAAATGGAAATCTTAGATGGAGTTTGCAACAACTGATCCACAATCTTGTAATCACTCATCTTGATGATTTTTAATAGATCATCAACATCCTTTTCCAAGGCGGTGCTAGTAGATTCCCCTACCAATTTCTTACGTTTAACATTCTCAATAACCTTCTTACCAGAATTAACATCTCCTCGAAAGGTAGACGAGAAGACACAACCACTACGAGTTAGCTCACTAGCTTCAGTAATATTATACACATGGGACAAAGGTTGGATAGAAATTTCCACACCATCTTCCAGGATATTTGCATTATTGTTGTACCCCAAAATTTTCCCTCTCTTTTTATAAACATTTCTCATCACAAAGCCCTTGGAACTCAAGATCAAGCTAGGGATTGCTCAGCTCAAGACACCTCCTTGCACTGTTGACCTAAATTAGGGTTTGAGTTTGCACAGGGATATTTTGACCCACAATGCCCAAAGTGACTTTCATACTTCATGTTGGACTCACAAGTTTATCCATACGAAGTTTCAAGCCTTGATTCAAATTTTTGCCCAGTCAATTGGACAGTTGACCTAAAAATCAACTATATTGGGGAAAAAGTCAACAGTGGCCAATTGACAGTCAAACTTCATGATTTTTGACCCACATCAACATAATGAACTCCCATATGTCATTTGATCAAGTTTGGATCACAATTCCACAAGAAACTTGATCAGATCACCAAAAGGGCAAAATGGTCATTTTTAGGGTTTTGACTGTACAAAGGCAATTTTTGACTGTTTGACCTAACCAATGGCAAATCAAGCTCAACCATGGACTCAAGGACTCAATGACATCATCTTTACCCATTCAACAAGTTCAAAAGATCTAAAATGCATAGGATTGACAGATGAATTTTTCAGTCAACTGATCAAAATTTAACTGTATACTGAAAAGTCAAACTTTGACTTTTTGGTCAAAATAAAGTGCCAAGGGTCATTTTTCATAAAGACATGCCAAATTATGAAACTTGTTCACCAAGAAACCCAAAAATGCAAATTAGGGTTTAAAATGGAAAAATTTCATAACTTAGAAATTTTCTAAGTTATGAAATTTTCTTATTTTTTCCTAACTTTGTCCCACTTTTTCACCAAGATGCAAATGGATTCAAACAAAACTTGCAACATGAAAGTTATAGTCCATCACAAAGTCTACAACTTTTATTCACAAAGTTTTCTCAAAAGGAGCTTGTATCTCAATTTATGATTTTTGGAACAAGGGTACCTAAAACTTTTAACTTAGAGAAAATTTGCCCTAATCTAGGCAGGATTTGGACCCATCTTCTTGGCCACTTTTCACATAGTTCCACTTGTAATTTCAAGTTTCATTGCAAATATGGATTATAGTACATGTACCAAGCTTTCCAAATTGTCCAATAACTCCTCAAACACCCTTGTGGTTAGAGAGAATCGAATGCTTGAAGTTGGCAAAAACTCACTTTTGTCCATGGCCAATACATGTTCATAACAACTTGCAATTTGGATCTAGCCACCTTGGTTTGACATTACAGGCCTCAAAAACAACTTGCACTCCATAATTTAATGCCAATCCATCAGTCTAAGACTTTGTTTTGTTCATTTGGACATTATACACAAGGTTAAGCCTTAAGTAGAAAAAGGAAAATTTCCATTTTTGCTTAAGTATGCTTTATGTCAAACCAACAATCCTTAAGCATTGGTCCAAGATATCTTGCAACAAAACAAATCCACAAATCAGAGGGGCCAAGAGCAATGTATGCCAGCATGTTTAACATCCTATACATGCCTGTAACTTCACTTCCACATTGGAACTTCAAGTAGAGAAAACTTGCAAAACATAAGAAACCTCTCATATCTGTTAACACAAGTTGAGACAAACATTGTAGACCAGTTCCATACCTCCCAACAAGCCTAAAAAACGACCCTTTCATCACTCAAACCTCCTCATACTCAGAACCACTGTTTTTCTACAAAACAGGACATGTTCTGCATTTTGCAAGCCACAACAAAATTCTATCGTGCGTTTTGTCCCAAGATAGTTCCTATATCTTCCAATCAACTCACTTGAACTATCCCAGACCCCCATTGCAAGCTGTAACACCTCTAACACACTTTGCCATTTTTATTTCAAAGCTCTGCAGGTTGAGTTCTACAACACGATTCAAGTTGTTTCAAAGCAAGCCAAGCATTGGAGAAGCTTCCTTGGACCTCAGGCAAGCTCAAGAGAAGCTCAAACACCATTGAAGGTTGCTGCATTGTCCAGCTCGAAGTCAATTGAAACAGGTATTTCATGGACTTCTATCTCCCTATTTAGTAATGGTTAGGCTTAGGTTTGTGAATGAAATATGTTGTATTCATAGCCCTGAAGCCATACATATGCTTAGTTTTCACTTACATTAATCGTGCTGAGAGAATTTCACTCATGAACATTCTGGAAAAACTAGGTTACAAATTAGGGCCAGAGAAATTCTCTCTGGTCTTTGAGAGTTAATCCAAGTTTTTTATATGGTTAGATTAGTTATTTGATGCTCTACAAGTTTCATGTTTTGAGTTTTGTCAAAAGATCAAAGAATCAGGAGATACAGGTTGGGGTAGCTAGCGCGCGTTTTTGTTCAAGTTATGTTGGACAGAGGAAGAAGATGAAGTAGTTGGGATGGGCCTGACTACTTCCTACTTTTGGCACCCCCCACTTTCAGTTTCACACCCCCTGGCCCATTTTCTTGTATTTTCATATTTTTGCATTTTTATTTTCTTTTACGACTTTGATATTTTATTTTCAAACATAAAAAATGATCCAAAAATATTTTTATATTTTTTTGCATTTATTTGGTATTTATTTTATTTATTCCCACCATAAAAAATGTTTAAATACTTTATCTTATTTTGTTTAAACCTAAAAATAATGTAAAAAATATGTTTATTTTCATTTTTTATTTTTATACACATTTGAAAATATTTTCTTGAAATACATACATCATGAACATCATAAAGCATCATATGCATCCACTAACCATTTCAAGGGTTTGGATCTTCATCTTTGTTCTTGTTTTGTAGGTCATGGAATATCTTTGCAGGAAAATAATTCAAGTCAATCTTGTGAGAATCCCTCCTCAACTCAAGGAGCTCACTTCTAGGATTCCAGAGAATTCTCTCTTCAGTGAAAGACATGGTAGACTCCTCAACTTAGTCAACACCAGTATTGAAGAAGACATGGTGAAAGTACTTTTCCAGTTCTTTGACCCCCTACACCACTGTTTTACATTCCCTGATTACCAACTGGTACCAACTTTGGAGGAATTTTCTCAACTCCTGAGAATTCCTATTCTTCATCAACTACCCTACAATGGTACGAAAATAGAACCAAAGCCTGAAGATGTTGCTCAAGCATTACACTTGCAACCATCTGACATCAAGGGGCATTGGGAAACCAGAAGTGGTGTCAAGGGCTTCTTGGCAAAGTTTCTGTTCGAGAAGGCACAAGACTGCTAGAATTCTCTTGATCTACATGCCTTTGAAGAGATTGTGGCTCTCCCCATCTATGGGCTGGTCTTGTTCCCAAACCCTGATCAACTTATAGATGTGAATGCTGTCAAGATTTTCATATCCAGGAATCCTATACCTACATTGCTTGGGGACATCCTACACTCATTTTACACACGAACAATGAGGAAAAGAGGTGTTATCATGTGCTGTACTCCTCTCCTAGCAAGGTGGTTTATTTATCACCTTCCACAATCAGTTCTGAAGAATGAGCAGGGTTTAAGGTGGTCACAACGATTGATGACCCTCACACATTCTGATGTACATTGGTGTTCTTGGTCCAGAGAAAATGTCATCATCATTGATCATTGTGGGGAATTCCCTAATGTCCCACTACTTGGTATTAGGGGAGGCATTACCTACAACCCCTGTCTAGCTTTGAGACAATTTGGATATGCTCGGAGGGATGGTCCTCATGACATGCTGATTCCTGACCTAGTTTTTGACTTCGACAACGATGCGCAAGGACTTCGACAAAGGTTCATCAGAGCTTGGAGGATGCCTAACAAAGTGGATAGTAAGACACTGGGGAACAAGAATTCCATCCCCCTTGAGCCTTACCTCAAGTGGGTACGTACCCGCTCCCAGAATCTTATGATGCCATATCCACACATTCTCCCTTTGATCAAAGAGCCTGTTATGGAAGGAGAGGTTCCATACACCATCCTACATCCTGACATGCCAACATCATGGAAGGAAATGCAAAATAGTTGGATCCAATTCAAAGAAGAACGGGATACTTTTGAAGCCAGCTTCTATGCCAGTGAGAAGAAGGTTTTAGAGCTCACCCGCCGACTTCACGAGGAGGAAAATCTCAACACCTACATCGCACCAAAGAGGATGCGCAATGTATTTTTACATTAAGAATTTTGTAATATTTCGCCCATGGGGCATTTATGTACTAACAAATCTTTTCTTAATATGACGTGCGTTCTTTTTGTTTGCAACAAATTTGAATTTTTGAACCCTTGAAAGCATTACATGAATAACATACCATTCATCATATGCATAAGCAGGTCTTCAAGCCAGGTTTCCTTATCTTTCTGCTGTTTATTTTAGCAAGATGGATTTGGATCAAACAGTAAAGGACCTACAGGCACAAAATTCACAATTTTAGCAACTCCTCATGACCTTGGAAAGGGTCAAGAAGATCTCAAAGTTCTGCTAGAGAAGAATAAAGAGAAGAAAAAGAAAAAGAGACTGGGGGTAGCCCCTTTCGGAAGAAGGTTTGAGAGCGATGCTAGGAGGACTCTGGAGTTCCCTTTGACGTTTGACGGAGGAGCTGGCAAGGGGAAAGGAGTTACTGTACCTTCTGAGTCTGAGGTAGAAGAGGAGGAAGAGGAAGAAGACGAGGACTATTCTGAACAACAGTATCCACCAGCGGATGACAAATATAAGAACCTTGAAGACAGATTGGCAGCTATGGAGTTGCAGAGGGTGCCCGTATTGGATTTTGAGGAACTGGGATTGGTAGTTGGGATTGTTATCCCTCCCAAGTTCAAGGTGACAACATTTTCCAAGTACGACGGTCTGTCTTGCCCTAAGATGCACCTGAGGTCGTATGTTAGAAAGATTCAACCTCATTCATCTGATAAAGATCTCTGGGTACACTTTTTCCAAGACAACTTGTCTGGCACTCAGTTAGACTGGTTTTATCAGCTCGAGAGATCAGAGGTTCACAATTGGGAAGACTTGGCAGCTGCTTTTTATCGTCAGTATCAGTACAATGCTGATTTGGCGCCCACTCGTACTCAGTTACAAAGTATGGGGATGGCTTCAAATGAAGGGTTTAAGGAGTACGCCCAAAAGTGGCGTGATCTGGCTGGAAGGGTACAACCACCGCTATCAGATAGGGAATTAGTTGACATGTTTTTGGGGACCCTATCTGGCCCTTTCTTCAACCATCTAATCGGGAGCTCTTCTACGGGATTTACTGAACTGATTTTGACCGGCGAAAGGGTGGAGGCCGGTATTAAAAGTGGAAAGATTCAAAAGGATGCTTCCGCATCCACAGCTGTTAAAAAACCTTTCCCAGCCAAGAAAGAAGCATCTGCTGTGTATTCTCAGAAGGGATTGGGAAGAACTGAGCGCCGTCCGACTGTAGGGGCCGTGATGATTCAAAATTCGTCAAATGATCAACCTCGTAACAATCAATCGAGACCTAATTAGCAACAGGTAGAACGGACATAACGGCAGTTCACCCGCATCAACATGACGCCCGCTCAGGTCCTTCCCCATTTGTTGAAGCTGAATCTGAACAGTTTGAAGGAGGCGCCAAAAAACCCTAACACCTCCTCTCCGTACTACCACTCTAATGCTAAATGTGCTTACCATTCCGATAGTGCTGGACACGATACCAATAATTACTGGGCACTTAAGAACAAAATTCAGGATTTAATTGACGCCAAAGAGGTTGAATTTGATGCTCCTGAGAAGCCCAATGTTATATCCGCTCCGATGCCCAAGCACGGCCACAATGTGCATGCTGTTTTGGAAAACCTCCATGTTGCTGATGTTGCCGATCTGTTGACTCCATTGTTAGTGATTAAAGAAAATTTGTTGAGAGTCGGGATCTTTCCTGGTTGTGGTAAGGACTGTTATTTTTGTTTGAACATTCAAGGTGATTGTCCAATGTTGAAGTCGAGTGTCCAACGCCTGATGGATACGCAAGAGATACTTTTCCAGAAAACCCCTGTTAACACTTTCAATCCGATTACTCCTGATACTTGTGATACTTCAACCAACGATATTGCTATCATAACCATTTCCGAGAATCCTCCAAAGGCTTGTAAAAGGCCTGTCAGGATTACACCCGACTCTGAATGTGTACCTTTAAAGATCACCATGCCGGGACCTGTCCCGTACCAATCAAGCAAAATGATACCGTGGAACTATGGGGGAGAAATCTTCTACCACGGCATCAAACAAATCGAAACAGTCCAAGAGATTTCTGAAGAAGACCCTGGTATAGGGAACATCGCGGGTACAAGCAAGATAACCCGCAGTGGCCGAATCTTTTCTCTGGAGATTGCTCCCCCTCGAGCAGTTTTCGGACCCTTAAAAGCTTCTACACCTGTTGGGCCCTCTGTGCAAGGCCCAGCGATTGAAGAATTAAAGACTCTTGAAGAAAGACCATCTGCTGATAATACCAACAAGGGTAAGGGGATATTGGAAATGCCTGTCAGGACGAAGGCTCATGTTGTGGTTATCCCCGAAACCACTCAGAAGGAAATGGATGAAATCCTAAAAATAATCAGAAAAAGTGACTACGACGTTGTGGAACAATTAGGGCAAACCCCTTCTAAAATTTCAATGTTGGCTCTTCTGCTCTGTTCTGAGGCCCATGCCAAGGCCCTAATCAAATTCTTGAAGGCGACACATGTTCCCCGAGAGACCTCGGCTGACCAGTTTCAGGATTGTGTGGCCAGTCTTACTGCTGACAATGGCCTGGGCTTTTCCGATGCTGACTTAACTCCCAAAGGAAGGAAACATAATGATGCATTACATGTTTCAGTTGAATACCGGGGAACTACTCTCGCCCATGTCTTGGTTGATACTGGTTCTTCCCTAAATGTGCTGCCAAAGAAAGCCTTAGACCGTTTGGGTTACGAAGGTTTGACCCTCAAACCTAGTAACATCGTCGTTAGGGATTTCGATGGTTCCAAAAGAATGGTTCATGGAGAGGTTGATATTCCTATCAAGGTAGGCACCGAAGTGTTCAATTCCACCTTCTACGTGATGGACATCCGTCCGTCATACTCATGTTTGCTAGGAAGACCGTGGATCCATTATGCCGGGGCAGTTACATCCTCTTTGCACCAGATGCTGAAATATCCTGTTAAGTGTAAAATCATAATTGTGCACGGCGAGGAAGAGTACATGATCATTCATCTCAATTCCTTTCGATATGTGGAGTTAGATGGCGAGTTCATCGAAATGCCTTTTCAACATTTTGAGGAAGTTTCTCCCGAGGTAGCAGCTGCGAAGACAATGGTTGAGGTGCCTATTGTTCCCAAGCATGTATCTAGGATGGAATCTCTCAAGGACGCAGAGGCGGTGATCAAAGAGGGGAAGAGTACAGCATGGGGGCAATTGCCTAATTTTCCCCATAAGGCGGACAAATTTGGACTAGGGTTTACAGCTGCAGGACAAAAGGCTATGCGTCGTTCCAAGACTGGAGGGCCACCCGTAAGGATCTCACACCATGGAATCAATGTTGTAGAAGACGAAGATGAGGAAAGCCACTTTGAAGATTGGATCTTCCCGACTGTCGAAGGGGGTTTGAGCAATTGGGAAGCAAAGGATTTTGTTCCAATCACCTTTATCAACCAGTAATTTTATCTTTGAACAATTTCCCATTTTTTATGGTCTGTTAATAACTAAAACAATTCGCACACTATTTTCACCTCATGCCTTGCCCGGGGCATGTAGGTCCATTTGTAAGGGCTTGATTTTCTTCATAATCATATGCCATGTTTTAGTGAATTATTGGATGTTTTTCATCTATAAACTGTTGTGTTCATTTTTCTTTCCTTTTGCATTTTTGTTTTGTTTAAGGATGGCTATCCCTTACACACACCCACACTCACAAATGAAAGTACCCATCCATTCCGGATTCCATGGGCAATTATTCTGTTTCAGCCTTCGATAACTCTGAAGATTTGGTCAATCATGCTGAGTACGAAGTTGACGAAGATTGAGAGGTTGCCGTGAGAGTTAGCCAGACTTCTACAACAAGAAGAGAGGGCCATTCTGCCTCATGAAGAGTTGCTAGAAACCATCAACTTAGGGACAGAGGAGGACAGGAAGGAAGTAAAAGTGGGTGCCAACCTGGAACCGAGTGTCAAGGAGCGCTTAGTACAGTTGTTGAATGAATACGTTGAAATCTTCGCTTGGTCTTATGAAGACATGCCAAGGCTAGACCCCGACATCGTGGTTCACCGTCTCCCTACAAGAGAAGATTGTCCACCGATCAAGAAAAGGGTTTGCCGAATGAGGCCTGACATGTCTGAGAAGATTAAGGCTGAAGTAATGAAGCAATAATGCTGGCTTTCTGGCTGTTACAACCTATCCACAATGGGTTGCTAATATTGTGCCCGTACCCAAAAAGGTCGGCAAGGTCAGAATGTGTGTGGACTATCGGGATTTGAACAGGGCTAGCCCTAAAGATGATTTTGCGCTGCCACATATCGACATCTTGGTTGACAACACAACTCAGCACAAGGTGTTTTCTTTCATGGATGGGTTCTCGGGATACAACCAGATCAAAATGGCCCCCGAAGACATGGAGAAAACTACCTTTGTCACGCAATGGAGTACCTTATGCTACAAAGTGATGCCGTTCGGACTGAAGAACGCAGGGGCAACTTACTAACGCGCCATGGTAGCTTTGTTTCATGATATGATACATCATGAGATCGAAGTTTACGTGGACGACATGATAGCTCGATCACAGACAGAAGAAGAACACCTTGGACATTTGCAAAAGCTGTTTGCCAGGTTGAAGGAGTATAAGCTCAAACTGAATCCAAGCAAGTGCACTTTTGGAGTTAGGTCTGGTAAACTTATGGGATTTATTGTCAGCAACAAGGGCATTGAGGTTGATCCAGCTAAAGTAAAAGCTATACAAGAAATTCTTGCCCCCCGTACTGAAAAGGAGGTTAGAGGATTCTTGGGACGCTTGAACTATATTGCGAGGTTCATCTCTCACCTGACATCTACCTGCGAGCCAATTTTCAAACTGTTGAAGAAAGATCAAGTCGTTGAATGGAATGATGATTGTCAAGTTGCCTTTGATAAGATCAAGGAGTACTTACTGGAACCTCCTATTCTAATGCCACCCGTTGAAGGAAGGCCGTTGATCATGTATCTGACTATTTTGGATAACTCAATGGGGTGCGTGCTGGGTGAACATGACGAGTCTGGTCGAAAAGAGCATGCCATTTATTACCTTAGCAAAAAGTTTACCGACTGTGAGACTAGCTACTCATTGCTCGAGAAAACTTGATGCGCTTTGGTATGGGCTGCTCGCCGGCTAAGGCAGTATATGTTGACTCATACCACTTTGCTGATTTCCAAGATGGATCCGATCAAGTATATCTTCGAGAAGCCTGCTTTATCTGGAAGAATCGCTAGATGGCAAATGATCCTGACTGAGTATGACATCCAGTATACTACCCAAAAATATATAAAAGGGAGTGTACTAGCTGACCATCTAGCTCATCAAGCCGTCGAAGATTATCAATCTATGAGATTCAACTTCCCTGACGAGGACATCATGACTTTGGACAACATCGGAGGTAACGGACCGTATGACGAACCTGAACAAGGATCTCGATGGACCCTGTACTTTGATGGTGCCTCAAATGCACTTGGAAATGGTATCGGTGCAGTACCCATTTCTCCAGAGGGTTTCCATACACCCTTCACTGCCCGACTTTGTTTCAGCTGTACCAAAACCATGGCCGAATATGAAGCTTGCATCTTCGGTCTCAAGGCTGCTATAGACCTGGGGATCAAATCTTTGGTCGTATTTGGGGACTCAGATTTGGTTATCAGTCAAGTCAAAGGAGAGTGGGACACCAAACATCCTAATCTTATCCCATACAAAGAACATATCTGGACATTGTTGCCTCATTTCGAGAAGATTACTTTCGAGCACTTCCCACGAGAAGAAAATCAGCTAGCGGATGCTCTGGCTACAATGTCTTCCATGTTTAAACTCAACTGGGATAACGAGGCTCCCCAAATTACCATCGAGCGAATGGACGAACCTGCGCACTGTCACGAGATTAATACCGAAGAAGTAGTGGAACAACCCTGGTTTCATGAAATCAAAAGGTATCTCTAGACTAGAGAATACCCTGAAGGAGCTTCCGTCAATGACAAAAAGTTCTTAAGGAGATTTGCTGCCAAGTTCTTCCTAAGCAATGGCATCCTTTATAAGCACATCCATGATTGTGTTTTACTCCGATGCATGGACAAAGCCGAAGCAGAGTTGATCATGACTGAGGTACACAATGGCACATTTGGCACCCACTTGATCGGACATACAATGGCAAAGAAGATTCTAAGGGAAGGCTACTACTGGTCTACCATGGAAGCTGATTGTCATCAACATTCCCGTACCTGCCACAAATGCCAAGTCTACGCCGACAAGGTACATATTCCTCCTATTCCTCTCAACATTCTGACAGCTCCTTGGCCATTCGCAATGTGGGGCA
Source organism: Vicia faba (assembly GCA_948472305.1). Classification (NCBI taxonomy): domain Eukaryota; kingdom Viridiplantae; phylum Streptophyta; class Magnoliopsida; order Fabales; family Fabaceae; genus Vicia; species Vicia faba. Next base: position 793,843,060 of record OX451736.1, on the reverse strand, counting down.
TTGACATGATTGGAGAGATCAAGCCCACGACATCCAATGGACATCGCTTCATCCTGGTGGCTATTGATTACTTCACCAAATGGGTCGAGGCAGCTTCCTATGCCTCATTTACAAAGAATGTGGTTGCCTGCTTCATCAAGCAGAATCTCATATGCCGGTATGGTATCCCCGACAGGATCATCACAGACAATGGTACAAATTTGAATAATACTATGATCACCGCTCTATGCGAACAATTCAAGATTTATCATCACAATTCATCTCCCTATCGGCCGAAGATGAACAGTGTTGTTGAATCCGCGAACAAAAATATCAAGAAGATCATTCAAAAGATGACAGTCACCTACAAAGACTGGCATGAGATGTTACCATTTGCTCTGCATGGATATCGTACCACGGCACGTACTTCAACATGGGAAACCCCATTTTCTTTAGTATATGGCATGGAGGCTGTTTTGCCTATGGAAGTTCAAATTCCTTCTTTAAGGATTATGAAGGACGCCGGTTTGAGTGAAGACGATTGGATTTAGACCCGACTTGATCAACTCAATTTGATCGACGAGAAATGACTTACTGCTGTTTGTCATGGTCATGTGTATCAAAAACACATGATCAAGGCTTTCAACAATAAAGTCAGGCGCCAAGTATATCAAGTCAGAGATCTGGTAATCAAGCGTATCATATTACCGCAAAGTGATCCCAGGGGCAAGTGGACTCCTACTTACGAAGGACCATTTGTAATCAAGAGCATCTTTTCTGGTGGGGCAATGATTCTGACAACCATGGACGGTGATGACTTGCCACACCCTGCGAACGCAGACATAGTCAAAAGATACTACGCATAAAATGACCCGACAAGTTGAAAACCCAAAAGGGCGACTTGGGCAAAAATGGGCATCCCGGTGAACCGAAAACCCGAAAGGGCGGTTCAGGCAAAAATTAGGGATAAAACAAAAAAATCTGTACACCCGGCAAGTTGAAAACCCGAAAGGGCGACTTGGGTAAAAAAGGGTTTCCCGGTGGATCGAAAACTCGAAAGGGCGGTCCAGGCAAAAGTTAGGGAATTAAAGCGTATGACTATGTCTCGTCGGATCACTTTAAGGACAGTCTCTTCACCAGACAAGCTCCAAGCCTCTGATCAATCCAGTCATCAACGGACGAAGCAGTGAATGGACAAGATATTCAGAGTTATGAAGGCTATAGCAGAATGGGAATCCCATGGAATTGTTACACATAGCCATCTTTCTTTTGTATAATTTTTTTTCAATTTTTACGACAACATTCTCTTACTAGGGTGTCTGTCTCCTTTGTACAAAGATACTCACGAAAGTTAAATACAAAGATACTTCAAAGTGAAGAAATTTGCTTGCCTTTCTTTTCTTTTTACACTTATGTTTTATTTGAAAACGTCCAATGTTTCGTTAAAATAGGCATATGCATTCAAATATAATCACTGCTTACAAATAGAACAAAATTGAAAAAGGGTAATTACTGATAGGTTGAAGGTGTAGGAAGATATCTTTGTGGCATTCCAGAAGGAATCCCCTACGATACATCATTCAGATCCTCAACAAAGCTGAAACCTTGGAGTATTTCCCCAGCGGAGTTAAACTTCAAGATCCCTAGTAAAGCCAGTTTAATCTAAACCTTATCCCCAGTGGAGCCAGAATGGTGAGTATTTCCCCCACATATTTATCTCCCAGCAAGATCTAAGATTCTTGGTCCCATTTCTCCAAGGCTTCAATTCCCCAGAAGAGATTTTCAGAGTTTCCCCAATATCTCAGGAAAGTCAACAAGGATTTCTCATCTTCAACAATCAAAGTTTTGGAATCCCCAGCTTCGGTCGAGGATTTATATTCCCCGACAGCAGTCAAAGATGTCATTATCTCCAGCTATCCAGGATTTATCTTCCTCAGAAAGACAGCTATTCAGCTTACATGCATAACCATTACATCCATATATCATAAACATGGATTACAGTTCATTGCATTATACATGTCATGCAATATAACTTCGTGTTTTAGCTAACACTTTACCCTTTTCAGGATAAGATTAAAAGGCTATTGTTAACAATTATTCAGATACAATATGGATACATCCCAGACGCGGCGATCATTCTATTACTCATTCAGAACTTCAAGTCAAAATACAGTATGAATACATCCCAGACACGACGATCATTCTACTACTCATTCAGACTTCAGTAATCAGATATAGACTAGATACGCTCCAGACACGGCAACCATTCTACCCCTCATTCAGATTCAACTATCAACTACAGGTTCAGATACGCTCCAGACACGGATGCCATTCTGGCTCTTACATCAGCAGTTTGACTCTCCCTAATATAGTCACCACGGAAATCATTCTGTCACTTATTCAAATCCCAGTTACAGTACGGATACACCCCAGACACGGCGGTCATTCTACTACTCATACATGTCTTAACTTCAGACACAGTCCAGATACGCTCCAGACACGGTTTCCATTCTGTCATTCATTCAGAGTTTAAACCCAACACACAGTTGCTCCATACACAGATGTTTTCCTGTTACCCAGATACAATACAGATACACTCCAGACACAACAGTCATTCTGATGTTCATTCAAAGTTCAAATACAGTTACAGCTCGGATACGCTCCAGACACGGATGCCATTCCTTTGCTCATACGGACCCAGTCTCCATATACAGTTCAAATGCATTCCAGACGCGGATACCATTTTGATGCTCATTCTCCTAACCTACAACATTACAGTTCAACAAATACTCTTAGATGGCACCTTTAAGCCCATCTCCAGCAAGATTCTACCATCTCCAAATGGCATCTTTAAGCCCATTCCCTCAACAATATTTTGGCGAGTGCAAATTTACGGGCACTCTAGTGTCCAATCTTCCTTTACCTTCGAGTCGCGAAAGGCAAAACTTGCCAATCCAACTCTTCAGGTCCAAGAAGATTGAACAGGGGCAACTGTTGTACCCCAAAATGTTCCCTCTCTTTTTATCAACATTTCTCATCACAAAGCCCTTGGAACTCAAGATCAAGCTAGGGTTTGCTCAGCTCAATACACCTCCTTGCATTGTTGACCTAAATTAGGGTTTGAGTTTGCACAGGGATATTTTGACCCACAATGCCCAAAGTGACTTTCATACTTCATGTTGGACTCACAAGTTTATCCATACCAAGTTTCAAGCCTTGATTCAAATTTTTGCCTAGTCAATTGGACAGTTGACATAAAAATCAACTATATTGGGGAAAAAGTCAACAATGGCCAATTGACAGTCAAACTTCATGATTTTTGACCCACATCAACATAATGAACTCCCATATGTCATTTGATCAAGTTTGGATCACAATTCCACAAGAAACTTGATCAGATCACCAAAAGGGCAAAATGGTCATTTTTAGAGTTTTGACTGTACAAAGGCAATTTTTGACTGTTTGACCTAACAAATGGCAAATCAAGCTCAACCATGGACTCAAGGACTCAATGAAATCATCTTGACCCATTCAACAAGTTCAAAAGATCTAAAATGCATAGGATTGACAAATGAATTTTTCAGTTAACTGATCAAAATTTAACTGTATACTGAAAAGTCAAACTTTGACTTTTTGGTCAAAATCAAGTGCCAAGGGTCATTTTTCATCAAGACATGCCAAATTATGAAAATTGTTCACCAAGAAACCCAAAAATGCAAATTAGGGTTTAAAATGGAAAAATTTCATAACTTAGAAATTTTCTAAGTTATGAAAATTTCTTATTTTTTCCTAACTTTGTCCAACTTTTTCACCAAGATGCAAATGGATTAAAACAAAACTTGAAACATGAAAGTTATAGTACATCACAAAGTCTACAACTTTGATTCATAAAGTTTTCTCAAAAGGAGCTTGTATATCAAGTTATGATTTTTGGAATAAGGGTACCTAAAACTTTTAACTTAGAGAAAATTTGCCCTAATCTAGGCTGGATTTGGACCCATCTTCTTGGCCACTTTTCACATAGTTCCGCTTGGAATTTCAAGTTTAATTGCAAAGATGGATTATAATACATGTTCCAAGCTTTCCAAATTGTCCAAGAACTCCTCAAACACCCGTGTGGTTAGAGAGAATCGAATGCTTGAAGTTGGCAAAAACTCACTTTTGTCCATGGCCAATACATGTTCATAACAACTTGCAATTCTGATCTAGCCACCTTGGTTTGATATTACAGGCCTCAAAACCAACTTGAACTCCATAATTTAATGCCAATCCATCAGTCTAAGCCTTTGTTTTGTTCATTTAGACATTATACACAAGGTTAAGCCTTAAGTAGAAAAAGGCAAATTTCCGTTTTTGCTTAAGTATGCTTTATGTCAAACCAACAATCCTTGAGCATTGGTCCAAGATATCTTGCAGCAAAACAAATCCACAAATCATAGGGGCCAAGAGCAATGTATGCCAGCCTATACAAGCCTGTAACTTCACTTCCACATTGGAACTTCAAGTAGAGAAAACTTGCAAAACATAATAAACCTCTCATATCTGTTAACACAAGTTGAGACAAACATTGTAGACTAGTTCCATACCTCCCAACAAGCCTAAAAAACGACCCTTTCATCACTCAAACCTCCTCATACTTAGAACCACTGTTTTTCTGCAAAACAGGACATGTTCTGCATTTTGCAAGCCACAACAAAATTCTATCGTGCGTTTTGTCCCAAGATAGTTCCAACATCTTCCAATCAACTCACTTGAACTATCCCAGACCCCCATTGCAAGCTGTAACACCTCTAACACACTTTTCCATTTTTATTTCAAAGCTCTGCAGGTTGAGTTCTACAACACGATTCAAGTTGTTTCAAAGCAAGCCAAGCATTGGAGAAGCTTCCTTGGACCTTAGGCAAGCTCAAGAGAAGCTCAAACACAATTGAAGGTTGCTGCATTGTCCAGCTCGAAGTCAATTGAAACAGGTATTTCATGGACTTCTATCTCCCTATTTAGGAATGGTTAGGCTTAGGTTTGTGAATGAAATATGTTGTATTCATAGCCCTGAAGCCATACATATGCTTAGTTTTCATTTACATTAATCGTGCTGAGAGAATTTCACTCATGAACTTTCTGGAAAAACTAGGTTAGAAATTAGGGCCATAGAAATTCTCTCTGGTCTTTGAGAGTTAATCCAAGTTTTTTATATGGTTAGATTCGTTATTTGATGCTCTACAAGTTTCATGTTTTGAGTTTTGTCAAAAGATCAAAGAATCAGGAGATACAGGTTGGGGTAGCTAGCGCGCGTTTTTGTTCAAGTTATGTTGGACAGAGGAAGAAGATGAAGTAGCAGGGCTGGGCTTGGCTACTTCCTACTTTTGGCACCCCCCACTTTCAGTTTCACACCCCCTGACCCATTTTCTTGTATTTTGATATTTTTGCATTTTTATTTTCTTTTATGACTTTGATATTTTATTTTCAAACATAAAAAATGATCCAAAAATATTTTTATATTTTTTTGCATTTATTTGGTATTTATTCCCACCATAAAAAATATTTAAATACTTTATCTTATTTTGTTTAAACCTAAAAATATTCTTGAAATATATACATTTTTGTAAATAATTTATTTTAATTTTTTGGACACTTATTATATATATATATATATATATATATATATATATATATATATATATATATATATATATATATATATATATATATATATATATATATATATATATATATATATATATATATATATATATATATATATATATATATATATATATATATATATATATATATATATATATATATATATATATATATATATATATATATATATATATATATATATATATATATATATATATATATATATATATATATATATATATATATATATATATATATATATATATATATATATATATATATATATATATATATATATATATATATATATATATATATATATATATATATATATATATACATTTTCATTTTTATTATTATTTTGGACCAAAAATATCATTTTTATAATATACTTTTATTTTTTTGTATATTATTGCACATAATTAATAAATAATACTATTTATTAAGAATTAGGGTTTCTTGCCCTAAATAGGAAAATAATTAAAATTGATCTTTTTTATTTATTTTAAATTTCACATTGAAAAAATACTTTTTACATACCAAAAACATTTTGGCATAATACATTTTATTTACATTTATTTATTGTATTTATTTCAATTATTGTACATTTAAATATTGTATCTTATACATTCGATTTGGTTGTAATAGTAATCTAGGGTTTAATTTCTTGTCAAATATCCCCAATTCAAATTTGTATCCCCCTCCCTATATCATGTTGTAATAGTGTAGCATTTAAATTCTCGCACATTTAAAAGCTTTCAATTATGCCATGTTTAGACCTAGGGTTTGTATGCAAATGAAGTCAACAATTAGTTTGACCTAATCCAAGATAAATATGCATGAAAAAAAACACAATGCACACTTGCACCCCTAGGGTATCATCCACTTGTTGCCTTCAAAAATGGGCCATGGTTGCATGTTGAGTACTTTGGCAAAATAAAAACAATCAAAAAGATCATAGTCCCTCAATGACGCTATCTGAGTTGCCTAAACAAAATGATCAAGTCCCTCAAGAAAATTGCCAAAGATACTTGACACTATTGATATCATGGTCTATACGATGACCCGCGCCTGTCCCGTTAACATCCTAACAAAAGGTTGTCCACCAAATACAATGGTGAAATAACACTGTTAAAAGGGTTAAAAACATAAGAAAGATCTTTGAGTAAAATAGGGTAGATAGCTCCTAGTTACTTGATCAAAAACTTGCAAAAACATCCTTGCTACTTTCAAAACACACTTCACAACACAATTTCAAAACCCTACTTTCAAACATTAAAAACTTTTCAAAAGACAAAAACACCTTTGTATACATTCAAACAAGAATTATTACAAAGGTTGCCGCAACGATGGCCTCTTTTTAAAACATCTTTCAAAATCACACACAAAGCACCATTTCAAACAATTGAAGAGCACCATTTCAAACAATTGAAAAGCAAAGCAAGTGATCTAAGCAAGTAACTAAGAGCCCATGGATAACCACGGATAGAAAGGGTGCTAATACCTTCCCTTTCTATAATCTACTCCCCGAACCCAAGAAAACATCTCAAAGGTCTTTCCTGTGCTTTTTGACCTTTCCTTAGGATAAAATAAAAAGTCGGTGGCGACTCTTGCTAAACCGAAACATTTACGAACACAAACGCAAAATCCCAAGTCAGTTCTCCCACCGTATCACAATTATACTTATAAGGCACAACTTTATCTGATTCATATGGGATAGGACCAGGTAGACAAATAACCACGGGAGCAACATCAGGTTTGCTGCGATATATAATCTCTACAGGAGTGGGAACACCAAAATATGGCATAATGACATTCACCCCTGCTTCTTCAGAATATTAAAGAATCACAAAATTGTCATAAAACATACTTTTACCACAGGAAAAGAATTCATTAGTGTAAACATACTCATCATCAGACATGGCCTCAACAGGGTAGTCTTCAATCATATTAACTCCATTATAATCATCTCTATTTCTTGCGAATATGATAGTACCTTTGTCTAATAGCACTTGAATACCTCTTCTCACAATAGAATATCTGTTATACCCCAATTTCCCCCCCTAAGATTCCTCTATCATCTCATATCAAATCAATCATAACAAGATCACACTAGGGTTTGGTTCTTCTCCCTATCTTTAGGTTTCCTCATGAGAAATCACCAAGCACCTTGATTTATATATTGTGATCATATTTGTTTTGTATTGATTATCTTTTAACTAACAAATGCAATGAATGTTTTCTCTAATTAATGATACTATAGGTGATGGCACAACACACTTTATCAAGTTGATTTTATAGGCTCATGAGTTTATTTCCATGCCTTCTTCAGCAAAGCTTCATTGAGATTCAAGCTTCATTATTGAGGATGCTTTAAAATAATATCATGACAAGGTTTACTATGATTTATCATGCCTCAATTTGTCAAAAAAAGTCAAAATATACAAGGGTTAATTGAAGAAGTTTTGACCTAATTAAACAAGTTCTTGATTCCTTGATCACAAGTGCATAGATCTCTCAATTCTTAATACTTGGAAGTGGTTTTTGTTGCTATGGGTTCTTATTATCATCCAAAATAAATTCTATTCACATGGAAAGAGTAATTGTTCAAGAAAGTTTGTCAAAATTAAAAGGGGGTTTCCAAGTCATTTTGGTGCTCTAGGAGCTAGGGTTTTGAACTTCTAAGGGCTATATCTTGCTCATATTTTGAGATTTTTGAGTGATTCCAAATACATGCTTCTATTTAAAGGGTTATAAATTAATCACTTCAAGAGTTTCAAGGAAATTTTATGTGGAAGATGCCCAATAATTGAGAAAGATTACGAGTCCTCTAGACAGGCTCTCAAATTCCATTATGTGACTTCAAAAGATCATAACTTGGTCAGTTTTGATCTCCTTAAGCCCGTTATTTTTACACAATGACATTAAGGATGTTAAATTTAACTCTTATTTTATATATAAAGCTTGAAAATGAGTGGAAGATTCCCTAAGAACTCAAAAGAATATATGTCACCTCATGAATTTTCACCAATTTTACAAGGCCATAAATTTTTGAATACTTGGTATTTTTGAGTGATTCAAGTTTCAAAATGCTCTTTGGGAAGTCTACTTCAAGCTAGAATCAATGATCAAAGCTCAATTTTTGAGGAAAGCCTTATTTAAACTCAAAACATTATAGGTCACTTTTGAAGAAAAACTTAAAAATTTTCTAAGTACAAAAAGTCAACATCTTTTTCTAAACTTTGACTCATCACAACTTTTAGCTCAAACGTCCATATGATCTAATTTTTGGCACACTGCAAAGATTGTGACCTTATATTTCAAATTCTTCAAGAATCATTCCTTAAGACCCCTTGAGCTATGAATACCATTAATTCAAAGTTGGTACTTTGAAATTGAAGTTTCACTTCAAGTCAGATTGCAAAATTCATAATTTGGCTTCTAATTACCAAGTTTCCACATGTTTTCCACTTAAACATGATTAGAAAATATATTTGAATCATTTAGAATGATATAATGCATCGTTTGATTTAGTTTTAATGCACATGTGATCACACTTTCTTCATGATCACAGATGTGCACGAACTAATGGGAAATTGCATCATTCACCCTCCTCTTGATTCCATTCGCTTCTCCTATAAATATAGGCTCTATCAGCTCATTTTGGCAAGCTTTAACAACCAAAATCACTCTGTCAAACTCCCTCTATAACAAACTTTTATGAGATTTTTAATTCCTCTTTTCTCCACTTTTCAATCCAATTTCTTCATTGATCTTTAATCCTTGAACTTCACTGAAGCTAACAGAAGAAGAATCAAGCCTTGAGGTGCCCTGAATCGTGCTAGCCAAGTCCATTTACAGAGAAACTTCATCTGACTTAGTTCAGGTAGTTTAAGGCACCAAATCGTCTAACTCAAATTACTGGGATGATCTATGATGTTCACTGATGCTTGCTCTTAACTCAATTTTTGTGAAACAATGCATTTGATGCTTCTGATTTTTGATTTTAATATTTTCAAACATCTCTGTTTTTTCCAAATCGACTACGCTGTTCTTTATATAAATATTTCGCTAGCATATGGTTGTGATCGTCTCAAGTAGACACATCTAACAATACCACTATGAACGCGTAAATTTACATATTCAATGATCTCGAATTTGCCCTACTTGCTGGAGGCTGGAGGTTGAATATGACCTACGTGTCGTTCTTCAACCAATCACACTCAGCCAATTGTTTTATTTTGATTGGTTGGGCTTTCTTGTATTGTATGCACGCGCCTTAGCTTGGGTCCATGATACCCACTCACCTCAGATCCATTAGATTTGCCAGCGTATATAAGTGAAAGAGATCCAACGCGCGTGGTTTTTCTGATTTGTTTTTATTTTACAAAATTATTTTTAAATTTCTTTTATCTTTAAAAATTCATAACTCTTTTATTTTTTATCCAAAAATCATGAAAAAAAAAATAAAAATAATTTGAATTATTTCTGACTTTGTGAATATTTTTTCATTTTTTTATTTTAATATTTGATATTTTTCATAATTTTTGCATTGTTTGCCTTATTTTAATTATTTTAAAAATACTTTCTGACTTTTCTAAATTCTATAAAATTAATGGAAGGATCCAATGGCCTCTTGACAAATATTGGTCACCTCATTTTATTTTTATTTCTGATTTTACAATTTTTCTCAAATTTTGGTTTATTTGTCTTTTTTTCTTCAATTTTTAAAATTAGTTTATGACTTTAAAAAATTCTGAAATTTTTTGTCAACATTTATTAAATCATGTTTGACCTCTGACTATTTTTTAGGATTTTTTATTTGGTGTTTTAATATACTTTTTGTATTTCATCAATTATTCTCCTTTTATTAGCCATTTTAAGTTTTGTTTTATTAAATATTAGTTTTATCATTTTTTATTTTGGTTCTGACTTGTATTTCATTTGGTGACAAATTCTTCAATCTCATTGGATCTTGGGTGTTGATAGGTTGAGAAACCTAATCCACCAAAATGGATGAATGATGTTGATGATATTTGAAATCCTAATTTCATACATTGCATCCCCTCCCTCTTCATCTTATCCCTTTCTCATTGTGCTACATGTTGTTAGAGGATGATCAACATATCATCTCTCCAAACATATGGCACATAGATTGCTATTGACCGACCTCAAAATAGGTGCGACTTCTATATAAGTCCACTTACGATTGCTTCACATAGCGCTAAATTTTATCTTGATTCAAGAAATTATCATTCGTGGCCCTAACCTATGTTTGTAAGCCCAAGTATGTTTAATTTGAATCCTTTGATCCAATAACCTTTAGGTTCATTGTTAGGAGGATTTGGTCTTATCAATCCTTTAATGAATCTTCATAAATTTTGGACTAAGTGAATGATATACTTGACAAAAAGCAAATGAAACTTGTTGTTGAGAGACTTTGATTTTATCAATCTTCTAATGAGTTTTCAAATGCAATATTCAAGATGGTCATTCAACTAACCTCTAATTTCTAACCCATTAATAATTGATTTTTATTTTTATGCTTTTACTTTACGCCTTTACCTTTATGCACCATTTATTTTAGCATTTACATTTCACGCAATTTTCATCTTTGTTCACTTGAGCATTTATATTTATGTCATTTTTATTTTGCTCACTTGAGCTTTTCATTTCTTTTTGAAGATACCTAATAACCAACTTGAATAATAAAAAGCTTTAATTTTACTTGGATTATTTGGTTACTATCCTTGGCATTTTGGAGTTATATACTTTTTGGATTTAGAAGTAGAGACCTTGAACTACCTTGAGACTTTGTGACTTCTATTTCTATTTTGTCTGGAGTTCTTGGGGTTTACCTCGAGACATTGGGTTGTTTGTTTTATTTGTGTGCATGTTACTCTGATTATATAGTTTGTTTGTGATCGGGAATTCATCTGTATACATCTGTTACTCTGCCCAATTTTTGTGAAGACATAATGCGTTTGAAGTTTGGTATTCTTAAGAGGTTCATTATTTGGTTTCAATCCAAAGGATGAGAATTCTACATTGACTCGTTGTGTCAAAGTGTTGGCTTCTTGTTGGCTAGACAATTATTTTCCCTAACTTTTACCTTATGCTTTAGGATAGCCCGTTCATCTCCTCCCATCTTCTTTAATTTCAAAAATATTCTCCCTCCTTTTCAAAACTATTCTTGTTTTCTAAACTTGAACCGCTTTCATAATAAACTTGGACTTTGGTCCATGCATTTTCAAAAATATTTTCTTAATCAAACTCTAAACAATTTAATAATTCTTTGACATTTTTGTGAGAAGACTAAAAGTCAACCAATCTTATTCACACCATTTTTTTCCATTTTGGCTTTTTACTTTAAAATTTTCTCAAAATATTAGACTCTTGTCAATCCTTGTAGTGATGCGAGCTACTACTATAATATGTAGTGAAGTGAGATATTTTTCACTTGGGTGTTGCTTGAGGCTTTGTTGATTTTAAAATCCAAGCTATATCCTCCACTTTGAGATGACAGAAATTCTTCTTTCTCATAATCGTGGGTAGTAAGTATGTTTCGACTCGGATAAGACGATGATGTCTCATCTCTTAAAATTAACCAACACACTTGTGTTTTAAATTTTTTAAAGGTGAAAAATGAGTATCCTGGTCTCCTATTGCACAGAAGGTGGTACGTAGGCACTAAAGGTTCGTAAACAGGGCGGGTGAAAAAAATTATAAAAATATTTCTTTTCTCACCTCCACCATCTATTTTTGTATACAACACTTATAGCCAAAATACACAATATTTTAAAGAGGTTCCCGCAGAGTATCGTAGATGTTTAGGATGCTAATACATCCCCTTTGCATAACCAACCCCCGAACTTAGATTCTCTCCCCCTCTTTTTTGGGTTATTCGCTCTTTTCCCATTCCTCTGGAAACAATAAAGCACAGTGGCAATTTTTATTTGATCTGTGCGAGTCAAGTCAATCCAATGGCTTAGTCTTAACATTTCTACCGCTACAGAAAAAATGGCGACTCTTCTAGGAAAGATCGACCAATTTCTGGTCCATCCCTAAGAGGGTTGAGCCTACCGTTGTTTATTTGTGTATGTACTATTATTTATTGTATATTATGTGTTATATATGTTTGTCTTGATTTTCCTGGTTTTCAGGGTGCTTGGTGATTTCTCATAAGTCCTCTACCCGGACTTGGGCAAACATAAGATAGGACGGGAAGTATAGTCATGTTAACTTTGAGGGAGTAATCCCAAAAAAGAAGGCATGAGATCCCCCACTCAGTGGAGGCCCCTTTGACTGTAGTGTCATTTACCGAGTAATCGGGAAGACGTGCTGCTTTCGACCTGAGAGCCTGCTGAAATTGAGGACCGTAGAACCTTTAACACATCTTGGCCTTTTAGGTGTAGTGTGGAAAATATGACGGAGTAATCCGGAAATGGTTGTCACGCGATATTACACTCAGACGAGTTTTTCCTGAGAATATTACTAATTACCGAGTCAATCGGGACATTGGTAATATCCGAAGGAAGGGTGTAGACTCTGGGAACCTCTTAGAACCTTGTTCGACATGTGATAAACTATTAGACCATACCTTGTGGGTAGTACCTTTTTCCTCATGCTTGTGATGTCGAACCTATGAAACCCCCATGTTTGTGATCTTGTGTGTGATTGTTGCATCATGCATTCATGCACCCATGAGCATCCTTAAAAACACGTGTTTCAAGGGACTTAAAGTTGGCTTATTTGCGAATATCTCAAGTAATGTTTGATAATGGATTCTAGAAAAAGAAAGACTCGGAAACACAGTTTCAAGGATCCTAAGATATATGATTTGATGATTCTAATTCCCGAGATCGAGAGTTCTGCTGATTTTCGGAAAAAGTATGGATCCATCGTGTCTCTTATGAAGCTTAGGATGAAGGAGGGTATTCTCTCGACTTTGGTCTAGTTTTATGATTCGATGTATAAGTGTTTTACTTTCCCCGATTATAAGATGATGCCTACAATGGAGGAGTATTCTTACCTACTGGGTTTACCTGTTACCGACTGTGTTCCTTTCACTGGTTTAGAGGGAGAACCCAAGTCTCATGAGATTGCCGCTATGATTCATTTGGGGAAGTCTGAGATTGAGGCCCACGTGACTACCAAGGGAGGAATCAGAGGATTACCCTCTCAGTTTTTATTGGAGAAAGCTTTCTACTTTGCTAGTATGAAGAGTACTGTTGCTTTTGAAGCCATATTTGTTCTGCTTGCTTATAGGTTGTTCTTATTTCCTAGGATTGAAAAATTTGTGGATATCAAAACCATCTGGATCTTTTTGACTGGGAATCCAATTCCTACATTATTAATAGAAGCTTATTACACCATTCATCTTCAGTATTCTTATCATGGAGGGATGATTATTTGTTGCACGCCTTTGTTGTATCAGTGATTTATTTCTCACTTACCTAGGTCTGATGCTTTCTGGGATGTTAAGAATGAACCTCGTTGGGCTCCGAAGATTATGGCTCTCACTCATTCCAAAATTGTTTGGTATCATCAAATTTACTATGATATGGAGATTGTCGATAGTTGTGACAATTTCCCTAATGTACCTATTCTTGGAACAAAGGGAGGAATTAACTATAATCATGTTCTTGCACGACGACAACTTGGATATTCGATGAGAGATAAGCCAAATAGTATTCATCTGAGTGGTTTATTTCTCAAAGAAGGAGAGGATCATAAGGAATCTAAAGAGGAGATTGCAAAGGATTGGCGCCATATTCACAGGAAGAGTAGAAAGGACTTGGGACCTAGAGGAGTTGTTTCTTTGGAGCCTTATCTTCGGTTGGTACAAGCAAGGGAGATCCAATTAAAGATGCCATATTCTCGCGAGGAACCTTTACCTGATATATTTGTGAAGATAACTCCTCCCCTTTTAGATGATGTGTAAGAGCTTCAGATTGCCCTAGTTAGTATGTAGCAGGAGAAGGAGGCTTGGAAGAACAAGTGTCAGACTTTAGAGATATCCTATCGAGCAGATTTAAAAGAGAAGGATGATCTGATCGAGATTCTTGAGAGTCGTGATGTATAGATGATGGAGAGGCAAGAGGATTATTTTACTCTAGAGCTCAATCAGAACTTAGTTACTCACTTCCTAACTCTGGTGATTAGAAAAAGGTCGCCGACAGATATGCAGAAGAGAACAAGAAGTTAAAGGCTCAGATTGCAAGACTCACAGGAAAGCATCAGTGTGTGGGGTGATCTTCATCAACTTTGCCTTCTTAGGATGTTAGATTCTATATTCTCTTGTACTTGGGATTGTTGAAACTTGTACTAAAAAGTTGAGATTCATTTTGAAGTTATTATAATGAGATTTTCAGTATTTCAAAATGTGTTAGTACTTTGGTATCTGCAAAATTGTCTATAATTCTTTGAGTCCCTTGAAATATTAATAATTATAAAATAAATCATGTGCATTTCATATCATGCATCATATGGTACATATTTCTTGCATTTCTATTCATACCCAGGTGTCTTATTGAGTTTCTCTACTTCGTTCAGCAAGCTGTCTCACCGGTACAATACTCGGGCTAACTCTAGGACGAAAATGGAGAATCTTGAACAAGAGAATCGCGAGCTGCGCGAAGAAGTTACTATTTTAAAGGCCGGTATGGCCAATCTGACTGCTTTGATGGAATCATTGGTGGCTGATTAGAATTATCCACCACTTGTTCCTCCTTTTAGTCAGCCACAACATACAACGATTGCTTCTGAAGGACCATCAGTCCCTGTTTCTGTTACTCCAATTACTGCTGCACAAAACCGTATGTCTCAGGGTTACCCGTGGGGGATGCCAGCAAATTTCATGCCAGAAGGGTGTAATCTTGATGCTCAAGTCGCTCCAGTTGTTAAATTTGCTGCTACTCCTTCACCTCCTATGGTGCATGTTATTCCTGCTGCTAGAAATGAGATCCACTATACTGCACCTCCTTCGATGAATGCTGCACCATTTGTTAATGATGAAGTTTATCGTCCTATTCCTCCGCCGAGTGAAAGTATGGGTTTCTATGACCGATTGGATGACTTTCAAGACCAGTTCAATGAGATGCAGAAGGAAATGAAGGCCCTTCGAGGAAAATAATTGTTTGGACCGAACATCAGTGAACTCTGCCTAGTTCCTAACGTAAATGTGCCAACAAAGTTTAAAGTACCAGAATTTGACAGGTACAATGGAAACTCTTGTCCTCGTGACCCTCTGGTGATGTATATCAGGAAAATGTTTACCCATACTGATGATCCACATTTTCTCATTCATTTCTTCTAAGATATTTTGATTTGTGCTGCTCTGAAGTGGCATATGAGTCTGGACAGTAGTAGTATCCGTAACTTTAATGATCTGGGAGAAGCCTCTATTAAACATTATAAGTACAATATGTTCATGGCACGTGACTGTGACCAGTTAAGGGCAATGACTCAGAGAGACAAGGAGTCATTCATAGAATATGCGCAACATTGGCACGAGATAGCTGCCCAGGTGGTGCCACCTATGGGAGAACAAGAAATGACCAAGGTTTTCCTGAAAACCCATTGATCATTTTATTATGAAAGGATGGTCGCCAGTGCGCCGAGTGATTTCACCGAGATGGTGAGCATGGGTGTTCATTTTGAAGAAGCTGTCAGAGAAGGGTGCTTGACAAAGGATGAAGGGACAAAGAAGTCATCACACGGGTTCTCTCAAAAGAAAAAAAGTGAAGTGAATGTTGTTATTAGAGAAAGGAAGATTAGACCACCTAGAAGGCATCAACGGTACCAGCAACAGATTTCTTCTGTGACTCCAGTTGTCAATGTAGCTCCAACCATAATTTCCTATAAAAGATCACCTCCTCAGGGAAATCAAGGGCAAAGTTAGAAGAGAGAGGATTTTGACTCTATTCCAATGAGCTACGCAAAGTTGTTCCCAACTTTGATTCATAAGAATTTGGTTCAAACCATACCTCCCTCTACTATACATTCACCTCTACCCTGGTATTATACGGAAGACCAGACATTCGCTTTTCATCAAGGAGCCCCAGGGTACAATAATGAGAACTGTTATCCCTTGAAATCTGAAGTACAAAAAATGGTGAGATCTGGCCTCTTATCATTTAAAGATGTTGGCCCTAACATGAAAGATAATCCTTTGTCTAAACATGTAGGAGAAAATACTATAAACATGCTTGCTGGTTGTCCTGGGGACTTTTGGATTTTTGATATCAACCTAGTTAGAGGTGATCTAATGAAGATGCATGCGGATCTCTACGAATTTAGCTACTATACGCATGACCATGCTGGTTGTAGTATTTGCAGTACAAATATCCAGGGATGTGATAAGATAAAAGTCGATCTTCAGGAAATGATGGACGAAGGCCTCAATCATATAATTACGCCAAGGATAGAGTACGAAGAAAATGTGAATATGGCCTTTGGATGTCCTGGAGACCTCCGGATTTTTAACGTAAATCATATGAATGATGATTTGATACAGTCACACGCTACCTTTTGTCACATGGATGGTCAAGAAGAACAACATTACGGGTCTTTCCAGATTTGCTGCAAAGATTCTCGTGGTTGTTCCATTGAAAAAAAGGGTGTTCAATTGTTATTGGATAATAGTACTATCAAAGTTTTGGGAAGTAGAGATAATTACAATGGAATTAACGTTATTGAAGACTCCTCGACCGAGATTATGTCATATGATGAGTATGTTTCCTTAGATGAATTCTTTTCCTCAGATGAAGTTATTTTCTCCAACAATGATTCT
Organism: Vicia faba; assembly: GCA_948472305.1. Taxonomy (NCBI): domain Eukaryota; kingdom Viridiplantae; phylum Streptophyta; class Magnoliopsida; order Fabales; family Fabaceae; genus Vicia; species Vicia faba. The sequence goes on along the minus strand of OX451736.1, from coordinate 793,825,644 downwards.
ATGATGTCTAAGTATTCTGAAGAAGGGATGAATGTTATTATGCCTTGTTTTGGTGTTCCCGCCCCTATAAAGATTGAATACCATAGCAAGCCAGTTGTTGCTCCAGTGCTGATTTGCTTGCCAGATCCCGTTCCTTACGAATCAGACAAAGTCGTGCCATATAAATACACGCTACAATATTGGAGGATGGTGTGGAAGTTCCCATCCAACCTTTGTCTAATGTCAAGAATATTGCTGAAGCCAGCTGAGTGACCCGCAGTGGCCGTGTTTTCGCACCTGTCATTTGAGGGAATGTTAATACTGATAAAAAGGTTATTGGAAGTCCTAAACCTAAGAAAGCAGTGGGGGAATCTAGTGGTACTACTCTAGAAAAATATATGGACGATATATTGAAGATCATCAAGATGAGCGACTACAGGATCGTAGATCAATTGTTGCAGACTCCATCAAAGATATCTATTCTAGCCTTGCTAATGAACTCTTCTGCCGACAGGGAATCTTTTATGAGAGTATTGGATCAAGCTTTCATGGAAAGTGATATGCCTTTGGACCAATTCAATAGTGTTGTCAGGAATATTACATCTTGTAATAACCTGAGTTTCTGTGATGACGAGCTGCCCGATGAAGGAATCATAACTTGGCTCTCCATATCTCCATATATTTTAAGAATGATTCATTTTCCAATGTGCTGATTGACAATGGGTCTGTTTTAAATTTCATACCGAGGAGCACGCTCATGAAGTTGAAGTACCAAGGAACTCCCATGCCCCTAAGTGGCATAATTCTGAAAGCTTTTGATGGATCGAGGAAGTTTGTCATCGAGGAAGTAGATTTGCTTATTCACACATGCCCACACTTATTTCAGATTACTTTCCAAGTTATGGATATTGTTCCCGCTTGTAGCTGTTTACTGGGACGGCCGTGGATCCACGAGGCAGGGGTTGTTACTTCAACTTTGCACCAAAAGCTGAAGTTTGTTCGTGAAGGAAAGATGGTCATCATAAATGGAGAGAGGGCTTTGTTAATATCTCATTTATCCTCTTTCAGTGTTGTGGAAGCAGATGAAGCTACTGTTGGAACTCAGTTTCAAGATTTATCCATTGATAATGTAAGGGAAAATGAGAATTCTATAACTTCGTTTAAGGATGCTCAACAAGTAGTGCGTAATGGCCCTAGCAAGGCGTGGGGGCAGACCGTGGATCCTCATGTGAATAAAAATAGAGTTGGTTTGTGATTCTCTATGAAGAGTAATAAAGGTAAGGTTATGAAGCCAAAGTCTGCTTTGAGCAAATATCAAGACATCTTTCACAGTGGAGGTTACCTTCATCCAACTGTTCCTAGGATCAATGCTATTCTGGAAGGCGAAGCAGAGCAAGAGATGTCGAACTACGTGACACATGGAGTCAGAGTCCAAAATTGGATCACTATTGATGTTCCCTCTTGCATTCATATTTCAAAGTAATTTGTTTTTTTGTTAATCTTTTAAAAAATCTTTTACTCTGCCCAAGGTGAAAGTATTGATATTGTATGGGCATATCTGTTGCTTTGATCTTTAAAATCATTAATAAAAGTTGTCTTTGATTCCCAAATTATCTTAATTTTCTGCTTTTTCTTGGAAAATGATAATCATAAAAATACTTTAAAATTAAATGATATCCGTAATTGAATATGCATAATCACTTACTATATGTGTCAGTTTCTAAAAGCAATCATAAATCATATGTGCAAATTAATTAAAAAACCTGTTGTGTACAAAGACCCTGCACCCTCTCCCAACTTTGAATATCCTGCGTATGTGGCCGAAGAAGAGGAATATGATGAAATCCTAGAAGAGGTTTCATGGTTGCTTGAGCGCGAGGAAAGTACAATTCAGCCATATAAAGAGCCGTTAGAGACGATTAATCTGGGTTCAGAGGAAGATCTGAAAGAAGTCAAGATTGGAGCATTGCTTCATCCCGGTGTAAAGAGAAGGTTGATTGAATTGTTGAAAGAGTGTGTGGACATCTTTGCTTGGTCATACCAAGACATGCCTGGTTTGGATACTAATATTGTGGAACATCATTTGCCGCTAAAGCCAGAATGCCCGCTAATCAAGCAAAAATTACGAAGAACTCACCCTGATATGGCAGTAAAAATTAAAGAAGAAGTTTTAAAGCAGATTAATACCGGTTTTCTTGTGACATCAGTGTACCCTCAGTGGAATTCCAATATTGTCCAGTACCAAAGAAAGACGGAAAAGTTTGCATGTGCATTAATTATAGAGATTTAAACAAAGCTAGTCCAAAAGATGACTTTCCATTGCCACATATTGATATGTTGGTTGATAATACAACAAAATTCAAAGTGTTCTCGTTCATGGACGGATTTATGGATATAATAAAATCAGGATGGCTCATGAGGACATGGAAAAAATAAAGTTTATCACACCCTGGGGAACATTATGTTACAAAGTGATGCCCTTCGGGTTGAAGAACGTTGGTGCAATGTACTAGAGGGAAATGACAACCCTATTCCATGATTTGATGCACAAGGAAATTGAGGTATATGTTGATGATATTATTTCTAAATCCCAGACTGAAGAAGGTCATATAGAAGATTTTTTGAAATTGTTTCAGCGTTTGGGGAAGTATTGTCTCCGCTAGAATCCAAATAAATGCACCTTTAGTGTCCGATGAGGAAAATTGTTAGGTTTCATTATCATCCATAAAGGGATTGAAGTTGATCCTGATAAAGTTAAGGAAATTAAAGAAATGCCTGCACCAAGAACTGAAAAGCAAGTTAGAGGCTTCCTTGGGCGGTTGAATTACATTTCCAGATTTATCTCCCATATGATTGCAATGTGTGAGCCGATCTTCAAGCTGTTAAAGAAAGATCAAGTTTGTATGTGGACAGATGATTGCCAAAGGGAATTTGAAAGTATTAAAGAGTATCTTGTTGAACCTCCTATCTTGCTCCCACCTGTTGAAGGAAGACCATTGATTATGTATCTGACAGTGTTCGATAATTCAATGGGCTGTATTTTGGAACAACAAGATGAAATAGGGAGAAAAGGATATGCCATTTATCATCTCAGCAAGAAGTTTACTGACTGTGAGTCGCAGTATTCTATGTTGGAAAAAACATGTTATGCTCTAGCTTGGGCGGAAAAACGGTTGAGGCAATATTTGTTGAATCATACTACTTGGTTGATTTCCAAAATGGATCCAATTAAGTATATTTTTGAAAAGCTTGCTCTTAATGGGATAATTTCCCATTGGCAGATGCTGTTGTCCGAATATGATATTGAATACCATACTCAGAAGGCTATAAAAAGTAGTATGTTGGAAAATTATCTTTCTCACCCACCGGTGGATGATTATCAGTCTATTAAATATGATTTCCCTGATGCAGATGTGATGTTTTTGAAGATAAAAGATTGTGATGAACCTTTGCCTTGGGAAGGTCCTGATCCTGAATCCCGGTGGGGTATGGTGTTTGATGGAGCTATGAATGCTTATGGTAAAGGAACTGGTGCTGTAATTATCACTCCCCATGGATCGCATATCCCATTTATTGCAAGGTTGGCATTTGATTGCACCAATAACATGGAAGAGTATGAAGCTTGTATCATGAGTCTCCAAGAGGCTATTTATCTCGGAATAAAAATTCTAGATGTGTATGGAGATTCAACTTATGTAATAAATTAGATTAAAGGAGAATGGGATACTCGTCACTCTGGCTTGATTCCTTATAAAGACTATGCTAGAAGATTATTACCCTTCTTTAATAAAGTTGAATTCCATCATATTGCCAGAGATAAAAATCAGACGACGGATGCTCTGGCCACTTTAGCTTCTATATATCAAGTAAATACTTGGAACAATGTGCCTCGTATCACAGTGTGACGTTTGGATAGAACAATTCATATGTTTACAACAGAGAAGACATCAGACAAAAACCTTGGTATTATGATATCAAGCATTTTCTCCAGACTCAGAAATACCCGGCTGGTGCGTCGAATAAAGATAGAAAGACATTGAGAATGTTGGCAGGCAGCTTTTTCCTCAATGAAGATGTGCTATACAAAAGAACTTATGACATGGTCTTTCTCAAATGCGTAGATAGACAAGAAGCAGACATGTTGATGCATGAAATCCATGAAGGTTCCTTTGGCACTCATGCTAATGGTCATTCGATGGCAAAGAAGATGCTTAGGGTAGGTTACTATTGGCTGACAATGGAATCTGACTGTTACAAATTTGCAAAGAAGTGCCATAAATGCCAGATTTATGCTGACAAAATTCATGTGCCTCCGACACTTCTGAATGTTATTTCTTCCCCGTGGTCTTTCTCTATGTGGGGTATTGACATGATTGGAATGATTGAACCTAAGGCGTCAAATGGACATTGTTTTTTTGGTGGAAATTGACTACTTCACCAAATTGGTGGAAGCAGCTTCATATGCTAATGTTACTAAGTAGGTGGTAGTACGCTTTATCAAGAACAATCTTATATGTCAGTATGGTGTGCCAAGCCGAATTATCACAGCCAATGGCTCAAATCTAAATAACAAGATGATGACAGAACTTTGTGAAGAATTTAAGATTGTCCATCACAATTCATCTCCTTACATGCCAAATATGAATGGGGTTGTTGAAGCTGCCAATAAAAACATTAAGAAGATCATCCAAAAATGGTTGTTACCTATAAAGATTGGCATGAGATGCTCACTTTTGCTTTTCATGGATATCATACATCCGTCCGCACTTCAACAGGGGAAACCCCATTCTCTATTATGTATGGCATGGAATTAGTACACCCTATTGAGGTTGAGATTACCTCTTTACGCGTGATAATGGAAACCAAGTTGTCAGAGGCTGAATGGGTCCAGAACATGTTTGACTAATTGGATTTGATTGGAGAAAAGAGAATGATGGTCTAGTGTCATGGCCAGTTATACCATAAGAGAATGAAGAAAGCTTTTGATAAGAAGGTCAAGCCTCGTGAATCCAGAGAAGGCGACCTCGTGCTCAGGAAGATCATGTCTTTTAAAATTGATTCTAGGGGCAAGTGGACTCCCAATTTTGGAGGCCCATATGTTTTCAAGAAAGCCTTCTCTGGCGGTGCATTGATTCTTAAAACTATGGATGGTGAGGAGTTCCCACGTCCTATGAATGTTGATGCAGTCAATAAATAATTTTCCTAAAGAAAATAAAAGAACAGCTCGCTAAGTCGAAAACCCGAAAGGGCGGCTTAGGCAAAAAAGAGCGTCTTGGTAGGCTGAAAACCAGAAAGGGCGGTCTAGGAAAAAGTAAGAGACGTAAACAGAATAAATGTTCCTGCTAGGTTGAAAACCTGCTAGGGAAACTTAGGAAAAAAAAAGGATTTTCTTGGCAAGTAACTGTGTCAAACAAGACTTGATCATTGAAGCAACAATTTTCTCATATTCTCACCACACTTCAACAGAAGCCGCTGCTCGGGAATTCAAAGTTGTTAGGGAGAATAGTGGTCATTGTGTGTCAATGTATCTTTTCCAATGTATTACCATTTTCCAAAATTTGTGATCATCTATGGGGTCTTGCTATTCGCAGACTACCATTCTATTAATAAAGTTTGAGCTTTTATCCAATTCTATGCAATTCTCATTTTATTCTTCTTACAAAGACTCCATTTATTATTGATAGTAACTTTCAAAACAAAGAGATTTAATGATAAAAATTGTTTTTGAAAAGAATTTACAAATTACTTTTTATTTTAGATTTTGTGGCTCAAGAAAAACAAAAATAATGATTCCAAGGATGGACGAACTCTGAAATTTTGGAAGTATGTATTCCCCAGGAAAAGTTCTTTCAGGTCGCTTTCGCGGATATATGCGTGGCCTCTTGTTGTTTCTCAAATAATTGGAGATGATACTGATTGATGTATGTTGCGATGTTGGATTTGTAATCCCATTTTCCCTAGTCAAGTCTTGGTTTAGTTTTTAACTCCAGGTTGCTTATTTTGATTTCGAGTTTGCATGGTCTAAAGCCTCTATCCTAGTGTTGTACCCCAAAATTTGCCCTCCCTTTTTCACAAGAAATCACAACTTCAGGGTTTTCCCTGATTTTTCAAGATTGGCTCAGGAATTGATCAAACAGACTTTTCTTTGACAACAAATCTGGAATTAGGGTTTTCGCTCGTATTTCTCAGAAGAAATTTAATCCACAGTAATTCAATTGACTGTTACATTATTTTTACGCTTGTTCAAGATTACCGGTTGTTTCTCAAAACCTAAATATCTGGGATATGAGCTGAGGCTTTGTTTGAAACTTTGAGGCATTGGTTTGATCAGTGGAGTGAAAAGTGTATGAAATGTTTGTTTGTTTAACTGTACAAAGCATATGTTAATTGGAATGCCAGGCATATTGTGATTAATGCGAGATTGCGAGACTGCAAAGTTTGTTGATTATTTATTTCATCTGGATTAAAGTCATTGGGATACATTTCCAGTTATTTTAATTTAAGAGTTTTAAATAATTAAATAGACAATACAAGGAAAAGTTGAAAGATATTTGACAAAGACTTTTATTTATTTATTTATTTCAAATGTTGTTACAAATTTTATTCGAATATTATGAATTTACAATTTGCAGTATTTACAGTAATATTTGTTTACAATATATGAAAAAACAATATAATAAATCTAAGTCTAAATCTCTGGAGATCTTTGACTTCTACTTCTACTGTTCCCTCCATTATCCAACTGGTACCTACCTGCAAAAGACAGAGAAAAAGAAATCAGTGCAATTAACTGAAAAGCATTCAGAAGCAGATAAATAAAAAAAATCATCATTAAAGCTTGTTGGCCGGAATCAAAATGCTATTGGATTCATCATGTTTTTACTTGTTGTCTTTGAAAATCACAAGAAGATTTCTCTTCTTGGTTCACAAAGAGAAAAGTAAAAATAATTTGCAAAGCATACAATTAATTCAAAATGCAAAGATATAAGGCAGCAATGCAAAGCAAACTGAATTCCAAACTGCATTAGTCAACTAAGTCAGCATGAGAAAGCATGACAAGCTAATTACAAATGCAAACTAAATGTCAAACCAAGTTGCAAAGCTGTCAAAGCAGAAAAGCTGTCAAAGAAAGCATACAATGCAGGAAATATGGAAACAAGTACACAATGCAGAGATAAACCAAGTTACAAGCAAGAAGGCTTGTCAATTTTTCATTATCATTTTCTGGCCCAACAAGCTTTTCAGAATAAAATATATTAAGCAAGAAAGTGCTTTGATGGAGAGAGAAAGAGAGTGAAGTGGGGTTTTGCAGTTTTGGCAGGCTGTAAAGAGGCAGTAAGAAAACAAATAAATATAACAGTCTAACAGTCCAGCAAAGGGGAGGAGAACATTTGAGCAAAAAACAACTCAAGCCTGTTTTCCAAAACCTGAAACCTGCTTGTAAACACAAACAAACACAATAAATCACACAATCCTGCCTTCAAAAAGGAAAACAGAAAGCCTGCCTTACAAGCTCAAGCCTGCAAAACTTATCAGAACTGCAAGCTTCAACAACACAAATGTGTAAAAAACTGCAAATCTGAAGTTCCAACAACAAAACCTGAAGCCTGCCTCTCAAAGCCACAAAAAAGTTATTCACCAACAAGTCAAAACTACAGTCACAAAAACTGCAAGTTACAAACCTGCACAAAAAACTCATCAACCAAAAAACTCACAAACCTGCTCAAACTGCATCAGCCTGTTCAAACAAACATTGAGCAACCAAAAACAACTCAAGCATGCCTTCCCAAAACTCATCAGATGGAAAACCTGTAAGTCCAGAAGCCATCCTGCTTCCAAATCAAAAAACCCCAACAAGTTCAAAGTTTACTCAAAAACTCACAAACCTGTCCAACTACACAACAAAACTGTAAGGGACAGTTCAAAAGGCCAAAAACTGCCTAAACTACAAACACAGTCTAGCCTCATCAACCATCAAGGAAACAGTTCAAACATGAGCTAGTTTCAGCAGCACCCTCATCATTAACATAACAAAGAAGAGAAAGAGGCTCAGAAGTGAAAAATCAAAACAAGAAGCAAGTCTCAGAACATTTGTTCATCATCAACGAAAATCAAACTTAGTTCAAAAGCTAGTTTTTCAGAACAAGCCCATCATCATCAAAACATCAAAACATCAATATCAAAAAGAAGAACAAGCAACAAGTTCTAGGTTGTGTTCACCAACAAGTCAAAACAACCAAATCAACAACAATAACTAGTTTTTCTTTTTCAGAATATACCCTCATCATCAAAAGTCAGTACCCAAAGAAGAGAAGAGGTCCAGAAGTGAAAAATCAAAACAACAATAAGTCTCAGAAAATATTCATCATCAACGAATCAGTAGCCAACAGAAAACATATCAAAAAGCAAGCAGTTTTCAGAAACTAAGGCTCATCATCAAACAACATAAAGATACAAAATACCAGCAAGCGATCATCACGCTCCTCCCTCCGCTCCGGCCACCAAGGAGGCGCCACCAAGCCCTTTCCCTCTCTCCTTCAATTTACAGAAGCAAGACGTTCAAGGTACGTCTCTCAAACCCTCAAGCTTTTACTACGCATAAACATAAAAAGAAACCATAAGAATGAAAACATGCAAGCAATTAATGTACAAGAAACTGTAAAAACGCGTCTAGAACGAAAAAGATACCTTTTAAATCACCGCCTTGTACAGTCGTGGAGAAGAGAGGGCGGAGGCAACACACCGGCATCTAGGCGTGAGAGAGAAATCCAAAACATGGTTGAGAACGAGGAAGAGAAATGAAGAAGATGAGAGGAGCGGCGCCGTCGTGACCCAAAACTGAAAACCCTAACTCTGAGTACATTCTCCCTCAACCCTAACAAACTTGTGCAACCCACATGGGACTTTGCCCAAACAAAAACCGTAAAGCCCACTTCATCCCTACTAAGCACACCCCCCTTTTTGCCCTTTCTGATTACTAAATGTTTCTCCCTCATTTTCTATTTGGGCCACAAATCCTAGGCCCACCATCCTTCTCTTTACCTTTTTTTAAAACTAATACTTTTGATTAATACCATTTAATTTAATTTACTTTCTTTCCTTAACGCAAACATTAATTAAATTTTGTTTTTTTTTTCTTTTAAAAATAATTTTATTTTCTTTATCAATATTGTTTTAATATAATAAAAGTACAAAAAAATAGTTAGCTTAATTTGAGCAATTTTGTTTTTTAAACTTTTTTTAATTAATAAAATACAAGAATTATCTTAAACATTAATTTAGGTAATTAGTCCTTTCTTTTCATAATTAACAAAAAAAATACAAAAAGAATAATAACACTTAATCTTTCTTAAGTTAAAATTTTTATTTGATCATTTGTAAATAAATATACGCATCTCATAATACTTTTGATTCTCTTTATTTTTACGTTTTGTTACAATTTTTAATATTTGAATTGCGTCGATTCGATTTCGTTGTAATATATATTTGGACATTGTTATTCTGATAAGACTCATCCCCATTTGTAAACATTTGTACCCCCATCCCTGGATACTGTTTTGTAATAATTTAGACTTTAAATTCCCGAAATTTATCGCTTTCAATATACTGTATATTAATTAGGGTTTGTATGCGAAGATTCAAAATCAATCGCTAGATGACCTAATACAAGATAAATGCATGAAGATCAATACACAATTCACACTTGCACCTCTAGGGTAACCTCGCTTGTTGCCTCGAAAAATGCAATCATGTCCCTCGAGTATGAGACACTCTAGCAAATGTCCCTTTAATAAACAAAGATCGTAGTCCCTCGATGACCCTCGATGTTGCCTTCGATAAAACAATCTCGTCCCTTACAAAATTGCTAGAGCGTCTCACAAGTTGCCTTCAATGATTGTATACGATGACCCGCGCCTGTCCCGTTTAACATCCTAACACAAGGTTGTTAACCAAATACAATGGTGAAACAACACTGTTAAAAGGGTTAAAAAACATAAGAAATATCTTTGAGTAAAATAGGGTAGACAACTCTTAGTTACTTGATCAAATCTTGCAAAATATCTTTGTCATTTTCAAACACACTTCACAACACAACTTCAAAACAATTTCAAAACAACTTTCAAAACATTGAAACATCTTTTCAAAAAGACACACACCTTTGTATATATTCAAACAAGAATCATTACAAAGGTTGCCTAGACAAGGCATCTTTTTCAAAACATTTTCAAAACCACACACACAAAGCACCATTTCAAACAATTGAAAAGCAAAGGCAAGTGATCTAAAACAAGTAACTAAGAGCCCATGGATAACCATGGATGAAAAGGGTGCTAGCACCTTCCCTTTTCATAATCTACCCCCCGAACCCAAAAAAACATCTCAAAGGTCTTTCCTGTGCTTTTTGACCTTTCCTTAGGATAAAATAAAAAGTCAGTGGCGACTCTTGCTAAACCGAACAAGTGCGAAAACAAACGCAAAACCTCAAGTCAGTTCTCCCACCGTATCACAGAACTGGCGACTTTGCTGGGGATATTTCTAAAAGTGGGGTTACCTTAGGGTTATAGATCACCTTTGCATGCTTACCTTGTTTGCCTTGATTGCTTTACTCTTTTGGGCCCTTGCTTGGGTTTGTTTTAAATCCTACACCCGGATTTGGGGACACCTTTTAGGTAAGTAGCAATAAACTGTGAGGGAACTGTGCGGGGTATACCGACATGGTTGAAGTAGTAGCTACGTTAGTGTGACATATTTGTGGGTACCGGTAGCCTTTGAGTTAATCAAAGAGAATACGGGGCCGCTGAGTGATGTCATGAAGCACTAACAAACTCTTAGAACCTTACTTGACCATCTTGGCCTTTTTAGGGGTAGTGAGATGACCGACTTTGGTGCAGTCCGAAGTTGGTAGATACTCGATACTACACTCATTGAGGATTGTTTTCTTGGATTATTTTGGTCGCCAGTTAAGTGGATAAACCAAGACAATGAACATAGAAAATAATCCAGTGATATTGAGCTCCTTAGAACCCGGTTTCTATTTGTAGGACAGGTTGAGCCAACGAACTTCAAGAGGGTACTTACCTATAAACCTCGTGCAAGCCTAAACCTAATGACTTGTTTTCTTTGTGTGAATGTGACTACCTGTATATACACTTACTTACTTTTGCATACATAAACATCATAACATCATACCATAGCATTTTCAATAACCATTTCAAGGATCTCGAGGGTCTTTGATGCAAGGTCACGTTGAACCAGACGTCTACCAAAGGGCAAGAGGATTCATTTTCCTCTAAACGAACGCCGTTAAAGATCAAGTACAACAACTTAAATCGGGGGCTATGACCCACTTGACATGGTGAGCTTGATTCTCATGGAAAGACATCCACTGATACAAAGTTCTCCAGCCAAAGATGCTGATCAAAGTTCAACCTCTAACATTTTCTTGTGTTTATCCCGAGAGATCCTTGAAAACATGCATCCACATATCATGCATTGTATCATAACAGGTTTTCCTTTTCAGGTTTCCTTATTCTCCTACTGTTTATTTCAGTAGAGATGGCTCTAGAGAGGACTATCGAAGATATCCAGGCTCAAAACGCTCAACTTCAAGAAATGTTCTTGAACCTGTCCCAGGGGCAAGAAGAAGTGAAAGCTCTCCTCACAGGGGGCATGGTCATAGGAAATCCAGGCGGCGTCAGGAATGATCAGTTAGAAGAGCTACAAATTGAGATGGCAACAATGAAGATCCAGATGATGGGACAGCTGGTGGGCCATATGGCTCTCATTCAAGACCTGGATCAAAGGCAAGAGGAGCTCAGGGTCCTCGTCAACAAACTGATCCAAGATAACCAAGTGGGGAAAACAACTAGGGTTGAAGATCAAGTCATCATTCAACCTCCTTTGAGATAAGAAGACAAGGGAAAAGCTCCTCAACTTGCTTCAGGGTCACAAGCCCAACAACAACCTCGCCAGCGTCAGCGGGGTAATCGACGTAAGAAAAATACGTCTGGAAGACATTTCTCTGAAACTGACATACCATCATCTCTAATACTGAAATGCTTGTTGGAGGTCAATCTGCTTGCTTTAAAGGATCCTCTTCGGAATCCCAATACCTCTGCTCCTGGCTATCACCCTGACGCATTTTGTGTATACCATTCCTATAGTCCTGGACATGACACCGATGACTATTGGGCTTTGAAAAACAAGATCCAAGACTTGATTGACAGAGGAGTGCTAGAATTCATGCCAGATGGCGAGATGAAAATCTTTCGCTGAGGGTTCTCCACCTGAAATGACAAAGTTTGAACTAAGAGACTTTTGTTTCATTTGAATTTTCAATTTGTAATTTCTTTTGTTATTCAAACAATTATCTGTTGATGTCAAACTCTGTTTCATTAATGCATTGCATATGTTTGACTTGAATTCATCCATTCGTTTTCACTATTCTTGAACTATGCTTTCTACTTTCTTTATGACATTTAACTCTTGCAAAAAATCTATAAGCCTTTAGAGGGAGGATGACGAAACAATGCCATAATCTCATCCCCTTGTTGTTTATTTCAACAGAAAAATGGATCTTGAACAGACAGTTAAAGATCTCCAAGCTCAGAATGCCCAATTTCAACAGATGTTCCTGAACATAGCCAAGGGGCAGGAAGAACTGAAGGCACTTGTCACCAGTGAGAAAAAGAAGAATACAAAGAAACCAATTGGCGCCCTTAACATGGAGAGAAGGTTTAGAGGACTTTTCAAGAAATCTCGAGACCTTAATATCCCATCGGATGAAGATGACAAACATGATGAAGATGGTAAGAGTGTGAAAACTGAAAGAAGAAGTCCTAGTTTTGAAAATTTTCCTGATGAAGAGGAAGATGATTATTTGGATGAGCAATATCCCCCGGCTGATGAGAAGTATAAGCTTCTAGAAGAGCGTATGAGAGATATGTAAATCCATAAAGTTCCTGGATTGAAATTTGATGATTTGTGTTTGGTTTCAAAAGTTGCCATTGCTCCTAAATTCAAAACTCTTGTCTTTGCTAAGTATGGTGGCATATCTTTTCCAAAGTTGCATTTGAGATCTTATGTTCAGAAAATCCAACCCACACTACTGACAAGAAGCCGTGGGTTCATTTATTTCAAGATAGTATGTCTGGAACACAATTAGAATGGTTCTATCAAATAGAGGGGACCAATATTCATACCTGGGAAGATTTGGGTGTAGCCTTCTACAAACAATATCAATATAATTCAGATCTGGCACTAACCCGCATGCAATTACAGAGTATGTCCATGGGTTCTGAGGAAGGTTTCAAAGAGTGCGCACAGAAATGGAGAAATCTTGCAGGCAGAGTTCAACCTCCTTTGGCTGATAGACAGTTGGTTGATATGTTCATGAGTACACTGATAAGTCCCTTCTATAATCATCTTCTTGGAAGTTCTTCAATTGGTTTCACTAAACTGATATTGATCGGGGAACGTGTTGAGAATGGAATCAGAAGCAGCAAAACACAGGAAAGATATGGAGGAAATATTATATGACTGAGCCTTCCCAGACTGAGGCGCCGAAGAAGGTCACTGTCGAAGACACCTCCAAGCAAGATATGGAGGAAATATTATAGATTATTCGAAAGAGTGACTACAAGATTTTTGAACAGTTGGGGAAAAGACCCTCCAAAATATCTATGCTATCTCTGTTGTTATGCTCTGCAGCCCATGCTCAAGCTTTGGTGAAATTTCTGAAAAGTGCTCATGTACCGCAGGAAATCTCTGTTGATTAGTTCGAAAATTGTGTTGCTAACCTGACGATTGATAATGGGCTAGGATTTTCTGATGCTGATCTGACCCCCACAGGAAGGAGCCACAATAAGGCCCTGTATGTCTCCATTAAGTGTAGGGGCACTAACTTATCTCATGTGTTGGTGGACACAGGTTCATCGTTAAACGTGTTGCCAAAAGCTTCTTTAGAAAAACTTAACTGAGAGGGGATTGTCCTAAAACCCAGTGACATTGTGGTAAGAGCTTTTGATGGTTCGAAGAGAATGGTGCATGGGGAGGTTGATCTTCCAGTCAAAGTGGGTTCCTAGGTATTCGAATATACTTTCTATGTGATGAGTATTCGTCCAGCCTATTCTTTTTTTCTTGGACGCCCTTGGATTCATGGGGAAGGCACTGTCACTTCTACCTTACACCAGAAGTTGAAGTATCCCGTGAACGGAAAGATCGATACAGTTTACGGTGAAGAAGAATACATGGTGATCCATTTGAACTCTTTCAAGTATGTCGAGATGGATGGTGAATTTTTCAAGACTCCTTGCCATACATTTGAAGTTGTTTCTCAGATAACCCTGGTTGACAAGGCTACTCTTGTTGTTCCTAAAATGACTTCTCTGAAAGACGCTAGGACTGTGGTTGAAGAAGGTGGTTGCACTGTTTGGGGTCAGCTTCGCGATATTCCTTATAAGTCCGATAAATTTGGTTTGGGTTTCACTTCTCATGCTTAGAGGGCTGTCCTTCATGCTCGTACTAATTCTAGGAGACCTCCATTCCGCATCAACAACAATGGAGTTCACAACAATCATGTCAACACTGTGGAAGAAACTGATAATGATTGCGACATAGACAGTTAGATCTTCCCTACTATCGGCAGTGGGCTCAATAATTGGAAGATTGAAGACTTTATCCCAATCTCCTTTACTCAGGAGTAAATTCTATTTTCTGTTTTCTTGCTTTCAAGTATTTTTGGTTATGTAATTTAAACAATAAACTTTAAGCCTTGTGCCTTACCCGGGGCACAACGGTCCATTTGTTAGGGTTGCCATTATTCATCAGCATATTTTTATTTAGTAAATCATTGGACGTTTGCATTTAAATTTTGCGCTCTTTGTTTTTCTTTCACTTTATTTTGTTTTCAAAATATCTATGTATTCTTACACACACCCACACAACAAATTACAGATCCATATCCACCTTGGATCCCATTGATAACAATTCTACTATTGCCAATTATGACTTTGAAAATCCGATCTACCAAGCCGAGGACGAAGGTGAGGAAGATTGTGAAATAACTGGAGAGCTTGCTAGGATATTAATGCAAGAAGAAAGATCCATACGACCACATGAAGAGCCAGTCGAGGTTGTGAATATAGGTACTGAAGAAGACAAGAAAGAAATCAAGATAGGTTCCAACCTAGAAGACAATGTCAAAAAGAGCTTAATACATATGTTGCATGACTATGTTGATATCTTTGCTTGGTCGTATGAAGACACGCCAGGGCTTGATATTGATATTGTGGTTCACCGTTTACCGATAAAGGAAGGTTGTCCCCCTATGAAGCAGAAGGTTCGTCATATGAGTCCCCAGATGTCTGAAAAGATCCAAGCTGAGGTTATGAAATAGTTCGACGTAAATTTCTTAGTTATTACATCCTATCCACAGTGGGTTACAAATGTGGTGCCAGTACCTAAGAAAGATGGTAAGGTGCATATGTGTATAAACTACAGGATCTGAATAGAGCAAGCCCCAAAGATGACTTTCCGCTTCCACATATTGATATTCTGGTTGACAACACTACTCAACACGAGGTATTTTCCTTCATGGATGGTTTCTCCAATTATAATCAAATCAAGATGGCACTTGAAGACATGGAGAAGACTACTTTTGTCACACAGTGAGGCACTTTCTGTTACAAAGTTATGCCTTTCGGTTTGAAGAACACAAGTGCAACATATCAGCATGCTATGGTAGCTTTGTTCCATGATATGATTCATCATGAGATAGAGGTTTACGTTGATGACATGATATCTATGTCTTAGAATGAAGAAGAACACCTTGACCATTTGCACAAACTGTTTGAGTGATTGAAGAAATGCAAATTGAGGTTGAATTCAAACAAGTGCACCTTTGGGGTAAGATCCGGTAAACTCCTAGGTTTCATCGTCAGTGATAAAGGTATTTAAGTTTATCCGGAAAAGGTTAAAGCTATTCAATAAATTCCAGCTCCCCGTACTGAGAAGGAAGTCAAAGGTTTCCTGGGACGATTGAACTGCATTTCCAGATTTATTTCCCATTTGGCCGCTACTTGTGAGCCGATCTTCAAGTTACTAAAGAAAGATCAAGTAGTGAAGTGTAACGATGATTGTCAGATAGCCTTCGACAAAATCAAATAATATCTTCAGGAACCTCCAATTCGGATGCCAACAGTTGAAGGGAGACCTCTGATCATGTTCCTGACAATATTATATAATTCAATGGGGTGTGTATAGGGGCAACATGACGAGTCTGGCCGAAAAGAGCATGCAACATACTACCTTACCAAAAAGTTTACCGACTGTGAAACAAGATACTCACTGCTCGAGAAAACTTGTTGTGCTTTGGCATGGGCTGCTCGCCGACTAAGACAATATATGTTGGCTCATACTACCTTGTTGATCTCTAATATAGATCCAATAAAATACATATTCGAGAAACCCGCTCTTTAAGGAAGAATAGCAAGATGGAAAATGGTCTTGACAAAATATGACATTCAGTACACTACTCAGAAGGAAATCAAAGGAAGTGTATTGGCAAATCATTTGGCTCATCAAGCAGTAGATGACTATCATTCTATGAGTTTTGAGTTCCTGGATGAGAATATTATGCTAATTACTGATTATAAAGAACCTGGACTGTATAAAGGACCTGAGCCGATATCCTAATGGACTATGGTTTTTGATGGATCTTCTAATGCGCTTGGTAATGGAATTGGCACTGTAATTGTCTCTCACAAGGGTTGTGATATGCCCTTCACCGCCAGATTATGTTTTGACTGTACCAACAACATGGCAGAGTACGAAGCATGCATCATGGGTATAAAGGCTGCTATCGATATGAGAATTAAATTTTTGAATGTATATCGGGACTCAACCCTAGTAATTAGCCAGATTAAGGGAGAATGGGATATGAACCATCCAAATCTCATTCCTTATCGAGAGCGTTCATTAACATTAATTCCATACTTCGAAGAAATCACTTTTGAACATATTCCACGAGAAGAGATTCAATTGGTAGACACATTGGCTACCGTGTCATCTATGTTCAAAGTCATATGGGACAATGAAGCTCCCTGAATTACTATCGAGAGACTAGACGAACCGACACATTGCTATGAAATTGGTACTGATGGAGTAGAGGAAAATCCTTGGTACCATGATGTAAAAAGATACCTCGAGACTCAAGAGTATCCTGAAGGGGCATCTATTAACGATAAGAAATTTCTATGGAGGTTCTCTTCCAAGTTCTTCTTGAGTAACAAAATCTTGTACAAGCGCAACCATGATTCAACTTTGCTTCACGATGTAGACAAGGAGGTAGCTGAGAAGATTATGGAAGATATGCACGAAGGAGTTTTTGGTACTGACTCCAGTTGGCATACGGTGGATAAGAAAATTACGAGAGCGGTTTATTATTGGTCTACCATGGAAACCGATTGCTATCATCATATCATAACTTGTCACAAATGCCAGATCTATGCTGACAAAGTACATGTGCCTCTGGTTCCCTTGAATGTCTTGACTGCTCCTTAGACATTTGCAATGTGGGGCATTGATATGATTGGAGAGATTAAACCTATTGCTTCTAATGGGCAACGTTTCATCCTGGTCGCTATTGATTATTTAACAAAGTGGGTTAAAGAAGCCTTGTCTGCCTCTGTTACCAATAATGTTGTGGCTTGATTCATCAAGCATAACCTCATATATCGGTATGGCATACCTTATAGGATCATCATAGATAATGGTACCAATCTTAACAACACTATGATCATGGAACTCTGCATGCAGTTCAAGATTAAACACCATAATTCTTCTCCATATCGGGCAAAGATGAATGGCGCAATGGAAGCCGCCGACAAGAATATCAAGAAGATTTTGCAGAAGATGAAAGTGACATACAAAGATTGGCACAAGATGTTACCATTTTCTCCTCATGGTTATCGAACTTAAATACGTACATCAACTAGGGCAACCCTATTCTCTCTAGTCTAGGGTATGGAGGCTTCCTTACATATAGAAGTCCAGATTTCTTCCCTAAGGATTATGAAAGACACAGGTTTGGATGAAGACGAGTAGAATCATACTAGACTAAACCCAATAAATCTAATTGATGAAAAAAGGCTTGCGGCTATTTGTCATGGTCAGACGTATCAGAAGCGCATGATCAAGGCCTTCAATAAGAAAGTCAAATATCAGGTGTACTAGGCTGGTGATTTGATGATAAAATGCATTATCCTAGAACAAGGTGATCCCAGGGGAAAATGGACTCTCACATACGAAGGGCCGTTTGTGATCAAGAAGATATTTTCTGGCGATGCTATGATACTTACCACCATGGATGGTGAAGATTTTCCATACCCTGTGAATGCGGACATAGTAAAAAAATACTACGCATAAAAGAGACTCACTAGGTTGATTGGCCTAGGTAAAAATAAGGGCATCCCGACGAACCAAAAGGGTTCGGGAAAAAAATTAGGGATATATATATATATATATATATATATATATATATATATATATATATATATATATATATATATATATATATATATATATATATATATATATATATATATATATATATATATATATATATATATATATATATATATATATATATATATATATATATATATATATATATATATATATATATATATATATATATATATATATATATATATATATATATATATATATATATATATATAATGGTACATCCAGCAAGTCGAAAATCTGAAAGGGAGGCTTGAGCAGAAAAGGATATCCCAGTGGGTTGAAAAGTCGAAAGGGCAGTCCAGGCAAAAGTTAGGGATTAAAGTGTATGACTATGTCCCATTGAATTACCCATTTACTTACATCCAGCATAATTACCGACATAAAGTTCAAATGCTAAAGATCAATTCAATCAACTTCTTCCAATAACAAGGGATGAAATGCTTGAAGGCATGTAATTCAAGTATGAAATGCCAACTTCATCTCATCGGTTCTCCTTTCTCAAGCATGATAAAATTATGCTCTTAGATAGTTTGGGAAGCTTAGAGCATCCTATTCAACTTTCATGTTGACCACTTTTGCTGAATCAATTGGGAACTTGGTGAAAAATGGTCATAAAGTCAGTCACTTTTGAGGGCAAATTCACTTGAGAAATTTCTCAAATGTTGGATTTTTAGGTCGTGACTTTATGGACTCATATCTCTTGATTTATGCACTTTTTAGAGATTAGCTCACAATTACAAAGTTGTAGAATACATGATTCTGTTCAATTTGAGCATTGGGGCATGAAAAATGATGGCTTGCTGAGGAAGTTATGGTCGTGCAAAGTATGTCATTTGAACATGAAATTTCACAATGCTTAGTGAAATTTTCAAATCCAGATTTGTGACTTTTGATTCTTACTCTTGATTCCTTTGATCAAATGACTCCTTTGACTTCATTTTCATGATCCTTGACTTAAGAAACCCATGGTTGACCAAAAAAACCCAAAAAGTCAAAGTTTGACTTTGCAGTTGGCTTTTCTCAGATGAATCCAAATCTTCTATAATCAATGAAATCTTGTGATTGTAAGGAAATTGAAATAACTTTAGGCCATGAAATGATGTTGTTGATGATTATTTGAAGTGAAAACACTTGAATCTTAAACCATAAAGTCGTAATTCCTGATTTACACCGATGAATGCCAAAAACCCTAATTTCCTTCAAATCAACTGATGAACCCTGACACTTGAAGATGCCTTGAATATGATGATCATGATGATATAATCTCTTGAGAGGGGAACTTATCTTCTCCAACAACCCTGATCTTGAGAGAAATGTGATCTCATGCTCTAAGAACACATGCTATGAATGGTTGTGATGCAAATGAAAATGTATGTGGAGATGCAAATGAGTATGAAATATAAGTTATATATGGTTTAAACTCAAGGGGAAATTTTTGGGGTGCAACATACACAGAAGAAAAAACTCCATCTTCCACTTCACAGAAGAAATACTTCATAACTGAACTTCGGGGCATCCTTTACTACAGAAAATAAATACTCCATCCTCTACTATACAGAAGGATAATTCAGATACTTTAATCAAAGGTATCTTCCACCCCATAGAAGAAACAACTTCATCTTCTACTACACAGAAGAAAAACTCAGCCACTGAACTCCGGGGCATCCTCTAATACACCAAAGAAAAAACTCCGTGTTCTACTACACAAAAGAAACAAACTTCTACTTTAATCAAAGGTATATTCTACTACACACAAGAAACAATTTCCTCTTCTACCACACAAAAGAAATAAATATGTCTTCTATTGCACATAAGAAACAATCTCATCCTCTACTACACATAAGAAGCATGCAGAAACTGGATATCTTCAACTACACAAAAGACATAATCCCATCCTCTACTACATAGAAGATGTAACACCCCAATTCTACCTGACATTTATTATTAAATCAGAGTTATAAAAATTCTACAACTGAATCAGGATGCTACAAATTCAAATTAAAACAACGACATTCATTGCAGATACATAACACATTAAAAATGGATGAACCAACAACAAACATAATTCAATCTTAAAAGAAACATAAACTTTCGTAACTACACAACGGAGTCATAATATTCAACTTAAAGCAATGTAACATCTTTGTCCCACTAAGACAACTTCAAGTAAAAATCATTTAAAGAACAACAACTTAAAGTTCAATCAACTGAAATAATAACAACAATAAAATAGCAAGCGTTCATCCCCCCGAGTGTTACGTATCAGAGCAATGACACTGACTCAAACTACAGAAGTTAACCCACCTTCACTATGGATTACCTGCATGTTACCAACATCGAGGTAACATTCAAACAAAAGGGGTGAGATGTCGAACATTA
This sequence comes from Vicia faba, assembly GCA_948472305.1. Lineage (NCBI taxonomy): Eukaryota > Viridiplantae > Streptophyta > Magnoliopsida > Fabales > Fabaceae > Vicia > Vicia faba. The sequence goes on along the minus strand of OX451736.1, from coordinate 793,804,758 downwards.
TAATTAGATGTATGATAATATTACATTAGAATTAGTCTATGCAAAATCACCACTTCACAACTTTAAACAACATCAATCACAACAAAACATCAATGAAACAAAATAATTAATTCATCAACACGAAGACTCAATATGCACATGAAATGAAACTTGTTACTATGCATATGCATGTGGTACCAATGGAGCAGAACTCCCATCTTAAAAACGGATAAGAAATCCCATCTTATAAATTGTGCCAATAAATAGAGGCATCAATATGGCATAAGCCTTCTTCGCAGTTTGACAATCCAGGCCATCACAGATTATGAAAATGTATATGAATGCACTATCACATACTCACAACAACCATCGTCCATTGCAAGGCATAAGCCCACATCACCATTATTACCAATAAATAGAGGTAATTCATCACCATTTAAAATTCTCTGCAACTCCGCATTATCAACAAACTTCACAATAACAATCACAACGACACAACAACTCAACATAAATCGACATTGGCCATAAGCCTATCACATCAATAAACAATTCAATCATTAACATAATCAAACAACAACTTAACAATGATTCTCACAACACAGGTAACGACCAAAACACAGCACATGCGGGAAAAAGGGATAGGGAACTACGTGCCCCTCGACATGCATAGCAACTAGGACAACATAACAACTAATTCATACTCCTCGACACGCACAAAGAAAAATAGGGTAACGACTAACTTATGCTCCGCGGCACGTCATACAAATCCATTCCGCTCAACAATAGTATCGTGCTCCTTGGCACAACTCGCAGGCTAATGTCGCTCGACATCCAACACCCATATTCTGCGACACGCTTCGCAGTCTAATGTCGCTCGACATCCAACACCCATATTCTCCGACACACTTCGCAGCCTAAATGCCGCTTGACACCTAGCACTTCAGTATCCTCCCCGACCACTAATTCGACCAACATCACATAACAACACGATATCATAACGACCACACCACTATAATTCGTAACTTCCGGAAAACCGACCGGGATAACACAACAACGGGCAACTATATTTCTTATTAACAAATTCATCAAACATACGAGACAGTCACGCAAAAACCTCCCTAAAGCGACCACATCCACAATTCACTAATTTACCTGCCAACCGCTCCGAATAACCTAACGTCCTAATGATCATCACGACCAGTAATCAACTATCCTAACCTACTCATCGATTAAACCGGGCAGTCACCCAGATAACTCAAAACATCCACAACAACAACACGGGAAACTTCGGGATAGCAAATTCATAAACATCAGTGCACAACAGGCCTACAATGACCAATTCCCACGTGATACACACCATAAATCCCATTATAAGGTAAGAACCCCACTCTTACTAGGATTGAAGGTTGCTCAACCAAACTTCCAGCCGACAGCTTGCTTTGCTCTGCTCGACACCGGGCAGCTTTCTCCTCTTCCGCACGGCTCTTCTGGTCAACGTACAGAGCTTCTTATTCTCCAACTAAAACAATTCCTTGTGTCAAATAAACCTTATATATATATATATATATATATATATATATATATATATATATATATATATATATATATATATATATATATATATATATATATATATATATATATATATATATATATATATATATATATATATATATATATATATATATATATATATATATATATATATATATATATATATATATATATATATATATATATATATAAACCCTCTTGGGCTTAACCTACACACCCCCACTTTACTACTTCCAACCACTAGCATAAGTCCAACATTATATATATATATATATATATATATATATTCTCTTAATTCTAATATTATAATCATTATTAATCAACTAATTAATTAATTAATAATAATCCAACAACTCATACCCATAATTCTTAACATCTCACAACTTCGCATTTAATCCAAAATAATTGAATTAAATATTTAATTAAATTAACGGGCGTTACAAATCTCCCCCACTTAGAATATTTTCGTCCTCGAAAATTTACCTTATTCGAACAACTCAGGATAGGAGTCCCGCATCTTTCTTTCCAACTCCCAAGTCATGCTTTCTCCAAAAGCTCCTAGCCAGACTACTTTCACCAAAGCAATCTCCTTGCCTCTTAAAGTCTTCATTTCACGATTCGTGATTCGTACATGCATCGTCTCCACAGTAAGACTATCCCGTACTTGCACATCTTCCATATGAATCACATGAGATAGATTTGAAATATACTTCCGGAGTTGTGACACATGAAACACATCATGCAAATTCGAAAGATTAGGCGGTAAAGCCACTCTATAAGCAACATTCCCAACTCTTTCCGAAATCTGATACGAACCAATAAAACGAGAAGTGAGATTTTTAGACTTCAATGCTCGCCCAACACTAGTTACAGGTGTAACTCTCAGGAACACATGGTCACCTGCTTGAAATTCTAAATCTTTCCTTCGCTTGTTATGATAACTCTTCTGTCTACTTTGGGAAGCTTTCATCTTTTCTCGAATCAACTTCACCTTCTCAGTAGTCTCATGAACAAGTTCAGGTCCAAGCACTACACTTTCTCCAGATTCATGCCAACATAAAGGAGTTCTACATCTCCCACCATACAACGCTTCAAAATTTGCCATTCCAATACTAGAATAGTAACTATTATTATAAGTGAACTCTATTAACAAAAGATAAGTATCCCACAAACCTCCCTATTCAAGAACACATGCTTTCAAAAAATCTTCTAACGACTGGATAGTCCTTTCAGTTTGACCATCCGTCTGAGGATGATACCCCAAACTCAACCTCAACTTAGAACCCAATGCCTCTTGCAAACTCATCCAAAAATCTGAAGTAAACCTCGAATCTCTATCTGAAACAATACACAAAGGAACACCATGCAACTTTACAATTACACTAGTATAAATATCTGCCAGCTTCGACACTGGAAAACCGATGTTAATAGTAATAAAATGGGCTGACTTTGTAAGCCTATAAAAAATCACCCAAATCGAATCATGTCCTCTTAGAGTATTAGGTAACCCCTTCACAAAGTCCATTGAAATGCTATCCCATTTCCATTCCGGAACTTCTAACAGTTACATCAACCCTGCAGGCTTCTGAGGTTCAACTTTCAACTTCGGACAAGTTAAACATGCATACACAAACCGAGCCACATCACTCTTCATTACAAGCCAACAAAACAAATTCTTTAAATCCTGATACATCTTTGTAGCTCCTGGATGAATACTCGGCTTGATTCTATGACTCTCTTCAAGAATCACTTTCTTCATCTCCGCATCATCAAGAATACAAATCCGATTATGAAATCTCTACACACCTTGCGTATCTAACTTAAAATCACTATTCTCAGACTGATCGATCCCAACCATTGAATCTACCAGTTTCACAACTAACTCATGAGCTTCTTTGATACTGTTCAGAAAATTGTTATTAATATTTAACATCTATTGCACCCCAAAATTTTCCCTCTCATTTTATTTAAAACATACTCCTAGAGGTCCTCAATTGCTCAAGTTGACTAAGGATTGACCAGACAAATCCTCCTCCTAAGACAATGAGCCTCAAACTAGGGTTCCACTCCTCAATAAGATGTTTTACTTCTAGGGGTACTAAATGGTTTTCATTGCCCTAATATGTCCTCAAGACCATCCATTCCAAGTTTCATGCCTTGCACAAGAAGTTTGCTCAGTCAACTGTTCAAATGCCTGAAAATCAACTGTACTAGGTCAAAAGTCAACTGTGACCCACATATAGTCAAACTTCAATATTTTTGGTCAACATCAATATTTTGAAGTGATATACATCATTTGATCAAGGGTTGATCATTATTCTTCAAGGAATGCTCCTAATTCATCAAAACTCAAAAGTTGCTAAATTAGGGTTCCTATAGGAAAAGTCAACCAAACTTTGACCAGGCATAACTTTCTCATACTTTATCAGAAATTTCTCGTCAAAGGATAATTTTGAAGAGAATCCAGTTCCCTACAACTCATCTTCAGCCCTCAAGTTCAAGAAATGCACTCATGAAAAGATATAAATTCAGAAATTATAGGTCATGTTCAAAAGTCAACAAAAACACCTTTTGGGTCAAAGCTTCTTACATAAACATGGAAGATCCAATTGATATGAAACCAAAGAGGTTTCTTAGGGGACATCTTAAGCTTTCTAAAAATTCTAGGAACACCTTCTTAGGGTCAAAATGGAGAGAGATATGCATTGTCAAAGTTGGCCATTTTTTGGAAATTTGCACAAAGTCAACAATGCCCAAAATTGCATTTTTTCCACATGGGCCCATCTTTTCAAGATTGAATCTCAGTCCTAGCATGGTCCACGACCTATGGGACACTCCATGTCTTATTCACTTATTTTTTTAATTTATTTTAATTTTATTTATTTAAAACTCAAATAAAATCAAAATAAATCAAATAAATGGGATAAAATTTGTTTTGGCATTGATTGAATATCTCATGAGCTGTCAAATGAAGAAAAAAATCGTGCAAGCTCCAAAACAAGAGGAAATCTTCAAATTTCGAAATATCGGAATCAAAATTAATGACCATTATATCCTGGATCTTTTCTAATTCTAATGACCTAGATTGATTCTACTACATATAACAAGGCATTTGCAATCCTAAGGAGAGATTTTATGCGCAGCCTGCCTCCCACAAAGCAAGAACAAATTTCAAACTTTTTGTCAAAAATTTTTGATCACACATCCCTCCATAGGATATTTCAAGCAATTCCAAAGACACAACAACACTCCTGGACATTCACTGAAGCTATCCCACTCATTCCCAAGCCTCAAAGCATCAAGAATCAGGCGTAAGAACAGTCACAGTTTTCTATTTTTTTGAAAATCATTTTCCTTAATTCTGGCATTATCAACATGTTTTAATCATTTATTCATGCTTATTATCATTTTTGCAATATGTTTGGATGATTTGATTTGAGTTTACGTGCAGGAATCATGAAACGCCATTCTTAGGGTTTCAAAGCATGTTTTAGGGATTTTTGATAAAGGTTAAATTAGGCCAAACCAAGGGTATATTCAGGCTCAGTGGTTGATTTCCAATCGACCCATGCCATTGGTTGGGATTTATCACGCCTATGCTGCGTTTTAGAGATTTACAGGTTTATAGCAATGGACATGTCTGTAGGTACAGGTTTGGGTCTAAAACAACGGTTCTACGAGGAAGACGATGGCGTGTCAAAACCTGAGTGGCCAGTTTGAATGGCGTGCGTTTTTTCTTATGACACTGAACCATTATTAATTATATTATATGTTATTTGTTTATATCAACGAATAACAAGCTGGCTCAGTGGTACATGCGAAGGGTTTCAGGGCGCACGCGTGTTGAAGGTCAGGGGTTCGATCCCTGCCTCCTACATAATATTTTTCTCACAATTTCTTTGCAGATCCAGTAGTACTACTCCAAACGTGCTCACCATACACCTCAACATCTCATGCCTTAGATCATCCAATGATCAGATCCAACATACTACAAGCTAGGAGCATGGTAGACCCTCCAAAGGTGATCCCCACTGGATCAGACACAGTCATGGGGCCAACAATCTTGGGCCTAACACAAATTCAATTTTGCACCCCCAGAATCACTTCCAGCATCAGGCCCATTTTAATTTTTGTTTTAATTTCTTTAACTTTTTTTATTGTTTTATTTATTTTTAATTGTTTTAAAAAATCTTTTTTTATATCTAAAAATCATAAAAACACAAAAAACATTAGAATTAGGTTTTTCATAAAATATTTAATTTCATTAAATAATTAGATTAATTAGGATAATTTAAATTCCTTTTTCATAATTAAAATTAATTAGAAATGAGGTTAATTTGCAAAATTAATTACTTTCTCAAAAATCCAAAAATATTTTTCTTCTAAATCAACTAGATTCGTTAAACTTTAATTCCTCGTTTAATTTATTCTCGCACACATTTATTTATTTATTGTATTTGCTCCAAAGTTGTAATAACTTTTAACTTAGGTTTATTACCATTTTCATTTACTGTTTTCCCCAAGTTTTTGATTATGTAATCCCCCTCCCCAAAGCCTTGTAATAGCTAGGTTTAAATTTCTCGCATTTTACTTTCCGTCATTATAAACTGTTAGATGATTGATAATAGGATTGTATGAAAAAGATAAATCAATAATTTAAAACAGTAGAAAACCCTAAATGTGCAAAGATTAAATAAACTTAAATCAAACACTTGCACATGCTCACTCCTAAGGTTATTCCCCACTTCGGTTTCCTTCGGAGAACAATCACTATTCTCGAAACGTGAGAAATTTTAGTTGTTGTCCTCTAATTGGAAAGATCACTAGTCCCTTAATGACCCTTTCGACGTTGCCTCGGTAAAAAAGTGATCTTAGAGTTTTAGGACAGTTACTAAGAGATCTTGCCCTGTTGCCTTAAGTGACCATAATCGTCCCTTTCGATTGTCTCTTAAACTCCAACGATGGATCTACGTACTCCTTAATAGTAGGATAGCGCTGTCTAAAGGAAATAAGAAAACGAACAGTCTTTTTCGAGTAGGTAGAAACTCTTAAGTACTTGCTCAAAATAATATTTTACACCATACACTTTCAAACAAACTTTTCAACTAAAGTTTTCAAAAACACTTTATCACACCCTTGAGGGCTGATACAAGGGTTACCATAAAGTGAAACGCCGCACTAAGGCAATTTCAAAACTTTTCAAAAACACACAAACAGACAAAAGCAATTCAAAAATGAGCAAGTACCTAAGTACCCATGGAAAACCGTAGATAGAAAGGGTGCTAACACCTTCCCTTTCTATAATCTACCCTCCGTACTCAAAAACATCTCGAAAAAGGTTTTTTCTGTTCTTTTTCCCTTTTCCTTTGTTGGATGAAATAAAAGAGGTGGAGACTCTTGCTTACCGTACATTTGCAAACAAAAAAACGCAAAACCAGTAGTAACAAAAAACAGTCAGCTCTACCACCGTATCACAACATCCCTAACATAACACTCTGCGGTGTCACCTCGCAAACTAAGCTCATATCTCTAAACTGCTAAATTAATTCCAACTCTTTAACCATCATTGTTGACATATGTAAAGTCTTTCTACTCAATGCATCAACTACCACATTCTCTTTTCCTGGATGATAATTCAAACGAAATCATAATCCTTTAGCAACTCCAACCATCTTCATTGTCTCATATTCAATTCCTTCTGATCAAACAAATACTTTAAACTCTTATGGTCGCTAAATACTTCAAATCTAGAACCATAAAGATAATTCCTCCAAATTTTCAACACAAAAACAACTGCAACAAGTTCTAAATCATGCGTAGGATAGTTCTTCTCATGAGTCCTCAACTGCCTTGACGCATAAGCAACTACCTTTTCATTCTGCATAAGCACACCTCCTAAACCCATCTTAGAAGCATCACAATATATTACAAAAGGTTCTCCTGGATTAGGTAATGTCAAAATTTGAGCCGATGTTAATCTCTTCTTCAATTCTGAAAAAGTTTCTTCACACTGAACATCCCACAAAAAAGCTCCACCCTTACAAGTCAACTTTCTCAACGAAAGTGACAACTTAGAGAAACCTTCGATAAACCTTCTATAATAACCAGCTAATCCCAAAAAGCTTCTAACCTCGATAGTCGACTTTGGAGTTTCCCATTGCAACATAACATCTAATTTAGATGGATCTGCAGCAATGCCACTACCTGAGATAACATGACCAAGAAAACTAATCTCCTTTAACCAAAATTCACACTTAGACAGCTTTGCATACAACTTCTTCTCTTTCAAAACTTCCAATATTAATCTTAAGTGTTCTGCATGCTCTTCTTCTGACTTAGAGTAAATCAAAATGTCATCAATGAACACCACTACAAATCGATCGAAATAAGTATGAAAGATACAGTTCATGTACTCCATGAATACTCCCGACGCATTAGTAACACCGAAAGGCATCACCAAATACTCATAATGTCCATAACGCATTCTGGTAGCTGTCTTTTGGATATCTTCATCCACCAATTGATCCATCAAGTCATCTATTCTTGGAAGCGGATACTTGTTCTTAATGTTCACTTTATTCAACTCTCTATAATCAACATAAAGCCTCATGCTTCCATCTTTCTTCTTTACTAGTAACACTAGAGCTCCCCACGACGGTACACTTGGTCTTACGAACTTCTTTTCAAGTAACTCTTCCAATTGCTTCTTTAATTCTGACAATTCAAATGCAGACATCCTGTATGGTGCCATAGACACAAGTCTGGTACCAGGTACAAGATCAATAGCAAATTCAATTTCTCTCTCTGGTGGTACATCAGGAATTTCATCAGGGAAAACTTCAGGAAATTCATGCACCACTCGTAATTCCTCAATTATAGCTTGATTCTCGACAGATAGCGACGCCATCAACGAGAATATCTGAGCTCCATCTTGCATCACCTATCACAACTGTTTAGAAAACAACAGACTATCTTCCTCTTCTTCAGGAGTAGAAAACCTCACAGACTTGTTATAATAGTTAATATGAACACAATTATGCTCTAACCCGTTCATACCTAAGATCACATCCAATCCACTTAAAGGCAAACAAACCAAATTAACAACAGAGTCTCTGTCGAAAATAAACAAAGGACACTTTAAACACACAAAAGAAGTAGTCACCGACCCCTTGGCTGGAGTATCGACGACCATCTCTCCATTCATAGAAGACAACATTAGACCCAATATTTCAACACAATCAGCAACAATAAAACAATGATTAGCACCAGTGTCAATAATATTAATTAAAGGAGTACTATTAATGAAACATGTACCTCTGATGAGTCTGTCCTCACTAGCTTCCTGATCCTCAACCAAAGCGAACACTTTACCACTGGTTTGTGACTTCTTTGGTTTCTGACACTGACTACCAATGTGTCCTTCCTCACCACAATTGAAACAAATCACCTCCTTATGGTCTCACTCAGATACAACATGCCCAGTCTTACCACAACGAAAATACCTCTTCACCTCAGTAGTACACACATTACTCTTATGCCTAGCTTTTCCACATTTGAAACAAACCACACCAGCAGGAGCATCTCCCCCACTAGTCCTCTGACCCTGAGCAACTTTTTCTTTACCTTTACCAGCTGGGGCATCATAAGGCTTACCACGATACTGTTGGTGCTTACCCCTCTTCTCATTGATAATCTTATAATGAGCATTATTATCCTCTTCATAAATTCTGCAACTATCAATCAAATTGGCAAAGACACGAATCTTATGGTATCCAACTACCTTCTTGATCTCTGGGCGCAACCCATTCTCAAACTTGATACACTTTGAAGACTCAGCATTTGCCTCGCTATAGTGCGGAGAAAACTTATCCAACTCCGCAAACTTTGCAGCATACTTAACAAGCAACATACTCCCTTGCTTCAGCTTGAGGAACTCAATTTACTTCTTACCACAAAGGTCTTCAGGGAAATACTTCCTCAGGAATTCCCTACGAAACACAACCCAAGTTACATTCTCACTTGCAGCTTCCAACCTCTGACACGTCTCTAGCCACCAGTCATTAGCTTCGACTGATATTATATGAGTACCATATCAAACCTTCTATGTTGGAGTGCAGTCCATCACATGGAAGATTCTCTCAATCTATTTCAACCAATCCAACGCTCCTTCAGGATCATACTTACCCTTGAAAGTAGGCAGATTCTCCCTCTGGAAAGTCACCAAATTACGAGATCCAGCATTTCGGTCAGTGTTCGGCTGATTCTCCATAGCACGTGCCATTGCTTCTAAAGAAGCAGCAAGTGCAACATCATTCCTTCCATCCATCTCAACTTATCTCTACAACATAAGCAACAATTAGAACTCAAAGTAACAATACTCGATTGTTAGACAACTATGACTCGACAACTTGGTCGGAAAGACAAACTCTGCTCTGATACCAACTTTGTATCACCCCAATTCTACCAAACATTTATTATTAAATCAGATTTAAAAAAATTATACAACTGAATCAGGATGCTACAAATTCAACTTAAAACAACGACATTCATTGCAGATACATAACACATTAAACTTGGATGAACCAACAACAAACATAATTCAATCTTAAAAGAAACATCAACTTTCATAACTACGCAACGGAGTCATAATATTCAACTTCAAGAAATGTAACATCTTTGTCCCACTAAGACAACTTCAAGTAACAATCATTTAAAGAACAACAACTTAAAGTTCAATCAACTGAAATAGTAACAACAATAAAACAACAAGCGTTCATCCCCCCGGGTGTTACGTATCAGAGCAATGACACCGACTCGAACTACTGAAGGTAAACTGCCTTCACTTTGGATTACCTACACGTTACCAACATCGGGGTAACATTCAAACAAAAGGGGTGAGATATCCAAAATTATAATCAGATGTATGGTAATATTACATTAGATTTAGTCTATGCAAAATCACCACTTCACAACTTTAAACAACATCAATCACAACAAAACATCTACAAAACATAAAAATTAATTCATTAACACGAAAACTCAATATGCACGTGAAATGCAACTTGTTACTATGCATATGCATGTGGTACCAATGGAGCAAAACTCCCATCTTAAAAACGAATCAAAACTCCCATCTTAGAAATTTTGCCAATAAATAGAGGCATCAACAAGGCATAAGCCTTCTTCGCAGTTTGCCAATCTAGGACATCACATATTATGCAAATGTATATGAATGCACTATCACATACCCACAACAGTCATCATCCATCGCAAGGTATAAGCCCACATCACCATTATCACCAGTAAATGGAGGTAACTCATCATCATTTAAAATTCCCTACAACTTCACATTATCAACAAAATTCACAATAGCAATCACAATGACACAAAAACTCAACATAAATCAACATTTGCCATAAGCCTATCACATCAATCAAGGATTCAATCATTAACATAATCAAACAACAACTTAACAACGATTCTCACAGCACAGGTAATGACCAAAACCCAACACGTACGAGCAAAATGGATAGGGACATACGTGCCCCTCGACATGCATATCAACTAGGACAACATAACAACTAATTCATACTCCTCGACACATACAGAGAAAAACAGGGTAACGACTAACTTATGGTCCCCGACACATCCTGCAACTCCATTCCACTCGAAAACAGTATCGTGCGCCTCGGCACACCTTACAACCTAATGTCGCTCGACATCCAACACCCATATTCTTCGACACGGTTCGCAGCCTAAATGCCGCTCGAAACCTAGCATTCCAGTATCCCCCTGACCACTAATTCGGCCAATAACACAGAACAACACGATGTCATAACGACCTCACCACTATAATTCGTAACTTCCGGCCAACCGCTCAGGATAACACAAAAATAAGAAACTATATTTCCTATCAAAAAATTCATCAAACATATGAGACAGTCATGCAGAAACTTCCCTAAAACGACAACTTTTATAATTTACTAATTTACCTGCCAACCACTCGAAATAGCCTAACGTCATAACGACCATCACGACTAGTAATTAAACCGGGTAACATCAATAGCAAATTCAGAAACATCAATGCATAACATGCCTACAACGACCAATTCTCATGTGATACACATCATAAATCCCATTATAAGCTCAGAACCCACCCTTACCTAGATTGAAGGTCGCTCAACCAAACTTTCAGCCGACAGCTTGCTTTGCTCTGCTCGACACCAGGCAGCTTGCTCCTCTTCCGCACAGCTCTTCCGGTCAAAGTACATAGCTTCTTATTCTCCAACTAAAACAATTCCTTGTGTCAGCTCAACCTTATATAAATATATAAATATATATATATATATATATATATATATATATATATATATATATATATATATATATATATTCCATTAATTCCAATTGTATAATTATTATTAATCAACTAATTAATTAATTAATAATAATCCAACAACTCATACCCATAATTCTTAACATCTCGCGACTTCGCAATTAATCAAAAATAATTTAATTAAATAATTAATTAAATTGACGGGCGTTACGGAAGTAACATTCCATCTTCTACTACACAGAAGAAACATGAAAAACTAGATATCTTCTACTACACAAAAGAAACATGAAAAACCAGATATCTTCTACTATACAGAAGAAGTAATCCCATCTTCTATTGCACAGAAGAAACATTCCATCTTCTACTACACAAAAAAACTATTCAAAAATTTAAATCAAAGGCATCTTCTAATATACAGAAGAAATATTCAAAAATTGTAATCAAAAGATTCATAAATGGCAATCAAAGGTATCTTCTACTACACAGAAGAAACTCCATCTTCTACTTCACAAAAGAAATACTTTGTAACCGAACTCCAGGGCGTCCTCTACAACACAGAAGAATAACTCCATCCTCTACTAAACAGAAGAAACATTTAGCTACTTTAATCAAAGTTGTCTTCTACTACATAAAAGAAACAACTTCATCTTTTACTACCCAAAAGAGAAACTCAACCACTAAAATCCGGGACACTTTCTACTATATAGAAGAAATACGTTGTCTTCTACCACACAAAAGAAACACTCATCTACTTCAATCAAAGATATCTTTTACTGCATAGAAGAAACAACTTCATCTTCTACTACACAAAAGAAAAACTCAATTGAGGAGATAGGGTTAGGAAATAACGTTTTCCAGACAAGAACCTAACCTTGAGAAGGGTTTGCTTGGGAATAAGATTTGGCTTATGCTTTATGCATGTTTAAATTTTTCTATCGCATAATGCTTCATAAAATGGAAATGCTATGTGTTTTTGGTAGATACAATGTAATGAGGATTACTATATGTAATAATGAATGATAGGATATTCCAATAGGGAATGTATAGAGGATATCTGGAAACTTTGTCGAGGAAGAAACTCATATGATCTACTTCTCTATGGGGAAATAATCAACTGGATGCAAATAAGTACCGAGTTGCACATTCTGCAAGATTTCTTTTGATAGCCATGATGATGAATAGAAGCATTGATGTGGTTTAAACACTGATGAGAAACGTTGGTGATTTTTGAGGTAGCAGTCACAAGCTTATTTTCCATTTTTCTTTTGCTTTCAATCCCTTATTTTTGCAGGAGTCGATTCTTTTGAATTAACGGTCCATCGGGATGCCCTAACTTTTGCCTAAGTCAATTTTTTTTCAATTTTTGGATTTTTATTTTTGACTTATCAGGCTCTTTTTTTTTTTTTACTTTTGTGATTTTTATTTTGATTTAGCAAGGCCATGACTGCCATGTTGACTTTTGTGAACTTCATCTTCATTACTTCCGCGATGTTGAATGGTGTGAGGAAGAATACATGGCGAGCTTTAGCTTTATTGCTTCCTCGATTTTGGATGATGTGTGAGAGGAACATGATGTGCTTAAACCTCTTGTTTTGATAAACTGGTTCTCTTGAGATTATAATTCACCATTGAATTAACTAAAATAAACCCTGCTTTTTGTTAATATTAAAGGGTTTTTAGAAAATAGAAAGAACTCCAACTTTTATCTCTACGGGGTTGACTACAGACTAAATCCTTATTTCTCCAGTGTTTTGGGAAGTGAAAAATGCCTTACATTGTCATCCAGATCTTACTATTGAAAGCATACGTCCGCATAATTCAGTCATTTTTATTTACATCGTTCTCCCTCAAAGTTTGTTAAAGGTAAAAAGTGAAATGAAAAAGCGAATGGATTAATTTTTTTTCCTTTTTTTGTTATAGAAAGTGATGGAATAAGAGAGTGAATACGAAAGGATTGACTTCAAAAACATGCATGTCATTTTATTTGAATTACTAATCAAAAAGTACAAGTTTACAGCAGGAAAAAACTTAGCAAACGATAAATTACAATTTGGAAATGATAAAAACCTAATGATCCTATGGATGAGCCTCTCTGTTAATCCACTGACTTTAAGAGAGCTTCTTGACATTTTCGCAGTGGTCAAAGTAAAGGGGTAACCTTTGTCTTTTCTTCTGCTAGACATACATATTATGATGCTGCTAATATTGTTGCTCATGATGTCGAGGAATCACCCATGGTAATGGTATCTGAAGCACTGTGTAAGTCTGTGGCTTGCATGGCGAAGGGTTGCCTTATCTCCCCAATAGGACTTGTATCTCTTGAGTTCCTTAGCTTCTTGACACCTTCTTTGAGCTCACTTGTGAGAATCAGAAACTTGCTAGCTAGATTATAGTTGGATAAGGGTGAAAGTGGAAAGGATATGAATTTTATGTAAATGTATGTATGGGATGTATGAAAATGCATGGGTATGCAATAATATTTTTTAGTTTTTTTAGGATATGCTAAAAGTTTCTCATGGAAATGCAATGCAATACGGACTTAGGGTAAAGGTAGACCTAAGGAAACCCCTGTGGGTTAGGTATTGTGATAGATAAAGAGAAACCCTTACGAGTTTAGGGATAAACATGGAAACAAGGACACCCTATATGGGATTAGGGATGGAAATGGAAATGAGAACATCCTATACATGTTCTTGGATTGTGACTGACACAAGGAAACCCCTACGAGCTAGGAATTTTGACAGACAAAACAAAACCCTATGGCCTAGGGGTTGTGATTGACAAAATGGAAACTCTTACACGTTTAGGGATACTAATAAGACGTCCTTCGTGAGAAGGTTCCCTATGTTAAAAAAATAACCCACATGAGGGCTCCTATAAAAGGTTCTAAGTTTTTTCTACCCACCCTATCAAAAGGGTAGTTCTTAGGGGTATTAAGGGATGAACACCTAAGGTCATAGGCCACAAATGAAATTTCATCATGAGTTTTGGGCTGGCCAATTTGTGATGAAACCCAAAAGGGCCTCTCTTAGGTGGAGCTTTTGCATAAACCTAGTGAGACTTTTATCTCGTAGTCCATACATAGTCTCACTATTAAGGTTTTAGATAAGATCCTCAGAGTCATTGATCAAATCCAAAATTTGTCCTTAAGAAAGGCTAGCCAACTCAATGGCAAGTGTTTTGAACCGACCTACTATGAGCGGAGTTGTTCGTATGAAACTTATAGACATGTAAACCACATTGTCCCATAGCTGACAATCCCTTATTTATAAGGTTTTTCCGGAGCTCGGGTATAGAGCTTCACACACATGATTCCCATAACCACATATAAAAAATATATGAAATAAATAAAGGTATATAAAATAAAATAGAGTAATACATAAAAGTAGAAAAAGAAATAATAAAAGCAAGAAATAAAAGAAAAAAACACACAAAGCAAACACAAAGCCCTAAAACTAAAGGGTGGGCGAGACTCTCTTTGGGGGTTGTCCCTAGTGAAATCGCCAACTATAACACGTGGTTAAATTAATGAAGTCTCCACCATCATTTATTTTTCGTAAGGAATAGGGGAAATAATAGGAAAACCCTAAAGGAGGGTTAAGACAATCATCACAACTGAGTTAAGGATTTAGAAGTCAGTTAAATGAGGGAAAAGTTTTAGGCCCCCTAACTTTGGTTGTACTCAACAGGAACCTTCTCTAATTTGCTTTATTTATTCATTTATTAGGGGAAAGTTGATTAGGGTTAGTGGTTAGTGGATTTTAGTGTTTTTTGAAATGTTTTGTTAGTGATTTATGTATAGGAGTGGTGAAATCATGTACATGTTTTGAAATACTTACAAGCTGATAACGACATATTGATTGGAGGCCTAAATTAGATACAAATTAATGATATAATTAATCTAAAAATCTAATAAAACATATATTTGTATTTTTCTCATTTTTGATTAAATGAAATAAAGATAATTATTTTTTGCTATTTTCTAATGTAATAAAATTAACTAATATAATAATTAAATAAATAAACTAAAAACTAAAATAATTAAATCAAATAACTAGGGTACCAATTCTAACTTGGAGGTGAGCAAAAACAATCAGAAGTAAAGCTCAAAAGAGGCCCAACCTAAATCATTAAAATCCTACTAAGACCACACCAATAAAATTAACAAAAAATAAGAAAAAGAAAAGAAAAATTAAGAAAAATCAGTACAAAAAAAGGAGACGGACCACTTGTTAGTGGTTTTTTATACTATATCAACATATGAAATTACAGCCACACAGAAGTTAACATGTGGCATTATTATCTTTAAAAAAAATAAAAAATACAAATCAAGAGAAAAAAGTATATCAGTAATTCACGACACATTCCTTCACATCTCTTCTCTATCTTGCTCTTCCTCTCTATTTTTCTTCTTCTTCTCAAAATTTCCTTTTAATCTCTCTTTAAAGCAAACAACAAACACCCTAAAATTCATGAGTTCCAACCAAAGAAAACAAGTAAATAAAACTCATAAATTGGTGGAGGGCGGTGATTCATAGAGGTGCTACGTCGGAGGGCTTGTGATTTGCGGTTGACGGAGAGAGTAGCGTGCATGCGGGATTGCAGGATGCATCGAGGTGCGCTGCTAAGGTCGGTGTTCGTTATGCTCAATGTTAGAGTGGGCTGTACATGTGTTCGTAGGAGTTTCTCGCGAACAATCTCTATCCTCTTAATTATAGGTTACTTGCAAGACCGGCTACAAGAGTCCTAAACTATCGTATTAAGTTTGACAGGATGTGGGTGCTTGACAAGATTAAGGCGCAAAGGGCGCAAATAATAAAACAAAGACAAGTAAATGATAGATAAATTGCAAGACTGGAGAAAATAAACACGACTTTGTGAAGATAAAAGTAATTTAAATTTAAAGGTGGATGCAATCATACATTTTCAGAACAGACTCGTTTCTCTATGCGCTAGTACTTTGAGTTCTCTCTTACAATGTTACAAAATACGACCTCTAAAATGAATGCATTATTTCACTTAAATAGATGTTAAAAATATAACGGTCGACGGTTACTTATCCACTCAAGTTAATGTTTCGTGCGACACTACTTTTGAAACTCCCACGTCTCGCTTAATACTCATCATTGATAACCTCTTTTACCGCCATCTGCTTTTGCTCTCGACTTTCCTTGTCATCGCCAACTTCACTTTATTCTTTGATGCTATCTCGTTGATCGCTTTTGATGCTATCCTGTCAACATGCCCATAACTCTTCATAGATGTTCCTTTTCTACTAAGGATATCATCTCACATGTGGCCTAATACCTAAGTCAAAAAATTTCTTGTCAACCAATTACACCACTCCCCCCCAAAAGGCCATGTTTCGGTGGAGATCCTGACGACTAAGAACCTTGGCATTTCAACTTTTGAATTTTTGACCGCGTGTCTTTTCAAGTGATGTCACATTATATGATGGCCGCTTTATGCGCCACTATTCCCTATGTCAATACATCATTTCTCATGATGGCTCCTAGTTTCTAGGATATATGGTTTCAACAAACCCTACTAACTCTTCCACTTCTGGGTTTGGTGTTCAATCAAAATTAACCAACAGGTGCCATTTGTCCATGGCTAACAACCTTCACACGCCTATATAAATTTCCTTTCATGCCTACTATTATTAGCCTTCTTCTTCCATGATTTCCAGAGCCTGTGAGAGAAAAAATTTTCACCTCCTATAAATGGTTGCTTCTCCACATACTCTTTTTCACACAAGAAATAATCCCGTAGATTTTTCCCTCTCTAAAGAAGAAAGTTTGGAATTCATCCCTCATCCATCTTCTGACGCAAAACCAAAGATGAAAAAGTTGCAACGAGAAATGTTGATCCCATTTGTTGTTGTAGAGAAACTTTTGGCATTCCACAGGCTATATCCAACCCATGACAGACACCCTAAGAAGGTTCACAAAGATTTACCTTATTTTCACTCCACTACCCCTTGTAGTTTGGCTTGACAAAGTCCAAGGACAATGACAAACTCAATGGAAAAACATTGGTATTTTCGAAGTCATCCAACTGTCGAGGATGGCCCCTAGAGTCAATCTTAATTTTATTTTGCCCTCGCTCTTTTTCTGGGAAGGTTCGACCAACACCTTCCAATTCCCATGTGGGATGTTAACGCCTACCTTGTTCAACGTTGCAACAATCAATGGGCTTTCACCTCTCGGCAAGACATTTGACCCATCAATGCCGACTCAACATTCGCTTCAATTTGACTACACCAATTTCACTTTTTACATAGCTTCCCACCATGCTATCGATAAAATGATTGTTCTTGATAGTGAACACATTGCTTTACTCAACCTATGGCTCTTCTATTTTTTGTTATGTATAGGAGTGCCATCCCGAGTCTTACGTTGCTATCCATCCAACTTCATGAAAGACACAACATTTCTTTGGGTAAGTTATTGCTGGCGTGTTTATACCATACTCTAGATGAAGCCTCTTCTCAGTTAAAATCCCTTCCTGACAACGGTAAAGATTTGGTTATCTCGAGTCCTTTTTGGATTCTACAACAATGGTTACAAGCTACCTTCGAGTATCAACTGGGTCACCTGTTTCTGAGGTTATATTGCATTTAAATAAATGCAGGACTATCGAGGGTCTCAGGTTATCACTAATGACTTCTCAATAAAACCTCGATAGTCATATTTTCATGAAATATGTTAACCTGTTTGTCGATGCTACACACTCTTTTAGGCCATGACTCCTTTTTGTAGAATGCCAGTTTGGATCAGATTGGTTTAAAGATCCATTCCCTGGCCTCTCTTTGCTAAACATTGTACGAAAGAACTTTGTTAGGAGAGCATTCTTAACTCTAACCTTGCTTTCCTTCCATGTCGACACTAGGCGGGATGGTTATGGTTTTATGGTATATCAACTAAATCTAGTGGCACGTCAGTTCGGACTTAGCCAAATGTTGCCTCAGTCTTTATTCTCCAATCCTACCGACATTGTATGGGTCGGCAGGTTTTTGATTGCTGATGATCACGTGGCATGCCTCAAGTTCCACGAGGCTACACAATCCCTTAAGCTTTCTATTTTACAGCTCGACCACTCCTTTTTTACTACTTATCTATTTAAACAATGGTGGTTCCAATTTAAAGAAAAGTACTTCTCGGCACCTGCTTTTCTGTAAAGGCTCATCGATGCTTTTAACGCTCCTTCAGTTCGAAAAAACACAACGTCACCATCACCTATTTATGTGGTTATCAGAACTCAATCATCCAAAGTATGTTATATTTCATCTAATTTCTACCCCCAAAGTCTTTTCATCCTCCCTGGTATCTAGATTTTCTTTACATGTTTTCCATACTTTGGGTTGTTATTAATCCTAGGGAACTTTTCAGGAGACCTTTCAAGGAGTATCGAAACAACAGTTTCTACTGTTCTAGTAACCTCCTCCAAGAACAACATCGATCTTGTAAATGCTACAAAAGATTCAGTTGTGTCTACTTTTAAACAAAGCCATCAACACCATACTTGTTATTAAGGTAACAAACATTCTCGAACCAACACTTCTGACGAGGATAGTCTTCAAGTCGCAGGTACCTCTTGGTCGAGACACCCGACTTTCTCGAACACTCTTTTTTTCTGCCAAGATGCACTCTCCAATAATTTTGAAATCTTGGCGGAGATTCAAACCCAAAGAAACAGAATCCAACATAAGCACTCAACAAACTTCAAAATTATCGATATGCAAGGACCACTATCGAAACACCACCTTTTCCTGCTTCTGAACTCAGCCCTGAGGTAACCCTCCCACTTCAACAACTCAAATCATACCTGTTTGAGGGTAATTTCTTGAATATGGTGAAAGATGAAGCTTTGATGGCGGTAGATGTCTTCAAATTGCTTGATGCCATTTCTCAACATACCATTCCTGAGCCCCTGGCCCAATATCTAATTGATTTTAAACTTTCTCCAGTTAACTTGTAAAAGATCTTACATTCTGCATGCATGTCGATATCTAACTCAAGACTAAACCTAACCAGATGAGAGTCGAATGGGAGTTAAATGAACCTTACGATAATAAAGCAGTTGAGTTTGAGATTCAGAGACAAGAACATCATAATCAACACTCTTTTCTTAACCAACAAATAACCGCCTATCAAACCCAAATTTACGACCTTAAGCTGAAAATTATTGAACTGGAACGTCAAAAAAGCCTCATTTGATTTAACTAACGGCCTCATGACATAAGATGAAATCCAGCAAAGCACTCTCAACGGCATAAACCATGGTGAAAAGGCTCTTAGACTTAAAGAAATAATTGGTCAGCTGATGGAAAAGAAAACACATCTTAATGACAAGATTTCTTTTGAAAAGACCCGCTTTAAAGACTTGAAATCTCGACTTCCTATTTTGGTTTTGTCGAAATCGTGTAACTTTTGGGAGACACCTAGTTACCATCTTGGTTTCCTTCTATTTTGGTTACCATGTTTGTATAATATGCTTTATTCTACTACACTTTAAATCTCTTGAAGCATAGTGTGATACGTTGGCAGAACTGACTGTTTAATACTGGTTTTGCGTTTGTGTTCGCAAATGTCGCGGTAAGCAAGAGTCACCACCGTCTTTTATTTTATCCAACAAAGCAAAATGGAAAAAGAATAGAAAAAACCTTTTTCGAGAGTTTTCTGAGTACGGGGGTAGATTATAGAAAGGGAAGGTGTTAGCACCCTTTCTATCCTGGTTTTCCATGGGCTCTTAGGTACTTGCTCATTTTTAAATTGCTTTTGTGTGTGTTTTGAAAAGTTTTGAAGATGCCTTAGTGCAGTGTTTCACTTTATGGTAACCCTTGTATCAGTCCTCAAGAGTGTGATAAAGCGTTTTTTTAAAAACTTTGTTTGAAAAATGTTTGAAAGTGTAAGTGTGAAAAATTGATTGTTTTGAGCAAGTACTTAAAAGTTTCTACCTACTCGAAATAAGACTGTTCGTTTTCTTATTTCCTTTAGACAGTACTATCCTACTATTAAGGAGTAGGTAGCTCCATCGTTGGAGTTTAAAGTGACAATCGAAAGGGACAATTACAGTCACTTAAGACAACATGGCAAGATCTCTTAGTAACTGTCCTAATACCCTAAGATCACTTTTTTACCGAGGAGACGTCAAAAGGGTCATCGAGGGACTAGTGATCTTTCGAATTAGATGACAATCACTAAAAATTCTCACGTTTCGAGAATAGTGACCATTTTCCGAAGGCAACTGAAGTGTGGCATACCCTAGGGGTTAGCATGTGCAAGTGTTAGATTTCAGTTTACTTATCTTTGCACAGTTATGGCATTCTACTGTTTTAAACATTTGACTTATCTTTTGCATACAATCCTATTATCCATACATCTAACAATTAATAGTAGCGGAATAAAATGCAAGAATCTAAAATCTAGCTATTACAAGGCTTTAGGGAGGGGGTTACATAACCAAACTTAGGGAAAAGTGGCAAATAAATAAGAAAAACAGTAAATAAAAACCTATTTTACCACTATTACAAACCATTGACAGTTACAATAATTTGGAAAAAAGAACATAAATAAGCGCGCGAGAAAATAAGACGGGGATAAAACCTAAGTCCTAAAAAAAACTTAAGAATTAAAGAGAAAATATTTTTGTCATTTTAATGTTAAAAGAAATATTTGAAAACTTAACCTAAATCTAATTAATTTTTATTTAATAAAAATTATCAAGTTACAAAAATCAAAATTAATTAATTAATTTTTTAATTTAATTAAAAAAAAATTAATTATCAACCTAATTCTATTTATTAATTTTTTTGATTATTAATGAAAAGGAAATTAAGACAATTAAAATAAAATAAAATGATAGTAAAAAAAAAGTGAATGGGCCTGGTGTTGTTTGGTCAATTAGGAGGTGAGAACTGAATATTTAAAAGGCCCAAAGGTGCTGGTCCAAATGCCAGAGTATTCTGGCGTAATCAGTCTTCAAGGAGTGCATCATGGATCTTCAATTCTGGGGCGTTGGATCTGTTTAGAGATGATCCAAGGGATGGGGATCAAAGGACATATGGTGAATGCTTGACTAGGAGATGTATTAGATCTGCTGGATAGTATTGAAAAAATAAACTGCTGGACCTGGGGCTCGAACCCAGGTCCTCTCCTTTGCAAATGCGCTAGCTTACCACTGGGTTGTCTTGGTCATTCAAACATAAAACAACACAAAAACATAATATATGAAAAATGGTCAGTTATATTAAAATAATAAAAAAACGCGTGAGAATTTGAATCGACTAATGGAAGATTACCACACATCACCCCCTTCCTCCCTCTGCCGTTTTAGACGTTCAGACCTATAGTGACGGTCTGTGTCTGTAGCTATACCTCCTGCAACTAAAAAAACCAAAATATGCAACATAAATCAAATGTGAGGCCATGGATCGATTGGCCTCACCCTCCTGATTATGACAATGCCCTTAATTTCATCCAATTTTTCCTTTATCTAAGGTTCCCCAAATTGGGAGCTCAGAACCCTAACAATGGTGGGTCCTCATACCTGCGCTCAAACTCAAAATAAAACATCCAAAAAGTTCTATGCATCACCATGAATCAAAATATACAAGCATATTGAATTAATAATGGATGAATGGAAGAAAACAGATTTGGAAAAACTTAGTGCAAACCGTGACTTGGCGAGGGTGTCTCAGACTGTTTTGAGGCTTGGTAATAATTGGAATCGCTCCAGGAGACTTCCAGAAACGTGTTTTGACACCTGTTTGGGATTGAAACAAGTTGGAAGTGGGAGTTCAAATTTGACAACTTAGTTTTTTTTTTCTTTCAAATTTGACAGGGGTTCTCTAGATCCTCTCCTTCTGTTTGATGCTTGCCAAAAGCTTGCTTATATAGAGAGTAGTGAGAGAACACAAAAATATCAAGCTTGTAATAGCTAGAGACAAGTTCTTGAATGCCATGAATGGCCTTTTGAAACCTTGGCTAAATTCATGGGATTTTGTCCCATTTTGAATTTTGAATGAGTGCCAATATCATGGTCTTGCTGTACACGAAAATTGGGACCCCTCCATGCATTAAAGCAAGCTTTAAACATATTATTTGTAATAATCTTGATTTATTTGATTTTAATTAATTAAAAATTAATATAAAATTCAAATAAAGTCAAGACCATACAAAAATGTTTTTAGGAGTCCCCTATGATCTTAGAAACGTGTTTGAAGTTCAAGAGTTTGAGCTATTGCCTAAAAAATTCAAATTTGCCCAATGCATATTTCTTGAAATTTCCCAAAATTTTCCAACTTGGGCAAGCCATAACTTGCTCTATTTTTTCCTCATGATGATGATATTATACTTTTTTGAAAGCCCAATATGTCTACTTCAATCCTTCTTTTGATAAATTTTGCTTTTGAATATGTTATCTTGATGTTAAAGGTCTTGGTAAAAAGTGGTTTTTATTGACTTTCTAAAAATGACCTGTAATGTATGAACCTATATCTTTCAAATGGTGTATTTTTTGGGCTTTAGGGCTGATGATAAGTTGTAGGGAATTGTATTCTCTTCAAAATGATATTTGGTTGGAAAATTTCTGATAATTTATGAGAAAGTTATGCTTAGTCAAAGTTTGGTTGACTTTTCCTATAGAAACCCTAATTTGCTATTTTTGACTTCTGATGAATTAGGAGCATTTCTTGAGGAATAATGATCAACCCTTGATTAAATGATGGATATCACTTCAAAATGTTGATGTTGACCAAAAATCTTGAAGTTTGACTGTATATAGGTCACAGTTGACTTTTGACCTAGCAAAGTTGATTTTCCAATACTTGAGCAATTGTCTGAGCAAACTTATTGAGCAAAGCATAAAACTTGGCATGGATGATCTTGAGGACATGTTAGGACCATGGGAAGCATTGGGGACCATTGGAGCTCAAATATCTTGATGAAAATGGAAACCCTAGTTGGGGGTTCATTTCCTTAGGAGGAGAATTTGTCTCATCAATTCTTGGGCATCCTTGGGGAAAGTTGAGGATCTCAATAGGCATGTGTTAAGTGAAATGAGAGGGAAATTTTTGTGGTAAAACAGTTGCCCCTGTTCAATCTTCTTAAACCTGAAGATATAGATTGGCTTGTCTGCCTTTCGTGATCTGAAGGTGGAAGATGATTGAACACTAGAGTGTCCAGAAATTTGCACTCGTCTAAAATGATACCTGATTGTGTAGGTAACATCAGGAATGGGCTTATAGATACAACTTGGAAAAGATGATAGTAGACTATCGGGGATGGGCTTAAAGATGACATCCAAGGAGTATGACAGAGAGTCGTCAGAGATAGGCTTAAAGATGCCATCCAAGATAGATGCTGACTTCATAAGAATTCTCTTTGTGGAGATTATAGCTCCTGCTTTCTGAGAAGGAGTCCGTTGGGAAATGTTTCTCAGGGGAATAGATTCTAGGAGCCTCAGTTGTCCATTACTCTACTGGGGAGTCATCTCTTGACTGAAGAGACTGAAGTGAACTTCTATCTGGTCAGGATCCAGGCTTTGCAGTGACTTGTTGAGGATGATAAAGATGACTGCTATCTGGTTGTATTCAAGGATTCACAGTGAATTACTGGGGAAAGGAGATTAAATTGTTATCTGGTCGTGCTCCAGGCTTTACAGTAACTCAAACTGTTATCTAGTCGGAATCCAAGCTTCAGTGACTTGAACAAATTAAGCTGTTATCTAGTCGGGTCCAGGCTTCAACTTGAATATGAGGTATACTATTATCTGGTCGAGTCCAGGCTTCATAGTAATTGATAGAATAAACTGCTATCTGGTCAGATTCCAGGCTTTGTAGTGTCTGAAGAAGTTAACTGTTATCTGGTCGTATTCCAGGCTCCACAGCAACTCAAAATGTTATCTGGTCGAAACCCAGGCTTCACAGTGTCTGAAGAAGTGGACTACTATCTGGTCGGATTCTAGGCTTTGCAGCACCTTATACTGTTACTGGTCGAAACCCAGGCTTCACAGTGTCTTTGAAGAAGTGAACTACTATTTGGTTGGATTCCAGGCTTCGCAACACCTTATACTGTTATCTGGTCGAAACTCAGGCTTCACAGTGTCTTTGAAGAAGTGAACTACTATCTGGTCGGATTCCAGGCTTCGCAGCACCTTATACTGTTATCTGGTCGAAACCCAGGCTTCACATTGTCCTTGAAGAAGTGAACTACTATCTGTTTGGATTCTAGGCTTTGCAGCACCTTATACTGTTATCTGGTCGAAACCCAGGCTTCACAGTGTCCTTGAAGAAGTGAACTACTATCTGGTCGGATTCCAGGCTTCGCAACAACTTATACTATTATCTGGTTGAAACCCAGGCTTCATAGTGTCCTTGAAGAAGTGAACTATTATCTGGTCGGATTCCAGGCTTCGCAGTACCTTATACTGTTATCTGGTTGAAACCCAGGCTTCACAGTTTTTTCAACTGGCATGGAAATCAGAGAGATCCTAGTGTCAATCTAACATAACTAGAGAAGGTTTTGGATTAACTTTGACTAGAATGAAAATCAGAAGAATCTTAGCATCAATTCCGCTGAACTAGACAAAAGTCTTGGAGTTTCTTCATCTGGAATAGAAATCAGAGAGATGTTAGTGGCGATCTGAACCAGAGAAGGTCTTGTGAGGGAATCTTTCTGAGGATGATCCCGAGATAACCCTTGGTTATACGTGGCTTTTGAGAAGATTACCAGGTCACATAAGTAGTTAACGATATTTGTTAATTTGACCTTTCCCTGAAAAAGGTAAAGAATTAGTCATATGTAATGTCCTGATGTATGAACTGCATTGTGATGATGTTCTCAAAATAAATTAGATTATGCTGTATGCGATGTGTATACGCATGCCATGATGTATGAACATTTGAAAGTTGAGGGAAAATAATCTTCTGCTTCCAGAGAAATAAACTCTAATGGGGATGAAGATTTGAAAGCTGCCGGATATTATAAAGCTCCGTGGGGAATGAGAGGTCAAACTTTGGTCGCTTTACTCTGCAGGGACGAGGCTTCATAAACTGCTGGGGACAAAAATAAACTCAGTTGGAAATCATGAATTTTCAAAATTCAGAAGAATTATGCTGGAGAAGGTAATTCCTGCCTGGGAAAAAAACTATAGAGACTAGGACTGGCTTTCAGACATTGCCTCGTTCCTTAAGCCATTAGCAATTGTCTTTCTGTTCTTTATGTAAATATTTTCAAACAATAATCATATTCAATATGCATATGCCACAAATAATCACAGGATGTTTTTACAAAACAAAACAGAAAAATAGAAAAACAAGTAGTTTTGAACTTTCAAGAACTGATTTGTATTTATTTTTGATGTTTTCCTATAAAAGGCGTTTATATACAAGGAGACAGACATTCTAGTAAGAAGATTCCGTCGCAAGAAAGATTTATACAAAGTTATACACAAAGAGAAAACAACTATGTATAATGATCCCATTGAGTTTCAATTCTGCTATTGCTCTTACGCCTTCGAGTGTCTCATCTCTTCGCTACTTGTCCGAAGTTTACTAGATTGATAGGTGCCGCTTGAGTTTGATAGTCTGATACTGAAGTTTGATCACAAGGTGATCCAACGGGACATATTTATATGCCTTAAATCCCTAATTTTTTCCTGGACCGCCCTTTCGGGTTTTCAGTCCATCGGGACACCCTTTCTTGCCCAAGCCGCCCTCTCAGGTTTTCGACTTGCCGGGTGTACAAATTTTTTGTTTCTATCCCTAACTTTTGCCCGAACCCTTTTGGTTCATCGGGATGCCCCTATTTTTTTCTAGGCCAGTCGACCTAGTGGGTCTTTAATCATGCGTAGTATATTTTCACTATGTCCGCATTCATAGGGTGGGGAAGGTCGTCACGAACCATGGTGGTTAGAATCATTGCTCCACCCGAAAATATGTTCTTGATTACAAATGGCCCTTCGTATGTGGGGGTCCATTTGCCCATGGGATCACCCTGCGGAAGGATGATGCGATTGATTACTAGATCACCCGCTTGATATACCCGACGTCTGACCTTTTTGTTGAAAGCCTTGATCATCCATTTTTGGTACATCTGACCATGACAAACAGCAGTAAGCCTTTTCTCATTAATCAGATTCAGTTGATCAAGTCGAGTCTGGATCCAATCGTCCTCATTTAAACCCGCATCCTTTATGATCCTCAAAGAAGGGATCTGGACCTCAATTGGTAGGATAGCCTCCATACCATTTACCAGAGAATAAGGTGTTGCCCCTGTTGATGTATGCGCTGAAGTGTGGTAACCATGAAGAGAAAATGGTAACATCTCATGGCAGTCTTTGTATGTCACTCATTTTCTGTATGATCTTCTTAATGTTCTTATTTGCAGCTTCAACAACACCATTCATCTTCGGCCGGTAAGGGGAAGAATTATGACGCTGGACCTCGAATTGTTTACAGAGTTCGGTGATCATTGTATTATTAAGATTTGTACCATTGTCAGTGATGATTCTCTCTGGTACACCGTACCAATAAATTAGGTTATGCTTGATAAATCGCGCCCAACGTTCTTGGTAATAGTAGAAAAAGAGATAGCTTCGACACACTTCATGAAATAATCAATGGCTACCAGGATGAAGTGATGCCCATTGGGAGCAGTAGGTCTAATCTCTCCGATCATGTTAATGCCCCACATTGCAAAGGGCCAAGGAGCCGTCAATACGTTCAAAGGAATCAGAGGTACATGCACCTTATCAGCATAGAGCTGGCATTTTTGACAAGTTCGTGAATGTTGATAGCAGTATGCTTCCATAGTGGACAAAAAGTATCCTGCCCGTAGGATATTTTTAGCCATGGTATGTCCACTCGAATGGGTTCTGAAGGTACCTTCATGTAATTCTGCCATAATCCTTTCTGCTTCTATCTTGTCTACGCACCAAAGTAAATTAGATTCATGGTTGCGTTTGTAAAGGATTCCATTACTGAGGAAGAATTTCGCGGCAAACCTTCTCAGAAACTTATTATCATTGACAGATGCCCCCTCGGGATACTCTTGAGCCTCGAGATATCTGCTTACTTCATAGAACCAAGGTTTGTCACCTACTCCTTCTGTGTCGATCTCGTAGCAGTACGCTGGTTCATCCAACCTCTCAATAGTGATTCGAGGAGCCTCTTTGTCCCACCTGACCTTGAACATAGAGGACATGGTAGCTAGCGCGTCTACTAACAGATTCTCTTCTCGTGGGAAATGTTCAAAGGGGACTTCCTTAAAGTGAGGAAGCAATGTCAGCACGTGCTCTTTGTACATGATGAGATTCGTGTGCTTCGTATCCCACTCACCTTTGATTTTACTTATTACCAAAGCTGAGTCCCCGAATACCCTTAAGAACTTGATCCTTAGGTCAATAGCAGCTTTGAGACCCATGATGCATGCTTGATACTCCGCCATGTTATTTGTACAGTTGAAACATAGTCTGGTAGTGAAAGGAGTATGACAGCCTTCAGAAGATATGATTACAGCACCAATGCCATTACCGAGTGCGTTTGAAGCTCCGTCAAAAACCATAGTCCATTGGGATCCTTCTTCAGGTCCTTCATCTGGTCCAGGTTCTTCATAGTCAGTTACTAGCATAATATTCTCATCCGGGAACTCAAAATTCATGGACTGGTAGTCATCCACGGCCTGATGAGCCAAATGATCAACTAATACACTCCCTTTGACTGCTTTCTGGGTTGTATATTGAATGTCATATTCAGTTAGGATCATTTGCCATCTTGCTATTCTTCTGGATAGAGCGGGTTTCTCAAAGATGTATTTTATTGGATCCATCTTAAATATCAACAAAGTAGTGTGGGTCAACATATATTGTCTCAGTCGGTGAGCAGCCCATGTCAAAGCGCAACAAGTTTTCTCAAGCAATGAAATATCGTGTTTCACAGTCGGTAAATTTTTTGCTAAGGTAGTATATTGCATGCTCTTTTCGACCAGACTCGTCATGGTGCCCCACCATACACCCCATTGAATTATCCAATACTATTAAGTACATTATCAAAGGTCTTCCTTCAACCGGAGGCATTAGAATTGGAGGCTCTTGAAGGTAATCTTTGATTCTTTCAAAGGAAGCTTGGCATTCGTCATTCCATTTTACCACTTGATATTTCTTTAGAAGCTTGAAGATTGGCTCACAAGTAGAAATTAGAGTTGAAATGAACCTGGAAATGTAGTTCAAACGTCCCAAGAAACCCCTAACTTCCTTCTCAGTACGAGGAGTGGGCATATCTTGTATAACTTTTACCTTTGCAGGGTCTACTTGAATACCTTTGTCATTGACAATGAAACCTAAGAGTTTACCAGACCTTACCCCAAAGGTGCACTTGTTCGGATTCAGTCTCAACTTGTACGTCTTCAACCTATCAAACAACCTTTGTAGATGATTGAGGTGCTCTTCTTCATTTTGAGATCTGGCTATCATGTCGTCAACATATACCTATAACTCGTGATGTATCATGTCATGGAACAAAGCTATCATAGCTCTCTGATAGGTTGCCCCAGCATTCTTCAACCCAAATGGAATCACCTTGTAACAGAAAGTGCCCCACTGCGTGACAAAGGCTGTCTTCTCAATATCTTCAGGAGCCATCTTGATCTGATTCTACCCAGAGAAACCGTCCATGAAGGAAAAGATCTTATGCTGTGTAGTGTTGTCAACCAGAACATCAATATGGGGAAGCGGGAAGTCATCCTTGGGGCTTGCCCTGTTCAAGTCGCTATAGTCCACACACATACGTACCTTTCTGTCCTTCTTAGGTACTGGCACCATGTTGGCAACCCATTGGGGGTAAGAGGTGACAATTAAGAACCCATCGTTGAACTGCTTCATAACCTCTACTTTGATCTTCTTTGACATTTCAGGGCGCATGCAACAGACCTTCTGCTTTACCGGAGGGAAATCCTCTTTAGTTTGTAGCCGGTGAACCACGATATCTATATCCAGTCCTG
Source organism: Vicia faba (assembly GCA_948472305.1). Taxonomy (NCBI): domain Eukaryota; kingdom Viridiplantae; phylum Streptophyta; class Magnoliopsida; order Fabales; family Fabaceae; genus Vicia; species Vicia faba. Next base: position 793,774,887 of record OX451736.1, on the reverse strand, counting down.
GCATGTCTTCATATGAACAGGAAAAGATCTCGACATAGTCGTGCAACATTTGTATCAACCTCTGTTTGACATTAAGCTCCAAATTTGCACCTATCTTGACTTCTTTCCTGTCTTCCTCTGTACCCAAGTTTATTGTCTCAACTGGCTCTTCATGAGGTTGTACGACCCTTTCTTCCTGCTGTAACAGTCTAGCAAGCTCTCCAGGAAACTCACAATCTTCCTCACATCCGTCCTCAGTTTGGTTGATCGAATTTTTGAAGTTATAACTGGCAATAGCAGAACTGTTATCAATGGGATCCATAGTGGATATGGATCTGCAGTTGATACATGAGTGTGTGTAAGAGCATATCTGTATAGACAAAGTAAAAGGCAGAAAGGAAAAACAGAGAGCACAAAATTTGTATGCAAAAACATCCAATGTTTTATTGATGACATATGATAATGACATATAATAACCCTCACAAATAAACCATTGTGCCTCGGGTAAGACTCAAGGCCATAGAGTTTATATTGTTTATTAAAAATCCAAAAAACAAGCAAGACAATTACTGCTGAACAAAAGTAATCGGCACAAAATCTTTGGCCGTCCAGTTATTAGGTCCACTGTTAGTAGTAGGGTAGATCCAGTTGTCGATATCAAAATCTTCATCATGGTCTTCTATAGCATTGACCCCACGATTGCTGATGCGTAGGGGAGGTCCTCCAGCCAGAGCACGTCGAACAACCCTTTGAGCTTCTGAAGTAAAGCCTAGACCAAATTTGTCAGTTTTGCAAGGGAAATCAGGGAGCTGTCCCCAAATGGTACACCCACCTTCTTCAACTACTGCTCTGGCATCATTGAGAGAAGCCATCTTCAAAGGAGGTCTGGTGATTTTTGGAACACTGGTAATAGTCTCGGTTGATGCCATAGTATGGGGAACCTCTTCAAAATTTTAACAAGGGGTCTCTATGAACTTGCTGTCCATTTGCACGTGCCTGAAAGAGTTCATATGGATTACCGTGTACTCCTCCTCACCATGCACGGTGACAATATTTCCCTTTACTGGATACTTCAACATTTGGTGCAGTGTAGAAGTAACGGCTCCAGCCTCATGGATCCAAGGACGACCTAATAAACAAGAATAAGATGGCCTGATATCCATCATGTAGAAGGTGGATTCAAAGGTCTGGGGACCCACTTTGACAGGAATATCTCACCGTGCACCTTTCTTTTTGAACCTTCGAAAGCCCTCACCATAATGTTATTGGGCTTTAAGGTCAAACCTTCACAATCTAGCCTGTCAAGAGCTTTCTTAGGCAGAACATTTAGTGACGATCCAGTGTCCACTAGCACATGGACCATAGTAGTGCACCTGCATTCGATCGAGACATGCAGAGCATCATTATGGTTTCTCCCCTTGGGTGTCAACTCAGCATCAGAAAAACCCAACCCATTATCGATAGTCAAACTGGCCACACAGTCCTTGAATTGGTCAGCGAAGGTTTCTTGCGGCACATGTGTGGTCTTGAGAAATGAAATCAAAGCATTTGCATGGGCCTCAGAACACAGTAGTAGAGACAACATTTATATCTTCAAAGGGGTATACCCCAGCTGTTCGACCATATTGTAGTTGCTCTTCTTGATTATTTTTAAAATTTCCTCCATTTCTTATTTAGAGGATTTCAAAATAACTTCTCTTGGCGCCTCCGTCCAGGCAGGCTCACCTATAGCTTCTTTGCCCCGAGTCCCAGATGACTCAATGACACGGGTAACAACTGGAGTAAGGATGGGAGTTGTAGCAGAAGTACTAGCAGGAACAACAGATGGGATAACAACAGGCCTAGCAACAGCCTTCAGGGAATCTCGGGAGAGAAAACCCTTCCACTTCGGGTAATTTTGCGGATCCCGGTAATGTTACTGATATCGGGATCAGCCTCTTCAGCTTTTTTGTCTTTAACGGTTAACAAATCCTACTTGACGCCATGGTAGTAAACGTCAACACCGTAATTCCAAGGAACAACTTTGTTCGAGGAGTATGGTACGGGGCCAGGAAAGGTGATTATTAATGGAGCAATTCTTGGAGCAGGTGTAATCCTAACAGGTCTTTTGTAGGAGACCTTGGAAGGATTGGCAGAAATGGTTATGATAGCAACATCTTCATGTAGAATAGTTGGAACCAGAGTCTTTTCAAACAAAATATCTTTGTTATCTATCAGGCGTTGAACACCTGCTTTCAACAAATAACAACCATAAGGCAGAGATAAACACATGTGGCAACCTTCACCACAGCTCAGAAACAAACCGGCTAGCAACAATTTCTTCTTGATGGTCATGAGGGGAGTGGAAAATTCATCAACAGAAATAACAAATAGATCATTATCCACAACATTAACACCACATTTATGCTTGGGCATGGGAGCAGTTATGAAATTAGGCATCTCAGGAGCATCAAACTCAATCTCCTTTGCTTCGATCAGATCATGTATCTTATTCTTCAGAGCCCAACAATCATTTGTATTGTGGCCTGGACTCTCAGAATGGTAAGCACACCGGGCATTTGGATTGTAATGAGGATATGTGGTTTTGGGATTCTTGGGAGCCTCCCTTAAGGTTGCCAAGTTATATTTAAACAGATGGGGTAAAACCTCAAACAACGTCATATTGATTCGGGTGAATTTTCTTTGAGGTCTTTCTACCCTTGGCTGATTGTTTCGTTGTTGAGTAGCCACAAGCCTAGGTATCATCACAGCCCCTACCGTTGGACGGTGCTCAGTTCTATTCTGACTTCTTGGATTGTAAATAGCATTAACCTCCTTCTTTCCCATGAATGGTTTTTTTTACTGAACTTGAAGATGTGTCTTTCTGGATTTTTCCACTTCGGATCCCAGCTTCTACCCTTTCTCCAGTCAATATCATCTCAGTAAAACCAGCTGAGGAGATACCAATCAATTGATTAAAGAACGGACCAGATAGCATACCAAGAAACATGTCCACCAACTCCCTATCAGACAAAGGGGGATGGACTCTCCCTTCCAAATCTCTCCATTTATGAGCGTAGTCCTTAAAACCTTCGCTTGCACCCATAAACATACTATGGAGTTGAGTACGGGTAGGAGCAAGGTCAGTGTTATATTGATACTGCTTATAAAAAGCAGCATCCAGATCTTCCCAATTGCGGACATTGATTCCCTCTAACTGATAGAACCACTCAAGCTGAGTCCCAAACAGCCTATCCTGAAATAAATGGACCCATAAGTTCCTATCAGCAGTGTGATGCTGAATCTTCCTCACATAAGAACAAAGATGAAGCTTGGGACAGGAAACCCCATAATACTTGGTGAACACCGGCACCTTGAACTTTTGCGAGATGACAACCCCAAAGACCAAATCCAACTCTTCAAAATCCAAACCCGGTATCTTCCGGACCTCCATTGCATTCAAACGATCCTCCAGCTATTTGTATTTTTCATCAGCAGGAGGATATTGTTCCTCATCATAGTCAGATTCATCATCAAATTCTTTTGGACTGGAGTCTTCCTCTCTCGTTTCCTCCTCTTGATTGTCCCCTCCCTTTGATGGAGTTTCCAGCTATGACACTCGCTTAACCGGTCCCTTGAACCTTCTGCCCAGATTCAGGACACCAGCGGTCTTCTTCGCCTTCTTCTTTATATCTTTCAGAATAATGGCCTTCAGATCTTCCCGCCCTTTAGCCAAAGCTACGAACATTTGCTGAAATTGGGATTTTTGTGCCTGGAGATCCTTGATACTTTGTTCAGAAGCCATTATTGCTGAAATAAACAGCGGAGAAGATGAGAAACCTACTTTGAAACCTGTTTATGCAATGTCATGGATGATATGCGTATACAATGATTTTAAGGATTCTTAAGGACTCAAATTTGCTTAAACAAAAAGAAACACACATTAATTGTATTAATAAGTTCGAATTATTACAAAGAGTGCCTTTTAGGCTTACAATCAAACAAAATGAAACTTAAAGCAAAAGAAAAATTAGGTTTCCCACAAGCGCATCCTCTTTGGTACAATATAGGAGTTTATATTCCTCTCTTCATGAAGTAGCCTAGTGAGTTCCAGGACTTTCTTCTCGCTGGCGTAGAATTGAGCTTCAAACGTATCCCGCTCCTCCTTAAGTTGAACCCCGGATTTTTGTAACTCCTCATGATCAGTTGGCATGTCAGGGTAAAGAACAAGATAAATAGTGTCTCCTTCAGCAACCGGTTCCATAATCATAGGTAGGATGGCGGGGTAAGGCATCATAAGACTTTGAGCCCGGGCTCGTACCCGTTTGAGATAAGGCTCAAGAGGGATTGAATTCTTTTGCCCCAGTGTCTTTCTATCAACCCTATGTACCATGCCGCAAGCTCGCATGAACCTTTTACGGTAATCCTGAGCATAATTCTCATAGTCAAAGGTGATTCCTTGGATAAGCGTATCATGAGGACCATCCCTTCTCGCATATCCAAACTGTCGCAGTGCCAAACAAGGATTGTAAGTGATTTCTCCCTTAATTCCTAAAAGAGGGACATTAGGGAATTCTCCGCATCGATCAATGATGGTAACATTCTTCAAATATCTAGGAAACCAATGAACACATGAATGTGTAAGAGTCATTAGCCTATGAGACCATCTCAAACCCTGTTCATTCTTCAAGACGGATTGGGGTAGGTGCGAAATAAACCACCTAGCCAAAAGAGGAGTGCAACACAAAAGGGTCCCTCTTTTCTTTATAGTGAGAGTATGCAGAGAATGTAGGATATCTCCAAGCAGAGTAGGTACTGGATTACGTGACGGGAAAACCTTAACCGCATTCACGTCTATGAGATGGTCCGGATTAGGAAATAGTACCAACCCATAGATGAGAAGGGCTAACACCTCTTCAAAAGCTTGTAAGTCTAGGGTATCCCAAAAATGATGAGCTTTCTCAAACAAGAACTTAGCCAAAAAAACCCTTGACACCTCTCCTGGTTTCCCAATTTGTGACTACGTCAGACCGTTGTAAGGATAGAGCTTTAGAAATATCTTCAGGTTTAGGGTCTCTTTCCATACCATTGAAAGGTACCTTGTTAAGGATGGGCACCCCCAACAAAAGAAAAAACTCCTCTATAGTAGGCACTAACTAGTAATCCGGAAAAGTGAAGCAGTGATGTAGAGGGTCAAAGAATTGAAAGAGCACTTTTAATATTTCTTCATCATGGTTTGAGGTAACCAAGCTGAGAAGTTGACCATGTCTTTTGGTGAAGGGAGAGCTTTCAGAAACCCTGGATACTAAATCCTTAAGCTGAGGAGGTACCTTTACCAGACTGACTTGGACAGTGAATATACGGGCGAGGGCCATGTCCTACAAAACAAGACAAAAATAAACCCTAAGAATCCTTGAAATGGTTAGTATGATATGCTATGCTATGATGTCATGATTATGCTCAGATATAGCAGATATAGCAAACACAAGCAAATCACACAAAGACCTTAGGTTTAAGGCTTGCATGGGTTTTAAGGTAATACCCTCTTGAAGTTGGATTGGTTTAACCTGTCCTAAATATAGTAACCGGGTTCTAAGGGATCTCAATATCACCGATCTTTCCCCCAAATTTCGTTTCGATAGACAATTGACGTGCCACTAAAAAAAAATCAAGAGTCAAACCTTAATGAGTGTAGTATCAAGTATCAACCGACTTTGGGTTTACACTAAAGACGACTATCTCACTACGTCCTAAAAGCCAAGTTGATCAATTAAGGTGTTAAGGTCAGTTGACACTTTATGATACCATACAGCGGCCCCGTATTCTCCTTGATTACTCAAGGGCTACCGGTACACACCAAAGTATCGAATCAACATAGCTACTGCTTCAACCGTGTTGGTATACCCCGCACAGCTCCGTCACAGTTTATTGCTACTTACCTAAAAGGAATTTTCCGATCCGGGTTTAGGATCCAAACAACCCTAACAGGTAACCTCAAAAGTAAATCAAACAAACAAGAAAACATTTTAGAAATGACCTAGACCCTAAGGTAAACCCCACTTTTATAATATAGTCCCCTGCAGAGTCGCCAGTTCTGTGATACGGTGGCAAAACTAACTGTTTAATACTGGTTTTGCATTTGTGTTCGCAAATTTCATGGTAAGCAAGAGTCGCCATCGTATTTTATTTTATCCAATAAAGGAAATGGGAAAAAGAATAGAATAAAAACCTTTTTCGAGAGTTTTCTGAGTACGGGGAGTAGATTATAGAAAGGGAAGGTGTTAGCACCCTTTCTATCAGTGGTTTTCCATGGGCTCTTAGGTACTTGCTCATTTTTAAATTAATTTTATGTGTGTTTTGAAAAGTTTTGAAGATGCCTTAGTACAGCGTTTCACTTTATGGTAACCCTTGTATTAGTCCTCAAGAGTGTGATAAAGCGCTTTTTGAAAACTTTGTTTGAAAAATGTTTGAAAGTGTAAGTGTGAAAAATTGATTGTTTTGAGCAAGTACTTAAAAGTTTCTACCTACTCGAAAAAATAATGTTTGTTTTCTTATTTCCTTTAGACAACGATATCCTACTATTAAGGAGTAGGTAGCTCCATCGTTGGAGTTTAAAGGAACAATCGAAAGGGACGATTACGGTCACTTAAGGCAATAGGGCAAGATCTCTTAGTAACTGTCCTAAAACCCTAAGATCACTTTTTTACCGAGGTGACATTGAAAGGGTCATCGAGGGACTAGTGATCTTTCGAATTAGAGTACAATCACTAAAAATTCTCATGTTTCGAGAATAGTGACCGTTTATCCGAAGGCAACTGAAGTGGGGCATACCCTAGGGGTGAGCATGTGCAAGTGTTTGATTTCAGTTTATTTATCTTTGCACAGTTATGGCATTCTACTGTTTTAAACATTTGACTTATCTTTTGCAAACAATCCTATTATCCATACATCTAACAGTTAATAGTAGCGAAATAAAATGCAAGAATTTAAAATCTAGCTATTACAAGGCTTTGGGGAGGGGGTTACATAACCAAACTTGGGGGAAAGTTGCAAATAAATAAGAAAAGCAGTAAATAAAAACCTATTTTACCACTATTACAAACCATTGACAGTTACAATAATTTGGAAAAAATAAAATAAATAAGCGCGCGAGAAAATAAGACGGGGATAAAACCTAAGTCCTAAAAAAAACATAACAATTAAAGAACAAATATTTTTGTCATTTTTATGTTAAAAGAAATATTTGAAAACTTAACCTAAATCTAATTAATTTTTATTTAATAAAAATTATCTAGTTACAAAAATCAAAATTAATTAATTAATTTTTAATTTAATTAAAAAAAAATTAATTATCAACCTAATTCTATTTATTGATTTTTTATTATTATTAAAGAAAAGGAAACTAAGACAATTAAAATAAAATAAAATGATAGTAAAATAAAAAGTGAATGGGCCTGGTGTTGTTTGGCCAATTGGGGGGGTGAGAATTGAATATTTACAAGGCCCAAAGGTGCTGGCCCAATTGGCAGAGTATTCCAGCGTAATCAGTCTTCAAGGAGTGCACCATGGATCTTCAATTTAGGAGCGTTGGATCTGTTTTGAGATGATCCAAGGGATGGGGATCTGAGGATATATGGTGAATGCTTGACTAGGAGATGTATTAGATCTGCTGGATAATATTGAAAAAATAAACTGTTGGACCTGGGGCTCGAACCCAGATACTCTCCTTTGCGCATGCGCTAGCTTACCACTGGGCTATCTTGGTCATTCAAACATAAAACAACACAAAAACATAATATATGAAAAATAGTCAGCTATATTAAAATAATAAAAAAAACGTGCGAGAATTTGAATTGGCTAATGGAAGATTGCCACGCATCACCCCGTTCCTCCCTCTGTCGTTTTAGACGTTCAGACCTATAGTGACGGTCTGTATCTGTAGCTATACCTCCTGCAACTAAAAATACCCAGAATATGCAACATAAATCAAATGTGAGGCCATGGATCAATTGGCCTCACCCTCCTGATCACGACAGTTCCCTTAATTTCATCCAATTTTTGCTCTATCTAAGGTTCCCCAAATTGGGAGCTAGGAACCCTAACAATGGTGGGTCCTCATACCTACACTCAAACTCAAAATAACACATCCAAAAATGTTCTATGCATCACCACAAATTAAAATATACAAGCAAATTGAATTAATAATGGATGAATGGAAGAAAACGAATTTGGAAAAATTGAGTGCAAACCGTAACTTGGCGAAGGTGTCTCAAACTGTTTTGAGGCTTGGTAATGATTGGAATCGCTCCAGGAGACTTCCAGAAACGTGTTTTGACACCTGTTTGGGATTGAAACAAGCTGGAAGTGGGAGTTCAAATTTGACAACTTAGTGTTTTTTTCTTCAAATTTGACAGGGGTTCTCCAGATCCTCTCCTTTTGTTTGATGCTTGCCAAAAGCTTGCTTATACAGAGAGTAGTGAGAGAACACGAAAATATCAAGCTTGTAATAGCTAGAGACAAGTTCTTGAATGCCATGAATGGCCCTTTGAACCCATGGCCAAAGTCATGGGTTTTTGTCCCATTTTGAATTTTGAATGAGTGCCAATATCATGGTCTTGCTGTACATTAAAATTGGGACCCCTCCATGCATTAAAGCAAGCTTTAAACATATTATTTGTAATAATCTTGATTTATTTGATTTTAATTAATTAAAAATTAATATAAAATGCAAATAAAGTCAAGACCATACAAAAATGTTTTTAGGAGTCCTCTATGATCTTAGAAACATTTTTGAAGTTCAAGAGTTTGAGCTATTGCCTAAAAAATTCAAATTTGGCCAATGCATATTTCTTGAAATTTCCCAAATTTTCCCAACTTGGGCAAGCCATAACTTAATAAATTTTCACCTCATGATGATGATATTTTACTTTTTGGAAAGAAAATATGTCTACTTCAATCCATCTTTTGATCAATTTTTCTTTTGAAGATGTTATCTTGATGTTAAAGGTCTTGGCAAAAAGTGGCTTTTATTGACTTTCTAAAAATGATCTGTAATATATGAACCTGTATCTTTCAAATGGTGCATTCTTGTGCTTGAGGTCTGAAGAGAAGTTGTAGGTAATTATATTCTCTTCAAAATGAGCTTTGGTTGGAAAATTTCTGATAATTTATGAGAAAGATATGGTTGGTCAAAGTTTGGTTGACTTTTCCTATATAAACCCTAATTTGCTATTTTTGACTTCTGATGAATTAGGAGAATTTCTTGAGGAATAATGATCAACCCTTGATCAAATGATGGATATCACTTCAAAATGTTGATGTTGACCAAAAGTCTTGAAGTTTGACTGTATATAGGTCACAGTTGACTTTTGACCTAACACAATTGATTTTCCAATACTTGAGAAATTGTCTGAGCAAACTTATTGAGCAAAGCATAAAACTTGGCATGGATGATCTTGAGGACATGTTAGGACCATGGGAAGCATTGGAGACCGTTGGAGCTCAAACATCTTGATGAAAATGGAAACCATAGTTGGGGGTTCATTGCCTTAGGAGGAGAATTTGTCTGATCAATTCTTGGGCATCCTTGGGGAAAGTTGAGGATCTCAATAGGCATGTGTTGAGTAAAATGAGAGGGAAAATTTTGGGGTACAACACATAGGTTTATATTTTTTCAAATATTTCCCACTTGCTTTAAGGACTAGTTGGTCGAAACCTATTTCCTCAATTTCGTAAGCATTATTTGTAAATATTTTTGTAATTTTGAATGGTACTTCCCAATTTGGCGACCATTTTCCTAACGTTCGATCTCGTCGATCCATAAGTAAGATTAATTTCTAGACATATTCACCTTTTAATAATGTCTTAGTTTTCACCTTTTTATTACATGATTTGGTAACTCGTACCTTCTGTCGAATGAGCATGTCTAACACATCTAACCTTTCTTCGTCCAAGTCGACTGTTTCATCGAACATCTGACTCCAGTATTGGTCTGGTGAAAGTTCATTATGACATTGTATTCTTATAGACTGTAGATATAATTCGACTGGCAAAATGGATTGTGTCCAAACACTAGATGAAAAGGCGTTGAATTCATCACCTCCTTAGAGGATGTTCGATAAGCCCATAGTATTTGATCCAATGTTTTAAGCTAATTCTTAGGTTTCTTAGCAACACGTTTCTTAATCAACCCAATTATCACTTTATTAGCAACCTCAACTTGTCCATTGGGTTGAGCATAATAAGGTGTTGAGGTTAACAATTTAAATCATGTTTCTGATGCAAATTCTTGCATCTTTCGACCGATAAACATCGACATCTAGTCTATGGTTATAGTCTTAGGAATTCCAAACCTATAAATTATTTGTTTCTCGATGAATTCAATCACCGTATCTTGATCCACACTAACTAAATATATGACTTCTATCCATTTGGTGAAATAATCTATCCCCACTAGAATGAACCTCTATTGTTTAGGAGACGCTGGTAGAATTTCGCTTATAATGTCCAAAGGCCATCCTCTAAAGATCCATGGTTTAATGATGGCATGTAATTCACTTGTTGACACATGTTGAATGTCTGCATGCTTTTGACAATCTTTGACAGCCTTTGGAAAAATCCATGCAATCTTTCGACATGCTTGGCCAATATACACCTTGTCAAAATAAAAGCCATTTCATTTTATGGAAAACTTGATGAGTGCCATAAGTTCCACTGTGCACTTTCGATACTGCCACATACACTTCAGTTTCTTCAAGGCATTTAAGCAACACACCCTTAGGGGTTTTCTTGAACAATTCATTTCCCGTACTAATGTATCTTAATGCCCGGTATTTTATCTTCCTATGAGTATTGCTGACTCAATTCTCTAGATACCTTATAACAAGCTTTCTCCAGTTTGTATCTAGTAAATTGTCAATGGAAAAAATTTCAAAAATTTCGTCCATATGATATTCCCCTAGAACTTTTGGTATTGACAACGTTCCGGGTGACGCCGAGATGAATTTCTCCCTTACTTCGACGAATTCCCTTAGTTTATTCATCGACACGTTATACCTTGATGCAATTTGAGTTAAATCATTTGCCTCTTGATTTTCCACCCTGGGCACGTGTGTGATGCTTACCACTTCGAAATCTTCCAACAAACGGTTTACGAGTACAAAGTACATCCTTAAATGCTCCTTAATACACTTGTATTCTCGTGTGATTTGTTTGATCCTAAATCTGAATCGCCTTTCACCTCGATTTTAGTGGGACCCAAATCTCGTAAGATCTTGAGTCTAGTAATTAAGGTTTTGTATTCTGCTTCATTATTGGAACATTTTTTGTCGACTCGACATTTGAATATTATTGGTGTTCCTTCTGAGGAGATTATCAGGATTCCGACATCGATTCCATTTTTATGGCTCGACCCATTGAAATATAACTTCCAAGAGTTGTGTAAACCATATTCACGGATAGCTCAACTATTGTATGATCTACAATAAAGTCTGCCATAATTTGGCCTTTAAAGGCAAATAAGACAAATAAAACTCAGTTAATGCCAATGCCCATTTCCCAATTCGACTATGCAATATGGGTTTTGATAGGATATACTTAATAACATCAAAATGAGATGAAACATAATCATCAACTGGCTTAATATATAGATTTAACTTCATACATGAGAAGTACAAACATAGGTACAATTTTTCAATTGAACTATACCTAGTTTCTACATCTATCAATACTCGACTAAGGTAATAAATGGGCCTCTCGACGCCATTATCATCCTATTGAGATAGCATTATTCCTATTGTCAAGTGAGACACAGCTATATACAATCTCATGTTTTTGTTATGACTTTGTGGCAATAAAACTGAAGGCTTCGTCAGATATTCCTTGATTGTGTTGAAAGCCTCTTTTTGTTTTTTATCCCATAGGAATTCACCTTATTTTTTGATCTTGAGTAATGGTGAGAACACCATTGTTTTTCCACTTAGATTCAATATGAATCTTCTCAAGAAGTTGATCTTTCCCAACAAAGATTGTATTGTTTCTTTGTTGACGGAGGCTTGATATCCAAAATTGCTTTTGTTTTGTTTTGGTTGATCTTGATGCTTTTTTTGTGTACCACGAAACCTAAGAAGTACCCAAAGGCTCATCGTCATAGACATAATCTATCCTCCGGCTTTCTAAAGCTGATTTTTGGCCATCTTGGCCTTCTCGGCTCATCGAATTGGCTCCCAAAGCTAAACTTTGCGATCTTTCAGCTTCCAAAGCCGATTTCATGTTATTTTCAGCCATATTGGCTGAAATTCGATCCAACACTTCTGACTCACTGGTCATCTCCTCCGACCATACTCCACCCTGTATGTGGATTTTGTTCCTTGGGCATCATTTCTTCTTCAATGTCACACATGAATCCATGATCTGGATCCAAACTTAGTAAACAATTTGCATTCTCTTTAGGAATGTCAAATTCAATATCACAATGTGCCACATGCGCCAGATGTTGGTCAAATGATTTCTTTCCAACTCTACTCTCGTCGATTTTGTAGTAACTCTGATCAGCTTCAATGTTTTCTATGATGCCATCTTTCCTCCAAATGGATATCCTCTGATGTAGGGTTGATGGCACTACTCTAATCCTGTGGATCAATTCATGACCCAACAAGAAATTAAAATTTGCTTTGGAATTAATAACCATAAAGAGAGTCGATCTGGTAGTTGTGCCGACTGCCAATTCGACTCGAAACACTCTCAGAATGCTTATTGTTTTTCCTTTATAGTTAGATAAAACCATGTTATATGGTCGAAGATCAGTTCTTCATTTTCCCATCTTCTTGAACAAGGCATAAGGCATCAAATTCACAGCTTCCCCCATCGACAAACACTTTGTTGACTGGAATTCTGTCTACTTTCTCCCTTATAAATAATGGTTTGAGGTGACACAGCATGCCTGTACTTGGTTTCTCAAACCCTGCATTTGTTCCTCCACCACACCACTATTCACAACATAGTAGCATAATGGTTTTTCGTCGGTTTCATCTAGCACGTAATCATCCTCATTTTCTGACACTTCAGATACCTTGTCGAATTCAGCAAGAAAAACAGACACAATGCCACAATTGATGATAAAGTCTTCGCCATAATCATCGCCAACCATATCGTGTTCATATGGGTCATAATCATCCATTTCATCCTCTAGAAGAGGTTCATACTCCTCTTCCTCTTTGTTTCCATCTTCAGCCATATGAGTGTAGTCCGCACTTTGTGTCGCCACTACCTCCTTACTCCTTAGAGGTGTTATTCTCATCGCCAATCTCTGATTTGCGATGAGTTTTTTTGTTTTCGCTCAGTCTCTATGTCAGATATTTGTTTGTTTGAGTTAACATCCCAACAGCTTCATTGGCTCCCACTTGCTTATGACTTTCCGACTGGCCTTTTCATCTCCCTATCTTTCAAAGTTTCGACAAGCCTTACTTTTGATGTTGATGCCTCCTTTTTAGCATTCTTGTTCCTTTGATAAAGCCTCCACTGTGTTCTGGTCATTGTGCTCTTCCCTTTATAGTTTGGGGAATCCTGATATCCCTTAGTTTCTGGCTTCTTGTCTTGAGCCTCAGCATCCTGAACAATTACTCTCCACTTTGGTCTTTTCCCTCTTTTCTGATTCGTTGGCTCCACCCATTTTTCCTGTAGAATGTCTGATGGAGGACGAAAAGTCTTCTGGAAATGATGCTAAAATTTCCTCTGATATTCTTCTTTGAAGCTTCGTATTTCTCAACCGCTTTCTCATCATAAACAACATTACACCTTGGGCATAATCTGGCTCATAACCCATTCAGTTTGCATTTTTTCTGAAAATCAACCAAACTTTCCTTTTGCTAAGGATAAATCGCTGGAAATTCATTTTTCTTTGTCTCGTTAAGGCTGTCAGTAGCCTCAACCATCATACACTCATAAGGTTCCGCAAATATAGCCTCCCTGACTTTCAAGGGAACAATGTCCACCTGCATTTTTGGCTTTGTCGCCAAATTGAAGCCTGCCTTCCTTCATATCTTTTTGCACCAAATCCCTGAAAGGAACATATTGAGATGTTTTATGACAAAGACAATTATGAAATTTTCAAAATCCCCTTTTCTTCTTTTGTTCTAAAGGGGATTCTTTAGATCCCAGGGCACAATAATATTTCCTTCATGTACTAAAAAATAAAATATTTCATCACACTTAGTTTTATCAAAAGTGTAAGTTTTTGTAATGGCCTTACTATTTGTCTCGATCATAACAAGACTCTTCCCCTTCGACAACCTTAATAGTTTTCAAGCATATAGAGGTCCATGTTGGAGTTCAGAAACATTAACCCCAGTCTCTTTGACTGACTCACTATCGTTTGAAGAATAATCTTTAGTGGTTACAAATGCAACTTCCCTTTCTTTTGATACTTGATAGCTTTGGCTTTCTCTTGATATTTTCCAGCTTTGTCTTTCTCAGCTTTCAAACGTTCGATGTGTCGAACCATAACATCTAACTGCGCCATAACTCTAAAGTATTGAACATCTAACTTTTTCCTAATAGAATAATCTAGGTTATTCTCAGCCATCTCGACTAATTCCTGTTCCGGGACCTGAGTAAATCATATTCCTTTCAAAAGTATAAATCTATTTAGGTACTAATCAATTGACTCGGCCACCTTTTGTTTAACCCTAACAAGTTATGTCAGGCTAACTTTCGACTATCCCATGTAAAACTATTCATGGAAAAATTTCTCTAACTGATTCCACGTGGGAATCAACTGGGGAAGTAGGTTATGAACCAAGTAAATAAATTTTTTGAAAGGAGCTTGGGAAATATTTTAATTTTGGATCCTCATTGTTGTCTATATCACCATCTTCATTTTGATATCTAGCAACATGTTCAACAATGTATTCTTCTGTATCCCCTGTAAACTTAGTAAATTTAATGACTTTCCAACCCCTAGGTAATTCTGTTTCTAGAACAAAATCTGGTAAGGAAAAAGAATATATTGGTCTCTGAGAAGCAACATTCATCCCATTTCAGATCATAATTCGCTCGACAATATCCTCTAGGTTCTTCTACCCTAGGTATAGGATCGACATGCTAGGGAATCAGTGGTTCTTGACCGACTGTCTCGTTGACCACCTTCTCATACTACACTGGTACCTCACTTGGGGGCGGTGCAGCTTGTCGAACTAGCGCTCTTGGGGTACCAAAAAAGTCATTGATACGAGTCATTTGAGTCCCCAAAGTTTGATTACTCTGCACCAAGTTCTCTATCAATAGTCTTAATATGACACTCATATATTAAGTAAGCATATTGACCATCTCATGATTAGTTTCATCCATCTGATGCCCCATGATTGCAACAATAATTGGGGTGAAAGTAGGCATGATTTGGTTGGAAAATCCCAATCCAGTCAAACGACAAAATTGATTACCCAATGTCCCTGAGGCATGATACGGGGAAAACATCGACGCTGAGTTTTCACCAAATGTCGAACTACTATTATGCAAGCCTTCCATCATCTTCGTTGGAATTCCATACTCGTGTTCAACATTATGTGTATCTCTTGTGTGATACGATGGCAGAACCGACTGTTTAATACTGGTTTGTGTTTTATATTTTGTGTTTGCAAAATGTCGCGGTAAGCAAGAGTCGCCACCGACTTTTATTTCATCCAACTGGAAAGGAAAAAAGTACAGAAAAAAAATCCTTTTTCGAGATATTGAGTACGAGGGATAAATTATAGAAAGGGAAGGTGTTAGCACCCTTTCTATCCATGGTTTTCCATGGGCTCTTAGGTATTTGTTCATTTTTTAAATTGCTTGTGTTTGTGTGCTTGTTTTTTGAAAATGTTTTACTTCGTGATAACCCTTGTATCAGTCCTCAAGGATGTGACAAAGTTGTTTTGAAAATTTGTTTGAAAAGTGTAAGTGTGAAAAGTTTTGATTTGAGCAAGCACCTACTAACATCTACCTACTAGAAAAAAGATCGTTTCTATTCTTGTTTCCTTTAGACAGCATTATCCTACTATTTAGAAATAGGTAGCACCATCGTTGGAGTTTGTAAGGGACATTGGAAAGGGACGTACGATCACTAAAGCAATGTTAGGACACCTAAGTAGTAACCCTAGAGTCTTAAGATCTTTTCCGAGGGAACCTTTCCAAGGCAACGTTCGAATGGGACATTTGATCTTTTTAGACGGGAGGGAACCACTAAGACACCCTATGCTTAATGATCGTTTACCGAAGGCAACCGAAGTGAGAGTATACCCTAAGAGTGAATATGTGCGAGTGATCCATTTTCAGTTATTTAATGTTTGCACATTAGGGTTTTCTAACCATTTTAATTTTGTCATGCATTCTTGCCATACAATCCTATTAGCATACATTTAAACAGTTAAATATTTGCGGGAATTAAAAATGCGAGAAAATAAACCTAGCTATTACAAGGATTCGGGGAGGGGGATTAATTACATAGACAAAAATCGGGGATTTAAACAGTAAATAAAAACCTAAGTTAACTATTACAAACCCTGAAAAGTTACAAAATAATGGCAAAACAATTAACGAGCGCGCGGCGAATTTAATGTGAGGCGATTAGGGTTTTGACCCTTTGACTAATCCTACTTGCGATTGATTAAAGAAACAATGTTTTTTTTGTCATGTTTTGTTATTTAAGAAAATAATGGAGTAATTAAAAAAGGAACATAATTACTAATTAATTTTAATTAATAAAAATAATTAAGTTAACCTATTTTTTGTGTTTTTGATTTGAGAAAAAAAAAGAAATTTAATTGCAAAATTAAACCTAATTTCTATTTGATTTTAATTATAGAAAGGAAATTAAATTAACCTAGATTTCTAATTAAATTAAATAATTTAAAGAAAATGCTTTTTTTGGTATTTTGAGATTTGTTTATTTTATGATTAAATAAAAAGTGATTAACTTTGTTAATTAAAATAATTAAGGAAAATAATAAAAGAATTAAAAATAAGAAAATAAAAGAGGGAAGCAATGGGCTTGTGTTGAATAACCTGATGGGGGGTGCAAATATATTTTTTTGGCCCAAATACTCCCAAGCCTGGCTGACCACGCCTGATCTGGTGCATTATTGACTTTGAGGAACACCATGGTCCTTCATTAGGGAGGCGTGGGATTTGATGATACGCTGGATCACATGGATGGATGTGGATGGAGTATGGTGGTCGCTGGATAGTGCACTGCATTGGATCTATTGAATGAACATAAAATAAATGAAACACTGGGACCTTGGGATCGAACCCAGGCCCTTATGCTCGCCTCCAGTGATGCCTTTCCAGCTGCACTGTAATGCTAATTTGTTAACATAATAGAAACAAAGCATGATAAGTAAAACAAGCAATATATTCAGAAAATGCACGCAAAATTCAAATTGACCATTCATGGGTTGCCACGCCTCATCTTCTTCCTTGGACTGTCGCTTTAGGTAAAAAACTTTTTCCTACGGACATTTGTGCGTAACTATAACCATGTTCCATTCAAGAATTGCATACAAGCAAGATAAATGAAATGTAATGGTACCAATCAACTCGTCTCATCCTCACGAGCATCATGGTACCTAATTCAAGTCCTAATTTTGCTTGTACGGAAAACCCCTAAAACGAACAAAGAAACCCTAGCAAAGGCAACATCATGTACATGCATAGAAAATGCAATTAAATGGCATGGTTAGCTTGCAAACATGATGACAAACACGAATATAACAATCAAAAGTGATAATGATGCAATAATCGTGATAATCGAATCGGAAAAAAATGCCAAACCGTGTGAAGTGTAGCGCGCGTTTCTGGGTGTTTCAGGCCTTGCAAATGATTGGGACAGCTTCCTGGGACGTCCAACAATGGATTGGAATAGCTAGGATGGCTTGAGAGGGCCTGTGGAGTGAAAACCGATTCACACTTTTTCCAACTTTTTCCAGTTTTGTTCTGTGCTTTTCACGACCTCTAACCCTTGTTTTTTGATCTGGAATTCTTCATTATATAACCTAGAGTGCATTAGGTTAACAAACTTGGACTAAATCTTTGCATTTATCCAAGATTTGATTTGATTTTATTTTCAAGTTGTATGATATGTTCCTATTTTGTGCCAAAACATGCCTTTCTTGTATCAATTTCCCTTGATTATATTTGCTCTTGTTTACTCAGCATATCTTGATTGCCAAACTGTCAAAAAAACAAATCAAGTCATATCTTTATTAATTTTCACCATTTATTTGATTTAATCCACTTTTTAATTAATGAAAAATAAAAATAAATTGAAAAATGAAGCACATAATGGGCGAGTGAACATTTGAGTCATGGACCACATTATAATTGAGGTGCAAGCATAAAAAGTTGGGCCCATTTAGCAAAATATGCAAATTTGAGCACATTTGACTTTTGGCAATTTTGCAAAAATGGTCAATTTGGCTAATGCATAACTCTCTCAATTTTGACTCTAGAGAGGTGTTCTTGGACTTTTTAGAAAGCTTAGGATGTCCTATAAACAACCCTTTTGGTCTCATCTCAATTGAGTCTTCCATGTTCATGTATGAAGCTTTGACCCAAAAGGTGTTTTTGGTTGACGTTTCAAAAGGACCTATAATGTCAAAATTCATATATTTTTGTGAGTGCATATTTTGGACTTGGGAGCTGACGATGAATTGTAGGGAATGACATCCTCTTCAAAATGAGCTTTGGATGGGTCATTTCTGATAAAGTATGAGAAAGTTATGCTTGGTCAAAGTTGAGTTGACTTTTCCTTCAAAACCCTAATTTAACAACTTTTAGGTTTTGATGAATTGTGAGAAATTCTTGAGGAATCATGATCAACCCTTGATCAAATGATGGATAATACTTCAAAATGAGGATGTTGACCAAAAACCTTGAAGTTTGACTGTATGTGGGCCACATTTGACTTTTGACCTAGTACATTTGATTTTAAAGCATTTGAGCAATTGACTGAGAAAACGTTTTCTGCAAGGCTTGAAACTTGGCATGTATGATCTTGAGAACATATTAGGACAATGGTGAGCATTTGAGTCCTTTGTGGTTCACACATCTTGATGAAGATGGAAACCCTAATTTGAGGTATACTGCCTTAGGAGAGAGTTTGTCTGGTCAACTCTTGAACTTCCTTGAGCAATTTGGGGACCTCACTTGCCATATATTGAGAAATATGAGAGGGAAAATTTTGGGGTACAACAGCTTCCCCTGTTCAATCTTCTTAAACCTGAGGATATAGATTGGCTGTTCTTCCTTTTGTGATCTGAAGGTGGAAGATGATTGAACACTAGAGAGCCCAGAAATTTGCACTCGCATGAAGTAACACTTGATTTGACATCGGGAATGGGCTTACAAATGCCATTTGGAGATTGATGATGTAAGATTTGTCGAAGATGGGATTAAAGATGCCATCTTGGAAGTTGAGGATTGAAGATTGTCGGGGATGGTCTTAAAGATGCCATCCGAAGAGGTGTCGATCACCTAAGAGATTCCTTTCCGAGAACCCGTATACTTGTTGTTGAGGAGGACTTCACGGGGGAATGCTGGTCTTTGTCTTGGGAGAAATAGAGTTTTAGGAGCTTCAGTTGTCCGTTACTCTACTGGGGAATGCGAAACCAATCGTGTTTGATCGGGTCCCGGTCTTACAGTGTTGTGGACTGCTGTATGGGGAAAAGAGAGGAAGAACCCGGATAGTAAGGTTATGAGAAGGAACCTGGATAGTAGGGTTACTTCGATATGAAAGCCTGGATAGTAGGGCTATGAGAAGGAACCTGGATAGTCGGGTTACTTCGATATGAAAGCCTGGATAGTAGGGTTGTGAGAAGGAACCTGGGTAGTAGGGTTACTTCGATATGAAAGCCTGGATAGTAGGGTTGTGAGAAGGAACCTGGGTAGTAGGATTACTTTGATATGAAAGCCTGGATAGTAGGGCTGTGAGAAGGAACCTGGGTAGTAGGGTTACTTCAATATGAAAGCCTGGATAGTAGGGTTGTGAGAAGGAACCTTGGTAGTAGGGTTACTTCGATATGAAAGCCTGGATAATAGGGTTGTGATAAGGAGCCTGGGTAGTAGGGTTACTTTGATATGAAAGCCTGTATAGTAGGGTTGTGAGAAGGAACCTGGGTAGTAGGGTTACTTCGATATGAAATCCTGGATAGTAGGGCTGTGAGAAGGAACCTTGGTAGTAGGGTTACTTCGATATGAAAGCCTGGATAGTAGGGTTGTGAGAAGGAACCTGGGTAGTAGGGTTACTTCGATATGAAATCCTGGATAGTAGGGATGTGAGAAGGAACCTTGGTAGTAGGGTTACTTCGATATGAAAGCCTGGATAGTAGGGCTGTGAGAAAGAACCTGGATAGTAGGGTTACTTCGAAATGAGTTTGGGTAAAACTACAGAGGGAACCTGAATAAGGTTGCTTTGTGATGAGTTCGTGTAAAACCTCAGAATGAACCGGGGTAAGGTTGCTAGTTTTTGTAAAACTTCAGGATGAACCGGGGTAAGGTTGCTAGTTTGTGGAAAACTTCAGGAGGAACCGGGGTAAGGTTACTTTTGTCGCACCAATGATTGCTCTGTTTAGCTACGAGTGTTGATCATGGACTTGCTGGAAATTGTTGATAATAATTGTCTTTCCTGAAATAAGTACAAGGTTAGTTATGTGCGATGCATGAGATGCATTGTGATGAGGTTCTCAAAATAATTGAGATTATGTTATATGCAATGTATGCACATGTCATGATGTATGAACATGAAATGCTGACATAATAATCCGAGTCCGGGAAAATAAATCCCTGACTGCTGTTTGGAGAGTATGAGAAATGGTATTATTGACTGCTGTAAAAACCATAGTTCCTCTATTTTTGTTGGGGATGGTGAACAAAGATGACTAACTGGGGATTCGCATCTATTCAGCTGGTGGATATTCTGCCGGAGGAGACCCTGTCTGCGGATAACTCTGTGGGGAATAACTCTGTTGGAGAGGAGATACTCTATTGATAGATCCACTGATTTGGAGAGATAAACTCAGCTGGGGATGAATTTTCGTTACTGGTGATAATGAATTCTGCTGGCGATTGAATTTCTGCTTGTGAGAGAAATAAACTCTGCTTGGGGAAAAATTTACTGACTTACTCGCGATTGTGAACCTCAGCTAGGGAGAGTTATGTCCTATTTGGGAAAGCTAAAATCACTGTCTTTGGATACTTTTTACTCTGTGGGGAGTGTATGTACCACTACTCATGTTCTCATGCTGGCTCTATCCCGGTACCTGATGGGCAGAGTAACTGTAAGGTTTGGGCACTTCTTGTTTTCCCTATTTCTGGAATTACGAGTAATTTCCTTTTGTTTCTTGTGTAAATATTTATGAGCAGCCATTATTTTGTCAAATGCATATATCAAAAATGAATCATTGGATGTTCTTGCAAAACAAAACAGAAAAAGAAAAAGAAATTGAAATTTATTGTGAAAATGAATTGTATTGATTTTTGAAGTTGGTCTGTAATAGGCATTTTGTTCAAAGAGGCTGACGTCCTAGTAAGAGAACGCCGCCAAAAGATAGAATTTATTCTATTTTGTGTAAAAGAAAGAAAAACAACTATGTGAAACAACCCCATTGGGTTCCAACTCTACTATTGTCTTTATATCTTCAAGCGTCTCATCACTTTGCTTCTTGGTCGAAGGTGGATTAGATTGATTGGCGCCATCGGAGCTTGATAGTCGATACCGAAGTCTGGTTGCAAGATGATCCAATGAGACATAGTGTTACACTTTGATCCTTAATTTTTTCCTGGACCGCCCTTTCGGGTTTTCAGTCCACCGGGATACCCTTTTTTGCGCAAGCCGCCTTTTCAGCTTTTCGACTTGACGGGTGTACAGTTTTTCATTTTCATCCCATACTTTTTCCCGAACCGTTTTGGTTTACCGGGAAGCCCTTATTTTTGGCTTAGGCCAGTCAACCTAGCGAGTCTTTGATTATGCGTAGTATCTTTTCACTATGTCTACATTGACGGGGTGAGAAAGGTCGTCACCAACCATGGTGATTAGAATCATAGCTCCTCCTGAGAAAATGTTCTTAACCATAAATGGCCTTTCATATGTGGGGGTCCATTTGCCTCTGGGATCACCTTGCGGTAGTATGATGCGTTTGATCACTAGATCCCCGACTTGATATTCTTGACGTCTGACTTTATTGTTAAAAGCCTCGATCATTCACTTTTGATACGCCTGACCATGACAGATAGCAGTAAGTCTCTTTTCATCGATTAGATTCATCTGATCAAGTCGGGTTTGGATCCAGTCGTCTTCTTTCAAACCCATATCCTCCATAATCCTGAGAGAGGGTATCTGGACTTCGATGGGTAGGACTACCTCCATGCCATACACCAAAGAGTTGGGTGTTTCCCCTGTTGACTTCCGTGCTGAGGTATGGTACCCATGAAGAGCGAATGGTAACATTGCATGCCAGTCTTTATATGTCATTGTCATCTTCTGCACAATCTTTTTGATGTTCTTGTTAGCTGCTTCAACAACCCCATTCATCTTCGGCCGGTAGGGAGAAGAGTTATGATGCTGAATCTTGAACTGTTTGTAGAGCTCGGTGATCATTGTGTTATTGATATTTGTACCATTTTTAGTAATAATCCTCTCTGGCACCCCGTATCGACAAATCAGATTGTGTCGGATAAATCGCGCCATGACGTTCTTGGTTATTGTAGCAAAGGAAGCGGCCTCAACCCACTTTGTAAAGTAATCAATGGCTACCAGAATGAAGCGATGCCCATTAGACGCAGTAGGTCTGATCTCGCCGATCATGTCAATGCCCCACATCATAAAGGTCCAGGGCACCGTCAAAACATTCAGGGGAACCGGAGGCACATGCACCTTATCAGCATAGACTTGGCACTTATGACAGGTTCGAGAGTGCTGATAACAATCAACTTCCATAGTGGACCAGTAGTATCCTGCCCGTAGGATCTTTTTAGCCATGGTGTGTCCACTAGAATGAGTTCCGAAAGCGCCTTCATGTAGATCCGTCATGATCCTTTCTGCCTCACTCTTGTCTACACACCGTAGTAAGGTTGAATCATGGTTACGCTTATAGAGGATACCATTGCTAAGAAAGAACTTTGCAGCGAACCTTCTCAGAAACTTCTTATCGTTGACAGATGCCCCTTCGGGATACTCCTGAACCTCAAGATACCTTTTGACTTCATGAAACCAGGGTTGTCTGCCACTTCTTTGGTCTCAATGTCACAACAATGTGCGGGTTCATCCAACCTCTCAATGGTAATCTGGGGAGCTTCATTGTCCCACCTAACTTTGAACATAGAAGACATGGTAGCTAGCTCGTCTGCCAACTGGTTCTCTTCTCGTGGGAAATGTTTAAAGGTTATCTCCTCAAAGTGTGGGAGCAATGTCAGTACATACTCTTTGTAAGGAATAAGATTCGGGTGCTTCGTATCCCACTCACCTTTGATCTGACTTATTACCAGAGCGGAATCTCTGAATACACTCAAGAACTTAATCCTCAGGTCAATAGAAGCTCGAAGACCCATGATACACGCTTCGTATTCCGCCATATTATTGGTGCAGTTGAAGCATAATAGGGCGGTGAATGGAATATGACAGCCCTCGGGAGATATAATTACAGCGCCAATGCCGTTACCCAATGCATTTGAGACTCCATCAAAATACATAGACCATCGGGATCCATCCTCGGGTCCTTCATCCGGTCCAGGTTCTTCATAGTCAGTCACCAACATGATATTCTCATCCGGGAACTCAAAATTCATGGACTGGTAATCATCCACGGCCTGATGCGCCAAATGATCCGCCAATACACTCCCCTTGATTTCTTTTTGGGTTGTGTATTAGATGTCGTACTCGGTTAAGATCATCTGCCATCTTGCTATTCTTCTGGACAAGGCGGGCTTCTCGAAAATATATTTGATCAGATCCATCTTTAATATCAACAAGGTAGGGTGAGTCAGCATATACTGTCTCAGTCGGCGAGCAGCCCATTCCAAAGCGCAGTAAGTTTTCTCGAGAAATGAGTATCGGGTCTCACAGTCGGTAAACTTTTTGCTAAGGTAATAAATGGCGTGCTCTTTTCGACCAGACTCGTCATGCTGCCCCAACACACACCCCATTGAATTGTCTAGCACTGCCAAGTACAATATCAAGGGTCTTCCTTTAACTGGAGGCATCAAAATGGTGGTTCTTGAAGGTATTCCTTGATTCTTTCAAAAGCAGCATGGCATTCATCATTACACTTTACCACTTGATCTTTCTTCAACAGCTTGAAGATTGGCTCACAAGTAGCAGTCAGATGTGAAATGAACCTGGCGATGTAATTCAGGCGTCCCAAGAAACCTCTAACTTCTTTCTCTATGCGGGGGACCAACATCTCTTGTATGGCCTTTATCTTTGCAGGGTCCACCTGAATACCCTTATCACTGACGATGAAACTCAGAAGCTTACCAGATCTTACCCCGAAGGTGCACTTGTTCGGATTCAACCTCAGCTTGTACGTCTTCAACCTGTAAACAGTTTTTAGAGGTGATCAAGGTGCTCTTCCTCAGTCTGGGACCTGGCTATCATGTCATCAACATAAACCTCGATCTCATGGTGAATCATATCATGGAACAAAGCAACCATGGCAGGCTGATAATTTGCCCTAACATTCTTCAACCCAAAAGACATTACCTTGTAATAGAAGGTGCCCCACTATGTAACCGAAGGTTGTCTTCTCCATGTCCTCAGGAGCCATCTTGTTCTGGTTGTAGCCAGAAAAACCATCCATGAAGGAGAAGATATTATGCTGCACAGTGTTGTCGACTAGAACATCAATGTGAGGAAGTGGGAAGTCATCCTTGGGGCTTTCCCTGTTCAGATCTCTGTAGTCCACACACATTTGTACCTTACCGTCCTCCTTAGGTACCGAAACGACGTTGGTAACCCACTGCGGATAAGAAGTGACAGCTAAGAATCCTGCGTCGAACTATTTCATGACCTCTGCCTTGATTTTCTCTGACATTTCAGGGTGCATAACGCGGACCTTCTGCTTTACCGGAGGGCAGTCTTCTCTAGTCAGCAGGCGATGTACCACAATATAAGTGTCCAAACCAGGCATGTCTTCATAGGACCAGGAGAAGATCTCAACATAGTTTTGTAGCATCTGTATTAACCGTTGTTTGACACTAGGCTCCAGATTCGCACCTATTTTAACCTCTTTCCTGTCTTCCTCTGTACCCAAATTCACTACCTCAACTGGATCTTCATGAGGCTGTATGGCCCTTTCTTCCTGCTGTAATAGTCTAGCAAGTTCTCCAGGCACCTCACAATCGTCCTCACCTTCGTCCTCGACTTGGTTGATCAGATTTTTGAAGTCATAACTGGAAGTAGCAGAGCTGTTATCAATGGGATCTAGTGTGGATATGGATTTGCAGTATGATACGTGAGTGTGTGTAAGAGAATAGCTGTTTTGATAAACTGAGAGACAGAAAAGAAAAACAAGGAGCGCAAAATTTGTATGCAAGAAACGTCCAATGCTTTATTAATGATATATGAAATGACAAATAAAAGCCCTCACAAGCAAAGCTAAGGTGTCTCGGGAAAGGCGCTGGGCTGTAAAGCTTCACATTGTTTATTACAAATCTTAAAACAAATGAGGCAATTACTATGGAATAAAAGGAAGAGGTATGAAGTCCCTAGTCGTCGAGTTATTCAGTCCACCGTTGGTTGTTAGGTAGATCCACATGTCGATGTCTGAATCCTCTTCACTGTCTTTAATTGCATTAATTCCCCGATTGTTGATGTGTAGAGGAGGTCTTCCAGCCCGAGCGTTCCTAACAGCCCTTTGAGCCCCTGTAGTAAAGCCTAAACCAAATTTGTCAGTTTTGTGAGTGAAATCAGGGAGCTGACCCCAATTGGTACACCCACCTTCTTCAACCACAACCCTGGCATCCTTGAGAGAAGCCATCTTCAACGGAGGTTTGTCGGTAGTAACTTCGGTTGATGCCAAGATCTGAGGGACCTCTTCGAAATTCTGACAAGGAGTTTCTATGAATTCCCCATCTATATCTACATAGCGGAAGGAATTGAGGTGACTCACCATATATTCTTCTTCACCTCGTACTGTGACAATCTTTCCCTTCACTGGATACTTCAGCATTTGGTGGAGTGTGGAAGTAACTGCCCCAGCCTCATGGATCCAAGGACGACCCAACAAGCAAGAATATGACGACCTGATATCCATTACGTAGAAGGTGGACCCAAAAGTCTGAGCACCCACTTTGACAGGGATGTCCACCTCCCCGTGCACCATTCTCTTCAATCCGTCAAAAGCCCTTACCACAATGTTACTAGGCTATAGAGTCAAACCCTCACAATCCAAGCCGTCCAATGCTTTCTTCGGAAGAACATTCAGTGAAGACCCGATATCTACCAGTACATGAGCCATAGTGGTGCCCCTGCACTCAATTGAGACATGCATAGCATCATTATGCTTCCTTCCTTTCGGTGTCAGATCCGCATCTGAAAAATCCAGCCCATTGTCAGCAGTCAGGCTGGCCACACAATCTTTGAACTAATCTGCTGAAGTTTCCCGCGGCACATGCGCAGTCTTGAGAAATGCAATCAAAGCGTTCACATGGGCTTCAGAACACAACAACAGAGATAACATGGATATCTTTGATGGGGTCTTCCCCAGGTGCTCAACCATATTGTAGTCGCTCTTCTTAATGATTTTCAGTATTTCTTATATTTCTTATTTAGAGGCTTACATAACGATTTTCTTAGCTGCCTCCGTCCGAGCAGGCTCACCTATAATTTCCTTGCCCCGAGTCCTAGATGGCTCAGCAGCAGGGGTAATAACTGGAGTAGGAACATGAGAAATGTCAGGAGTGCTGGTTGGAGCAGCAGTTGGAATAACAGTAGGCTTGATGATCTTCGGAGCAATCTCAGGAGAGAAAACCCTACCACTTCAGGTAACCTTACTAGTCCCGACAATATTACTGACATCAGTATCAGCTTCTTCATTCTTCAGATCTTGCTTAATGCCATGATAGTACACATCAGCACCATAGTGCCATGGGACAACCTTGTCTGAGGTGTACGGGATGGGACCAGGAACAATGATTATTACCAGAGAAATTCTTTGAACATGTGTAATCCTAATAGGTCTTCTCGAGGAAACCTTGGAAGGATTGGCGTAAATGGTTATAATGGAAACGTCTTTAATGGGAACAACAGGGATCAAATTCTTTTCGAACAAAATCTCTTTATTATCCATCAGGCGCTGAACACCTTACTTCAACCAATGGCAACCAAAAGGTAGAATCGAACACATGTGGAAACCTTCACCATAACCCAGAAATAAACTGGCCAATAATAAATTCTTCTTAACATTCATAAGAGGAGTAGAAATTTCTTCAACAGAGGTCACAAACAAATCAGTGTCAACAACATTAACTCCACGACCATGTTTAGGCATGGGAGCAGTTAAAACATTCAAATTTTCTGGAGCATCGAACTCTATCTCCTTGGCTTTAAGCAAGTCTTGTACTTTGTTTCTCAGGGCCTAAAAATCATTTGTATCGTGGCCAGGACTCTCAGAATGGTAGGCGCACCATGCGTTGGGATTGTATCTGGGAGAGGTAGTGTTTGGATTCTTGGTAGCCTCTCTCAAGGTTGCCAAGTTGGATTTTAATAAATGAGGTAGAACTTCAGCCAAATTCATGTTGATGTCGGTAAACTGCCGTTGTGGTCTTTCCACCCTTTGTTGATTGTTGCATTATGGAGCAACTGCGGGTCTTGGTATCACTACATCATTTACCGTTTGATAGTGTTCAGATCTTCTTTGGCCCCTCAGGCTATAGACCGCACTGGCTTCCTTCTTAACAGTGAAAGGCTTCTTCGCTGAACTCGAGGAGGCATCCTTCTGTACTTTACCACTCCAAATTCCAGCTTCTACTCTTTCTCCGGTTAAGATCAACTCGGTGAAACCAGATGACGAGCTGCCAATCAAGTGATTGAAAAATGGACCCGATAGCGTTCCTAGAAACATATCAACCAACTCCCTATTAGACAACGGGGGTTGAACTCTCCCAGCCAAGTCTCTCCATTTTTTAGCATAATCATTAAAACCTTCACCTGCGCCCATGGACATACTCTAGAGTTGAGTACGAGTGGGAGCAAGGTCGGCATTATACTGATACTGCTTGTAGAAAGCAACAACAAGATCTTCCCAGTTTAGGACACTGCTCCCTCCAACTAGTAGAACCATTCAAGCTGAGTCCCTGACAGACTATCTTGAAAGAAGTGCACCCACATATTTCTATTAGCGGTGTGTGGTTAAATCTTCCTGACGTAAGAGCGAAGGTGGAGCTTTGGGCAGGACACCCCATCAAATTTGGCAAAAATCGGAGCTTTGAACTTCTGAGGGATGACCACTCCCGATACTAGTCTCAATTCTTCGAAATCCAGTCCAGGTATCCTCTGAACTTCCATGGCACTCAGACGGTCTTCTAGCTATTTGTATTTATCCTCAGCAGGAGGATATTGCTCGTCGTTGTAATCCGTATCGTTGTCAGAAACTGCAGGACTAGGGTCCTTTTCCCCTTCTTGGTTCTCCCCTTCCTTTGATGAAGAGGTTAGATCAGTTTGTTGCTTCAACCTTTCTCCAAACCTTCTGCTCATATTCAGAATACCAGTATTCTTCTTCTTCTTCTCTTTCAGAATGAGGGCTTTCAGATCCTCTTGCCCTTTAGCCAAACTTATGAACATTTGTTGGAACTGGGCGTTCTGTGCCTGGAGATCTTTGATGGCTTGATCGGAAGACATTTCTGCTGAAATAAACAGCGAAGAAGATGAGAAACCTGTAGTGGCACCTGTAATGATGTGTATGATAATGGGATGCGCATGTAATGATTTCAAAGACTTCAGGAAATTTAAATTTGCAAACCCAAAATAAACAAAAACTTTATTAGCTTAAATTTGAAGGTTCAACATGCCTTTAAGGCGTTACAAATAAGTAAATAAAACAAATCTAACACTAGAAAAGAAAAATCAAAAGTCCCATGGATGCTTTCTCTTTGTGCTGATGTAATCATTGAGCACTCTTTCTTCCTGGAGCTGCCTGGTGAGCTTTAAAACCTTCCTCTCTTGATCATGGAATTGTTCCCTGTAAGTATCCTGCTCATTCTTCAGCAAGACCTCTAACTCCCCGAGATCAGTGGGCATGTAAGGATAAAGAACCGTGTAAGGAATGCCTTCTTCAGTAGTGGGCTCCACAATCACTGGTAATACGGCCACATAAGGCATCATAAGCTTCTGGGCCCGAGCTCGTACCCACTGGAGGTAAGGCTCCATAGGACTGGAAGTCTTTGGTCCCAACTCTTTGGGGTCAGATCTGTTTGCCATGCCCCAAGCTCGTATGAGCCTCCGACGATACTCATTAACATCATCCTTATAGTTGAACATAATGCCCTCAATAAGTAACTCATGGGGACCATCCCTTCGAGCATGACCAAATTGTCGCAAATCTAGACAAGGATTGTAAGTTATACCCCCTATGATACCAAGTAATGGGACATTAGGGTACTCCCCACAGCGGTCAATAATAGCAATGTCTTCCATAGCTTGGGAACACCAAAGAATATCCGTATGAGCGAGTGACATTATCCTGTGCGACCAACTCAAACCTTCTTCGTTCTTCGGTACAAACTTAGGGAGTTGAGAAGTAAACCACCTCGACAGCAACGACATGAAGCACATAAGAGTCCCTCTTCTCTTTATGGTACGAGTATGGAGAGCGTGCAAAATATCTCCAAGCAAGGGTACCTGTTCAAGAATGGGTATGCCCAATAGCTGAGAGAATTCTTCCAAGGTGGGTACCAACTGATAATCTGGAAAGGTTAAGCAGTGATGCTCGGGATCGAAGAACTGAAAAAGTACGCTCATCATCTGTTCATAAAGGTTTAAAGTAACAAGGCTGAGAAGTTGACCGTGTCTCTTAATGAAAGTAGAAGTTTCAGAAACTCTTGATACTAGCTCTTTGACTTGGGAAGGTATCTGCACAAAGCTTATTCGGATAGTATTTCTATGCACGAAAGCCATGATCTGCAAAACAGAACAAAGATAAATTCCCTTGGTCTTTGAAATGGTTAGTGTAATGAAGCATGAATGCCATGTTATGATGCATGATGTCATGATAAATCACAGGTATAGAAAACACAGGTATTGCAAACACAGTCAATTCACCCAAAGCCCTTAGGTTTAAGGCTTGCATGAGGTCCAAGGTAATACCCTCTTGAAGTTAAGTTAGTTTCAAACCTATCTTATAAAAGTAATCTGGTTCTAGAGGATCTCAATATCACTGACCACCCTTTATCGGTCATGGTTTCAGCTCACACAATCTTTTCTTGCGGCCGAAATATTCCGAAAGTATGGTCTTAATGAGTGTAGCATCGAGTATCAACCAGTTCTCAGCTCTACATTGAGGCCGGCTATCTCGCTACTTTCTAATGGCCAAGTTGGGCAATTAAAGGTTCTAAGGTCAGTTGATGCTTCACAACACCACGCAGCGGCTCCGTATTCTCCTCGTTTCACCACAAGGGTTACCAGTACCAACCAAAGTGCCACACCAATGTAGCTACTGCTTCAACCGTATCAGTCTACGTTGTACAGTTCCTTCACAGTCTATTGCTACTTACCTAAAAGGTGTTTCCAAGATTCGGGTGTAGGATCTACAGTAACCCCCAACAAAACCCTCAAAAATAAAGCAAACAAAGCAATCAAGAGAAGTAATTTTAATGACCTAGATCCTAAGGTATACCCCACTTTATTTTCCCCAGCAGAGTCGCCAGTTCTATGATACGATGGCAGAACTGACTGTTTAATACTGGCAGAATCGACTGTTTAATACTGGTTTGCATTTTGCATTTTGTGTTTGCAAAATGTCGCGGTAAGCAAGAGTCGCCACCGACTTTTATTTCATCCAACCGGAAAGGAAAAAAGTACAGAAAAAATCCTTTTTCGAGATATTGAGTACGGGGGGGTAAATTATAGAAAGGGAAGGTGTTAGCACCCTTTCTATCCATGGTTTTCCATGGGCTCTTAGGTATTTGCTCATTTTTTAAATTGCTTGTGTTTGTGTGCCTGTTTTTTGAAAATGTTTTACTTCGTGATAACCCTTGTATCAGTCCTCAAGGATGTGACGAAGTTGTTTTGAAATTTTGTTTGAAAAGTGTAAGTGTGAAAAGTTTTGATTTGAGAAAGCACCTACTAGCATCTACCTACTCGAAAAAAGATCGTTTCTATTCTTGTTTCCTTTAGACAATGTTATCCTACTATTGAGAAATAGGTAGCACAGTCGTTGGAGTTTGTAAGGGACATTTGAAAGGGACGTACGATCACTAAAGCAATGTTAGGACACCTTAGTAGTAACCCTAGAGTCTTAAGATCTTTTTCGAGGCAACCTTTCCGAGGCAACGTTCGAATGGGACATTTGATCTTTTTAGACAGGAGGGCAACCACTAAGACACGCTATACTTAATGATCGTTTATCGAATGCAACCGAAGTGAGAGTATACCCTAAGAGTGAATATGTGTGAGTGATCCATTTTTAGTTATTTAATCTTTGCACATTAGGGTTTTCTAACCATTTTAATTTTATCATGCATTCTTGCCATACAATCCTATTAGCATACATCTAGACAGTTAAATATTTGCGGGAATTAAAAATGCGAGAAAATAATCCTAGCTATTACAAGGCTTCAAGGAGGGGGATTAATTACATAGCCAAAAATCGGGGATTTAAACAGTAAATAAAAACCTAAGTTAACTATTACAAAACCTGAACAATTACAAAATAATGGCAAAACAATTAACGAGCGCGCGACGAATTAAATGCAAGGCGATTAGGGTTTTGACCCTTTGACTAATCCTACTTGCGATTGATTAAAGAAAAAATGTTTTTTTTTGTCATGTTTTGTTATTTAAGAAATTAATGGAGTAATTAAAAAAGGACCCTAATTAATAATTAATTTTAATTAAGAAAAATAATTAAGTTAACCTATTTTTTTGTGTTTTTGATTTGAGAAAAAAAAGAAATTTAATTGCAAAATTAAACCTAATTTCTATTTGATTTTAATTATAGAAAGGAAATTAAATTAACCTAGATTTCTAATTAAATTAAATAATTTAAAGAAAATGCTTTTTTTTGGTATTTTGAGATTTGTTGATTTTATGATTAAATAAAAAGTGATTAACTTTGTTAATTAAAATATTTAAGGAAAATAATAAAAGAATTAAAAATAAGAAAATAAAAAAGGGAAGAAATGGGCCTGTGTTAAATAGCCTGCTGGGGGGTGCAAATCTAATTTTTTTGGCCCAAATACTCCCAAGCCTGGTTGACCACACCTGATCTAGTGCGTTGTTGACTTTGAGGAACACCATGGTCCTTCATTGGAGAGGCGTGGGATCTGATGATACGTTGGATCACATGGATGGATGTGGATGGAGTATGGTGGTCGCTGGATAGTGCACTGCATTGGATCTATTGAATGAACATAAAATAAATGAAACACTGGGACCTGGGGATCGAACCCAGGCCCTTATGATCATCTCCAGTGATTCCTTGCCAATGGCGCTGGAATGCTAATTTGTTAACATAATATAAAAAAAGCATGATAAGTAAAACAAGCAATATATTCAGAAAATGCGCGCAAAATTCAAATTTACCATTCATGGGTTGCCACGCCTCATCTTCTTCCTTGGATTGTCGCTTTAGGTAAAAAACTTTTACCTACGGACATTTGTGCGTAACTATAACCCTGTTCCATTCAAGAATGACATACAAGCAAGATAAATGAAATGTAATGGTATCAATCAACTCGTCTCATCCTCACGAGCATCATGGTACCTGATTCAAGTCCTAATTTTGCCTGTACTGAAAACCCCTAAAACAAACAAAGAAACCCTAGCAATGGCAACATCATGTACAAACATCAAAAATGCAATTAAATGGCATGGTTAGCTTGCAAACATGATGACAAACACGAATATAACAATCAAAAGTGAGAATGATGCAAGAATCGTGATAATCGAATCGGAAAAAAATGCCAAACCGTGTGAAGTGTAGCGCACGTTTCTGGGTGTTTCAGGCCTTGTAAATGATTGGGACAGCTTCCTGGGACGTCCAGCAATGGATTGGAATAGCTAGGATGGCTTGAGAGGGCATGTGGAGTGAAAACCGATTCAAACTTTTGCCAACTTTTTCCAATTTTGTTATGTGCTTTTCACGACCTCTAACCACTGTTTTTTGATCTGGAACTCTTCATTATATAACCTAGAGTGCATTAGGTTAACAAACTTGGACTAAATCTTAACTCTAGTTGTATGATATGTTCCTATTTTGAGCCAAAACATGCCTTTCTTGTATCAATTTCCCTTGATTCGATTTTCTCTTGTTTACTCAGCATATCTTGATTTCCAAACTATCAAAAAAACAAATCAAGTCATATCTTTATTAATTTTCATCATTTATTTGATTTAATCCACTTTTTAATTAATGAAAAATCAAAATAAATTGAAAAATGAAGCACATAATGGGTGAGTGAACATTTGAGTCGTGGACCACATTATAATTAAGGTGCAAGCATAAAAAGTTGGGCCCATTTAGCAAAAAATGCAAATTTGATCACATTTGACTTTTGGCAATTTTGCAAAAATGGTCAACTTGGCCAATTCATAACTCTCTCAATTTTGACCCTAGAGAGGTGTTCTTGGACTTTTTATAAAGCTTAGGATGTCCTCTAAACAATCCTTTTGGTCTCATCTCAATTGAGTATTCCATGTTCATGTATGAAGCTTTGACCCAAAAGGTGTTTTTTGTTGACTTTTGAAAAAGACCTATAATGTCAAAATTCATATCTTTTTGTGAGTGCATATTTTGGACTTGGGAGCTGACGATGAATTTTGGGGAATGGCATCCTCTTCAAAATGAGCTTTGGATGGGTCATTTCTGATAAAGTATGAGAAAGTTATGCTTGGTCAAAGTTGAGTTGACTTTTCCTTCAGAACCCTAATTTAACAACTTTTGGGTTTTGATGAATTGTGATAAATCCTTGGGGAATCATGATCAACCCTTGATCAAATTATGGATAATACTTTAAGATGAGGATGTTTACCAAAAATCTTGAAGTTTGACTGTATGTGGGCCACAATTGACTTTTGACCTAGTATAGTTGATTTTCAGGCATTTGAGCCATTGACTGAGCAAACTTTTTCTGCAAGGCTTGAAACTTGGCATGAATGATCTTGAGAACATATTAGGACAATGGTGAGCATTTGAGTCCTTTGTGGTTCACACATCTTGATGAAGATGGAAACCTTAATTTGAGGTATACTGCCTTAAGAGAGAGTTTGTCTGGTCAACTCTTGAACTTCCTTGAGCAATTTGGGGACCTCACTTGCCATGTACTGAGAAATATGAGAGGGCAAATTTTAGGGTACAACATCTTGCAAAACTAAGCATATATTTCCCAACAGCTATGACCATACCATGGTACATATCTCTTGAAAAACTTGGCACATATTTCCCAGAAGTTGTGACCATGATTGGTCTTGTAGTTAGTGGTTGAGTTATGGTGACTATGTTCAGTGCAATCAAAGACACAACCATAGAACTTGAACCCACTCATTTCCAGACTAGTATTTTCTCCCAGGGTTAGATCCCTTTCAGAAGATCTAGGATCTACCATTTATCTTCCACATCTCAATCTCATACACAGATTGAGACAAACTTAACAAAAAATGTGTCCCACTAGGTATGCAAATTCGTTCGCGGGAGTTTCACAGGAATAATCTCTAGCCTCTTAATTAAAGGCTACTTGCAGGACCGTCTACAGGAGTCCTAAACTATCGGGTTAAGTTTGACATTATTTGGGTGCTTGACAAGATCAAGGCGCGAAGGGCGCAAATAAGAAAACAAAGACAAGTAAATAGTAGATAAATAGCATGACTGGAGAAAATAAACAAGACTTTGTAAAGGTAAAGTTTATTTGAATTTAAAGGTGGATGAAATCGTACATTTTCAGAACTGACTCGTTTCTCTATGTGTTGATACTTTGAGTGCTCTCTTACAATGTTACAAAATGCGACCCCTAAATGAATACATTATTTCCCTTAAAAAATGCTAAAAATGTAACTGTCGACAGTTACTTGAGCCACTCATGTTGATTGTTCGTGCAATACTACTTTTGCAACTCTCACGTCTCGCTTAATACTAATCGTTGGTAACCGCTTTTACCTCCATCCGATTTTTCTCTTGACTTGCCTGGTCATCACCAACTTCACTTTATTCTTTAATGTTATCTCGTCGACCACTTTTAAGCGTAATTCCTGGAATCCTGTCGACATGCCCATATCTCTTCATTGATGTTCTTTTTCAACAAAGGATATCATCTCACATATGGCCTAATACCTAAGTCAAAAATTTGTGTGTCAACAGCCGGGTGTTGCAAAAGAGGCTCCTCGGTGTGGAAGAGTCAAACGCGATGTGCACTCTTGGTAAGGATGCTCGTGTGGTGGTGGTGTTCGACAGTGGAAGCTATGCGCGGGGATGGAGACGTCAGTGTTACGTTGGTGGCTATCGGTGTTCACCGTGATGATGTGGCTGAATGAGTGATCAGTGCGTGCGAGTTGCATGTACGATTTTATTTTTCTTTCTCTATCTTTTGAATCTTCTGATTTGAATTGTTTTTTCAGTTTAAGAATTGAAGAATGGAAAAACACAAGAACAGGGGGGGAGTGAATTTGGGTTTTAAAAACTTAAAGTAAAAGACACGTTGGCTATCCTGGTTCGTTTGTACTCAAACTACTCCGGTCCATCCGCCAAGGTGATTTCGCCTCTCTCAACGAGGTCTTAATCCACTAATCAAACTTGATTACACTGATACGATGACAACATTCAACGTCTTCTTTTGTTTAAACCACAACCCGGTATAATATGTGTTTTCTAACAAAATAGTATCACACTGTAAGTGTTTTTTTGGCAGCAATTTTGGTAAAACAATGTGTTGTTAATGTTTTGCTAAATGTCTTGACATTTGTAGTAAATTGTTTTGAATAATGTCAAAGCAGATGTCTTGACATCTTCCTCCTGAACTGAACTCAGCCAACATGAGTTTATGTTTTCTCTTTCCTGTTTTCATGCGTACCATAATTTAGGATTTGTGACTCACAAGTTGCGAAAAATATGGAGGAATATTTTTCAAATTGCATAGATTTTATCTTGGCTTGTTTTTATGGAAATATTCAAAATAATTGAATATTTGGTTTTAAGCCCAAGCCCACAACTGCCCATACATAATGACTTGCTTCCTTATTCAAAGATGAGCAACTTTTGAAGAAGAATACTTTCTTTCTGATTTTAAGTCTAAGGCTTTTTATTTGTAATACACTCTAAGTATTGATTTAATACTTGAGTTTTAATTTGAGTTGCTAATTGTGTATCATTCATAAGCTTTTAAGTATTGAATGATTGAAGTCTTTTAAACTTGTTATTTCTGGTGTTTCTTCACTTTAAGTGATTGAAGGGATTTGAGGAGGGCCTCATACCCAGGTGAGTCTTAGGTAGAAGTATAGCATGGGTAGTGATTAAGTGGTTAGATCGTAAACTGGTTGCTTACTGAGGGTCTATGAATTGATACTATTTAGTGAACTTGTCCATGGCCTGGTATCCCCAGAGTAGGTGTTGTTGTACACTGAACTGGGTGAACAATATCTTGTGTTTTTACTGCTTTTGTTATTACTGCTCTTTACTTGTAAACAAATATTGGTGTCGTGACATCTCCTTCAACATCACATATCTGATACCAGAATTTCAATTGGTATTTGGGCAGGCATCCTACTCTATATCTGGGTGAGATCCCGAGAAGTTACTCTCTGGTACTATGGACAAGGAAGGAGGATTTTTAAACAGACCACCCATTTTGGATGGTAGTAATTATGACTATTGGAAACCACGTATGGTGGCCTTTCTAAAGTCACTAGAAAATAGAGCTTGGAAAGCTGTCATAAAAGGATGGAAACACCATGTCAAATTGGGAGAAAATGGAGAACCTACTTCTGAATTAAAACCATAAGAAGATTGGTCTAAGGAAAAAGATGAAATTTCTATTGGAAGTTCTAAAGCCTTGAATTCTATATTCAATGGAATTGAAAAGAACATTTTCAGATTAGTGAATACATGTGAAGTTGCTAAGGATGCATGATGGATATTTCAATATACTCATGAAGGCACATCCAAAGTTAAGATGTCAAGACTTCAGTTGCTGACCACAAAATTTGAGAATTTGAGAATGAAGGATGATGAAAGTATAAATGACTTCCATATGAACATTCTTGAAATTGCTAATGCCTCCAGTGCTTTAGGAGAGAAAATACCTGAAGACAAATTGGTGAGAAAGATGCTCAGGTCTCTTCCCAAGAGTTTTGATATGAATGTGACTGTTATAGAAGAAGCTCAAGACATTGACAAAATTAAAGTGGATGAACTTGTTGGATCCCTTCTAACATTTGAATTAAGCATCAATGAAATATCTGAAAAGAAAAACAAAAGCATAGCCTTTGTATCAAATACTAAAGATGAAGAGGAGGATTGTAATCTGGATACAGATGGAGGAATATCAAATGCCTTAGCTATGTTTGGAAGACAGTTTAACAAAGTGATAAAAAGAATGAACAGAAACCAAAGATCAAATGTCAAGAACATCTCATATGACATCATAAGTCAAATGAGGTTGGAAGAAAAAGGGCCAAAGAAAAATCTTCTCAAGGGAATGGAATACAATGTCATGAAGGTGAAGGCTTTGGTCACATTAGAGCTGAATTTCCTACATATCTTAAGAAATAGAAGAAGAATCTATCTGTTACCTGGTCTGAAGAGGACTCAGAGAGTGGTCTTGAAAAATCTGCCAAGTATGTTAAAGAATTAACAGGAAAATATGTATCTGATGAAGAGTCTAGTGGTGGAGAACTAACCTTTGATGAGTTAGCTGCTTCATACAAAGAATTATGTCTCAGAAGTGCAAGTGTGTCTTGAAGGGGAGGAACATAAATCCCTCATAACTCAGCTGATGGAGGAAAGGGAAGAGCATCTTAAAACTATTTCTGATCTGGAAAGTGAAGTGTCTTCTCTGAATTCAAATCTTGATAGAATTGTCAAATCTCTCAAGATGTTGAATAATGGGTCTGACACATTGGATCAAATTCTCGAAGTAGGAAGAGTGATAGGAGACAAGAGTGGTCTAGGTTTCAATGAGAAAAAGGAACCTAACTCAGAAGAGCCTTCATCAGTTTCCACTCACGCCAAGTCTAAATCAAAGTCGTCGAATCAAATATATCAACATATGGGCAAACATCACGGTAAGAAAGGACATCTTGGCAAACATCATGGGAAGAAAGGACATCATGGCAAACATTATGGGAATTAAAATCTTAATCACACCATAAAGAATCCCCAGCCCTGGAGATGTCATCACTGTGGAAAGCTTGGTCATATAAGGCCTTTCTATTACAAATTGTATCGTTATCCTGAGAATACCCATCTTCCTAAAACTGATCAGATCCCTAAAAATACCAAAAAGAAGAAATAGTGGGTTCCCAAGTCTAATGTTGCTAGTCTCATAGCTCATACCTCTCTCAGAGTATCAACCATAGATGATTGGTACTTTGACAATGGTTGTTCTAGACATATGACAAGTGTCAAGAATCTATTGGTAGATATCAGGTCTCATTCCACCAGTTATGTGACCTTTGGTTATGGAGCAAAAGGGGAAATCAAAGGTGTTGGCAAGATGGAATGTCCAGGAGTCCCTAAGCTTGATGATGTGTTACATGTTAAAGGATTAACATCTGACCTGATAAGTATAAGCCAATTATATGATCAAGGATTCAAAGTTAACTTCACCAAGGAAGAATGTCTTGTCTGTAATGAAAAGAATGAAGTTATTATGAAAGGAATCAGATCTAAAGACAATTGTTATTTATGGGTTGCTCAAGAGTTTAACTTCTCCTTAACATGTGTGATGCGGTGGGAGAACTGACTTGAGGTTTTGCGTTTTTTGTTCACAAATGTTTCGGTTTAGCAAGAGTCGCCACCGACTTTTATTTTATCCAAAAGGAAAGGTAAAAAAGAACAGGAAAGACCTTTGAGATTGTTTTTGGGTTTGGGGGGTAGATTATGAAAAGGGAAGGTGCTAGCACCCTTTTCATCCATGGTTTTCCATGGGCTCTTAGTTACTTGTTTTAGATTACTTGCTTTTGCTTTTCAATTGTTTGAAATGGTGCTTTTGTGTGTGGTTTTGAAAGTATTTTGAAAAGAGGCCTTTGTTTAGGCAACCTTTGTAATGATTCTTGTTTGAATGTATACAAAGGTGTTTGTCTTTTGAAAAATGTTTCAATGTTTTGAAAGTTGTTTGGAAATTGTTTTGAAATGTGTTTTGTGTTTTTGAAAATAGAAAGGATGGTTTGAAAGAGATCAAGTAACTAGGAGTTATCTACCCTACTCAAAAGTCTTTCCTACACATTTTTATTCCTTTTACATTGTTGATTTACCATTGTATTTGGTAATCAACCTTATCTTTGGATGTTAAATGGGACGGGCGTGGATCATCGTATGACCATGATAGCAATGGTGCCAAGTATCTTAGCAAGTCTTAGGGACTACGATCATTTTTTTAGGCAACATTTTGATAGCGTCATCGAGGGACTATGATCTTTTTGTTTTGATTGATTTTGCCAAGATACCTAGCATGCATACCATGGCCATTTTAAGGAAACAGAGTGGATGAAACCCTAGGGGTGCTTGTGTGTATTGTGTTGTCATTTTTCATGCATTTCTTGTCTTGTGTTAGGTCATGCTATTTGTTTTAATTTTTGGTCTTTGCATATAAAACCCTAGTTTACTATCATGGTATATGAAAGCAATAAAATGCGTAAAGTAAATCTAGACTATTACAACAATATTATGGGGAGGGGGATACAAGTTTTGAATAGGGGGGTATTGCAAAAAAATAAAACCCTAATACTTATTACAACCATATTGAATTTATTATACAAATAAATAAATAAGCAAATATTTAAATATGGAATAAATTGTAAATATGCAAAATGTTTTTTTTGTATTTGTTTTATTCATGCGAAAATAAGTTTATTCAAGTCTTAAAAGTAAGAAAATAAAGATGATTATTTTTGAAAGGGTGGAAACCCTAGTTTTTGTTTTAAAAGAAAATATATTCTAATATTATTTATTTGTCCATTTTTTGATTAGGAAAGATAATATTAATATATACAAAATGTTAAAAATTAAATATTGTATGAAAATATTATTTTAAGTGTATAAATAATAAAAATAAAAATATATAATATTTTTGTATTATTTACAAGTTTTTATTTAAGAAAATAAAGTATATTAACCTAATAATTTATTTATTATGCAAAAAAATAAAAAAAAATAAAAATGATAAAATGCAAAAAATAAAGAAAATATTTTTTGTGATTTTAAATGTTCAGAAAAAATAAATAAAGTCAGAAAATTTAAAAGAAATGATAAAATATACAAAATAAAGAAAATGGGCCAAGGGGGTGCAAAAAGTAACAAGCCCAAGCGCGCCAGGCCCATACACACTTCATCCCTGACCTCTGCCTTCGTCCAAAACGCGCGTTCTGTGCTTGAATCCTGTTCTTGCTATTCTTTGCATAAAATCAAAAAGTTATAACATGAAAAATGTAGCTCATGATCACACGATTTCAATGATATAAAAAACTAGATTTAACTCTAAGAAACCAGGGAGAATTTCAGTGGCCCTAAATTCTAACCTAGTTTTTTCAGTAACTTCAACTATCAAATACTCCTAGCTCAGTTAATATAAATGAAATCTACGCATATGTACAACTCAAGAAACTTAAGGACTACGTTTTTTCTTCACAAACCTAAGCCTAATGATGCCTAAATAAGGAGATAGAACTTTGAAAATTACCTTGTTCAGTTGAGTTTGGTTATGGAAATATAGAAACTTTGAGTGAGGCCTGAAGTACTTGTGAGCTTGCTTGAAGTTCCCTCACCCTTTCCCAATGCTCAGCTTGCTTTGAAATGGCTTGAATCTCCTTGTAGAAGTCAACCTCCAAACTCAGAAATTGAAAATGGTGAAGCTTGAAACAAGGGTTACAGTTTCTTGAGAAAGGTCTGGACAGCTTAGGTGTGATGTATGGAATGTGTTTGAAGCCTTGAAACAAAAAACGCACGAGTGAAATTTGTTTTGGCTAGTGATCTGCAGAGGTTGCCTTGTTTTGGGAAGAAATGGTGATTTTGGTGTTTTATGGTGTTTGAAATGCTATGAGCTCATGTATTTGCTTGTTACATTATGCTGAAGTTGT
Organism: Vicia faba; assembly: GCA_948472305.1. Taxonomy (NCBI): domain Eukaryota; kingdom Viridiplantae; phylum Streptophyta; class Magnoliopsida; order Fabales; family Fabaceae; genus Vicia; species Vicia faba. The sequence goes on along the minus strand of OX451736.1, from coordinate 793,733,465 downwards.
TTCAAATGATGCCAAGACTTGATTTTATCAAATAGTTGAGATATGTTCACTTTTGCAAGTTTTCTTGTTTTTGAAGAAAAGGTGAGTTGACAAAGCTCAAAGCCTGTACAGGCTAGCTCAAGGCCTGCTGAGAGTTGGTACCAATTGCCTGATATTTTTGGACTTTGTTTGCAGCAAAAGGTTTCGTCCATGGCTCAAGACAAACAAATTTGCTAAAAGTATGCTTTATCAAAGTAGCAATACAACCTTTATGCCATTTTTGGAATAATTCTTTGTACAAAGCTTCAAAGATCAAAACAATGCCATTGTCCAATGTATTTGCATTAAATTAAGGAGTGTAGAAAGGATTATAACCTGTAAACCAAGTACAAGCATGCTTAGGACAGATTTGCAACTTGCATCAATGTGAAAAATGCCATAGATAAAAGTGAGAAATGACCATTTTCATTCTTTGGATTCTCCCTAACCATAAATGATCTTGGAGATTTCTTGGACATTTTGGAAAGCTTGTAACATGCACTACAATACATATTTGAAATGCATTTTGAGATTCCTCTTGGAACTAGGTGACAAATTTCCATGAAGTTAGGTCAAGAATCTGCCTAAACTAGGGCAAAATTTCACAAAGTTAAAAAGTTTTTGGACCCCTATTCACAAAATCATAACTTGAGATCGAAGCATCTTTTGGGAAAACTTTGTTAATAAAAGTTGTAGATTTTGTGGAGGACTACAACTTTCATGTTGGAAGTTTTGTTTGAATCCAATTGCATCATGGTGAAAAAATTGGGAAAAAATAAGAAATTTTCATAACTTAGAAAAATTCTAAGTTATGAAAATTTTCAAACTTAAACCCTAATTTCCAAAATTAGGTTTCTTGGTGAACAAGTTTCATGTTTTGACATATTTTGATGAAAAACGACCCTTGGCACTTGATTTTGACCAAAAAGTCAAAGTCTGACTTTTTAGTGTACAGTTGATTTTTGATCAATTGACTAGAAAATTCATCTGTCAATCCTATGCATTTGAGATCTTTTGAACCTTGTGATTAGGTCAATATGATGCCATTGAGTCCTTGAAACCTTGCTTTAACCCAATTTGCCATTGGCTAAGTTAAAAATCAGAAATTGCCTTTCCTCAGCCAAAACCCTAAAAAAGACCATTTTGCCCTTTTGATGATCTGATCAAATTTCTTGAGGAGTTATGGTCCAAACTTGATAAAATGATTCATATGAGTCTATAATGTTTATGTGGATAAAAAATTATGAGGTTTGACTGTAAATTGGCCACAGTTGACTTTTTCCCCAATACAACTGATTTTTAGGTCAACTGTCCAATTGACTGGTCCAAAATGTGATTCAAGGCTTGAAACTTGGTATGAGTAATCTTATAGGTTCAACATGAAGTATGAAAGTCACATGAGGCATTGGAATTACAAAAATCCCTGTGAAAACTCAAACCTTAATTTCAGGTCAACATTGCAAGGAGATGTCTGGAGCAGAGCAAACCCTAATCTGGCCTTGAGTCCAAGAAGTCTTGTGAGGAGAATCTTGATAAAATGAGAGGGAAAATTTTGGGGTACACAACTGCCCCTGTTCAATCTTCTTGAACCTGAAGAGTTAGATTGGCAAGTTTTCCGTTCGTGACTCGAAGGTAAAATATGATTGGACACTAGAGTGTCCGTAAATTTGCACTCATCAAAATGTAGTTGAGGAAATGGGCATAAAGATGCCATTTGGAGATGTGATAGAATCTTGTTGGAGATGGGCTTAAAGATGCCATCCAAGGATGTTTGCTGAATTGAATGTTGTAAGTCAGAAGAATAAGTATCAGAACGGTATCCGTGTCTAGAACGTATCTGAACTGTATCTGGAGACTGAATCTGTATGAGCAACGGAATGGCGTCCGTGTCTGGAGCGTATCCGAGCTGTAACTGTATTTGATTCTTGAATGAATAACAGAATGACTTTTGTTTCTGGAGTGTATCTGTATTGTATCTGAATCTGAAATCTGAATAAGCGACAGAATGGCATCCGTGTCTGGAGCGTATCTGGACTGTATCTTGAATAGGAGAGAAAATGACTTCCATGTTTTGGAGTGTATCTGAGTTGGGGAAAAGAAGAATGAGTGACATAATGGCTTCCGTGTCTAGAGCGTATTTGGACTGTATCTGAAGTTGAGGTCTGAATGAGTAACAAAATGACTTCCGTGTCTGGAGTGTATCCGTACTGTATCATGACTGTGAATTCTGAATGAGTAACAGAATGACTTTCGTGTCTGGAGTGTATCTGCATTGTATCTTGACTTTGAATTCTGAATGAGAAATAGAATAGCTTCCGTATCTGGAGCGTATCTAATTTGTATCATGAATAAGAGACCTGCAAGTTGAATCTGAATGAGTATCAGGATGGCATCCGTGTCTGGTGCGTATCTGAAATGTATCATGAGGTTGAGGTCTGAATGAGTAACAGAATGACTTCCGTGTCTGGAGTGTATCTGTACTGTATCTTGACTTTGAATTCTGAATGAGTAACATAATGACTTTCGTGTCTAAGGTGTATCCGTACTGTATATTGACTTTTAATTCTGAATGAGTAACAGAATGACTTCCGTGTCTGGAGTGTATCCGTACTATATCTGAAATCTTTGAATATTTGTTAAAGATAGCTGTCAATCTTATCCTGAAAGGGGTAAAATGTTAGCTGAAACACAGTTATGTTGCATGAAATGTATGATGCAATAAATATGCCTTATAAATGTTTATGACATATGAATGTAATGTATGCGCATGTAAGCTGGTTGGTTGTATTGCTGAGGAAAATAAATCCTTGATAGCTGGAGATGATAAAAACCCTTGACTGCTGCCGGGGAAAATAAATCATTGACCGCTGTTGGAGATTCAAAATATTTGATTGCTGAGGATGAGAAATCCTTGGTGACTGTTGGGGATGATAAAATCTTCGACTGCTACCGGGGAAAATAAATCCCTGACCGCTGCTGGAGATTAAAAATCCTTGACAACTTCTGTGGGGATGTGAGAGTAATGTCAAACTGCTTGGGAAATCTGCTTGGGAAGTCCAGAGAACTTTGATGACCTCTATTGGGGGTTATACAAAGGAAATCCTTACTCGACTGGGGAAATAGGGAAAACTCTGATGATTTCTGCAGGGAACTAAGAATGAGAATCTTCAATCTCCTGGGGAATCTGAATCCTTGGGGACATCATGCTAGGGAGTCAAGAATGAGAATCTTCGATCTGCAAGGGATTAAAAATTCTGACAAATTCATGCTGGGGAGTAATGAAGACTCTGGCAACTTCATTGGGGAATTCAAGAATGAGAATCTTCATTCTGTTGGGGAGTAAAAAATTTTGTGGAGAGGAAGGCTTCCTGCTGGAGAGTAAGTTCAGGATTCTGGGGGGAAAAGCTATACTGCTAGGGAGTAGCTATCCTGCTGGGGGAGATCAAGAGTTTGGTTTGTATGCCAAACTAATGGGGAGTTATCCTAGGTTGGGGATAAAAGTTAACTGTTATCTGGTTGACTTCCAGGATTTTAAGACAACTTGTTGGGGAAATTGGATGGTTTCCGCTGGGGATTGATAGTTAGAAATTTGACTTGACCGGGGAAGAAGGTTTCATCTTCGCTGAGGGTCTGTAGTTCAAAGTTTTTGCTCCACTATGAATTGGGAGTTTGAAGTTTTAACACTGATGGGGAATTAAGGATTTGAAATTTAACTCCGCCGGGGATATATATTTCAAGGCTTTAGCTCCGCTGGGGATCTAGATGATGTGCTGCAGGGGATTTCTCCTGGAATAGCCTGAAGATGTTTTCCTATACTTTTAACCTGTCAGTAATTATTCTTTCCCATTTCGTTTATTTGTAAACAATGATTATATTCAAATGCACATGCTTATTAATAAATCATTGGACGTTTTCAAATAAAACACAAGTGTAAAAACGGAAAAGACAAATAAAGCAAATAGTTTTCTGCACTTTGAAGTATCTTTGTATTAACTTTGTGTAAGTATTTTGTACAAAGGAGACAGACATCCTAGTAAGAGAACGTTGTCATAAAAAGGAGAAAAATTTATACAAATAAAGATGGCTATGTGTAAAAATTCCATGGGGTTCCCGTTCTGCTATAGCCTTCGTAACTCTGAATATCTTGTCCATTCGTTGCTTCATCCGAAGATGATTGAGTTGATCAGAAGCCCGAAGCTTGTCTGTGGAGAGATTGTCCTTAAAGTGATCCGACGAGACATAGTCATACGCTTTAATTCCCTAACTTTTGCCTGGACCTCCCTTTCGGGTTTTCGATCCACCGGGAAGCCCTTTTTTGCCCAAGTCGCCCTTTCGGGTTTTCAACTTGCCGGGTGTACAGATTTTTTATTTATCCCTATTTTTTGCCTGAACCGCCCTTTCGGGTATTCGATTCACCGGGATGCCCTTTTTTTCCCCAAGTCGCCATTTCGAGTTTTCAACTTGCCGGGTCATTTATGTGTAGTATCTTTTGACTATGTCTATGTTCACAGGGTGCGGCAGGTCGTCACCGTCCATGGTGGTTAAGATCATTTCCCCACCAGAAAAGATGTTCTTGATCACAAATGGTCCTTCGTAGGTAGGAGTCCATTTTCCCCTGGCATCACTTTGCGACAAGATGATCCGCTTGATTACAAGGTCCTCGACTTGATATGTCTGGTGTATGACTTTCTTGTTGAATGCCTTGATCATCCGTTTTTGATACGCCTGACCATGGAAAACAGCAGTAAGTCGCTTCTCGTTAATTAAGTTCAATTGATCAAGTTGGGTCTGAATCCAATCGTCTTCACTCAAACCAACATCCTTTATGATTCTCAATGAGGGAATCTGAACCTCGATAGGTAAAACAACTTCCATGCCGTATACCAAAGAATAGGGTGTTGCCTCAGTTGATGTGCGTGCCGTGGTACGGTACCCGTGAAGAGCAAACGGTAACATTTCATGCCAGTCCTTGTAGGTGATTGTCATCTTTTGTATGATCTTCTTGATATTTTTGTTCGCAGCTTCGACAACACCGTTCATCTTTAGCCGATGAGGAGATGAATTGTGATGTTGAATCTGGAACTGCTCGCACAAGGCGGTAATCAAAATGTTGTTAAGGTTTGTACCGTTGTCAGTCATGATCCTTTCGGGGATACCATACCGGCAAATGAGGTTCTGCTTGATGAAGCGGGCAACCACATTCTTAGTAACGGATGCGAAGGAAGCTGCTTTGACCCACTTGGTGAAGTAGTCAATGGCCACCAGAATGAAGCAGTGTCCATTGGATGTTGTAGGCTTGATCTCTCCAATCATGTCGATTCCCCACATAGCGAATGGCCAAGGAACTGTTAAGACATTGAGAGGAACTGGAGGTATATGTACCGTGTCCGCATAGATTTGACATTTGTGACAAGTCCTGGAATGTTGATAACAGTCAGCTTCCATGGTAGACCAGTAGTAGCCTTCCCGTAGAATCTTCTTAGCCATCGTATGTCCGCTAGAGTGAGTGCTAAAGGTACCATTGTGCAATTCAGCCATGATCTGTTCACCCTCAATCTTGTCCACACAATGGAGCAGAATGCAATCATGATTGCGCTTGTATAGGATACCATTGCTCAAGAAGAACTTAGCTGAGAATCTCCTTAAGAACTTTTTGTCGTTGACTGAAGCTCCTTCAAGATATTCTTGAGCCTCGAGATACCTTTTGACTTCATGAAACCACAGTCGGTCCACTACTTCTTCGATATTAATCTCGTGACAATGTGCAGGTTCGTCCATTCACTCGATGGTGATTTGGGGAGCCTCATTATCCAGTTAAGTTTAAACATGGATGAAATTGTAGCTAGAGCATCTGCTAGCTGATTTTCTTCTCGCGGGAAGTGCTCGAAGGTGATCTGCTCGAAATATGGTAACAATGTCAAGACATGTTCTTTGTAAGGGATGAGGTTTGGATGCTTAGTATCCCACTCTCCTTTGATCTGACTGATGACCAAAGCTGAGTCCCCAAACACATCTAAGGATTTGATTCCCAAGTCTATGGCAGCCTTGAGTCGAAATATGCAAGCTTCATACTCTGCCATGTTGTTGGTGCAGTTGAAGCAAAGTCTGGCGGTGAAAGGAGTATGGCAGCCTTCTGGGGAGATGAGTACTGCGCCGATACCGTTTCTAAGTAAATTAGAGGCACCATCAAAGTACAGGGTCCATCGGGATCCTTGTTCAGGTCCGTCATATGGTCTGAAATCTTTAATATTGTCCAATGTCATAATGTCTTCGTCGGGGAAGTCAAACTTCATGGATTGGTAATCTTTGACAGCTTGATGAGCCAGATGATCAGCTAGAACACTTCCCTTTATAGCTTTTTGGGTCGTGTACTGTATGTCATATTCCGTTAGGATCATCTTCCATATATATATTCTTCCAAATAAAGCAGGCTTCTCAAAGATGTACTTGATCAGATCCATCTTAGATATCAGCAGAGTGGTATGAGTCAACATATACTGCCTTAGCCGGCGAGCAACCCATACCAAAGTGCAACAAGTTTTCTCGAGCAGTGAGTATCGGGTCTCACGGTCGGTAAACTTTTTGCTAAGGTAATAAATGGCATGCTCTTTTCGGCCAGACTCGTCATGTTGGCCTAATACGCACCCCATTGGATTCTCTAGGACGGTCAGATACATGATTAGCGGTCTTCCTTCGACGGGTGGCATTAAGATAGGAGGTTCTAGAAAATACTCCTTGATTTTATCGAAAGAAATTTGGCAGTCATCATTCCATTTAACCACCTGATCTTTCTTCAACAACTTGAAGATTGGTTCACAGGTAGATGTTAGGTGAGAAATGAACCTTGCGATGTAGTTTAGGCGTCCCAAGAAACCTCTGACCTCCTTCTCAGTGCGAGGGGCATGCATTTCTTGTATAGCTTTGACTTTGGCAGGATCAACCTCAATGCCTTTGTTGCTGACAATGAAACCCAAGAGTTTACCGGAGCTGACTCCGAAAGTGCACTTGTTAGGGTTCAGTCTGAGCTTGTACTCTTTCGACCTGACAAACAGCTTTTGCAAATGGTCGAGGTATTCTTCTTCCGTTTGTGATCGGGCTATCATGTCATCTACGTAGACCTCTATCTTATGATGTATCATATCATGAAACAAAGCTACCATGGCGCACTGATAGGTTGACCTGGCATTCTTTAGTCCGAATGGAATCACTTTGTAGCAGAATATACCCCACTGTGTAACAAAAGTAGTTTTCTTCATGTCTTCAGGTTCCATTTTGATCTAGTTGTAACCTGAAAATCCGTCCATGAAAGAAAATACCTTGTGTTGAGCTGTATTATCAACCAAGATGTCAATGTGCGGAAGTGGAAAGTCATCTTTAGGGCTAGCCCTGTTTAAGTCTCTATAATCCATGCACATTTTTACTTTTCCGTTCTTCTTAGGCACGGGAACAATGTTAGCAACCCATTGTGGATAGGAGGTAACAACAAGAAATCCAGCATTGAACTGCTTCATAACTTCTGCTTTGATCTTTTCAGACATGTCGGGCCTCATGCGGTGGACTTTCTGTTTAACTGGTGGACAGTCTTCTCTTGTGGGTAGACGGTGAACCACAATATATTTATCAAGTCCTGGCATGTCTTCGTATGACCAAGCGAAGATCTTAACATATTCATGCAACAACTGAAATAGGCGCTCTTTGACACTTGGCTCTAGGTTGGCACCCACTCTAACTTCTTTTCTGTCTTCCTCAGTACCCAAGTTGATTGTCTTTAACAGCTCCTCACGAGGTAGAATAGCCCTTTCTTCCTATTGTATCAGCCTAGAAAATTCTCCTCGCACCTCATAATCTTCCTCACCTTCGTATTCGGCGTGGTGGACCAAATCTTCAGAGTCACTAAAGGTTATAGCAGAATTGTTACCCATGGAATCCAGAATGGAAGGGTACCTACATTTGTGAGTGTGGGTGTGTGTAAGGGATAGCCACCTTTAAACAAATAAAATGCAAAAAGAAAGATAATGAACACAAAAGTTTATAAGTGAAAACGTCCATGATTCATTAAAATGGTATATGAAGATGAAAAATCAAACCCTTACAAATGGACCTATGTGCCTCGGGTAAGGCACAAGGTTAAAATTGTACGAATTATTTGAGAATTATTACAAACCAACAGAAATGTTTGAAAGATAAATTATTGCGATATGAAAGTAATCGGAACAAATTCTTTTGCTTCCCAGTTGCACAGTCCTCCGTCAACAGTAGGGAAAATCAAGTGTTCAAGGTTGCTCTCCTCTTCACTATCCTCCAAAGCATTGACTCCATGATGGGTGATCTTCACTGGTGGCCCTCCAGCACAGGAGCAACGCACAGCCTTTTGACTAGCTGAAGTGAAACCCAAGCCGAATTTATCTGATTTGAAGGGAAAGTCTGGAAGCTGCCCCCATATTGTGCTTCCTTCTTCTTCAATCACAACCTTTGCATATTTGAGAGACGACATCTGAGGCGGAGGTCTGGTAATCATGGGTACAGAAAGCCACTGTCTCGATTGCCGCAATCTCCTGAGCTACCTCTTCAAAATGCTAAAAAGGGGTTTCGATGAATTCACCATCCAATTCTACATAGCGGAAAGAATTTAGATGGCTTATAATGTATTCCTCTTCGCCGTAAACAATCATAATTTTCCCCTGGATAGGGTACTTGAGCATTTGATGCAGAGTAGAAGTGACGGCTCCAGCGTTGTGAATCCAGGGTCTTCCCAACAAGCAAGAATAGGAAGGACGGATGTCCATCACATAGAATGTGGAGTTGAATGTTTCAGTTCCCACTTTAATCGGGATGTCCACCTCCCCGTGGACCATCCTTTTAGAACCATTAAAGGCTCTGACAATGATGTTGCTGGGTTTCAGGGTTAAGCCTTCACAATCCAGTCTATCCAAGGTTTTCTTTGGCAAGACATTCAGCGAAGAACCAGTGTCCACCAATTCGTGTGCTAGAGTAGTCCATCTGCATTCCACCGAGACATGCAAAGCGTTATTATGTTTTCTCCCTTTAGATGTTAAATCGGCATCGGAGAATCCTAGACCATTATCAGCTGTTAAGCTAGATACACATTCCTGGAACTGATCCGCGGAGGTTTCCTGGGGCACATGGGCCGTCTTCAAAAATATGATCAGAGCTTTAGCATGAGATTCTGAACAAAGAAGCAGGGCCAACATAGAGATCTTTGAGGGGGTTTTCCCCAGTTGTTCCACAATATCATAACGCTTTTCTTGATTATTTTCAAAATCTCTTCCATTTCTTTTTGAGAGGTTTCAGGGATGACCAACGGCTGAGCCCTCGTCTTGACGGGATTTTCTTGGATCCCTTTCCCTCTATCATCAGAAGCAGCAGAGGGGACAACCACAGGAGTTACAACTTCTTCAATGATTGGATTTCTTGAAGATATATTGACCGACACAGGGGTAACCTTAGGAGCAACTGAGGGTCCAAAGATTGCCTTTGGAGGGGAAATCTCTGGAGAGAAACTTCTTCCACTGCGGGTAATTTAGCTCGTTCCAGCAATGTTTCCAATGTAAGAAGTATCTTCATCATAACTCTCTTCAGTTGATTCAATTTGTTTAATACCGTGGTAAAATATCTCCCCACCATAGTTCCACGATATTGATTTGTCGGACTTGTACGAGACGGGCCCGAGCATGGTTATCTTCAAAGGTGCAATCTTCGGAGCAGATGTAATCTTAACAGGTCTTTTGGAGACCTTGGAAAGATTGGAGGATATGGTTATTATTGAAACATCATTGAGAGGAGTCGGTGTAACAAGAGTCTTTTCAAAAAGGATTTCCTGGTTATCCATTAGGCGTTGGATGCCAAACTTCAACAATGGACAGTCGGTTGGTAAGGATGAACAAAGGCAGCAATCTTCTTCACAACCTGGGAAAATCCTAGCCTTCAGCAAATTCAATTTGATTATTGGTAACAGAGTCATCAAATTATCAACAGTAGCAACAAATAGATCCTCTTCAACATCATGGGCATGATGGCCATGCTTTGGCATTGGAGCAGAGATTACATTCGGCTTTTCAGGGGCGTCGAATTCAACTTCTTTAGTGTCTATTAAATCCTGAATCTTGTTCTTGAGGGCCCAACAATTGTTGGTGTCATGCCCTATACTCCCTGAATGATAAGCACACTTGGCGTTCAAATGGTAGTAAGGAGAATCTGTATTCGGATTCTTCGGGGCCTCTTTCAAACTGGCAAGGTTTAACTTCAAGATATGGGGTAGAACCTGAGATGGGGTCATGTTTATCTGGGTGAATTGCCGTACAGGCCTTTCCACCCTTGCTTGGTTGGTTCTTGGTTGATTGTTTCTAGGCTGATCAGCTGCAGACTTCTGAATCATTACGGCCCCTACCGCTGGCCGGTGCTCAACCCTTCCTTGACTTCTTTGGGAGTAGACAACTGGGACTTCTTTCTTTGCTGGAAAAGTATTTTTGATGGCAGCGGAAGAATATGCATCTTTTTGAATTTTCCCGCTTTTTATGCCGGCTTCAACTCTCTCACCAGTCAGAATCAACTCGGTGAACCCCGCAGACGAACTTCCAATCAGGTGATTGAAAAAGGGGCGTGACAGTGTACCCAAGAACATATCCACAAGCTCCCTCTCAGATAGAGGTGGTTGTACTCGTCCCGCCAAGTCTCTCCATTTCTGGGCATACTCTTTGAAACCTTCATTTGAGACCATGCCCATACTATGTAATTGAGTACGGGTTGGTGCTAAGTCCGTATTATATTGATATTTTTTGTAGAAGGCGACCGCAAAATCTTCCCAATTATGCACATCAGACCTCTCCAACTGATAAAACCAATCCAGCTGCGTCCCCGATAAATTGTCCTGAAAGAAATGGACCCACAGGTCTTTGTCACAAGAATGTGGTTGAATTTTCCTGACATAAGATCGTAGGTGCATCTTTGGGCAAGACACCCCATCGTACTTAGAAAATAGAGGTACTTTGAATTTAGGAGGGATTACGATTTCAGAAACCAGCCCTAGTTCCTCAAAATCCAGCCCAGGCACTCTCTGTACCTCCATAGCTGCTAGATGTTCTTCCAAGTTCTTGTATTTGTCATCTGTAGGAGGGTACTGTTGTTCAAAATAGTCTATATCCTCTTCTTCTTCTTCTTCCTCAGACTCAGATTGCACTGCCGTTCCTTTACCTTTTCCTACCCCTTCATCAGATGTTGAGGGGAAATCCAGAACCCTTCTGGCTTGACCTTTAAATCTTCTGCCCAAGATAGCCACACCAACTCTCTTCTTTTTCTTTTTCTCTTTTTCCTTCTCTAGAAAGGTCTTGAGCTCCTCCTGTCCCTTGGCCAAGGTCAAAAGTAGCTGTTGAAACTGTGAATTCTGTGCTTGTAAGTCTTTGACCGTCTGCTCAATATCCATCTTGCTGAAATAAACAGCAGAGAGATGAGGAAACTTAGTGTGAAGACCTGTTTATGCATATGATGAATGATATGTATTCATGTAATGCTTTCAAGGATTCATAAATTCAAGTTCGTTTTAAACAAAAAAGGAACACACGTCATATTAATAAGATAGAATTTGTTAGTACATCAATGCCCCATGGGCAAAATAATACAAAATTCTAAGGTAAAAAGATGTTGCACATCCTCTTTGGTGCAATGTAGGTGTTAAGAGTCTTCTCTTTGTGAAGTTGACGAGTAATTTCTAAAACCTTCTTCTCGCTTGCGTAGAATTGGGCTTCGAAAGTATCGCGCTCTCCCTTGAGCTGTATCCAACTCCTTTGCAGATCTTCGAGTGATGTTGGCATGTCAGGATGTAGGAGGGTGTATGGAACCTCTCCTTCCATAACATGCTCTATAATCACAGGTAGAATGTAGGGGTAAGGCATCATAAGACTTTGGGCGTGGGTTCGTACCCACTTGAGGTAAGGCTCAAGGGGGATGGAATTCTTGTGTTCCAAGGTCTTACTTTCCACTTTGTTGGGAATCCTCCAAGTTCGGATAAACCTTTGTCGAAGTCCTTGATCGTCGTTGTCGAAGTCAAAAACCAAGTCTGGAATCAGCATGTCATGTGGGCCATCCCTTCGGGCATAACCAAATTGTCTCAGAGCCAAGCAAGGGTTGTAGGTAATTCCTCCCCTAGTGCCAAGTAGAGGGACATTAGGGAATTCCCCACAACGGTCAATGATGATAACATTCTCTTTTGATCGAGAACACCAATGAATATCTGAATGTGTAAGGGTCATCAACCGTTGTGACCACCTCAGACGTTGCTCATTCTTCAAAAATGATTGGGGAAGATGAGAAATAAACCATCTTGCCAGTAGAGGAGTACAACACATGAGAACACCTATTTTCCTCATTGTTCGAGCGTGAAAAGATTGGAGGGTATCCCCAAGCAATGTAGGCACCGGGTTGCGAGCCATGAAGATTTTGACAGCACTTACATCTATAAGCTGGTCAGGGTTTGGGAACAAGACCATCCCATAGATGGGAAGAGCTACAATCTCCTCAAAAGCTTGTAAGTCCAAAGAATCCCAACAGCTTTGGGCCTTCTCAAATAGAAACTTTGATAGGAAGCCTTTGACACCACTTCTAGTTTCCCAATGGCCTATGACATCAGATGGTTGCAAGTGTAGGGCTTGAGCAACATCTTCAGGCTTTGGATCTCTTTCCGTACCATTGAAAGTTAGTTGATGGAGAATAGGAATCCTCAAGAGTTGAGAAAATTCCTCCAAAGTGGGCACAAGCTGGTAGTCAGGAAATGTAAAGCAGTGGTGTAGAGGGTCAAAGAACTGGAAGAGAACTTTCAACATATCCTCCTCAGTGTTGGTGTTGACTACGTTGAGAAGACGACCATGCCTCTCGGTGAATGGAGAATTCTCAGGAATCCTTGAAGCTAGATCCTTGAGTTAAGGAGGAATTCTTACAAGGTTGACTTGGATAGTTTTCCTGCGAAGTGAATCCATTACCTACAAAATAGGAACAAAGATGAAGATCCAAAATCCTTGAAATGGTTAGTGGATGCATATGATGTTTCATGATGTTATGATGTTATGCACAAGTATGTATGTACAAACAAATCACACAAGATCCTAGTTTCAGGCTTGCATGGGGTTTCATAGGTAAGTACCCTCTTGAAGTTTAGTTGGCTCAACCTATCCTAGAAATAGTAATCGGGTTCTAAGGAGCTCAATATCACTGGATTGTTTTCTGTGTTCATTGTTTCAGTTTAGCCACTTTACTAGCGACCAAAATATTCAAAGAAAATAACCCCCAATGAGTGTAGTATCGAGTATCTACCAACTTCGGACTGCACCAAAGCCGGTAATCTCACTACATCCTAAAAGGCCAAGTTGGTCAAGTAAAGGTTCTAAAAGTCCATTAGTGCTTCATGACATCACTCAGCAGCCCCGTATTCTCTTTGATTGACTCAAAGGCTATCGGTACCCACAAATATGTCGCACTAATATAGCTATTTCTTAGACCGTGTCGGTATACCTCGCACAATTTCCACAACGTATTGCTATTTACCTATGAATGTTTCCCAAATCCGGGTAGAGGATTCAAACCCAAACAATAGAACCAAAATGTAAAGCATACAAGTCAAGCAAGATAAGCATGTAAAGGTGATCTAAAACCCTAAGGTAACCCCACTTTTAGATTACTCCCCAGCAGATTCGCCAGTTCTGTGATGCGGTGGGAGAACTGACTTGAGGTTTTGTGTTTTTTGTTCGCAAATGTTTCAGTTTAGCAAGAGTCGCCACCGACTTTTATTTTATCCAAAAGGAAAGGTAAAAAAGCACAGGAAAGACCTTTGAGATTGTTTTTGGGTTCGGGGGGGTAGATTATGAAAAGGGAAGGTGCTAGCACCCTTTTCATCCTTGATTTTTCATGGGCTCTTAGTTACTTGTTTTAGATCACTTGCTTTTGCTTTTCAATTGTTTGAAATGGTGCTTTTGTGTGTGGTTCTGAAAGTATTTTGAAAAGAGGCCTTTGTTTAGGCAACCTTTGTAATGATTCTTGTTTGAATGTATACAAAGGTGTTTGTCTTTTGAAAAATGTTTCAATGTTTTGAAAGTTGTTTGGAAATTGTTTTGAAATGTGTTGTGTGTTTTTGAAAATAGAAAGGATGGTTTGAAAGAGATCAAGTAACTAGGAGTTATCTACCCTACTCAAAAGTCTTTCCTACACATTCTTATTCCTTTGACATTGTTGATTTACCATTGTATTTGGTAATCAACCTTATCTTTGGATGTTAAACGGGACGGGCGTGGGTCATCGTATGACCATGATAGCAATGGTGCCAAGTATCTTAGAAAGTTTTAGGGACTAAGATCATTTATTTTTAGGCAACATTTTGATAGCGTCATCGAGGGACTATGATCTTTTTGTTTTGATTGATTTTGCCAAGATACCTAGCATGCATACCATGGCCATTTTAAGGCAACAACGTGGATGAAACCCTTGGGGTGCTTGTGTGCATTGTGTTGTCATTTTTCATGCATTTTTTGTCTTGTGTTAGGTCATGCTATTTGTTTTGATTTTTGGTCATTGCATACAAAACCCTAGTTTACTATCATGGTATATGAAAGGAATAAAATGCGTAAAGTAAATCTAGACTATTACAACAATATTATGTGGAGGGGGATACAAGTTTTAAATAGGGGGTATTGCACAAAAATAAAACCCTAATACTTATTACAACCATATTGAATTTATTGTACAAATAAATAAATAAGCAAATATTTAAATATGGAATAAATTGTAAATATGCAAAATGTTTTTTTGTATTTGTTTTATTCATGAGAAAATAAGTTTATTCAAGTCTTAAAAATAAGAAAATAAAGATGATTATTTTTGAAAGGGTGGAAACCCTAGTTTTTGTTTTAAAAGAAAATATATTCTAATATTATTTATTTGTCCATTTTTTGTTTAGGAAAGATAATATTAATATATACAAAATGTTAAAAATTAAATATTGTACGAAAATATTATTTTAAGTGTATAAATAATAAAAATAAAAATATATAATAATTTTGTATTATTTACAAGTTTTTATTTAAGAAAATAAAGTATATTAACCTAATAATTTATTTATTATGCAAAAAAATAAAAAAAATAAAAAAAATAAAATGCAAAAAATAAAGAAAATATTTTTTGTGATTTTAAATGTTCAGAAAAAATAAATAAAGTCAGAAAATTTAAAAGAAATATAAAAATATACAAAATAAAGAAAATGGGCCAAGGGGGTGCAAAAAGTAAAAGGGGGGTTTGTTGTACCCCAAAATTTGCCCTCCCATATTTATCAAGACATGTCAAGAATCATCTCCAAGTTGTTCAAGATGGCTCAAGAGTTGGACAGTCAAGTCACCTCCTAAGGCATTCAATTCAAAATTAGGGTTTTGTGTTGCATCAAGGTCATTACATCCAAATGGTCTAAAATGCTCCCCAATGTCTTAATATGTTCTCAAATTCATCCATGTCAAATTTCAAGCCTTGCAGAGAAAGTTTGGTCAGTCAATTGCTCAAGAAGCCCAAAAATCGACTATGCTAAGGCAAAAGTCAACTGTGACCCAAATACTGTCAAACCTCAAGGTTTTTTGTCAACATTATCATTTTGAAGGATAATTCATCATTTGATCAAGGGTTGATCATGATTCATCAAGGATTGCACAAGATTCATCAAGATTCAAAAGTTGCTAAATTAGGGTTTTGTAGGAAAAGTCAACTCAATTTTGACCAAGCATAACTTTCTCATACTTTATGAGAAATGACCCATTCAAATATCATTTTGAACAGGATTCAATTTCCTACAATCCATATTCACACCCCAAGATCAAGAAATGCACGCACAAGAAGTTACAAATTTGGACATTATAGGTCATTTTTGAAAGTCAACAAAAACACATTTTTTCCAAAGGTTATAACTTGAGCATGGTATATAAAACTGCTATGAGACCAAAAGGGTTGGTTAGAGGACATCTCAAGGTTTCTAAAAAGTCCAAGAACACTTCCAAAAGTTCAAAATTGAAGAAGTTATGCACTGTTGAAGTTGGGAATTTTTCCAAAAGTGCTAAAAGTCAACTATCCTCAAAACTCCAATTTTTGACAAAAGGACCCACTTTTTTCCACTTGATTTGGTCTTTTCACACCACACACGTGTCCCATCTTCAGTTTCATGTCCATTCATTAATTTTTCTATTTTATTTAATTTTTATTGAATTAATTCATTTTAAATCAATATTAATTCAAATAAAATCCAAAAATTGATGGAATGATATCTTTTTGATCATTACAGCTTTCAATGATCATGATACACATAATCAAATTCGTGCCAAGGCATATTGTGAACAAAATCTTGGATTTGGTACAACTTTGGAAACTTTGTTAATGGTGATCAAATCAAATCTCCAATCTTCAATGCTCATGGATTAAAGCCCAAAGTTTAACCTAAATGCATTCCTTATTACTCACACAAGTTGTACACATCAAGAACACGGCCTAAGAACTGCAGAAACGGCCAAACCAAATTGGAGAAAAATCTTGGAAAATTGAAAACTGAAACCCACCCTAGAGGCAAATTGGAGGCCAAAGCTCAACGTGGTGTTCTTGCCTAACATCCAACGAAGCTAAAGCAATCATAATCAAGCCCTGAGACAGCCCCAAACTCACTGTAAGTCGTCCTAAACACGACCCTGGGCACGAATTCATAACCTCTGAATCTTGCATCTTTTTGCCAAAATCTTGACACTATCATGTTAGTCGATTCATTTAGAGTATTTCTGCATTATTTAATTTTGTTTTTGTAGCCTATATCACCTTGCCCGCATATAGGGTTTTGGAGGTTTGCATTTGGGGTTTTGTTTTGCAGGAATAATTAGGACAAACGATGACCATGGTTGTGTTCAGGGAGGAGAGACGAACACGTTGGTAGTCTTAGTTGGTATTTACATGGCCTAGGATGAATTGTGTAAGCAAGCCACGAATCTTCCTGTGGATAAAAATCCACAGGTAAGAAAACCAGGGTTTTGTTGGAGAAGACGACTAGGTGTCTTCCCCTGATTGGTCCATTTAAATTATTCGCGCTATTTTTATTTTTTTTCCAGGCATAATTGTTTGTTTGATATATAATGATTGTTGTTTAATATAATAACAAACAAGCATCATGGCTCAGTTGGTGGAAGCGTGAGTGGAAAGACCTATGGGAGCTGGGTTCGAATCCCAGGTCCCCCAATGCATTTGTTTTCTTTTTCTTCAAATACTCTCATGCAATGCTCAAAATGTAGCCCACCATATGCCTCAAAGATCCAGGCGCCAGATGGCCTCCGGGCAAAATCTGAAGGCTAGGATTGAAGGACCATCATATGTCTAGGTCAACAGGCGCATATGGAATCAACAAAGTCAAAGCAGGATGGAACGAAAATGGGCCTCTGAGATGCTGATTCTACCACGAGTTTGGGCCCATACCCCCCATTTGGTTTATTTCTATTTCTTTTCATATTCCTTTTTTTCATTTAATTGTTTTATTAATTATTATTATTATTTACACTAACCAATTTATTTTTCTTAATAAAATCAAAAAACATAAAAAATATTATTTTTATTTATTAAATTTAATTTCATCACTTTATTTTTGTAAATAAACATTAATCAATTAATTTAATTTTTAATTAGGGACAATTTTAATATTTTTGCAATAAATTAAAATTATTGTAGAATTAGGTTTTTAATAATTTTTATCACTTTTATTTTATTTCCTTAAATATAAAAAACCCAAAAATATATTTTTTATTTAATTAATTAAGTAACTTAGTTTTAATTTCTTTAAATTCAAAAATAACAAAAAAACATGCTTTCTTTCCAAAGGGTCAAAGCCCTAAAAAATGCGCCGATTTAATTTCTTGCACGCGTATCATTTGATCCAATACTGTAATTGCTTCCGGTATGTAATAACTTTTAATTAGGACATTATTTATCGCTTTATTTTTATTTTCCGCAATTTAAATTAAAGGGTTGTTTTTGGCGATGTAAATACCCGACGCCTTGTAATAGTTTAGATTTAATTTCCCGCTATTTAATTTCCGCACAATATTAACTGTTAGATGTTTGATAAATAGGCAATGCATGACAAGATCAATCTTTAACCTAAAATCAATATAGCTCACCCATGACATGTACAGATAAAATTAACCGAAGTAACACACTTGCACATGCCACTCTTAGGGTACACCTCACTTGGTTGCCTCGAACGTGGTCATTGAGTATAGGAAGTTTTAGAGGTCGCCCTCTTGTCCCAAGATCATAAGTTGCCTCGAAACAGTTGCCTCGGAAAAAATGATCTAAGACATTAGGGTTACCACTAAGGCGTCCTAACATTGCTTTAGTGACCACACGTCCCTTAACCGAATTGACCCAAAAACTCCAACGACGATGCTACCTACTCCTCAATAGTGGAATAACATTGTCTAAAGGACATTAGCACAGTTTAATTCCTTTTTCGAGTAGGTAGATGGTTCTTAAGTACTTGCTCCTTTTAAAACAAAACAAAACTTTTCGCACTTACACTCTCTTCAAAACAAAAACTCTTTTCAAACCCACAAACACAAAGAAAAGCAAACTTTTGAAAACACAATGAGCAAGTACCTAAGAGCCCGTGGATAACCACGGATAGAAAGGGTGCTAACACCTTCCCTTTCTATAATCTACCTCCCGAATCCGAGAAATATCTCAAAAAGGAATTTTTATGTGCTTTTGTCCTTTCCTTGTTGGATAAAATAAAAGACGGTGGTGACTCTTGCTTACGGCGACATTTTGCGAAAACAAACGCAAAGCGCGAACCAGCATTCCAAAATAGTCACTTCTCTTCCCACCGATCACAGAACTGGCGACTCTGCTAGGGATTTATAAGTGAAGTGTACCTTAGGATTAGATCATTGTGTTTTCAATTGTATGCTTTGTATGCTTTAATTTTGTGGGCTTGTATCGGAGTTTCTATAGATCCTAACTCGGATCTGGGGGTACCCTTTAGGTGAGTAGCAATAAACTGTGAGGAAACTGTCCAGCGTAGACCGACACGGTTGAAGCAGTAGCTACGTTGGTGTGGCACTTTAGTCTGTACCGATATCCCTTGTGTCTGAACGAGGAGAATATGGGTCTTCTAAGGGGTCATTAAGCACCAACTGACCTTAGAACCTTAAATTGACCAACTTGGCCATAGAATAGTAGCAGTATGCTACACTCATTGAGACTAAACTCTCGCGATGATTCTGGCTGCAAGAAAAGGTTGCTAAACTGGAATTATGACCGATTGAGGGTAGTCAGTGATATTGAGATCCTCTAGAACCCGATTACTATTTTTAGGACAGGTTTAAACCAACTGAACTAAAAGAGGGTAGTGCCTAAGCTCCTTGCCAGCCTGAAATCTAAGGGCTCTCAGTGTGATTTGTGTGCCTTTGCCATATTTTCTTTTTGTGGATACTTGTGGTGTGCCTTTATCATGACATCATAACATTGCATACATCTTGCATAAGACTAACCTATTTCAAAGACAGGAGAGTTTCATCTTTGCTCTGTTTTGTAGGTCATCATGATGCCCATGCGTAAGAATACCATCCGGATCAAATTTTTCCAAGTCCCTACCTTGCTTAAAGAGTTGGTTGCCAAGATGCCTGACACGACTTCCTTCATCAGAAGGCATGGTTCTCTTCTCAATTTGGTCACCTCCAAATTGGACGAGCAGATGATGAGTGTCCTAGTCCAGTTCTATGATCCGTTGTACCATTATTTTACTTTCCAGGACTTCCAGCTGGTTCCTACCTTAGAAGAGTTCTTTGAGCTGCTCGGTATCTCTGTTATGGAGCAGACCCCGTTCACTGGTTGGGAAAAGACTCTTAAGCCCGAAGAGATTGCTGCAGCCCTTCATTTGACAAAAGAGGAAGTAATGGCTAATTGGGAGACTAGGAGTGGAGAAAAGGGCTTTCTGACTAAGTTCTTGGTTGGCAAGGCTAGCTATTTCTGGGATAGCCTAGACTTTAAGGCGTTCGAGGATATTCTGGATCTTCTGATATACGGCTTGGTACTGTTTCCGAATCCTGACACTTTTGTTGATGTGAATGATATAAAGATCTTCATCTCTCAGAACCCTGTACCCACTCTCTTGGGTGACATTCTTCATCAACTATATGCTCGTACTGCCCGAAAGCGGGGAACCTTGATGTGCTGTGCTCCTTTATTATCGAGGTGGTTTATTTCGCACCTCCCTAAGTCAGTAATGAAGAACAAAGAAGGAATGGGCTGGGCTTATAGGGTGATGTCTCTTTCTCATAATGACATTATCTGGACTCTCAAGGGTATGGATGAGGTGACTATCATTGATCGCTGTGGAGAGTATCCTAATGTTCCATTGATAGGAACCCATGGAGGAATTTCTTACAACCCATGCTTAGCTCTCCATCAGTTTGGAAGAGCCAGAAGAGAAGGACCTCATGAGATGCTGATGCCTCATATCATCTTTGATTTTCAGGGGGATAGCGACGAGCAACGTCGTAGATTCATAAGGGCTTGGGATAGAGTTCACCAATCTGATCCACATGAGTTGGGCCCAAAGACTTCTCTGCCAATGGAGCCATATCTCAGATGGGTCCGCATCCGTGCCCAGAAGCTAGGTATGCCATATGAAGCAGTCCGGCCTGTCACTCTTGAAGTTGCTAATGAAGAAGGGGTTCTTCCAACCATTCTCCATCCTTATATGCCCACTGACATTGGGGCACTGAAGAGATCTTGGATGCAGTTAAGGGATGAACGGGATTCTTACCGAGAGAAGTTCAATGAACAAGATCAGAAGATCCAGAAGCTGACTAGGCAGTTAGAGAACGAGCGGATTCTCAACGACTATGTCCGCACTGATAAGAAGAGACCATGGGAGCATTGATGGACCTTTGATGATTTCTTTTCCAGTTTTTATTTTACTTTTCAGTATTTCCATTCTTGTAACGCCTTAAGGGCAATTTGTTGAAAAATTTGAATTACAAAGTTATCTAATAAAGTGTGTTTCCCTTCTTGTTTACAAATTTGAATCTCAATTGTCTTTGAAATCATAATCATACACATTTAATCCCATGCACTTCATAAACAGGTACCCTTTACAGGTCTCTTATCTTCTTCGCTGTTTATCTCAGCGCTCATCATGTCTACTGAACCTTCAACTGAGCAAGCTATCAAGGCCCTCCAGGCCCAGAATGCCCAATTTCAAGAGTTGTTCATGAGCCTAGCTAAGGGTCAGCAGGACCTGAAGACCTTGATTCTGAAAGAAAAGAAGAAGAAGAAGAGGACCATCTTATTCAACACTGGTCCTAGGTTTGGAAACAGGCTACAGAATGAAGTTGATCTGACCACCTCATCTGGAGGGAAAGATAGTCCACAAGAAAGGAGGGCTCCTAGCCCTGTGGTCTCCGACAAAAAGACGGACTACGATGAAGAACAGTATCCTCCTGCTGAGGATAAGTACAAACAGCTGGAAGACCGTTTGAGCGCGTTGGAAATTCAGAAGGTTCCCGGTCTGGAGTTCGGAGATCTAGGTCTATCATCTGGGGTGGTGATTCCCCATAAATTCAAGGCACCAGCCTTTGCTAAGTATGACGGAGTTTCTTGTCCGAAGCTGCACCTCTGGTCATATGTGAGGAAGATCCAGCCTTGCACTGCTGATAAGAACCTATGGATCCATTTCTTTCAAGATAGTCTCTCAGGGACTCAGCTTGAGTGGTTCTATCAGTTGGACGGAGCCAGTATCCGCAATTGGGAAGATTTGGCTACTACATTCTACAGGCAGTATCAGTACAACTCCGACCTCACTCCTACGCGTACCCAACTCCAGGGTATGTCAATGGGAATGGGTGAAAGATTCAAATATTATGCTCACAAGTGGAGATACCTCGCCGGAAGGGTACAACCGCCCTTAGCTGATCGGGAACTTGTTGACATGTTTTTGGGGACCCTGTCTGGTCCATTTTTCAACCACTTGATTGGAAGCTCTTTATCTGGGTTTACAGATCTTATTTTGACTTGTGAGAGGATTGAGGCTGGTATTAAGGCTGGTAAGATACCGAAGGGTGCTTCATCAAGCACTGAGAAGAAGCCGTTTAAGAAAGAGTCTGGTGTTGTCTACAGTGCAAGAAGACAGAATGGGCCTGAACACCACCAAGCTGTCAATGCGGTTGTTATTTCAAAACTTGCTGGTGCTCCTCAGTACAACAATCAACAAAAGGATGAGAGACCTAAGAGGAAATTCACTTGTCTCAGCATGACCTTATCTCAGATTCTGCCACAGTTGCTGAAGACTAATCTGGTGACTCTAAGGGAAGCCCCAAAGAATCCAAATACAACGTCACCAAGGTATAACCCAAACGCCCGCTGTGCTTATCACTCTGATAGCCCGGGGCATAATACAGATGATTTTTGGAGTCTGAAAAATAGGGTACAAGACTTGATTGATGCGAAAGAGATTGAGTTCGGAGCACCAGAGAAGCCTAAGCAAGAGGCAGGGGTAAATGCTATCAGGGATGATGATGATGAAGAGTCTGATATCGACAGTTGGATCTACCCGACTGCCAATGGTGGATTAAGCAACTGGACAACGAATGATTCTATGCCCGTTTCTGTTATCACCCAGTAATGAAACTTTTTGTTTTGAATTTGTAATAGACAATGTTTTAAACTTTACGGCCCAGTGTCTTACCCGGGGCACTGTGGCTTTATTTGTGAGGGCTTTTGTGTGTCATTTTCATATATCATTAATAAAAGCATTGGACGTTTCATGCATTTCAAATTTTCCTCTCCTTGTTTTTCTTTATTATATATTGCAAAACAGCTATTTACACACACTCACATATACAGGTCCACATCCACTCTGGATTTCACTGGTAACGACTCTGCTACTGCCAGTTATGACTTCGAAAATCTGATCAACTTAGACGAAGACGAAGGTGAAGATGATTGCAAAGTGCCTGGTGAACTTGCAAGACTGCTACTCCAAGAAGAGAGGGTTATTCAGCCACACAAAGAGCCGGTGGAAACAGTGAATCTGGGTACTGAGACAAATAAGAAAGAGGTCAAGATCGGTGCAAATCTAGAGCTTAGTTTGAAGCAACGGTTGATTCAGATGCTGCGTGACTACGTTGAAATCTTTGCCTGGTCTTATGAAGATATGCCTGGTTTGGATACTGACATTGTAGTTCATCGCCTGCCTACCAAGGAAGACTGTCCTCCAGTAAAACAGAAGGTTCGTCGTATGCGCCCAAAGATGTCTGAGAAAATCAAGGCTGAAGTTATGAAACAATTTGACGCCGGTTTTCTAGCAGTACTTCTTACCCTCAGTGGGTGGCCAATGTGGTTCCAGTGCCGAAGAAAGATGGTAAGGTCCGAATGTGTGTTGACTACATGGATTTGAACAGGGCAAGCCCTAAGGATGACTTCCCTCTACCTCACATCGACGTTCTGGTTGACAATACTGCTCAACATAAAGTCTTCTCCTTTATGGATGGTTTCTCCAGTTATAATCAGATCAAGATGGCTCCTGAAGACATGGAAAAGACGACCTTTGTTACTCAGTGGGGTACTTATTGCTACAAGGTCATGCCTTTTGGTTTGAAAAATGCTGGGGCAACATACCAGCGTGCCATGGTTGCTTTGTTTCATGACATGATCCATCATGAGATTAAAGTATACGTCGACGATATGATTGCAAGGTCCCAGACTGAGGAAGAACACCTTGACCATCTGCAGAAGCTGTTTGACAGGTTGAAGTTGTACAAGCTGAGGTTGAACCCGAACAAGTGCCCCTTCGGGGTAAGATCTGGCAAACTACTAGGTTTCTTTGTAAGCGACAAAGGTATTCAAGTTGACCCTGCAAAAGTGAAAGCCATACAAGAGATGCCAGCTCCTAAAACAGAGAAAGAAGTCAGAGGCTTTCTGGGACGATTGAACTACATTGCCCGATTCATTTCACACCTAACTGCTAATTGTGAGCCAATCTTCAAGCTACTGAAGAAAGATCAAGTGGTACGTTGGAACGATGAATGTCAGGCCGCTTTCGAAAGGATTAAAGAGTATCTCCAAGAGCCACCATCCTGATGCCACCAGTTGAAGGGAGATCTTTGATCTTATACTTGACAGTACTTGACAACTCAATGGGGTGTGTGCTGGGCTAACATGACGAGTCTGGCTGAAAAGAGCATGCTATTTATTACCTTAGCAAAAAGTTTACCGACTGTGAGACCCGATACTCACTGCTCTAGAAAACTTGTTGTGCTTTGGCATGGGCTACTCGCCGGTTGAGACAGTATATGTTGACTCACGCTACTCTGTTGATATCAAAGATGGATCCAATCAAGTATATCTTCGAAAAGCCTGCCTTGTCCGGAAGAATAGCAAGATGACAAATGATATTGACTGAGTATGACATCCAATATACGACCCAAAAGGCAATCAAGGGAAGTGTGTTGGCAGACCATTTGGCACATCAGGCAGTGGATGATTACCAGTCTATGAACTTTGAATTTCCGGACGAGAATATCATGTTAGTAACTGATTGTGAGACACCTGGACCGGACGAAGGACCTGAGGAAGGATCCCGATGGTCTATGTACTTTGATGGAGTTTCGAACGCTTTGGGTAATGGCATTGGCGCTGTGATCATATCTCCTAAAGGCTCTCATATTCTGTTTACCGGCCGACTATGTTTCAACTGCACCAACAACATGGCGGAGTATGAAGCATGCATTATGGGTCTTCGAGCAGCAATTGACCTAAGGATTAAGTTTCTAAGTGTCTTCGGAGATTCCGCTCTCGTAATTAGTCAGATCAAAGGCGAGTGGGATACGAAACACCCAAATCTTATTCCTTACAAGGAGTACGTGTTGACATTGCTTCCCCATTTCAAAGAGATAACCTTTGAACACTTCCCTAGAGAGGAGAATCAGTTGGCGGACGCGTTGGCTACGATGTCTTCTATGTTCAAGGTCAATTGGGACAACGAGGCTCCCCGGATTATCATTGAAAGATTGGATGAACCTACACATTATTGTGATCTTGAGACTGAAGAAGTAACAGGAAAGCCCTGGTATCATGAGGTGAAGAGGTACCTTGAAGCTCAAGAATACCCCGAGGGTGCATCTGTTAATGACAAGAAGTTTCTGAGGAGATTCGTGGCGAAGTTCTTCATCAGCAATGGCATTCTTTACAAGCGTAAGCATGATTCGACCTTACTGCGTTGTGTGGATAAGATTGAAGCAGAAAGGATCATGGCAGAGCTGCATGAAGGTACTTTCGGAACCCATTCCAGTGGACATACCATGGCAAAGAAAATCCTTCGGACAGGATATTATTGGTCCACGATGGAAGCCGACTGTTATCAGCATTCTCGGACATGTCACAAGTGCCAGGTCTATGCTGATAAGGTGCACATACCTCCAGTTCCTCTGAACGTCTTGATGGTACCTTGGCCTTTTGCAATGTGGGGAATTGATATGATCGACGAGATCAGACCTACGGCATCCAACGGGCATCGTTTCATCCTGGTAGCTATTGATTATTTTACGAAGTGGGTTGAAGCAGCTTCCTTTGCTACTGTAACCAAGAACTTCATGGCACAGTTTATTCGGCACAATATGATCTGTCGATACGGTGTACCAGAGAGGATCATTACGGACAATGGTACCAATATTAACAACAAGATGTTCACTGAGCTCTGCGAGCAATTCAAGATACAACATCATAACTTTTCTCCCTACCGGCCGAAGATGAATGGGGATGTCGAAGCGGCAAATAAGAACATAAAGAAGATTGTGCAGAAGATGACAGTGACATACAAAGACTGGCACGAGATGTTACCATTTTCTCTTCACGGATACAGTACCTCAGCACGGACGTCAACAGGGGCAACACCTTATTCCTTGGTTTATGGCATGGAGGCAGTCTTGCATATTGAATTTCAGATACCCTCTCTTCGGATCATGAAGGATGCAGGTTTAAGCGAAGACGACTGGATTCAGACCCGGCTTGATCAGCTGAACCTAATTGACGAAAAGAGACTTACTACTATTTGTCATGGTCAGACGTATCAAAAACGGATGATCAAGGCATTTAACAAGAAAGTTAGACGACAAGAGTATCAAGTTGGGGATCTGGTAATCAAGCGCATTATCCTACCTCAAGGGGATCCCAGGGGCAAATGGACCCCTACTTATGAAGGGCCATTTGTGGTTAAGAACATTTTCTCAGGAGGAGCTATGATTCTAACCACCATGGATGGTGACGACCTTCCTCACCCCGTCAATGCAGACATAGTAAAAAGATACTACGCATAATCAAAGACCCGCTAGGTTGATTGGCCTAGGCAAAAATAAGGGCTTCCCGGCGAACCAAAAGGATTCGGGCAAAATAAGGGATGAAAATAAAAAATCTGTACACCCGGCAAGTCGAAAACCTGAAAAGGCGGCTTGGGGAAAAATGGGTATCCCGATGGACTGAAACCCCGAAAGGGAAGTCCAGGAAAAAGTTAGGGATCAAAGTGTAACACTATGTCTCATTGGATCACCTCACATCCAGACTTCGATATCGACTATCAAGCTCGAATGGCACTAATCAATCAAATTCATCTTCAACTAAGCAGCAAAGTGATGAGATGCTTGGAGATATAAAGGCAAATAGCAGAGTTGGAACCCAGTGGGATTATTCACATAGCTGTTTTGTTTCCTTTTCACAAATTGTATAAATTTTATTTGTTCGGCGGCGTTCTCTTACTAGGACGTCAGCCTCTTGTACAAAAATGCTTATTTTCAGGCCAAACTTCAAAATCAATACAAATTCATTTTCAGAAATTTCAAGCTGTTTTTCCTTTATCTGTTTTGTTTTGCAAAGAACGTCCAATGTTCATTTTTGATATATGCATTAGACATTAATTGTTGATCATAAATATTGACATGCGAAACGAAAGATGAATTACTGGTAATAATAGAAACAGGGGCAAATAAGAATTGTCCGAACTGTACAAGTTACTCTGTCCACCAGGTACCAAGGTACATTCAGCTGAAGAATATGGTTAAGATACCTTCACTCCCCGCAGAATAAGGCAGTAATGGTAGCTCTTCTAGCTGAGACTTGCAACTATGGACGAATCAGCAATACTCTCCCCAAGAAGACTTAGTCTACCATCAGCCCTAAAAAGGCTTGGTATCCCCAAAAGGTCTTAATATTCCCCAGCAGAGTATAAGAACATTCTCTAGCAAGCATAAGAGCATCCCCGACAGTCTTAATATTCCTAAACGGAGTATAAGAATGTTCCCCGGCGGAATACAAGATACCCCCAGTGGAGCCATTTCCCCAGCGCAGTCTAAAAAAGCTTTCCCAACAGAGTTGAATCATCTTCCCCAATAGACTCTGGAAGTTTATCCCCGGCGGAGTACAACAAACCTCCATAACCAGGTTCAAAGGAGCATTCCTAGCAGAACTTAGAGGTTTATCCCCATAAGAGTCTAGTAGGATTATCCCCAGCAAGTTGCAACTGAAAGATCATCCCCCAACAAAGTTCTTTCTTTCCCCCCAACAGGAATTCAATCCTCAACAAATTCAATATCACCAGCAACGGTAACCCATCCCCAACGGAGTTTATCAGCGGAATTCCCAACGGAGTTTATCGTTAAAATCCTCAACAGAGCATCTCTTCCCCACAGAGTAATTCCCCTCGGAGTAATCTCTTCATCGGTTTATTCCCTAACGGAGTCATCTCCTTCTGCAGGTTTATCTTCACAGTCATCTTCGTTCATCATCCCCAGCGGAAACGAAGAACTCAACTCTATTCTCCAGCAGTTCCAGGATTTATTTCCCCCAGCTAAAGCATTACATGTCCATACATCATGATACATGCATATACGCATCATACCATACAATCTCATTTATGTTGAGAACATCATTGCTTGATCCATATCACGCATTTCATATGACTGACCTTTACCTTTCAGGAGGGATGTAGTTAAACTCTCAACCATGTCAATAGAGACAAAATCAGTTAAATCGATTCCTAAAGATTTTTCTGAGGCGAAGCCAGTCAATGGAGACAAAATCAGTTAAACTGATTCCTAAAGATTTTTCTGAGGCAAAGCCCGTCAATGGAGACAACACGTCAATGGAGACAACCCGTCAATAGAGACAACCTGTCAATGGAGACAACCCGTCAATGGAGACAACCCGTCAATGGAGATAACCCGTCAATGGAGACAACCCATCAATAGAGACAACCTGTCAATGGAGACAACCCGTCAATGGAGACAACCCGTCAATAGAGACAACCTGTCAATGGAGACAACCCGTCAATGGAGACAACCCGTCAATGGAGACAACCCGTCAATAGAGACAACCCGTCAATGGAGACAACCTGTCAATGGAGACAACCCGTCAAAGGAGACAACCTGTCAATGGAGACAACCCGTCAATGGAGACAACCCATCAATAGAGACAACCTGTCAATGGAGACAACCCGTCAATGGAGACAACCCGTCAGTGGAGACAACCCATCAATAGAGACAACCTGTCAATGGAGACAACCTGTCAATGGAGACAACCCGTCAATGGAGACAACCTGTCAATGGAGACAACCCGTCAATGGAGACAACCTGTCAATGGAGACAACCCGTCAATGGAGACAACATGTCAATGGAGACAACCCGTCAATGGAGACAACCCGTCAATGGAGACAACCTGTCAATGGAGACAACCCATCAATGGAGACAACCTATCAATGGAGACAACCCATCAATAGAGACAACCTGTCAATGGAGACAACCCGTCAATAGAGACAACTCGTCAAAGGAGACACCCTGTCAAAGGAGCCACCCCGTCAAAAGAGACAACCCGTCAACAAAGACAAAACCACCTACCAACAATCTGCAAATGGCATCTGTAAGCCCATTCCCGACATCACAATGCTGATGCTACTTCATGCGAGTGCAAATTTCTGGGCACTCTAGTGTTCAATCATCTTCCACCTTCGGATCACGAAAGGCCCGAACGCCAATCTATATCCTCAGGTTTAAGAAGATTGAACAGGGGAAACTGTTTTACCCCAAAATTTTCCCTCCCATATTTCTCAAGACATGTCAAGAATCATATCCAAGTTGTTCAAGATGGCTCAAGAGTTGGACAGTCAAGTCACCTCCTAAGGCAGTCAATTCAAAATTAGGGTTTTGTGTTGCATCAAGGTCCTTACATCCAAATGGTCTCAAATTCTCCCCAGTGTCTTAATATGTTCTCAAATTCATCCATGTCAAATTTCAAGCCTTGCAGAGAAAGTTTGGTCAGTCAATTGCTCAAGAAGCCCAAAAATCGACTATGCTAAGGAAAAACTCAACTGTGACCCAAATACAGTCAAACCTCAAGGTTTTTTGTCAACATTATCATTTTGAAGGATAATTCATCATTTTATCAAGGGTTGATCATGATTCATCAAGGATTGCTCAAGATTCATCAAGATTCAAAAGTTGCTAAATTAGGGTTTTGTAGGAAAAGTCAACTCAACTTTGACCAAGCATAACTTTCTCATACTTTATGAGAAATGACCCATCCAAATCTAATTTTTAAGAGGATGCAATTTCCAAAAATCCATCTTCACACCCAAATATCAAGAAATGCACTCACAAGACGTTACAAATTTGGACATTATAGATCATTTTTGAAAGTCAACAAAAACACCTTTTTTGCAAAAGCTTATAACTTGAGCATGGAATATAAAAATGAGATGATACCAAATGTGTTGATTAGAGGACATCTCAAGGTTTCTAAAAAGTCCAAGAACACTTCCAAAAGTTCAAAATTGAAGAAGTTATGCACTGTTGAAGTTGGGCATTTTTCCAAAAGTGCCAAAAGTCAACTATCCTCAAAACTCCAATTTTTGACAAAAGGGCCCACTTTTTTCCACATGATTTGGTCTTTTCACACCACACACGTGTCCCATATTCAGTTTCATGTCCATTCATTAATTTCTCTAATTTATTTAATTTTTATTCAATTAATTCATTTTAAATCAATATTAATTCAAATAAAATCCAAAATTTGATGGAATGATATCTTTTTTATCATTACAGCTTTCAATGATCATGATACACATAATAAAATTAGTGCCAAGGAATATTGTGAACAAAATCTTGGATTTGGTACAACTTTGGAAACTTTGTTAATGGTGATCAAATCAATTCTCCAATCTTCAATGCTCATGGATTAAAGCCCAAAGTTTAACCTAAATGCATTCCTTATTACTCACACAAGCTGTACACATCAAGAACACGACCTAAGAACTGCAGAAACGGCCAAACCAAATTGGAGAAAAAGCTTGGAAAATTGAAAACTGAAACCCACCCTAGAGGCAAATTGGAGGCCAAAGCTCAACGTGGTGTTCTTGCCTGACATCCAACGAAGCTAAAGCAATCATAATCAAGCCCTGAGATAGCCCCAAACTCACTGTAAGTCGTCCTAAACACGACTCTGGGCACGAATTCATAACCTCTGAATCTTGCATCTTTTTTCCAAAATCTTGACACTATCATGTTAGTCGATTCATTTAGAGTATTTCTACATTATTTAATTTTGTTTTTGTAGCCTATATCACCTTGCTCGCATCTAGGGTTTTGGAGGTTTGCATTTGGGGTTTTGTTTTGCAGGAATAATTAGGACAAACGATGACCATGGTTGTGTTCAGGGAGGAGAGACGAACATGTTGGTAGTCTTAGTTGGTAATTACATGGCCTAGGATGAATTTTGGAAGCAAGCCACGAATCTTCCTGCGGATAAAAATCCGCAGGTAAGAAAACCAGGGTTTTGTTAGAGAAGACGACTAGGTGTCTTCCCCTGATTGGTCCATTTAAATTATTCGTGCTATTTTTATTTTTTTTTCCAGGCATAATTGTTTGTTTGATATATAATGATTGATGTGTAATATAATAACAAACAAGCATCATGGCTCAGTTGGTGGAAGCATGAGTGGAAAGACCTATGGGACCTGGGTTCAAATCCCAGGTCCCCCAATGCATTTGTTTTCTTTTTCTTCAGATACTCTCATGCAATGCTCAAAATATAGCCCACCATATGCCTCAAAGATCCAGGCGCCAGATGGCCTCCTGGACAAATCTGAAGGCTAGGATTGAAGGACCATCATATGTCCAGGTCAACAGGCGCATATGGAATCAACAAAGTCAAAGCAGGCTGGAACGAAAATGGGCCTCTGAGATGCTGATTCTACCTCCAGTTTGGGCCCATACCCCCCATTTGGTTTATTTCTATTTCTTTTCATATTTCTTTTTTTCATTTAATTGTTTTATTAATTATTATTATTATTTACACTAACCAATTTATTTTTCTTAATAAAATCAGGAAACATAAAAAATATTATTTTTATTTATTAAATTTAATTTCATCACTTTATTTTTGTAAATAAACATTAATCAATTAATTTAGTTTTTAATTAGGGACAATTTTAATATTTTTGCAATAAATTAAAATTAATGTAGAATTAGGTTTTCAATAATTTTTATCACTTTTATTTTATTTCCTTAAATATAAAAAACCCAAAAATATATTTTTTTATTTAATTAATTAAGTAACTTAGTTTTAATTTCTTTAAATTCAAAAATAACAAAAAAACATGCTTTCTTTCCAAAGGTTCAAAACCCTAAAAAATGCGCCGATTTAATTTCTTGCACGCGTATCATTTGATCCAATACTGTAATTGCTTCCGGTATGTAATAACTTTTTATTAGGACATTATTTATCGCTTTATTTTTATTTTCCGCAATTTAAATTAAAGGGTTGTTTTTGGCGATGTAAATACCCGACACCTTGTAATAGTTTAGATTTAATTTCCCGCAATTTAATTTCCGCACAATATTAAATGTTAGATGTTTGATAAATAGGAAATGCATGAAAAGATCAATCTTTAACCTAAAATCAATATAGCTCACCCATGACATGTACAGATAAAATTAACCGAAGTAACACACTTGCACATGCCACTCTTAGGGTACACCTCACTTGGTTGCCTCGAACGTGGTCATTGAGTATAGGAAGTTTTAGAGGTCGCCCTATTGTCCCGAGATCATAAGTTTCCTCGAAACGGTTGCCTCGGAAAAAATGATCTAAGACATTAGGGTTACCACTAAGGCGTCCTAACATTTCTTTAGTGACCACACGTCCCTTAACCGAATTGACCCGAAAACTCCGACGACGATGCTACCTACTCCTCAATAGTGGAATAGCATTGTCTAAAGGACATTAGCACAGTTTAATTCCTTTTTCGAGTAGGTAGATGGTTCTTAAGTACTTGCTACTTTTAAAACAAAACAAAACTTTTCGCACTTACACTCTCTTCAAAACAAAAACTCTTTTCAAACCCACAAACATAAAGAAAAGCAAACTTTTGAAAACACAATGAGCAAGTACCTAAGAGCCCGTGGATAACCACAGATAGAAAGGGTGCTAACACCTTCCCTTTCTATAATCTACCTCCCGAACCCGAGAAACATCTCAAAAAGGAATTTTTCTGTGCTTTTGTCCTTTCCTTGTTGGATAAAATAAAAGACGGTGGCGACTCTTGCTTATCGCGACATTTTGCGAAAACAAACACAAAACACGAACCAGCATTCTAAAACAGTCAGTTCTCTTCCCACCGATCACAGGGTGCCAAAAGAAACAGGCCCAAGCGCGCCAGGCCCATACACACTTCATCCCTGACCTCTGCCTTTGTCCAAAACGCGCGTTCTGTGCTTGAATCCTGTTCTTGCTATTCTTTGCATAAAACCAAAAACTTATAACATGAAAAATGTAGCTCATGATCACACGATTTCAATGATATAAAAAACTTGATCTAACTCTAAGAAACCAGGGAGAATTTCAGTGGCCCTAAATTATAACCTAGTTTTTTCAGTAACTTCAACTATCAAATACTCTTAGCTCAGTTAATATAAATGAAATCTACGCATATGTACAACTCAAGGAACTTAAGGAATACATTTTTGCTTCACAAACCTAAGCCTAATGATGCCTAAATAAGGAGATAGAACTTTGAAAATTACCTTGTTAAGTTGAGTTTGGTTATGGAAATATAGAAACTTTGAGTGAGGCCTGAAGTACTGGTGAGCTTGCTTGAAGTTCCCTCACCCTTTCCCAATGCTCAACTTGCTTTGAAATGGCTTGAATATCCTTGTAGAAGTCAACCTCCAAACTCAGAAATTGAAAATGGTGAAGCTTGAAACAAGGGTTACAGTTTCTTGAGAAAGGTCTGGACAGCTTAGGTGTAATGTATGGAATGTGTTTGAAGCCTTGAAACAAAAAACGCACAACTGCAATTTGTTTTGGCTAGTGATCTGCAGAGGTTGCCCTGTTTTGGGCAGAAATGGTGATTTTGGTGTTTTAGGGTGTTTACAATGCTATGAGCTCGTGTATTTGCTTGTTACATTATGCTGAAGTTGTTTCAAATGATGCCAAGACTTGATTTTATCAGATAGTTGAGATATGTTCACTTTTGCAAGTTTTCTTGTTTTTGAAGAAAAGGTGAGTTGACAAAGCTCAAAGCCTGTACAGGCTAGCTCAAAGCCTGCTGAGAGTTGGTACCAATTGCCTGATATTTTTGGACTTTGTTTGAAGCAAAAGGTTTGGTCCATGGCTCAAGACAAACAAATTTTCTAAAAGTATGCTTTATCAAAGTAGCAATGCAACCTTTATGCCATTTTTGGAATAATTCTTTGTACAAAGCTTCAAAGATCAAAACAATGCCATTGTCCAATGTATTTGCATTAAATTAAGGATTTTATAAAGGATTAGAACATTTAAACCAATTACAAGCATGCTTAGGACAGATTTGCAACTTGCATCAATGTGAAAAATGCCATGGACAAAAGTGAGGAATAGCCATTTTCATTCCTTCGATTCTCCCTAACCATAAATGATCTTGGACATTTTGGAAAGCTTGTAACATGCTCTACAATCCATCTTTGACATGAATTTTGAGATTCATCTTGGAACTAGGTGAAAAATTTCCATGAAGTTAGGTCAAAAATTTGGCTAAACTAGGGCAAAATTTCACTAAGTTAAAAAGTTTTTGGACCCCTATTTACAAAATCATAACTTGAGATCCAAGAATCTTTTGGGAAAACTTTGTGAATAAAAGATGTAGATTTTTTGGAGGACTACAACTTTCATTTTGGAAGTTTTGTTTGAATCCAATTGCATCATGGTGAAAAAGTTGGGAAAAAATAAGAAATTTTCATAACTTAGAAAAATTCTAAGTTATGAAATTTTTCAAACTTAAACTTTAATTTCAAAAATTAGGTTTCTTGGTGAAAAAGTTTCATGTTTTGACATATTTTGATGATAAATGACCCTTGGAACTTGATTTTGACCAAAAAGTCAAAGTTTGACTTTTCAGTGTACAGTTGATTTTTGATCAGTTGACTGGAAAATTCATCTGTCAATCCTATGCATTTGAGATCTTTTGAACCTTGTGATTAGGTCAATGTGATGCCATTGAGTCCTTGAAACCATGCTTTAACCCAATCCCATTGGCTAGGTTAAAAATCAGAAATTGCCTTTCCTTAGTCAAAACCCTAAAAATGACCATTTTGCCCTTTTGATGATCTGATCAAATTTCTTGAGGAGTTGTGGTCCAAACTTGATCAAATGATTCATATGAGTCTATAATGTTG
The DNA here is from genome assembly GCA_948472305.1 of Vicia faba. NCBI lineage: Eukaryota > Viridiplantae > Streptophyta > Magnoliopsida > Fabales > Fabaceae > Vicia > Vicia faba. The sequence continues at coordinate 793,698,684 of OX451736.1, read as the reverse complement.
ATGTGGATAAAAAATTATGAGGTTTGACTGTAAATTGGCCACAATTGACTTTTTCCCCAATACAACTGATTTTTAGGTCAATTGTCTAATTGACTGGTCCAAAATGTGATTCAAGGCTTGAAACTTGGTATGAACAATCTTATAGGTTCAAAATCAAGTATGAAAGTCACATGAGGCATTGGAAGTCCAAAAATCCCTGTGCAAACTCAAACCCTAATTTCAGGTCAACAGTGCAAGGAGATGTCTGGAGCAGAGCAAACCCTAATCTGGCCTTGAGTCCAAGAAGTCTTGTGAGGAGAATCTTGATAAAATGAGAGGGAAAATTTTGGGGTACAACAATGTGTTTTAGCCAAAGAAAATAAAGTTAAACTATGGCATAAAAAATTAGGAGACTTGCATCTGAAAGTTATGAAAATAATTATATCTGAAAAAAATAGTGAGAGGGATTCCTAACCTCAAGATAGAAGAAGGTAGAATATGTGGTGACTTCCAGATTGGAAAACAAAATAAGATGTCACATCAGAAGATCCAACATCACACTACATCAAAAGTTTTGGAACTTCTTCACATGGACTTGATGGGACCTATGTAGGTTGAAAGTCTTGGTGGTAAAAAGTATGCCTATGTTGCTGTAGATGATTTTTATAGATACACATGGATAAGCTTTATTATAGAAAAATAAATTTTTTTTGAAGTGTTTAAAGATCTCTGTCAAAAACTTCAAAGGGAAAAGGAAAGTCATGTCATAAGAATCAGAAGTGATCATGGAAAGGAATTTGAGAATAATATATTTGCTGATTTTTGCTCCTCTGAAGGAATCAACCATGAATTCTCTTCTCCCATTACTCCTCAACAGAATGGGATTGTGGAACGCAAGATTATAAATCTCCAAGAATATGCCAGAGCCATGATTCATGCTAAGAAGTTACCCTACCATTTTTGGGCTGAAGCTATGAATACTGCGTGCTATATCCATAACAGAGTCACTCTAAGGAAAAATAATTCAGCTACCTTGTATGAAATATGAAGGGGAAGAAAACCTACTGTCAAATACTTTCATGTCTTTGGAATTAAATATTATATCTTAGCTGATCATGATCAAAGGAGGAAGATGGATCCAAAGAGTGATGAACGAATATTCACGGGTTACTCTACAAATAGTAGAGCTTACAGTGTTTTTAACTCCAGAACCAAAGTTATGATGGAGTCAATAAATATTATTATTAATGATAAAGGATGGAATATGGAAGAAGATATCTCAGAAGATGTTGGAACTTCTTTGCCTAATAGTCCAACATAATCAAATGGCAGAATTATTGATTCTAATCCTCCTCAAGAAGATCTCCAGCTTAGTCATCTCAACAAAGGACCTTCAATTAGAACTCAGAATGATCATCCTAAGGAGCTTATCATAGGAGATCCAAACAAAGGAGTTACTACCAGATCAAGAGAAGGGATTTCAAACTCTTGCTTTGTATCAAAAATTGAGCCTAATAATGTCAAAGAGGCCCTAACCGATGAGTTCTAGATTAATGCTATGCAAGAGGAGCTAGACCAATTAAGTAGGAATGAAGTTTGGGATCTCGTTCCAAGACCTGAAGGGACAAATGTGATTGGCACAAAATGGGTATACAAGAATAAATCTGATGAAAAAGGTGTGGTCACTAGAAATAAGGAAAGGTTAGTTGCACAAGGTTACACTCAAATTGAAGAAGTTGACTTTGATGAAACCTTTACTCCTGTGGCCAGACTTGAATCAATCATACTACTGTTAGGAGTTACATGCATTCTGAAATTTAAATAGTTTCAAATGGATGTAAAGAGTTCCTTCTTAAATGGCTATCTGAATGAAGAAGTTTTTGTGGAACAACCAAAGGGATTTGTTGATCCAAGTTTTCCTAAACATGTTTATAAACTGAAGAAAGCTTTGTATGGATTGAAGCAAGCTCCAAGAGTTTGGTATGATAGACTGACATAATTCCTTTGAGAGAATGGATATAGGAAAGGTGTCATAGACAAAACTCTCTTTGTCAAAGAAGAAGAAGAAGGGAAGATCGTGATTGCATAGATTTATGTTGATGATATTGTGTTTGGTGCAATACCAAATGAGATGGTTCAACATTTTGTTAAGAAAATGCAGTCAGAATTTGGGATGAGTCTTGTTGGTGAATTAACCTATTTTCTTGGTCTACAAGTTAAACAAATGGAAGATTCCATATTTTTATCTCAGAGCAAGTATGCCAAGAATATAATGAAGAAATTTGGGATGGAAAATGCCAGTCACAAAAGAACCCCTGCTCCCACATATCTGAAGTTGACTACAGATGAAAAAGGAGTAAGTGTAGATCAAAGTCTCTACAGAAGTATGATAGACAATCTTATATATCTCGTAGCTAGCAGACCAGGCATTGCCTTTGTTGTAGGTGTGTGTGCAAGATACCAAGCTGATCCTAAAGTTAGCCATGCCAACCGTTTGAAGAGAATCCTTAAATATATGAATGGGACAAGTGACTATGGCTTGCTATACTCTCATGGATCCAATTTTGCCTTAATTGTTTATTGTGATGCTGATTGGGCAAGAAGTGCTGATGATAGAAAAATTACACCAGGAGGATGATTCTTTCTGGGAAATAATCTCATATCTTGGTTCAATAAGAAGCAAAATTGCGTGTCTCTGTCCACTGCAGAGGCTGAGTATATTGTTACAGGAAGTAGTTCTTCTCAATTTGTATGGATGAAACAAATGTTAAAAGAATTCAATTTCAAACAAGATGTCATGAAATTATTCTGTGATAATTTAAGTTCCATTAACATATCAAAGAATCCCATTCAGCACGGCAGGACCAAACATATTGATATTCGTCATCACTTCATAAGAGAGCTTGTTGAAGAAAAGATTGTTGCCTTAGAACATGTAGCCACTAAATTGCAACTGGCTGACATTTTCACTAAGGCTTTGGATGCTAATTAGTTTGAGAACTTAAGAGGAAAATTAGGGATTTTCCTATATGAGGGTTTGTAGCAATTAAGGGCGTGTGGGAATATCATTAAAGTCATATTATATTATTTGTGTTTCCAACAAATAAAATTTCAAAAGAAATCATTACAGGACTGCCTCAAAGTGTTTCCCACACGCTACGAAATAACATCCTTCTACTTTCACAAAATTTTCATTCTCCTCTACAGAAAAAGAACCCTAGTCATTCTTCATCCTTTTGCTCAAAAATCTTCAAAGATGTCTCAACATCATACATCGTCTTCCTCAAAATCTTCCAATGAGAATCTCTCTCTTGACAAAGTACTTGATGTTACTCCTATAGCAACTATCCCACCTCTTAATAAGAAGGTCAAGAAACCTAGATCATCACCTGCTAAGAAATCCAAAGATGATAAAGGTAACTCTTCTACTACTACTGGAAATAGAACAGAAGAAGAAATTGTTAATGTTGATAGACGCATTAGAAGGATAGTAGACATAATGTTAAATGAAGGCTTTGCTGTTCTTAGGATTTCTACCCCTCTTGCTCGTATGCCTCCTCCTGCTGACAAAATAAATGATCCTAAATGTGTTGCTGCTGGATCATCCATCTTCAAGAAAGATGCTGCTGAAAGCAAACTTAAGAAGCTTGCTACCTCTGCTCTAAAATAAGTGGAAGAAGAAAATACTGAACAAGATGCTGAGAAAAATATTGAACAAGATTCTACTGCCTCCAAGGATGCAGAAGGTCAAAATGCTGAGAATGTAGTCAATGTAGAAGAGTTGTATGGCAATGAGCTCATTACTAATGTTGTTCCTGGTATTGCAAGAAGACTAAAATCCAATAAAGAGAAGGATTCAAGGGTCACACCCCCTGCCAAGACAATCAAGAAGAAAACCATGTATGGTCCCCCAAAAGTAGGAGTTAAAGTGGTCCATCCCTCTAGCAAAAGAAAAGTTAGACCTGTTAGCTCCATAAATGATGATGATGAGGATGCTGTAAAAAGATCCAAGAGTAATAAGAAAGTTGTTCTAGTTGAAGACACTGACTCTGAGTATGATGTCTAGCAAGATGTCGAGGACATCTCTCCTATCAAAAAGTCTGCAAGTAAGAAACTCTCTGTTAGGGTTCCTGATGCCCCACTTGACAACATCTCCTTCCATTCTGTTGGGAATGCTGAAAAATGGAAGTATGTGTATCAAAGATGGATTGCCCAGGAGAGAGAACTGGGAGCTGGTGCTTTGGAATATAAATAAATCATGGAGATGATATCTTATGTTGGATTGATGAAAATAGTTACCAGGTTTACCAATAGCTATGAAACTCTTGTTAAGGAGTTTACTGTTAATACTCCTGTTGACTGTGCTGACCATAAAAGTAAGGAGTATAGAAAGGTTTTTATTAGAGGAAAGTGTGTAAAATATTCTCCTGCCATCATAAATAGATTTCTAGATAGGTCTGAAGATGTCTGTTGTGAGCTGGAACTAACAGATAATCAAGTGTGCAGAGCCATCACTGCTAATCCAGTAAATGGGTGGCCCATGAAAAATAAACTTACTGTCAGCAAGATAAGTGTGAAATATGCTATTTTACATTGGATTGGAGCTGCAAATTTGGTTCCCACTAATCACACTTCAACCATATCCATTGGATTAGGAAAGTTTTTTTATACTGTTGGAAACCAGAAACTTTTTTATTATGGTACTTACATCTTTGATCAGACTATTAAGCATGCAGGAACTTGTACCATTAAGATGCCAATTGCTTTTCCTTCCCTCATCTATGGAATTATTCTTAATCAGCATCTTGGAATTCTAAGTGGTAATGATGTAGTGTGCAAGAGGGAGTCTGCTTTGACCCTTCACTTCAAGCTTTTTTCAGGAAAACATGTCACATACATTATTTTGACATCTGCAACTGCTGTAAACAAGACCTCCACCAAGGATGATGTAATACGGTGGGAGAACTGACTTGGTTGTTTTGCATTTGATCGCAACTGTTGCGGATAACAATATTTGCCACCTACTTTTCTTTTATCCCATAAGGAAAGGGTGAAAAGAACATGAAAGACCTTTGAGATATTTTCTTGAGTTTGGGGGGTAGGTTATGAAAAGGGAAGGTGTCAACACCCTTTTCATCCGTAGTTATCTACGGGCTCTTAGTTGCTTGCTAGATTAAAAATGCTTTATTTAAAAAGGTGATTTGTGATGGGTGTAAGTTTGAAAATATTTTGCAAAATGCCTATATTGCGGCTAACTTTATATTGATTCTCATCTCTACAAGAATGCATACAAAGTGTTGGTTTTGAAAATAGTTTAAGGAGATGTTTGTTTTTTGAAAGATGTTTTCAAAGTGTAAGTGTGGAAAATGGTTTTGGTTTACGATCAAGCAACTACGAGCGTCCTACCTACTCAAAAGGTCTATGTTCTTTTCCTCCCCCTTTAGATGTTGCTATCTTACCATTGATTGGTAAGAAACCCCATCGTTGGATGTGAAGGGACGGGCGTGGGTCAATTTTATAGTCATAGAAGGCAACCTATGAGATGTTTTAGAAATTTTCGTTAGGGACAAGATCGTTTACCAAAGGCAACATCGAGGGACATCGAGGGACTACGATCTTTTTATCGAGGGTCTTTGCTAAAACGCCCATATTCGAGGGACATGACTATTTTCCGTTGCAACAAGCGAGGTTACCCTAGAGGTGCACGTGTGTGAATATTGTGTTTGATTGCATGCATTTTAGTCTTTGAAATTAGGGTTTTCTAACGATTGATTTTATCTTGCCATACAATCCCTAAGTTACTAGCATTTTATATGAAAAGAGGAAAATTACGGAAAGTAAATTTACTACACTATTACATCATTTGGGGATGGGGTGTATAAATTTACAAATGGAGATTGCAAGAAATTAAATCCTAATTATCTATTAAAACCATATTGAGACTTGAATAATGTATAAGGAATATAATGTAAAAGACAAAATGGAAAAATGGATAGATTTGTTTTGTTTTTGTTAAGGAAATTTAATTAAGTTAAAGAAAAGAAAATAAATAGGAAAATGTTTTAGGTCTTTTTCATTGTAAGAAGTTAAATTAAATATATTTTTGGTGTTTTTGTGTTTTAAAACAGTATTTGTGTAGAAAATAGTTTTTTGTGTAAAAAACAATTTTTGTGTTTAAAACAGTTTTTTGTGTAGAAAACAATTTTGTGTTTGGGCCCAGGGCCTGGTTGTTTGTTAGTAAACAGGGGGTCAGAAACATAAAAATGCCAAGTCCCAACCAATGGAGGCCCAGGCGCGCTTCCTGCAAACAAAAAGAAATGAGGAAATCTGGAAAAAATGACAAAAGGTCTCGCTAGGGCTTGAACCCAAAACCTTCTACATGGCAAGGCTTTTAGCGCACGATGTTTGTACCAATTGAGTGGTCTGTTTCATTCGTTGGTTATACAACTTACACAAAATATAAAATGAATTCAGTTCTGAATGTTTGAACATGGCTTCATCTTATTCCATCGAGCGCAGAGATGCATGCCTCCACTGTTTGAGCTTCGAAAGGTTTACTTTTTTTAGCCAAATCGAAAGATTCTAAACATCAAACCTGCGCAAGAACTTAAATAGAATATAACCATATGAATTTTAAAAATCTATGGGTCAAAAGTTAGCATGAAACACCAAAACTAATACCTAGCTGTTCAGAGATGAAATTTTTAATGTGCAAGCAATGACAATCGAAACTATGGACATGGTCAGCTTCCTAAACATGATATCTACATTTTTCGTTCACAAGGTATATACAAAATGATGTTTGAATGAAGAGTTCTAAGTTTTAGAAAACTTACCTCTTGGAGTGAGACTTGAGGGACTTCGACATAACCTCCAGGAACAGTTTGATGATGGACTAAGTCTGCTTCGACCTCCCTGAAGGTATTTCAGTTGCTGCTTTGGTTTGAAAGTCACTGAATCGAAGGTTGGAATATGGAAATTAGGAGTGAATCGAAGGGCTCACTAACTTCCTTGAGTGTGTTTTTTGAAGGCTTTTGGAGTGTCCCAAGGCTGGTATATGGAAGCTAGGTGGTGAATCGAAAGGCTGATATATGCATGAAGGGGTTTGAGATTTTTTTGGTGTGAAGTCAGGATGTGCTAAGTTTTGTGCTTGGTTTTAAGTTTTTCGTGACAACAAAACTCTGGCCTTTGATTTTCAAAATGGTCTCTATATTTATAGAGAAAAGGTTAAGTAACCAGATTTGTAAGATAACAAACTATGGTTTGGTTTAAAACAAAAAAAATCAAGTTGAATCAATTTTCATGGTTCCCAAGTTCAAGTACAAGTGGGGGCCTGATATTTTTTTGGTGCAGGAGATTTGACTCATGCTTTTGGCAGTGCTTGTGTTCAGATAAAATCAGGTTGGGAGCTCAAAAAGCTGACTTTATGATTAAAGTAATCTTTATGAAAAAAGGATACATAGCTTTTTTTCCATTTCATCCAAAAATGGTATAATCCAGTGGATAAAGCTTCGAATCTTTGTGTAATGCATCACAAATTTATGTAAGCCTCTGATTATGTAAAGATTTAGAAGCAACATAGCCTAACAAGTGAGATTTGGAGGATAAGGTTATGAGATTTGATCAACCAAGCTTGCTCAAAGGGTTTAGAGTTGGATTTGAAGTTTGTTGTTTCGAAGGAAACCAATAACCCAATCGAAGCCTTGTGGATTAAACTTGCTCGTAGGATGCAAAATGCCTAATCGAAGCTTGTATGAAGATAGCCATTGTCCAATAGAAGCTTGTATGAAGATAGTCATTGTCCAAATAAAGCTTGTATGAAAATAGCCATTGCTTTATGAATTGAATCAAGCATGGAGGAGGACACTGCTTTGTGAATCAAAGCAAGCATGTAGGAGGCCACTTCTTTGTGAATCGAAGCAAGCATGTAGGAAGCCATTACTTTGTGAATCGAAGAAATCATGCAGGAGGCCACTGCTTTGTGAATCGAAGTAAGCATGTAAGAGGCCACTGCTTTTTGAACCGAAGAAAGCATGTAAGAGGCCACTGCTTTGTGAATTGAAGAAAGCATATATGAGGCCACTGCTTTGTGAATCTAAGTAAGCATGTAGGAGGCCATTGCCTTCTGAATCGAAGCAAACTAGTAGGAGGCCATTTCTTTCTGAATCAAAGCAAGCCTGTAGGAGGCTATTTCCTTATGAATTGAAGCAAGCTTGTAGGAGGTCATTTCCTTCTGAATCGAAGCAAGCCTGTAGGAAGCCACTGCCTTCTGAATCGAAGCAATCTTGTAGGAGGCCATTGCCTTCTGAATTGAAGCAAACAATGAAGGAAATCGTTGCTTAATTGAATCTTATGAACCAAGCTTACTCTTCTTCGATTTGATGCTTGAGAGCCCAATATGATCCATGGAAACTACATGGGGCATAAAAAGTCCAATTGTACTTGTGCAAATTCAAACTCTAGTTTTGAGTCATCAGTGTTGAGGAAGTATCTTGAGCTGATCAAACCTTGTGCAGTCTTGGGCAATGGAGATTTTGTGAGATAATCTTTGAGAAATTGGAGAGGGAAAATTTTGGGGTACAACAGCTGTCCCTGTTCAATCTTCTTAAACCTGAAGAGTTAGATTGGCGAGTCCGCCATTCGTGACTTGAAGGTGGAAGATGATTGAACACTAGAGTGCCCAGAAATTTTCTCTCGATGATGTGTTAGTTGATTGTGTAGGGAATGGCCTTAAAGATGTCGTTTGGAGAGGTGATGAAGAGTTGTCGGAGATGGGCTTATAGATTCCATCCAAAGTAACTATTGATAGGGATTGGAAGAAGTATCAGAATAAATCTTTGGTCGATTTAATTTGAAGGATAAGATGTAGTAGGATGAGTATCAGAATAATATCCATAACCGGATTGTATCTGACCTGTATCTAAAAGAGGTATTGAATGAGTGTCAGAATGACATCTGTCTCTGTATCGTATCTGAACTATATTTGAAAAATGTATTGAATGAGTGTCAGAATGAAATCCGCGTCTGGATCGTAGTTGAACTGTATTTGAAAAATGTATTGAATAAGTGTCAAAATGACATTCGTCTCTAGATTGTATTTGAATTGTATTTGAAAAATGTATTGAATGAGTGTCAGAATGACATCTGCATCTGGATCATATCTGAAGCGTGTTTGAAAGAATTTGGAATAAGTATCAGGATGACACCCATCTCTGGATCGTATCTGAACCGTTTCTAGAGAAAGTCTGGAATAAGTATCAGAATGACATTCGTCTCTGGATCGTATATGAACTGTTTCTAGAGGGAATTTAGAATAAGTACCAGAATGAAATTTGTCTCTGGATCGTATCTGAACCGTTTTTTAGGAGAAAAATATGGAGTAAGTTTCAGAATGTCATCCGTCTCTGGATCGTATCTGAACCGTTTCTAGAAGAGAGTCTGGAATAAGTGTCAGAATGTCATCCGTATTTGGATCGTATCTGAACTATTTCTAGAAGAGAATATAGAATAAGTATCAGAATGTCATCCGTCTCTAGATCGTATCTGAAATGTTTCTAGAAGAGAATCTGGAATAAGTATTAAAATGTCACCCGTCTCTGGATCGTATCTGAACGGTTTCTATAAGAGAGTCTGGAATAAGTGTCATAATGTCATCCGTCTCTGGATCGTATCTGAACTGTTTCTAGAAGAGAATCTGGAATAAGTATCAAAATTTCATTCGTCTCTGGATCGTATTTGAACCGTTTCTAGAGTGAATCTGGAATAAGTGTCAGAATGTCATCCGCCTCTGGATCATATCTGAACTGTTTCTAGAAGAGAATCTAGAATAAGTATCAGAATGTCATCCGTCTCTGGATCGTATCTGATATTTTTCTAGAGTGAATCTAAAATAAGTATCAGAATGTCATCCGTCTCTGTATCGTATCTGAACTATATTTGAAAGAGAATATGGAAATTCATGAGAAGGAGCCTGTGTAGGGACGCTTCGGGATGAGCTCATATGAAACTTCATCTGGAAATTAGAAGGAACTCGTATAAGAATGCTTCGTCTAGCCGTGTAGATAGTTGCTCTATCTTGTTTCAGGAACTAATCTTGGACCTGTTGAAAATTATTGATGATAATTATTTGTTGATTGATCTTTCCTGAAAAGGTAAAGCGTTAGCTGTATGCAATGTCACGATGTTTGAAATGCATTGTGTAATTGTGTTCTCAAAATAAGTGAGATTGTGATATATGTGTTTCGTATGCATATGCTATGATGTATGAAATGTGAAATGTGGTTAAAGTGTAACTTTGTATGGAAAATAAATCCTTGACAAATGCTGGTGAGCCTTGGGAAATGAAATCCCGGACTACTGCTGGTGATAAAGATTATGCTCCTCTTCAGACCTTGTTTTAGGATGTTTCTGCTGGGGATTCCTATTTTGTTGTTTGAGGAGAAGCTCTGCTGGGGAATGTTGACTTTGCTTGAAGGAAACTCCATGGAGAGTGTTGATTTCTGCTTGGGGAAGAGAGTTCATGAGTTTTAGTTTTCCGTTTCTCTACTGGGGAGTTATCTCTTGATTGGAGAGAATGGAAGTTAACAACTTGTTGGGGATAAAGAAGTTAACTGTTATTTGTTGGATCCCAGGCTTCGCAGCAACTCACTGGGGATAGTGGCAAACTCTATTGGGGAAGAGGAGCTTTTGAATCGTTATCTGGTTGGGTCCAGGCTTTGCGGTAACTTTCAAAGATAACACTGTCTTTGTTGATGACTTCTTTGGGGATTATGGGTTGTGGTACCTCAATTTGTAAAAGTCTAAGAGGAAAACTCAAGCTGGGAAATTTGTAGCTTGTTGGGGAAATAAACCTGGTTGAAGAGAATATTTTGACAACTTGTTAGGGAGGTGTTTTCTTTTGGAAGAACTCCTCGAGGATTCTTCTTGAGACCAACTCAGCTGGGGAGAGGTTTTCCAGAGACTGAAACTCTGGCTGAGGATTGCATGGATCCAATTTTATAGGGGTATCCATGAATTTGGCCTTGAGGGGTTTATACCCTTATCCGTGAATATTATTCAGCGGGTATTTGTCATTGTCCATAGTAGTAAGTGTTGTAGCGCTTCCATAAAATGTGTGCTTGGTCGTACGTGACCTTTTGCTGGAATTCATGTTCAATGCCCCAAATGATTTAGATGCAGACCTGCCCCTAGTATTCAGCACTTCTTGAGAGATTTCTTGGAATCTCGACTTAACTTCCCCAAATGAGTTGGAAAACAACCTATCATGCCCCATTGGTTATGGAGAGTTTGTCATTGGAAGTGTTTTTCCATTTGAAGTGATTCTGCTTCTTGAGAGAACTTCTGTTCATTGGATATTCACCATACGAATTTCTCTATTGTCAAACAAATAGCCCTATGCAAACAGAGGTATTCAAACAATGAAAAGTTTATGTTTGTCTTGAAGTTTCAAAAAATCATTTTTAGCAAATAGAAGAATTTTGTGAACACATGAATTCAACTCAGGATTTACAGTAAGCCTTACAGGAGCCAGGATACCTTTTGTAACAATATGTTTTCGAACTAACCCATGCTTCAATTAGGACTTTTGAAGGGATGTAGCGTGGCTTGGTTCACGGTTTAAGAAATAAAGGATAAGGCTCAATGTGTACTTGTACCCAATCCGTTCTCCATGATGTTCTCTAGTCCTAAACTCAGTTAATTGTGCGTTTGTACTCCTATTGAATCTGGAATGTTATTTTGGTGATGGTTCGAAAACTCGGGAAGTTTATTTGTGAAGGAAGCCATGTTTGCAACATTTTTCATGTTGCCGAGGATTTGTAGTGACCTCCTTTTTTTATATACTGCCCCTAATTTTTTCCTGACTGTTCTTGTTTTAAGATTACAGCCAGCGGATGCCCCAGTTTTTCTTAAGTCTCCTTCATAGGTTTTAACTTAGTGGGATTTCTTCTGAGAGATAATGACTTCCTATTTTATGGGGAATCATCATCGTCTTTTGATTCAGAAGGATGTTTTTGATGTCATTCATTGGGTACGAAGTGATAGTTTGTGACCAAACGCGCATCTGAATTAACTGAGAAACTACCCTGCCCCAGGTTTTAATTAAAGGTTTCAATTTGTGTAAAAAAGAAAACTCTTACTTCTTTGGCTCAAAGGGGTTGACTAGGGATCATCTTCCTTATAACTCCAATGTTTATGGATTGAAAGAACTCTTGTACATCGTCAACAAGGTCTGTCCAAAAGCATATTGTATGAGATTATGGCATTGTTTTCGTCATCCTCCCTCTAAAGGCTTACAACTTTTAAACAAAAGTTAAATATCATAAAGGGAGTAAAATGCATAGTTTAAATATATTGAAAACAAATGGATTGATTCAAGATAAACATATGTAATGCATTAATGGAAGTAACATAAGTCTGACATAAATTTAAGCGTTTGAACAAATAAAAGAGATTACAATTGAAAATTCAAAATGAATTGGATGCTCTCAATGATTTGACATGGGAGAAGTGGCCATGTTGAGAGCTTCAGGAGGGTCAAATTCAATATCCTTGGCATCAATCATATCTTGAATTTTGTTCTTCAGAGCCCAACAGCCATTTGTATCATGTCCAAGACTATCAAAATGATATGCACACCTTTCATTGGGATGATAACTAGGAGCAGAAGTATTAGGATTCTGTAGAGGAGCCTTTAACATAATCAACTCCGCCTTGAACATGCATTTTAATGCTTGAGCTAATGACATGTTGATTTTAGTGAATTTTCTCTTAGGTGTGACCTCCTTACGCTGATTCCCTTGTTGATGTCGTTGCACAGGCGTAAGATTAGAGATTAGTATTGCCCCCACAGATTGGTCGTGGTTACTCTTGTTACGACCCTTTTGGCCATACATAGCATTGGACTCTTTCTTCCCATTGTATGGCTTCTTTTCAGTACTTGAAGATGCAGCCATTTGGATTTTTCCGCTTTTAATTCTGTTTTCGACTTATTCCCCTGTTAGAATCAGCTCGGTGAACCCAACTGAGGAGCTTCTGATTAGGTGATTAAATAAGGGTCCTGTCAAAGTTACCATAAACATATCAATCAGCTCCCTGTCAGTTAAGGGTGGCTGCACCCTTCCAACTAGGTCTTTCCAATTTTGGACGTACTCTTTGAAGCCCTCGTTGGAACTCATGGTAATATTCTGCAACTGCACACGAGTTGGTGCAAGATCAATGTTGTATTGGTACTGCTTGTAGAAAGCAGCAACTACATCTTCCCATGTGTGGATATTGGTCCTTTACAATTGATAGAACCATTCTAGTTGAGTCCCAACCAGACTCTCTTGGAAAAAGTGAACCCACAAATTCTGATCAGTGGTGTGTGGCTAAATCTTGCGGACATAGGATCTTAGATGAAGCTTCAGCTAGGAGACTCTATCATACTTGGCAAAAGCAGGGATCTTGAATTTTTGGGGAATGACCACCCCAGGAATCAAACCCACAAAACAAAATACTTATTTAGGAAGCATAATTGTTCTTTGAGTGTTTTTTATCATCAAAACTCTTACAAGGGTTGTAGAATCAAACTATGTTCTAACAATCTCTCGCTTTTTGATGATGACAAAAACTTGGATATTTTGATAGAAACTTAAAGAACATAAAGCATTTAAAATCTCCCCTGAGTTGGACACTCAGATAGAGAAGAGATACTTCCTTGAAGATTGTTCTGATCATAGTTTTAGAGAAAAATATTTTTGATGCGTCCACTTCTATCCTCAACAGAGTTTGTTCCTGTTTTTCTTAAAAAAACAATAAAAGTTATGATATTCAAAATGTTTGAGACTGATTCTCGATACTGTTTATATATGAAATATCTTACGTTCTCCCCCTTTTTTGTCAAGAATAAAAAAATGATAAAAACACTTTAGACAATGAAAGGCATGTTGTATTCAAAAAGATTCCAATAAAACACATTCTGAAGGAAACAGCAAAAAAAATGAAGAAAACAAATTTCAGAACTAAGTTTGAGGTGGTGGAAGTCGTGTGAACATGGCTTCCAATAAACTCTTGATCTAACTGTTTAATTCTTCTTGTTTTCCATACACCCCCTTGATTTCCTTGCACGTATCATCCTGCTTGTCTAGCCTTTCCTTAAACACTACATTCTCTTTCTTCAACTCCTCCAGAGTTTGCAGCACAAGAGATGAAGAGGGTAGATCAATAGAAGGAACTACTTTTTCAGAGCAAGTTATGGTTGATTCTGACTCAGGATCTTTTTCAAATTCCTTGCCTTTGTCTTGAAACATAACCAGAGGAAGAGGATCAGAGGATGGTTCATCACATTCTGTTGGCTGATGATCTTCCCAAGGGACATTGTCCAGTAGAAGGAGTGACTTCTTTTCCCAGTGATGCAGAACTTGATCCTTGAAGATATTCAGATGATCACAGAAGTTCCATTGAGCAATTTCATAACTCAACTCCTTGAGTTTCAGGAATTTAGAGTTGAACCATTTTCTGAACTGGTTCCAATGAGAATCAGAAGCAGTTGGATTAAGATTCTCTACACAAGCTAGCTTCAGAGAGTTAACCCATTCTTGTATTTCTGTTTCAAAAATCAGCAGAGATTTACCAACATCTGCTTTGGAAATTTTTTATTTTGGTTTTGGAATGGCTATTTTCTGATAACTTGTGACGATATTGTCCCAGGCTTCTAAGTCTATAATTGTTTGAAGGGGATCTTCTAGGTGGTTATTGGGAGAGGGAGAATCATGAATAACAATGGGCGAATTTGGTGGAGTGGATTGATAGGGAGATGGAATATCTGGGGTGGAGAGGTTTTGTGAGGAAGTAGAGGGAATTGTGGGTGGTTGAGAGACCATGAGAGGGTAGGTGATTCCAGGAATGGAAGTTTGATGTATCAGAGTCAAATTTTGGATTTTCTGTGTGGGGAGCTTCAAACAGCGGACAAATTGATCAATATTAGAAAGAACTTGAGCAAGTTTAGGTTGATTTTGGTCAAGATGGGTAGTAGGTGGATTGTTCAGAAGGTTATCTAGAGATAGTGAGGTGTCAAAGTCAATGTCAAAGTCATCAAAGGTTTGAGGAAATGGATCTTCTGTGGGTTTTGGAAAAGGAGGGTTTTCAGATGTTGATAATAGTACTGATTCAGTAACAGAAATAAAAGATGGATTACCTTTCTTTTTGGAAACTTTGGGAGTCTTCTGAGAAGTTTCTTCTGAATCAGCTTCACTTTTCCTTGATTTTCTGGGAGCAACTTCCAGAGGTTGTTGTCTCAGATCATGGATGTTCACTTCTGGATTTGTCCCGTCCCTTTTGCAAGCATCCAGATATCTGAGAATAATATCTGGAGAAGCATTTATTTCAGAGAAGAGAGGAAAATCATTCAGAGGTACTCTTCTAGTGGTAATGACTTTCTTGGTTGTTATTGTTGGATCCTTCTTGATGGTTTCAATAATCTTCATATTCTTCAGATTCTTGGAGTTTAGAGGTTTACCAACACAAGCTTCTAGAGTGTTGACTTGTTAAGCCTCAGTCAGATGTTCTATTAGTTTGTTTTTTGTCAAAATATCTGAAATGAATCTGCCCAGAGGGATCCAATCTCTCTTTGTTCTTTCTTCTTCTCTTGTCTCTTTGACGCTGGTCTTCAGATGATTGAACAAAAGATGTGGGAGATTAACCTTTGCTTTGGTGGATATGAAGTAAGAAGATACTGCTGATCAATGTTAATATAGTCTAGAGACTTATGGGTTTTCTGTGATTGATGCAATCTAAAATGATTTTTGACCAAATTCTGAGGTAGTCTTTCAGATCTTTGATTTTGTTGGATGGTTGTCCAGAAGTAAAAATTTATTTTAAAATATTTGTTAGGTCAGAGCTTTTGGTAGCCATATCGCTGCAATGAATACTTCCGCGGTTGTGACCTATCATTTGCCTAATGAGATCTTCAGAGATGACTATTTTCTTTCCCATCACGAAAGAAGTAACCTGATGATTTGAAGTTATAGCATGGATCCATAATTGTTTAACAAGTCTTATAAAAACTAGGACCAAAAGGCGATCAAAGTACTTGTTCCATCCTTGGAACTCAACATCAGGGGTTAGATCGTATCCTTTTTCCTTTATGCTGACGAAGTCTATAATGAGCTCACACAGAACTTCCAGCGGATCAATGGGAGTCAGGAGAGTTCTTGAGGGTTCTTCGTACCTTTCTGCTGTTGAGGAAGAAGAGCCAGGAATGCTTTGAGAGCTTTAAGCAAGTTGTTGGGAGGAAGCCATTATTCATACAGACTCTTTAGGGTTTTTAAAAGTTTGAACAAAATTAAGAGAGAAAAATGAATTGAAAGTGGAAAAGTGATAGTGAAAGTGAGCAACGTATATATAGGAAAATAGGAGACTTAATTAATAAGAAAAGGGTTTAAAGAGAATGATTACTAGCATTAATGATTCCTGAAAAATAGGGATATCGTAAAGATATGAAACAGTTACCGATATGACACGAGTCTCAATGCATCCAATTAACGTTTCAGTCGCTTCAGAATTTGAACACGTGTTCAGGTTAGGAAGTCCTCTGACCAGATTGAGTTTGTTAATCTGAGATATCCTTCTCATACTAACACGCCCCAATCTTCTGTTCTAGACCCATTACTCATTGTTAACAGACAATAGGAATTTTGCATTGTGACTTTTTAGTTCAAAAAGTTTTATTTTGTAAATGTTATTCTTTTTCTTTCCATTAAAGAGGACATATCCATATTTCTGACTAACTGCTTTATAAGACTTTTGATTGAAGATTATATTATAACCGTTATCACTTAATTGACTTATGGATAACAAGTTATGAATTAATCCATCTACTAACAAAACATTAGTTATAGAAGGAAGTGTACCGTTACCAATAGTTCTCGAGCCAATAATTTTCCTTTCTGATTGCCTCTGAAACCTACGTAGCCTCCAGATTTAAGCTCAAGGCTTTAGAACATATGCTTTCTTCCCGTCATGAGTCGTGAGCAACCAGAGTCCAGTTACCATGATTGGTGTTTCAATGTTGCTCTTAAAGACATCTGCAACATAGACAATTTTGTCCTTAAGTACCCATATCTTTTCGGGTCCTTGTTTTTTAGAGTTACCAAAATTCTGTTTGAATTTTAGTTTAGAAGAAAAAGCATTACTAGTATACTTTATGTCATGTGTATGCCCATAGGTGAAGTTAGAATAAAGAGGTGTGTGTTTTATGACCATATCCTTAACTTTCTTAGGTTGAGATACTTTACCCTTGTATCCTATTCATTTTCTATCATTTCTGCTAACTCCATAGATCATTGAAGCCATCTTTCTTCTATCTTTGTTTTTAGCAAGAAATTTTTGAAAGCTATGATCATATTCCTTTATGATCTTATTAGAGTTACTAGGAACTTCTGAGACAGTTTCTTTCTGAGCCTTTTTTAATTTATTTTCGAGTTTAGAAATTGTTTCTTTTAGCTCAAAGTTTTCAATTTTTAGTTTCTTAGTTTCTTCAGAGTCAGAAACTAGATCCTTTTTCAGGTTCATGTTTATGACTCGAAGTTGCTGATATCTTTCAAGAATTTCTGACAAACTTTCTTCTAATTGAGATCTAGAAAAGTTAGAGAATACCTCTTCTGCCTATGAGTCTGATTCTGATCCAGATGATCTAGTGTCATCTGATACGTTGGCCATTAGGGATATGTTGGCTCTTTCATCTTCTAATTCTGTTTCAACTTCAGAAGAGTCTGAGTCATCCCATGTTTCCATGAGGCTTTTCTTCTTTTCCTTAAAGAACTTCTTTTTAGGTTTCTCTTTTTGAAGATTTGGACAATCGCTCTTGTAATGTCCTTGTTCATTGCATTCGTAGTAAATAAAGTCTCTGTTACTTGACTTTCTATATCCAGAAGATGGTTCAGAATGATTTCTCGTTCTTCTGGAAGTTCTGAACTTCCTCACATATGCTTCCACAGCTGATTGACTCTTCTAGAGAGAAGAGACAGTTTGTCTTCTTCTGATGAGGATCCACCTGAGTTTTCTTCATTTTCCTGCAAAAGTTTCGGTTCATATTTTTTGTTATTTTTAAGAGCTAAAGACTCACCTTGCTTCTGGGGCTCATCTTCTTCTAACTCTATCTCATGACTTCTCAAGGAGCTGACAAGTTCTTCGAGAGAGATTTTGTTTAGATCTTTGGCCAATTTAAGAGTTGTGACCATGGGTCTCCATTTCTTGGGTAAACTTTTGATGATTTTCTTTACATGATCTGCAGTTGAGTACCCTTTATCCAGAACTTTTAGCCTAACAACCAGAATTTAAAATCTTGAGAACATTGTTTCAATGGTTTCATCTTCTCCCATTTTGAAGGCTTCATACTTATGAATGAGAGCAAGAGCTTTGGTTTCTTTGACTTACGTGTTTCCTTCATGCGTCATTCTCAAGGAGACAAACATGTGTTTTGCTGATTCTCTATTTTTTATCTTCTCATACTCTGTGTATGAGATAGCACTCAAGAGAATTGTTCTGGCCTTGTGATGATTTCTGAATTCCCTCTTTTGATGATCTGTCATTCTTTTTTGATCAATCTTCTAACCTCTTTTGTCAACTGGATGAATGTACCCATCAGTCACCATATCCCAGAGATCAGCGTCGTGAGCTAGAAAGAACTTTCGGTTATGTCTTTCCAATAATCGAAGTTTTCACCATCAAATATTGGAGGTTTGCCATTGATTCTGTCTTTCTCATCATGATAAACATTATTGATGTTCTGACTTGGTCCCACCATAGTGTTTTTCTTGCTTGGATCTTTTTCTGACATGGTTAAGTGTTTGTACTCAGAACCAGGAGCTCTGATGCCAATTGAAGAATGGAAAAACACAAGAAGGGGGGTTTGAATTTGGATTTTTAAAACTTAAAGTAAAAAGACACGTTGGTTATCCTAGTTCGTTTGAACTCAAACTACTCCAGTCCACCCTCCAAGGTGATTTTGCTTCTCTCAACGAGGTCTTAATCCACTAATCAAACTTGATTACATAGATACAATGACAAGAGTCAACGTCTTCTTGAGTTTAAACCACAACCCTATTTTCTTAAGGTATTACACAATACAATAGTTAATAGTGTGTACAATATGTGTTTTCTAACAAAATAGTATCATACAAGTGATGTTTTACACAAATGAATTTTTGTAAGATGAAGGTGATGAAAATATCTCGTTTGTAGTGTGCAGCAAAATCGTTAACAATTTCTCCTTCAAGTATTGTATATATAGGCAACGCATGTGAGGATATTTTGGAATGTTGATAAATAGTAATTAAAGAACTTTCCAAACATAGAGATTCTTGTCCTCTTTCAGTCGTTACTTTTGAATAGCCATAAATGAAATGTAACACTTCAGAACATGCTTGCTTTAAAATGCTTCAGAAGATGAATGTTACTATTGGGACTCCTTTACTTCTTTCCAGAACTATATGAATCAGAATAATAGAATTCTTATTCGCAGCGTTTGGTGCACTCAGAAGTTGTAGCTTGAGAACTTCTCTATATAATCGTGTGATGAAGATTGCTTTCTATATAAGATGTGTTGAATGAGAGTTTAAACAACGATCTAACTCATTTTTTGTGCTTCTTTCATCAGAACTTCTCTGCAAAACAAAATACTTATTTAGGGAGCATAATTGTTCTTTGAGTGTTTTTTATCATCAAAACTCTTACAAGGGTTGTAGAATCAAACTATGTTCTAACAAGAACATTGTGTACTAGGGAGGTGGTGATGTATTCACAGACTAGCCGATCATGGTGTTATAGACGGCCAATTGCGAATCGGGAATGACTCGTCAGTGAGAGTGCTTCACATGGTGGTCTTCAAAGCAGTCCGCAGTTGTGTCATTGATGAGTTTGGGGAAATGTCATTCCAGTACTTTCTTCCTTTTTCAGTTTCTCTTCCATTGTTTGAGTGAGGTTATTGTTACAATTTATTGTTTATGAACACTTTTGTAGATGTTACCTTGTGTTAGTGTTATGGTTTGATTGTTAGTTTGGTAAGGTTTATGAATATGTGATGTGTATGAAACATGATTACTGGTTTCTGAATATTTTTATGTAGATTATGGTGTGAATTGTGTGAATAAGGGTTTGTGAAAAATTACTGGTATGGGAATTTTGTGAATAGAGAGTGGCATCAACTGTGTAGAGAAAAAGGGTTATTGCTGGTATGTGAATTTTGTAAATAGAAAGTAGCCTCAATTGTGTAAAAAAAAGTTCTTTGACTAAGTTGACTGAAGAAATAAAGGGTTTTAAAAGAGAATGGTTAGAATTGTTGATGTAAATGATGTAGTGTGTGAGGGAATGAAAATGGGGGAATGGGAATTGGCCTCCTCTTTTGTGAATAAAATTGATCTATTTATAAGTGAAAATTTAGGCTAACAAAATTAGAATAAAATCAATCAAATTAAAAGGGATTAATTGATAAAAATACCACAAAGTTGACAAAAATAACTGTAGCAGTAGAAATGTTTAAGTCTAAGCCATTGGATTGACTAGACTTTATACAAATTAAAAATAAAAATAGCCACCGCGCTTTATTGTTTCCAAAGGAATGGGAAAATAGCGAATAACCCAAAAAGAAGGGGAAATATTCAAGATAAGGGGGTTGGTTATACGAATGGACGATATTAGCACCCTAAACATCTACGGTACTCCGCAGGAGCCACTTTGAAAAATCTGTATATTTTGGCTATATAAAAAATGTTGTATATAAAAAATGGATGGTGGAGGTGAGGAAAGAAATATATTTATTTTTATATTTTTTGCACCCGCCGCGGTTGCGGACCTTTAGTGTCTGCGTACCACCTTTTCGTGCAATAGGGGATCAAGGTACACGTAGTTTCTCTTTCAAAAATTTAAAACACAAATGTGTTGGTTAATTTTATGAGATAAAACATTATCGTCATTGTCTGTGTGGAAAACATGCCTACTACCCACAATCATGAGAAAGGAGAATTATCATCATCTCAAAGTGGAGGATATGGCTAGGATTTTAAAATCAACAATGCCTCACTCAACACCCAAGTGGAAAATATCTCTCTTCACTACATATTGTAGAAGTATAATTGTTTGCATCACTACAAGGATTGACAAGAGTTCAACCTTTTTTTGAGAAAATTTAAAGATAAAAGGCAAAGTGGCAAAATGGTTTTAAATGAGATTGATTGATTTTTAGTCTTCTCACAAAAAATGTCAAGGTATTATTAAGTTGATTGGAGTTTATTTATGAAAAATGTTTTAAAAATACATGGACATAAGTCCAAGTTTATTATGAAAGTGGTTCAAGTTCAAAAACAAGAAGAGTTTTCAAAAAGGGGGAAGAAGATTTTTTGAAATTAAAGAAGATGGGAGGAGAAGAAGGGACTATCCTAAAGCATAAGGTAAAAGATAGGGATAAGAACCATCTAACCAACAAGAAGCCAATACTTGACATTATGAGCCAAGATAGAATTCCCATTCCTTGGATTGGGACCAATCAAGCAAACAAATACTAGACTTCTTAAGAGAACCAAACTTCAAGTGTATTAAGTCTTCATAAAAATTGGGCAGAGTAACGGCTGTATACGGGTGAATTCCATATTACAAACAACGAGTGTAATCACAATAAACCTGCACACAAAAACAAACAAGCAACCCAACGTCTTGAGGTAAACCTCAAGAACTTCAGACAAAATAAACAGATAAGATCACAAGGTCTCTAAGATATGCCATTGTTTCTAATTCTAAGTCCAAGAAAAGTCCCATGCTCCATAATGTCAAGAATAGTAACCAAAATAGTCCAAGTACCATTAAAGATTTTTTAGGGTTTATGTTGATTATTAAGTATCTTAAGAAAGGGAAAGAAAAATCTCAAGTGAGCAAAGTAAAAATGGCAAGAAAGTAAATGCTCAAATGAGAAAAGATGAAAATGGCATGAAATGTAAATGATAAAAGTAAATGGTACATAAAACATAATAAAGAATAAAAGCATAAGGTAAGACAAGTCAATAATTAGTGGTTAGTTGGATGACCATCTTGAAGCTTGCATTTGGAACTCATTAGAGGATTGGTAGAACCAACGCCTCCACACAACAAGTTGCATTTGCTTTTTGTCAAGTATATCATCCATTTGGAATTCTCACAAGTACCATTTAATGATCAATGATGTTTAAGTGATCCGCGTTGACCAAAGGTGTTGTAGATCCATTAGAGGATTGGTAGAACCAAAGCCTCCACACAATGAATCTCAAGGTTATTGGATCAAAGAGATCAAATTAACATACTTGGGCTTGCAATCATAAGTTTGGGCCACGAATGATCATTTATTCGAATCGGGACAAAATTTAGCGCTATGTTAAGCAATCGTAAGTGGACTTATATAGAAGTCGCACCTATTTTGAGGCCGGTCAATAGAAATCTATACACCATTTGTTTTGAGACATGATATAGAGATCATGCTCCAACAACATCTAGTGCAATAAGAAAGGGATGAGATGAAGAGGGATGGGAAAAAATATACAAACCACATTTGAATTAAATTTTAATCAAACTATTATTAAAATCATTCATCCATTTTTGTGGAGTTAAACTCAACACCATGGATCCAATGATTTAATAAAGTTCATGATCCAAAATCTAACCCAAGATCAGCCAGAAAATAGTCACAAAATAATATCACATTTTTATATACACAAAAGGATATAAAAATAATGTTTAAAAATAGAAAATAAAGAGAAATATACCAACTATGTTCAAATTAATCAATAAATGAAAAGTGAGACCATAGAAAAATCAGAAAAAGGCTCAAATAATTTTATAAATTTTTTTGTAATTTTTTAAAGTCAGAAACTATTTTTAAAATTAAAATAAATGGGTAAAATAAACAAAAAAAAATAGTATAGTCAGAAACAAAAATAAAATAAGGTCACCAATATTTGTCACAATATCATTGGATCATTCCATAATTTTTTCAGAATTTAAAAATGTATAAAATTATTTTTAACATTTTAAACAAATCAAGTAAAGTTTAAAATTTATAAAAAATACAAAAACCCAAAATTAAATTGTGAAAAAAATAAAAATCAAAAAGAGAATAATCAAAAATATTTTTCATAATTTTTTCAGATTTTTTGGACTAAAAAGGAATTTGCTATGATTTTTTGAAATTTAAAACAATTAAAATACAAAAATCAGATAAAAAAATAAAAGTAAAATATGTGGACCATTGGATGAAAGTCAAAACGCATTCGTAATCAAATCCAGGGGACCTGGCGCACTGTGCATATCATGGTCATTAGTGAATAATGTACAAAATCATTAATTAAATCAGAATTTGAAAAAAACAGATGACGCGCCTTCATTGGTTGGAAGATGACACGTTGGTCATCTTCAACCTCCAACCATCACAAATTGCAGGTCTCTCAAACTGTAAAATAAGAAGCTCAGACCTATGTCATTCGCTTCGTCTCTTCATGACGAATACAACCACACCCCCGCGCCAAATTTATATAAATTGTAGCTCAAGTAATTTGGAAGGAAAGTTTTGAAAAGGGATTTGAAATTTCATGGTCAAAATGTTTTTTCCAGTAAAAGGAAAGTGTTGCGACTAGAGCCAAGGAAATGAGAGCAACACAATGATATTAGAGTTTTGAAGAATTGATGAAGGAATCTACCTATTGAAGTTGAGTTGCAGAGCTCTGAAACTGGACTTCTATGGAGCAGTATAGGGCATGATTCTTGCATGTAATTATGTGGTTAGCTTCAGGGAAGATCAAGGAAGGTGAATTGATTGAAAAATTGGATTGAAAAAGGCTCGAGAATGGATTTTGAAGTTACTGAATTCTGAGTTATGGAACAAGTTTGGCAGGGTGATTCTATCTATCCAAGATTGGGAAAATGAATGGGATAGTACATGTATTTATAGTAGAAGCAAATGGGATCAAAAGGAAGAGTGGATGATGCGATTTGGAGGGAATTCGTGCAAACCTGATGCACGAGTGAAGTGTGATCCAAACTTCACCAAAACTCATCCAATTCTTGCATTTTGATGCACTAATCCACTTGGAAAAGTTGGCTAATCATGTTTAGATCCAAAACACGTGTTAATTTGAGGTTTAGAGGTTGTAACATGAAATTCAAATTCTTACTTGCAAGGAAACTTCAATTCCAAGTTACCACTTTTGAAGCAATGGCATTCTCAGCTCAAGGGGTCGTAAGGCATGATTCTTGATGCTTTAGAAAGATGAGGTTACAAGATTTGCTATGGAAAAATAATGGAGTTAAATGGATGGTTGAGCTGAAAGTTGCATTGAGTCAAAGATGGAGAAAAAGGGTTGACTTTCCATACTTAGAAATATTTCAAATTCTTCTTCAAAAATGACCTATAATGTCTTGCATCCAAACATGGCCTTCCACATGGAATTTACTCTTGACCAAAAAATATGGCATGAAGTAGATCTCTTGAATGAAATTTTGAAACTTGAATCATTCAAAATATCCAAAATTTGAGCAAGTTATGACTTGTTAGAGTTGGAAAAAAATCATGAAATGACCTATAATCTTTTGCATCTTTAAGGAAACTTCCATCCATTTTCCCATTTTGCACATAAAAGAAGGAATAAAGTTCACATATTCAAGATCATTATGGATAAAGAATGGACTCTAGGTGATGGAAATTGACCAAGTTATGACCATTTGAAGTCACACATGGGAAATTGGGGATTCATCTGGAGGACTTGTAGTCTTGCTTCCTCCTCAAGTCTCTTCCTCATGAAAAATCCTTGGAACTTTTGAAGTGATTTGTTAATAACCCTTTGAAGAGAATTATGTATTTGGAATCACTCAAAAATACCAAAAGGTGAGCAAGATATACCCCTTTGAAGTTCAAAACCCTAGCTCCTAGATCAAGAAAATGCTTTGAGGAACTTGGACAAGCTTGAACAAACTTCTTGTACTAACATTCTTGCTTTGTGAATAGAAGTTATTGAGGATGATAATGAGAACTCTTAGCCACCAAAACCACTTCCATATCTTGAGAATTGAGAGAAATATCCTCTTGTGACCAATAGGAACAAGGCCTTGTCCAACATGACAACTTCTTCAATCAACCCTTTGTACTTTTGAGTCAAATCTAATAACCTTGAAATGTGATAAACCAAAACAACCTTGTCATTCCAATTCTTCCAAAACTAATCCAATGGCGAGGTTTGAACTTCTCCCACTTTATTGACTAGGGCATGGAAATAAACTCATGAACCCATGGGGTAACTTGTTAAATCTTATTGCCTTTACCTATATGGATAACAAGCAAGACAAACCAACATTGATTTTTATTAGTTAAGTGAAGAAATCAAAACAATAATCATGATCACAAAAGGAACATAAGTCAAGGTGCTTGGTAATCCCTCAAAAGGGAAAAACTAAATGTAGGGAGGGGAACCAAGAATCCTAGTGTGATCTTGTTGTGAATGAATCAACATGGTATGATGAAGGGATCTTAGGGGAAACAATTGGGGTACAACAGCTGCCCTTATTTAAGTTTCTTCTATCCAAAGATACGAAGGTTAAAAATCTTCGTGTCGAAGCGATCGAAGATACTTAAATATAAAACAAACCCAATTTTTGGCCCTAAGATGCTATGTAAATGTTTATGATCATGAATGCATATGAAAAAGACCAAAGAGACGCAAAACACCACTGGGGATGTAACAATAATAAAGAAACAAGGGAGCGACCCAACCAGGAAAATAAATCACTGGTTAATCAAAAGACCTGAATCAAATAGGATGGTAGAACGGTCAAAGGATACACCACCTTCTATCGAAGGAAAAGCTACCAACGTTTACTGAAGGCAGGGAGAAAGATAACAAACATCGATGTTTACTGCCGATGGTCTACCAACTTTCACTGAAGGTAGAGGGAGAATATATCAGGGCACCGCCGTTCACTGATGATGAACTACCAACATTCACTGAGGGTAGCAAAAAGATAACAAACATCGGTGTTCACTGCCGATGGTCTACCAACTTTCACTGAAGGTAGAAAGGGAATATCATATCACCACCGTTCACTAACGATGAACTACCAACATTCACTAAGGGTAGCAAAAAGATAACAAACATCGACGTTCACTGCTGATGGTCTACCAACTTTCACTGAAGGTAGAAAGAGAATATCATATCACCACCGTTCACTGATGATGAACTACCGACGTTCACTGAGGGTAGAAAAAAGATAACAAAAATCGACGTTCACTGCCGATGGTCTACCAAATTTCACTAAAGGTAGAAAGAGAATATCATATCACCGCCGTTCACTGACGATGAACTACTAACGTTCACTGAGGGTGGCAAAAAGATAACAAACACCAACGTCCACTGCTGATGGTCTACCAACTTTCACTAAAGGTAGAAAGAGAATATCATATCACTGCCGTTCACTGACGGTGAACTACCAACGTTCACTGAGGGTAGCAAAAAGATAAAAAAACACTGATGTTCACTGTCAATGGTCTACCAAATTTCACTGAAGGTAGAAAGAGAATATATCATATCACCTCCGTTCACTGACGATGAACTACCAACATTCACTGAGGGTAGCAAAAAGATAACAAGTTTCCCCAAGATTATGGTGTTTCACCTAGAACGGGTCTCAACTTATTCTTTAACCAAGGCGCTCCGCCTGGAAAGGATAATATATAAGCTGTCTCAAATAATGAGACTTCCACTTGCAAAGATTTCGCAACGAGTTGTTTATGTGATATTGAAAGTCTTGCCATTCGTTGGCGTGATCTGACGACAAACTGCAAACTATTCACTTATAGAGGAGATAGTAAAAAATGTTACGTCGAATTTTACGGGGAAGTACAAGTTACTCAAATAAAGAGACTTGCTACTTTCTGTTATGGAGAATTGCAAAAAGAAACGACTTTCTGGGGATAGAAATACGGCTTCCTGGGGAAAGAGGTATGGCTTCCTGGGGAGATGCCATGATATTCTTGCTGAGGATATAAAGTCTTCTTATGCAAAATAAATGCACGGACCAAAACTTGAAGCTTTCAGAAATACAAAGTAAATAATATTGCTGTGGAACCGCAGATTCAAACCAGAAATAAACTGGAATGAAACAGTTATCCCGAATACATCCTTTGAGAAATAAACCCAAGAGGGAAAAATAAATCCATCCAAACAAGGAGTTGTGCAAGAAAGCTAAAGAAAAAATCTTCCACGAGGGATAACTCAGTGGGGAAGTTGAAAGAATATACACTTTCTACTTAAGGTCAACACTCTATCGAAGAGAGGACAACGTAACTCTGCAAAACGGGGTAATATGTCAACAGAAATATTAACAAATTTCGATGAACAATGATATGCCAATTTTAGCTATGCATGATGTATGTATGAATGCACGAGTGTTATCGTACGTATGTTGACGAAACAGATACACAACATCGGGAACAACCAGGCAAAACCGCCTTGGGCACTAACAACACTCGGATAAACTTCATCCAAGATGATCATTCCAAGAAAAGTAAATGGCAGCGGAGGAAAAAAAACCAATGCCTGCTTTAACCCTACTGGGGAGAAACATAATCCGGAGGTAGACAAATAAAAGTGATAAAATAGTACAGATACAGGAATAAAACATCCTTCTTCAGGCTTCACTGGGGAAACAAGGGTTTTTAGAAAGTAGCATTCCTACTGGAGATTGCAAGACCAGTCTCAAGTAAAGCAGACTGACATCAAAACATCAAAACATTCACTGGGGAATTTAGGCCTACTTCACTAGCGAGGTTAACACCATATTCACAATACGTCATTCACTTAGAGAACCCAGGTGTTGTACCCCAAAATTTCCCCTCCCATATTCTTCAAAGATTTGCCAAGTCAAGCTTCAAAATTCCCCAAGGGTTGCACAGTGCAAGGGTATCCTAAGCAGTCAAAATTAGGGTTTTTGTTCTGATCAAGAAAATGAAGTTTCCAAGGGTCCAATCAAGTCCCACATGCCTACAAATATGGTCAAGCATCCTCATACCAAGTTTCAAGACTTTCAGCACAAAATTGCACAGTCAAAAAACATAATTGCACTACAGTCAATTGTAGGGGCAAAATGGTCATTTGACAGTCAAAAGTTCAAATTTTTGGTTAACATCTCATTTTGAAGTCACAAACATCATTTGATCAATGCTTGATCATGATTCTCAAAGCTTGGCTCAAAAATCATCAAGATGCAAAAGTTTCCTTATTTGGACAGTTGAAAAAGTCAACTGTAAATTGACCAGGGCATAACTTTCACATGGATTATCAGAAAAATTCCATCCCAAGCTCATTTTGAAGAGAAAGAAATTTCCTACAACTCATCTTCATACTTCAAGTCCAAGAAATGCTCTCACAAAAAGTTATCAATTTCAACATTATAGGTCATTTTCATAAGTCAACAAAAAGGGACTTTAAGTCAAAGGCCATAACCTGAGATTGGTAAATCAAAATTACATGGGACCAAAGGCATTGGTTAGAGGACTCAAAAGAACTTTCCAAAATGTCCAAGAACATGAGCAAAGCTTAAAAATTGAGCAAGTTATGCCTTGTAGAAGTTGGGAAATTTTTGGATATTTTGAAAAGTCAACATTGATTCAAATGACCTAAAATTGCTAATGGGCCTATTTTTCTTCCACAATTCCTCATCCAAGGCATGTGCACGACCATTTGGCCCAAAGGGAAGTTTTTCTTCATTTTTTATTTATTTATTTGAATTTTTATTAATAATAATTCATTTAAATCAATTAAATACATGAAAAATACTTAACCTAAATTTTTCAATCTTTTTGTGCATGAAATATACTCAATAATTCGTGCATAATCAAATATGGAAAGATTTGAAGAGAATTGGTCATGATTGGTACAAAATAGCATGAAAAATATTGAAAAAAGATCTTTGAAAATCAAATCTCAAAAACCATGAATGCAAAGGATTTTGATCAAGTTTTTGACCTAATGCACTCCATACATAAGCTGCAAGCAAGACCTAATCCTCCCAACCACTAAGCTGCGCAAGAGACCAAGACACAAACTTGAAAATTTTGCTTAAAAACTCAAAACTGAAAATAGGGTTAGAGGTCGATTCAGAGCACAAGACCAATTGCAAAAGCTTCCTCGTGTCTCACTGAAGCTAACTGGATAACTTTCCAACCTTTACACGCCCAGAATTGGTACAAGGGGTTCAAACTGTTTCAAATAATATGCATAATCGTGTTTCCATATTTAGGCATTTTCATTGCGTTTTTTTGATGCATTCATACTAATTGACATATTCTGAAGCTAACCATCTACCTTGATTGAGTTTTTGTATGCTATATACGATTTCACCATTGTTGTCTCTTAGGGTTTGTGAAGCTTGAAATTGGGCGTTTCGTGATATGGAAAAATTAGGACACGTGAATATCACCATTGAATCAAGCATACTCAGACGAAGAGAAACCCACCCTCGCGCTCAATTTATGAGGCCTTATGGCCTATTCGCTATTTTCTAATATAACATCTATAGCAACGTTTGAAAACCGTTGCTTATTGTTTTTGTATTTCATGAAAAAGAAAACACAACGAAGAGGACGATGAAGTGGCATAAGCTGATTGGAACATTCAAATTCTTCGCGCGTTTTTAAGCCACTGACCATTTTTCTTTTATAATATTTGTTAGTTATTATATGTTAAGCGCGCGTGGATTGGTTCAGTGGCAGGCACAATTGTTGGTAACATTCATGACCTGGGTTCGAGCCCCAGGTCCTCACTATGTCCATATTATTTTTCAATCAAAATTCCCATGCAGATTCAATATAGTGGACTACCATACACGCTTCCATCTAACGCGCCACTTGGCCAACAATGCTAATCCAAGGGACCAGACTTGATGGACACCATAGGCATTAGTCAAGAGAGCTACAGGTTAGCCACGAAAGTCAAAAGGGCCTCAGAATCTTGGGCCAAATTACTAAGGAGAAACCTCCACTTTGGGGACTGATACCCCCCTAGGTTTGCAAACTTTTTTCATTCTTTGTTTTATTATTATTTTTATTTCTTTTGATTATTGTTTTATTAATTAATTTATTATATATAAAAAACACCATAAAAACCACAAAAAATCAGAAAAAGAGAAAAAAATATAATAAACATTTTATTTTAGTATTTTTGTAAATAAATTCATAAATTAACTAGTTTTAAATTAGGTTTTAATTTTAACTCTTTTAATAAAAATCTAAAAAAAATATAGAATTAGGGTTTATGATAATTTTATTCCTTTTTTATTTTTCTTTCATAATAATTACAATATTAAATATTTATTTTTGTAAATTAAATTGCATGTAAATTAATTAGGGTTAATTTTAGGGTAAAACTTTAACATATTTTCTTAATAAATTAAAAAACAAATAGAATTAGGGTTAGCATTTAATTTCAATTAATTATTTTTTCCCATAAAAATCATGAAACCAAAAAAAAATGCCAAAAACAATTTCTTTTCTTTTTAATTAATTAATGTTACCATTTAATTTAATTTTGCAAAAAAGGGTCCAACGCCCTCGTTTCTAATTTAAATTTAATTCGCATATTTATTTTATTTCTTTTAATATTTATGTATCTCTCCCAAAGCCGTGTAATTAACTTCTCGCACTTTACTTTCATTATTTCTTTATTTTTCTGTCAAATCGGGTCCTGGAAATTTTGGCGATGTGGACCCGCGCCTTTTGTAATAGCTTAGAATCTTTACTTTCCCGCAATACTTTTAACTGTTAATCAAGGCATGAAAGAATGTATGGACAAAAATAAAAACAAACGCTAGATCACCAATAACATGACAAATGACAAAAATATCTGAAAACGACACACAAATCACATACCACCCATAGGGTACGCCTCACTGTTGCCTTGCCTCGAAAGGTGATCGTCGAGTAGAGGATGTCTTAGTAAGTCCTCATGATCCGGGAACCTGGCATGAGGGTAGCTTCTAAGGTGTCTTCCTATTGCTCCGGTGATCACCATGTCCCGAACCTCGAATTTACCCGAACACCTCCAACGGTGGTGCTACCTACCTCTCAATGGTGGGAGGGCACTGCTTTTAAGGACATCTACACAGACGAATTCCTTAGGGTAGGTAGGTTCTCATAGATACTTGCTCTAAATTTCAAACAAAAATTCAAAAATACTTTTCACACCAACACATTTTCAAAAAGCTTTCGAAAGCATTTTTTCAAACACTCTTGAGGACAGATACAAGAGTCGAACTGGAATTTTCAAAGAAACTTTTTAAAACCCACAGTTGAAAAGCAAACAAACCATTTTTGAAAACACAAATGAGCAAGTATCTAAGAGCCCATGGATAACCATGGATAGAAAGGGTGCTAACACCTTCCCTTTCTATAACTTACCTCCCGAACCGAGAGCAATCTCTATAAGGAATTTTTCTGTGCTTTTGTACTTTCCATTTGGAGAAAATAAAAGACGGTGGCGACTCTTGCTTACCGCGACATTTCGCGAACCAGCGTTAAATAGTCAGTTCCAGATCCACCGATCACAGAACTGGCGACTCTGCTGGGGAATTATCTTAAAGTGAGGTGTACCTTAGGGCTAGTTCATAACTGTGTTTTCAATTGTTTTCCTTGTGTGCTTTAAATTGTGGGTTGCTTGGGAGTTCTATAGATCCTAACCCGGATCTGGGGATACCTTCTTAGAAAGTAGCAACAAGGCTGTGAGGGAACTGTGCGGGGTATACCGACATGGTTGAAACAGTCTGCTACGTTGATGTGGCACTTTGGTGTGTACCGGTAACCCTTGAGTTCAGTCAAGGAGAGTACGGGGCCTCCGCGTGGTGTCGTGAAGCATCAACAGACCTCAGGAACCTTAATTGAACTATCTTGGCCTCTTTAGGGTAGTGAGATAACTGACTTTGGTGCAGTCCGAGGTTGGTTGATACTCGATACTACACTCAATTGAGGGTTGCTTTCCTGGAATATTTCGGTCGCCAGTTCAGTGGCTAAATCGAAACGATGAACAATGAAAGCAATCCCGTGATATTGGGATCCTTAGAACCCGGTTACTTCTAATAGGACAGGTTGAACCCACCAACTTCAAGAGGGTACTACCCAGACCCCATGCTGGCCTTAAACCCTAAGGGCTTGTCTTGTGTGCCTTACATGTTTGTCTTTGTAAATATCTGTGGTGTGTTTAATCATAGCATCATGACATCATCCAGCATCATATGCATTGACTAACCATTTCAGGGGTTCGAATTTTCATCTTTGTTCTTGTTTTGTAGGACATGGAAACTATTCGTAGAAAGACAATTCAAGTCAGTCTTGTAAGGATCCCTCCTCAGCTTAAGGAGCTTATATCCAGGATTCCCGAGAACTCTTCATTCAGTGAAAGACATGGAAGTCTCATCAGCTTGGTCAATACCAACATTGAGGAAGATATGATAAAGGTCCTGTTCCAGTTCTTTGACCCTTTTCATCACTGTTTCACCTTCTTGGATTATCAGCTGGTACCTACATTGGAGGAGTTCTCCCGGCTCCTGAAGATCCCTATCCTTGATCAGCTACCCTACAACGGTACGGAAAAGGAACCCAAGCTTGAAGAGATTGCTAAAGCCTTGCACCTACAGTCATCTGACCTCAAGGGACATTGGGAAGTTAGAAGTGGTATCAAAGGGTTCTTAGCCAGGTTTCTGTTTGAAAAGGCCCATGAATGTTGGAACTCCCTTGACTTACAAGCTTTTGAAGAGGTTGTGGCCCTCCTTGTCTATGGTTTGGTGTTGTTCCCTAACCCAAATCAGCTCATAGATATCAGTGCTGTCCAGATCTTTATGTCTAGGAATCCTATACCTACGTTGCTGGGAGACATCCTTCACTCATGTTACACTCGAACCATGAGAAAAAGAGGTGTCCTTATGTGTTGCACTCCTCTCCTGGGAAGGTGGTTTATTTCGCACCTTCCACAATCAGTTTTGAAAAATGAGCGGGGTTTGAGATGGTCACAACGGTTGATGACTCTTACACATGCAGATATACATTGGTGCCCTCGGTCCAGAGAAGATGTCACTATCATTGATCGTTGCGGGGAGTACCCTAATGTTCCTTTACTTGGAATCAGAGGAGGTATTACTTATAGCCCGTGCCTGGCTTGGAGACAGTTTGGTTATGCTCGGAAGGATGGTCCTCATGACATGCTAATTCCTGACATAGTTTTTGACTTCGACAACGATACTCAAGGACTTCGCCAGAGATTTATTAGAGCCTGGAGGATGCCCAGTAGGATAGACAGCAAGACACTGGGGCACAGGAACTCCATCCCATTGGAACCTTATCTCAAATGGATACGCGCCCGCTCCCAGAAGTTAGTGATGCCTTATCCCCATATGCTCCCTGTGATCAAAGAGCCAGTCTTGGAAGGAGAAGTGTCCTATACTATTCAGCACCCTGATATGCCCACATCCTGGGAAGAGATGCAGAAGAGCTGGATCCAGCTTAAGGAAGAACGGAATTCTCTTGAGACCAGTCTACATGCCAGCGAAAAGAAGGTCTTGGAGCTCACCCGCCTGTTGCATGAGGAGAGGAACCTCAACACTTACATAGCTCCAAAGAGGATGCACAGTGTATTTTGGGATTGATTTGTTTTTGTATTATTTTGCCCATGAGGCTTTGATGTACTAAACAATTATTTCCTTAATGATAACGTGTGTTCCTTTTTGTCTACAACAAATTTGAACTTTCGAACCCTTGAATGCATTGCATAAACACATATCATTCATCATGTGCATAGCAGGTTTTCCTCTTTTCAGGTTGCTTACAGTTCTTCGCTGTTTATTTCAGCATCATGAATCCTGACTCGTCATCAACTGAGATATCCATCAAAGCTCTTCAGGCGCAGAATGCGCAATTTCAGGAATTAATCAAGGGTTTGGCTCAAGGCCAAGAAGAGCTGAAGGCTCTGCTCCTAAAGAAGGAGAAGAAGAAGAAGAGAAGGACTGTTCTGTTCAACTCGGGCCGAAGGTTTGGCAACACTTTGCAGAATGAAGAGGCTGGTTCTTCTGTTGGCAAGAGTACTCCTCAGACAGAAAAGGGTCCTAGTCCGGTAGTCTCTGACAACGAGACTGATTTTGATGAAGAACAATATCCTCCGACAGAAGACCGTTACAAGCAGCTGGAAGATAGGTTGAATGCTATGGAGATACAACAGGTACCTGGGCTGGATTTCGGAGATCTGGGTTTGTCTACTGGTGTGATTATTCCTCGGAAGTTCAAAGCACCATCTTTCACTAAATATGACGGGGCGTCTTGTCCCAAGCTACATCTCAGGTCCTATGTTCGGAAAATCCAACCGTACTCAGCGGATAAGAATTTGTGGATCCACTTCTTCCAGGAGAGTCTTTCAGGGACTCATCTCGAATGGTTCTATCAGCTGGATGGGACCAAGGTTCGTAACTGGGAGGAGTTGGCTACTGCTTTCTATAAGCAGTATCAATATAATGCCGACCTTTCCCCTACATGTACCCAACTCCAGGGTATGTCGTTAGGTTCAAGTGAAGGTTTTAAGGAGTACGCTCAGAAGTGGAGAGACCTGGCTGGCAGGGTGCAGCCACCGTTGACTGATCGGGAGTTGGTAGACATGTTCTTAGGGACCCTATCTGGGCCGTTTTTCAACCATCTTATCGGGAATTCGTCTGCAGGGTTCACTGATTTGATTCTGACTGGAGAAAGAATTGAGGCTGGGTTGAAGTCTGGAAAGATTCCGAAGGGTGCATCGTCTAGTTCTGAGAAGAAACCCTTCAAAAAGGAGGCTAGTGCTGTATATGGCTCCAAGAGAACAGAGAGATCTGAGCGCCGCCAATCTGTCAGTGCGGTAATGATTGCTAAGCCTGCTGCCGCTCCTCGGCCGACCAATCCTCAAAGGGCTGAAAGACCCCGGAGAGAATTTACCCGTTTGAGCATGACCTTATCGCAGATCCTGCCACAGTTGCTATCCACCAATTTAGTGACTGTCAAAGAGGCTCCAAAGTTCCCCAATACTACATCTCCTAAGTACAATCCAAATGCTCGCTGTGCGTACCATTCTGATAGCCCGGGGCATTCCACTGATGACTGTTGGGCATTAAGGAGTAAGGTGCAAGACCTTATCGATGCGAAAGAGATACAGTTTGAAGCGCCTGAGAGGCCGAATGTGGTTACTGCTCCTATGCCCCAGCATGGAGTAAATGCTGTTGACGAAGATGTTTACGTTGTTTCTGTGGATGATCTAGCCACTCCTCTGAAGACCGTCAAGAGGAACCTACTGCTGGCCGGTTTATTTCCGGGTTGCAGTGAGGGTTGCATGTTCTGTGCTGTTTCCCTATCTCGTTGTCCCTTGCTGAAGTTAGGTATCCAAAGCCTAATGGATAGCAAGGAGATTCTGTTTAAGAAGTCTGCTGTTCAGTTGGTTCCGGTGGAAGAAGTTTTTGTGGTTACCATCTTCAATAATCCAATCCAGGTTCTCCCGAAGAAGCCTGTCCAAATAATGACTGTCGCACCTATTGTTATCACTGTTCCAGGGCCTCTTCCCTACGTATCTGATAAAGCTGTCCCCTGGCATTATGGGGCAGATGTGTATGTGAATGGGATTAAACAAGAATTCAACACTGGCGCCAGTATCTGTGATATCACTGGCCCGGCCAAGGTTACCCGCAGTGGAAGGCTCTTCTCGCCTGACATTGCACCGCCCGCTACTCGAAGACCCCTCCTTATAACTCCTACAAGTGTACCTGTTCCTGTTGCTGATCAAGTTGTTTCTCCTGCTGCCGAGTCGTCCAACGCTCGGGGCAAAGGAATTGAAGTTGAGCCTGCCCAGATGGAGGCACCTATACCTGTAACTGCTGAAGCCTCCTGACAAGAAATGGAGGAGATTCTAAAGATAATAAAGAAGAGTGACTTCAATGTTGTGGAACAGCTGGGGCACACGCCCTCCAAAATCTCCATGCTCTCTTTATTGCTGTGCTCCGAGGCCCATGCTAAGGCCTTGATCTCATTCCTCAAGACGGCCCATGTGCCATAGGAGACATCTGCAGTCCAATTCACTGATTGCGTAGCAAATCTGACAGCGGATAATGGCTTGGGTTTCTCAGATGCTGACCTGACTGCGAAAGGAAGAGACCACAATGATGCTCTGCATGTCTCTATCGAATGCAGGGGCACTACCTTGGCGCATGTGTTGGTGGATACTGGTTCGTCCTTGAATGTGCTACCCAAGAAGGCTTTAGACCGTTTAGATTGTGAAGGCCTGGAACTGAAACCCAGCAATATCATCGTCAGGGCCTTTGATGGTTCAAAAAGGATGGTTCATGGAGAGGTTGACATTCCTATTCGCGTGGGCTCTCAGGTGTTTGACTCTACTTTTTATGTGATGGATATCCGTCCATCTTACTCTTGTCTGTTGGGTCGACCTTGGATACATAAGGCTGGGGCAGTGACCTCTACCTTGCACCAGAAGCTGAAGTACCCTGTCAGAGGGAAGATCATCACTGTGCAGGGAGAGGAGGAGTATATGGTAAGCCACCTGAATTCCTTCAGATACATTGAGATGGACGGGGAGTTTATTGAAACCCCCTTTCAGCATTTCGAGGAGGTGCTTCCGATTACAGCAGCAGCAGAGACAGCGGTTGAGGAAAATGTTCCTTTGAAGATGGCTTCCCTGAAGGATGCCCGGGCTGTGGTTCAGAAAGGTGAATGTGCTAACTGGGGCTGGCTTCCAGACTTTACACAGAAGACTGACAAATTTGGGCTGGGTTTTACTACTGAGGGTCAGAAAGCTATGCGGAAAGCGAAGACCGGAAGACCTCCTGTGTTCATTACAAATCCAGGAGTGAATGCTGTTGGGGAAGACAACGAAGTGGATGAAGCAGAATTCAATAGCTGGATCTACCCGACAACCGAAGGCGGATTGACCAATTGGATTGCCAAAGACCATACTCCTGTTACCTTTGTGACGCAGTAATAAATTTCTTTGTTTCGTTATTTGTAATAAACAATAAATAAACTCTATGGCCCGGTGTCTTACCCGAGGCACCGTGGTTTCATTTGTGAGGGCATATAAATTGTCATTTCATATATCATGAATGAAAATCTTGGACGTTTTCTCGCATTGCAAATCTTATGCTCCTTTTCTGTCTTTCTTTCCTTTACATATATTTCAAAACAGCTGTATTTACACACACACTCACTCATACAGGTTTCAATCTACTCTGGATCTCACTGATAACGACTCTGCTACTGCCAGTTATGACTTCGAAAATCCGATCAACTTAGCCGAAGACGAAGGTGAAGATGATTGCGAAGTACCTGGCGAGCTTGCAAGATTGTTGCTTCAGGAAGAGAGGGCAATTCAACCCCATGAAGAGCCAGTGGAAATAATAAACTTGGGTACTGAAACAGACAAGAAAGAGGTAAAGATTGGTGCCAACCTAGAGCTCAGCGTGAAGCAACGGTTGACTCAGATGCTACATGATTATATGGAGATCTTTGCCTGGTCCTACGAAGACATGCCCGGATTAGATACCGATATTGTGGTCCATCACTTGCCAACTAAGGAAGACTGCCCTCCAGTTAAGCAAAAGGTCCGCCGTATGCGTCCAGAGATGTCCGAGAAGATCAAAGCCGAGGTTATGAAGCAGTTTGATGCCGGGTTTCTTGCAGTGACTTCTTACCCTCAGTGGGTTGCTAATGTGGTGCCGGTACCGAAGAAGGATGGTAAGGTCAGAATGTGTGTCGATTACAGGGATCTGAACAGGGCCAGCCCAAAGGATGACTTCCCTTTACCTCACATTGATGTCCTTGTTGATAATACAGCTCAGCACAAGGTATTCTCTTTCATGGATGGCTTTTCAGGTTACAATCAGATCAAGATGGCACCTGAAGACATGGAAAAGACTACATTTGTTACTCAATGGGGCACCTTCTGTTACAAGGTCATGCCTTTTGGACTAAAGAATGCTGGGGCAACCTACCAATGTGCCATGGTTGCTTTATTTTCATGACATGATCCATCATGAGATAGAAGTATATGTTGACGACATGATCGCAAGGTCCCAGACTGAGGAAGAGCACCTAGATCATCTGCAGAAGTTGTTTGACCGGTTGAAACTGTACAAGCTGAGATTGAACCCGAACAAGTGCACCTTCGGGGTAAGATCTGGAAAGTTGCTAGGCTTCGTGGTAAGTGACAAGGGCATTCAAGTGGACCCTGCTAAAGTTAAAGCTATTCAAGAGATGCCAGTTCCTAAGACAGAGAAGGAAGTCAGAGGCTTTTTAGGACGCCTGAATTACATTGCTCGATTCATCTCACACCTGACTACTACCTGTGAGCCAATCTTCAAGCTGCTGAAGAAAGATCAGGTAGTACGTTGGAATGATGAATGTCAGGCTGCTTTCGATAGAATCAAAGAGTATCTCCAAGAACCACCCATCCTTATGCCACCGGTTGAAGGGAGACCTCTGATATTATACCTGACAGTGCTCGACAACTCAATGGGGTGTGTGCTGGGGCAGCATGACGAGTCTGGCCGAAAAGAACATGCCATTTATTACCTTAGCAAAAAGTTTACCGACTGTGAGACCCGATACTCACTGCTTGAGAAAACTTGCTGCGCTTTGGTATGGGCTGCTCGCCGGCTGAGACAGCATATGCTGACTCACACTACCTTGTTGATCTCAAAAATGGATCCTATAAAGTACATATTCGAAAAGCCTGCTCTGTCTGGGAGAATTGCAAGATGGCAAATGATCTTGACGGAATACGACATTCAGTACACGACCCAGAAAGCCATCAAGGGAAGTGTGTTGGCAGACCACTTAGCACATCAGGCCGTAGATGACTATCAGTCAATGAACTTCGAGTTTCCGGATGAAAGCATCATGATAGTAACTGATTGTGAAGTACCTGGACCGGATGAAGGACCTGAGGAAGGATCCCGATGGTCTATGCACTTTGATGGAGCCTCCAATGCTTTGGGAAACGGTATCGGCGCCATAATCATATCACCACAAGGCACTCATACTCCACTAACTGCCCGGCTATGTTTCAACTGTACCAACAACATGGCGGAGTATGAGGCGTGCATCATGGGTCTTCAAGCTGCGATTGACCTAAGGATCAAGTTTCTGAGTGTCTTCGGAGATTCCGCTCTTGTGATCAATCAGATCAAAGGAGAGTGGGATACGAAACATCCGAATCTTATTCCTTACAGAGAATGTGTGTTGACCCTGATCCCCCACTTCACAGAGATAACCTTTGAGCACTTTCCGAGAGAAGAGAATCAGCTGGCGGACGCGTTAGCTACAATGTCTTCTATGTTTAAGGTCAAATGGGATAATGA
This sequence comes from Vicia faba, assembly GCA_948472305.1. NCBI lineage: Eukaryota > Viridiplantae > Streptophyta > Magnoliopsida > Fabales > Fabaceae > Vicia > Vicia faba. Next base: position 793,659,294 of record OX451736.1, on the reverse strand, counting down.
GGCTCCCCGGATCATCATATGGAAACTGGATGAACCGGCATACTGTTGTGATCTCGAGACTGAATTGGTGACTGAGAAGCCTTGGTACCATGAGGTGAAGAGATATTTGGAAGCTCAGGAATACCCTGAGGGTGCCTCTATCAATGATAAGAAGTTCCTGAGAAGGCTCGCGGCAAAATTCTTCCTTAGCAACGGCATCTTGTACAAGCGAAACCATGATTCAACCTTACTGCGTTGTGTGGATAAGACTGAAGCAGAAAGGATCATGGAAGAGCTACATGAAGGGACCTTTGGTACACATTCCAGTGGGCATACAATGGCAAAGAAGATCCTCCGGGAAGGGTATTACTGGTCCACAATGGAAGCTGACTGCTACCAACATTCGAGGACATGCCATAAGTGCCAGATTTATGTAGACAAGGTGCATTACCCTCCAGTTCCTTTGAATGTTCTGACTGCGCCTTGGCCGTTTGCAATGTGGGGCATAGACATGATTGGTGAGATTAAACCTACGGCATCTAATGGGCATCGCTTCATCCTAGTGGCGATTGATTATTTTACGAAGTGGGTCGAAGCAGCATCCTACGCTACGGTAACCAAGACTGTTGTGGCACGGTTCATTCGGCACAACCTGATCTGTCGGTACGGCGTCCCGGAGAGAATTATTACAGACAACGGTACCAATCTGAATAACAAGATGATCACTGAGCTCTGCGAGCAGTTCAAAATACAGCACCACAATTCTTCTCCTTACAGACCGAAGATGAATGGGGCTGTAGAAGCAGCAAATAGAAATATCAAGAAAATCGTGCAGAAGATGACAGTGACTTATAAAGATTGGCACGAGATGTTACCGTTCGCTCTACATGGGTACCGTACCTCAGCTAGGACGTCAACCGGGGCAACTCCTTTCTCTTTGGTTTATGGTATGGAGGAAGTCTTACCGATCGAAGTATAAATACCCTCTCTCCGGATAATGAAGGATGCAAATCTGAACGAAGATGATTGGATCCAGACACGACTTGATCAGCTCAACCTTATTGATGAAAAGAGACTTGCTGCTATCTGTCATGGTCAGACGTATCAGAAACGGATGATCAGGGCATTTAACAAAAAGGTCAGACCACAGGAATATCAAGTTGGGGATCTGGTAATCAAGCGAATCATCCTTCCTCAGAGTGATCCAAGGGGCAAATGGACCCCTACGTACGAAGGGCCATTTGTGGTCAAGCATGTGTTCTCAGGAGGAGCAATGATATTGACCAACATGGATGGTGACGACCTTCCTCACCCCGCTAATGCAGACATAGTAAAAAGATATTACGCATGAAAAAGACCCGCTAGGCTGACATGCCTAGGCAAAAATTAGGGCTTCCCGGCGAACCAAAAGGGTTCGGGCAAAATGAAGGGATGAAATGAAAAAAATCTGTACACCCGGCAAGTCGAAAACTTGAAAAGGCGGCTTGGGCAAAAATGGGTATCCCGGTGGACCGAAAACCCGAAAGGGCGGTCCAGGCAAAAGTTAGGGATAAAAGCGTAATACTATGTCTCATTGATCACTTTGCATCCAGAATCCGGTATCTACATCAAGCTCAGACAGCATCGATCAGTCAGCTTCATCTTCGTTTAGGTCATCAAGTGATGAGACGCTCGGAGTTATAAAGGCAATAGCAGAGTTGAAACCCAGTGGGATCATTCATTTCACACAGCTGTTTTATTTTCTTTTGTACAAAATTTGTATAAACTCTTTTGTTCAGCGGTGTTCTCTTACTAGGACGTCAGCCTCTTGTACACAAAACGCCTATTTTCAGGCCATTAAAAAATCAATACAAATATACTTTTCAGTTAAAAGTGTCAATTGTTTTTCTTTTCTGTTTTGTTTTGCAAAGAACGTCCAAGGTTCAGTTTGTGATATATGCATTGACAATAATTTGCTAACTCATGAATATTTGCATACGAAACAAAAGAATGATTACAGGTAACATTGGAAACAGGGGCAATAAAGAGTTGTCTGAGCAATCTAATTGTTCCATCCTCCAAGGTACCAAGGTAGGTTTAGCTGGAGAACATAGCCAGATATCTCAATTCCCCAGAGAGTAAGCAGTCAGTGCACTCTCCCCAAGAAAAGTGATCAAACTTAACGAAGTTGGGTATCCTCCAGCAGATCTCAACATTCCCCAGCAGCACATATATTCTTAACAAGCATCCCCGGCAATCTTGGTCTAAAGATTGTTCCCCGGCGGTATACCAGACATTCAAAGGAATCACTTCCCCCGTAGCTCAAAACTTCCCCAAGAGAGTCCAATCCAGTTTCCCTAGGAAAGTGGGAATTTATCTCCCCCAGCAGTAAGCTTATCCCCAGTAGATTCAGGAAGCTTATCCTCGCAGAGTACGAACGCGTCGGCCGGCTTTATTCAAAGAGTTATTTCCCTACCAGGATATAACTGGGTTATCCTCAGCCAAAAGCCATAGAAAGAGCGTCCTCGACGAAGTTCTCTTACCCCTAGCGAAGTCTATCAGCACTTCCAACACAGCAAAGATATCCCCAGCAAGTTATCAACACTCAACCAAGTATCTCTCTCCCCACAGAGTATTTCTCCCCAACAAGATCACTAGAGTACTTTTCTCCCTGCAGAGTTATCCTTTCGCCAAGTTTATTCCCCAATGGAGTTATCTTCTCCTACCGGTATTCTTGCAATCATCATCCCCAGCGGAAGCGAAATCTATTCTCCAAACATCAGCCCAGGAGTGACTTCCCGGCACCCGTCAAGGATTTACTTTCCTAGACAAAAGCATACTAAACATCACATACATCATTATAGCATGCATAGACGCATCATATCTTACAAATCTCATTTATGTTGAGAACATCATTGCTTGGTTCATATCATGCATTGCATATGACTGACCTTTACCTTTCAGGAAAGATTCAGTTAAATTCTCAATCATATTTCAAGACCTAGACCGGTTCAGTTAATCGACTCCAAAGATTTCTTATCCAGTCCAAGGCCTTCTCTAGTCCAGCTAAATCGACCCCAAACAGATTTTTCTGATGAAGACTCAGTAGAAGTTATCAAAGGTTTTTCTCAAACGTCCGCTTTTGAGATTATAATTTCCTATGGTTCTCTCCCCAATGTTGCGGAGATGATAATTCCATCCCAGGTTTTTCTCAAACGTCCACTTTTGAGATTATAATTTCCTATGGTTCTCTCCCCAATGTTGCGGAGATGATAATTCCATCCCAGGTTTTTCTCAAACGTCCGCTTTTAAGATTATAATTTCCTATGGTTCTCTCCCCAACGGTGCAGAGACGATAATTCCACTCCAGGTTTTTCTCAAACGTCCGCTTTTGAGATTATAATTTCCTATGGTTCTCTCCCCAATGTTGCGGAGACGATAATTCCAACCCAGGTTTTTCTCAAACGTCCGCTTTTGAGATTATAATTTCCTATGGTTCTCTCCCCAACGGTGCGGGGACGATAATTCCACTCCAGGTTTTTCTCAAACGTCCGCTTTTGAGATTATAATTTCCTATGGTTCTCTCCCCAATGTTGCGGAGACGATAATTCCAATCCAGGTTTTTCTCAAACGTCCGCTTTTGAGATTATAATTGCCTATGGTTCTCTTCCCGATCCTGCGGAGGTGGTAATCCCAAGATTCTCTCAACAACTGCTGTTGAGGTTAAAATCATCCAAGGTTCTCTCACCGTTCCTGCTGAGGTAGTAACCACCCTTGGTTCATTCATCATCTTTTGAAGCTCCAGACTCAGCTCCTATAACCAGTCAGGACACATCTATACCAAGCATCTGAAAACCAGCTCCTGCAACATGTCAAGTACTCATTTTTTCTTTTGCAGGTACGCAAGTTCTCGCTAAGGAATCTCTTACGCGATCGATAGCCAGGTGGCATCTATAATCCCATAATCCTATTCATCAACCTCTAAATGGCATCTATAAGCCCATTTCCACCATCACTGCTACTATGTGAGCGCTAATTTCTGGGCACTCTAGTGTTCAATCATCTTCTACCCTCGGATCACGAAAGGCACGTCAGCCAATCTGCATCCCCAGGTCTAAGAAGATTGAACAGGGGCAACTGTTGTACCCCAAAATTTGCCCTCCCATATTCTTCAAAGATTTGCCAAGTCAAGCTTCAAAATTCCCCAAGGGTTGCACAGTGGAAGGGTATCCTAAGCAGTCAAAATTAGGGTTTTTGTTCTGATCAAGAAAATGAAGTTTCCAAGGGTCCAATCAAGTCCCACATGCCTACAAATATGGTCAAGCATCCTCATACCAAGTTTCAAGACTTTCAGCACAAAATTGCACAGTCAAAAAACCTAATTGCACTACAGTCAACTGTAGGGGCAAAATGGTCATTTGACAGTCAAAAGTTCAAATTTTTGGTCAACATCTCATTTTGAAGTCACAAACATCATTTGATCAATTCTTGATCATGATTCTCAAAGCTTGGCTCAAAAATCATCAAGATGCAAAAGTTTCCTTATTTGGACAGCTGAAAAAGTCAACTGTAAATTGACCAGGGCATAACTTTCACATGGATTATCAGAAAAATTCCATCCAAAGCTCATTTTGAAGAGAAAGACATTTCCTACAACTCATCTTCATACTTCAAGTCCAAGAAATGCTCTCACAAAAAGTTATAAATTTCAACATTATAGGTCATTTTCAAAAGTCAACAAAAAGGGACTTTAAGTCAAAGGCCATAACCTGATATTGGTAAATCAAAATGACATGGGACCAAAAGAATTGGTTAGAGGACTCAAAGACCTTTCCAAAATGTCCAAGAACATGAGCAAAGCTTAAAAATTGAGCAAGTTATGCCTTGTAGAAGTTGGGAAATTTTTGGATATTTTGAAAAGTCAACATTGATTCAAATGACCTAAAATTGCTAATGGGCCTATTTTTCTTCCACAATTCCTCATCCAAGGCATGTGCACGACCATTTGGCCCAAAGGGAAGTTTTTCTTCATTTTTTATTTATTTATTTGAATTTTTATTAATAATAATTCATTTAAATCAATTAAATACATGAAAAATACTTAACCTAAATTTTTCAATCTTTTTGTGCATGAAATATACTCAATAATTCGTGCATAATCAAATATGGAAAGATTTGAAGAGAATTGGTCATGATTGGTACAAAATAGCATGAAAAATATTGAAAAAAGATCTTTGAAAATCAAATCTCAAAAACCATGAATGCAAAGGATTTTGATCAAGTTTTTGACCTAATGCACTCCATACATAAGCTGCAAGCAAGACCTAATCCTCCCAACCACTAAGCTGCGCAAGAGACCAAGACACAAACTTGAAAATTTTGCTTAAAAACTCAAAATTGAAAATAGGGTTAGAGGTCGATTCAGAGCACAAGACCAATTGCAAAAGCTTCCTCGTGTCTCACTGAAGCTAACTGGATAACTTTCCAACCTTTACACGCCCAGAATTGGTACAAGGGGTTCAAACTGTTTCAAATAATATGCATAATCGTGTTTCCATATTTAGCCATTTTCATTGCGCTTTTTTGATGCATTCATACTAATTGACATATTCTGAAGCTAACCATCTACCTTGATTGAGTTTTTGTATGCTATATACGATTTCACCATTGTTGTCTCTTAGGGTTTGTGAAGCTTGAAATTGGGCGTTTCGTGATATGGAAAAATTAGGACACGTGAATATCACCATTGAATCAAGCATACTCAGACGAAGAGAAACCCACCCTCGCGCTCAATTTATGAGGCCTTATGGCTTATTCGCTATTTTCTAATATAACATCTATAGCAAAGTTTGAAAACCGTTGCTTATTGTTTTTGTATTTCAGAAAAAGAAAACACAACGAAGAGGACGATGAAGTGGCATAAGCTGATTGGAACATTCAAATTCTTCGCGCATTTTTAAGCCACTGACCATTTTTCTTTTATAATATTTGTTAGTTATTATATGTTAAGCGCGCGTGGATTGGATCAGTGGCAGGCACAGTTGTTGGTAACATTCATGACCTGGGTTCGAGCCCCAGGTCCTCACTATGGCCATATTATTTTTCAATCAAAATTCCCATGCAGATTCAATATAGTGGACTACCATACACGCTTCCATCTAACGCGCCACTTGGCCAACAATGCTAATCCAAGGGACCAGACTTGATGGACACCATAGGCATTAGTCAAGAGAGCTACAGGTTAGCCACGAAAGTCAAAAGGGCCTCAGAATCTTGGGCCAAATTACTAAGGAGAAACCTCCACTTTGGGGACTGATACCCCCTAGGTTTGCAAACTTTTTTCATTCTTTGTTTTATTATTATTTTTCTTTCTTTTGATTATTTTTTTATTAATTGATTTATTATATATAAAAAACACCATAAAAACCACAAAAAATCAGAAAAAGAGAAAAAAATATAATAAACATTTTATTTTAGTATTTTTGTAAATAAATTCATAAATTAACTAGTTTTAAATTAGGTTTTAATTTTAACTCTTTTAATAAAAATCTTAAAAAAAATAGAATTAGGGTTTATGATAATTTTATTCCTTTTTTATTTTTCTTTCATAATAATTACAATATTAAATATTTATTTTTGTAAATTAAATTGCATGTAAATTAATTAGGGTTAATTTTAGGGTAAAACTTTAACATATTTTCTTAATAAATTAAAGAACAAATAGAATTAGGGTTAGCATTTAATTTCAATTAATTCTTTTTTCCCATAAAAATCATGAAACCAAAAAAATGCCAAAAACAATTTCTTTTCTTTTTAATTAATTAATGTTACCATTTAATTTAATTTTGCAAAAAAGGGTCCAACGCCCTCGTTTCTAATTTAAATTTAATTCGCATATTTATTTTATTTCTTTTAATATTTATGTATCTCTCCCAAAGCCGTGTAATTAACTTCTCGCACTTTACTTTCATTATTTCTTTATTTTTCTGTCAAATCGGGTCCTGGAAATTTTGGCGATGTGGACCCGCGCCTTTTGTAATAGCTTAGAATCTTTACTTTCCCGCAATACTTTTAACTGTTAATCAAGGCATGAAAGAATGTATGGAAAAAAATAAAAACAAACGCTAGATCACCAATAACATGACAAATGACAAAAATATCTGAAAACGACACACAAATCACATACCACCCCTAGGGTACGCCTCACTGTTGCCTTGACTCGAAAGGTGATCGTCGAGTAGAGGATGTCTTAGTAAGTCCTCATGATCCGGGAACCTGGCATGAGGGTAGCTTCTAAGGTGTCTTCCTATTGCTCCAGTGATCACCATGTCCCGAACCTCGAATTTACCCGAACACCTCCAACGGTGGTGCTACCTACCTCTCAATGGTGGGAGGGCACTGCTTTTAAGGACATCTACACAGACGAATTCCTTAGGGTAGGTAGGTTCTCATAGATACTTGCTCTAAATTTCAAACAAAAATTCAAAAATACTTTTCACACCAACACATTTTCAAAAAGCTTTCGAAAGCATTTTTTCAAACACTCTTGAGGACCGATACAAGAGTCGAACTGGAATTTTCAAAGAAACTTTTTAAAACCCACAGTTGAAAAGCAAACAAACCATTTTTGAAAACACAAATGAGAAAGTATCTAAGAGCCCATGGATAACCATGGATAGAAAGGGTGCTAACACCTTCCCTTTCTATAACTTACCTCCCGAACCGAGAGCAATCTCTATAAGGAATTTTTCTGTGCTTTTGTCCTTTCCATTTGGAGAAAATAAAAGACGGTGGCGACTCTTGCTTACCGCGACATTTCGCGAACCAGCGTTAAACAGTCAGTTCCAGATCCACCGATCACACCAGGGACCTGCGTTCTTCAAGAGCGGGTATGATACTAACTTCTCTAGAAAAAAGAACTTCTATTAGGCCACATGAAAACATCACTAAAGAAAATGCGGATTGAAACTTCGCCTCATGAAAAATCAGTAAAGAGGAGAAATGAGTCCAAACTTGACCGAGGGTACCAAAATCATAGACCTAACATGGCGAAAACATCCCGAGTAAACCTTCCCGAGGGGAACAAAAACTTCTCAACACAACTGGAGTTTGTCCATTCCTGGGATCAACATTTTTTGCTATCATTGTTTCATCACAAATCTCAAAGTAAGAGCAGATTGTAAAATCCTTTTTGAAAAATCAATTTTGTTATTTAATCTTTCTTTTTTGCTTTGAAAGTTATTATCAATAATAAATGGAGTCTTTGCAAGTTAAATAAAATAATGAATACGAAGAATTGGGTGAAAGCTCAAATTTCATTAATAGAATGGTAGTCTGCGAATGGAGAGATTCCATAGATGATTAAAAATTTGGAAAATGGTAATATATATATATATATATATATATATATATATATATATATATATATATATATATATATATATATATATATATATATATATATATATATATATATATATATATATATATATATATATATATATATATAATGGAAAAGATACATTAAGATACAATGACCACTATCCCCTCTAACAACTTTTGAAATCCTGAGCAGCAGCTTCTGTTGAAGTATGGTGAGGATCCGAGAAGATTGTTGCTTCAACGATCCAGTCTTGTCTGACGTAGTTACTTGCCAAGAAAATCCTTAACTTTTGCCTAAGCTGCCCTTGCGGGTTTTCAACTTAGCGGGAAATTTATTCTGTTTAGGTCTCTAATTTTTTCCTAGACCGCCCTTTCGGGTTTTCGGTCTACCGAGACGCTCCTTTTTTGCCTAAGCCTCCCTTTCAGTTTTTCAACTTAGCGAGCTATTCTTTTATTTCTTTAGGCGGATTATTTCTTGATTGCGTCAGCATTCATGGGTCGTGGGAACTCCTCGCCATCCATAGTTTCAAGAATTAATGCACCGCCAGAGAAGGCTTTCTTGACAACATATGGGCCTTCAAAATTGGGAGCCCATTTGCCCCTAGAATCAGTGTTGAAAGACATGATCTTCCTGAGCATGTGGTCTCCCTCTCTGAATTCACAAGGTTTGACCTTTTTATCAAAAAATTTCTTCATTCTTTTCTGATATAACAGTCTATGACATAAAGCCGTCATCCTCTTCTCCTCAATTAAATTCAATTGGTCAAACCTGTTCTGGACCCATTCAGCCTCTGTCAACTTGGTTTCAATTATCACACACAATGAGGGAATCTCTACCTCCACTGGGAGTACAACTTCCATTCCATACACCAGGGAGAACGAGGTTTCTCCTGTTGACGTGCGAACAGATGTTCAATATCCATGTAGAGCAAAAATGGAGCATTTCATACCAATCCTTATAAGTAACAACCATTTTCTGGATAATTCTCTTGATATTCTTATTAGCAGCTTCAACAACCCCATTTATCTTTGGCATGTATGGAGATGAATTGTGATGGACAATCTTGAATTCTTCACACAGTTCTGTCATCATCTTGTTGTTCAAATTCGAGCCATTGTCAGTGATGATTCTGCTCGGTACACCATACCGACATATAAGGTTATTCTTAATGAAGCGCACAACCACCTGCTTAGCAACATTGGCATATGAAGCAGCCTCCACCCACTTGGAGAAGTAATCAATTGCTACCGAGATGAAATGGTGTCCATTCGAAGCTTTGGGTTCTATCATCCCAATCATGTCAATACCCCACATAGAGAAAGGCCACGGGGAGGAAATCACATTGAGAAGTGTTGGAGGCACATGGACCTTGTCCGCATAAATTTGGCATTTATGACACTTCTTTGCAAATTTGTAACAATCAGATTCCATTGTCAGCCAATAATAACCTGCCCTAAGAATCTTTTTAGCCATCGAATGCCCATTGGCATGAGTGCCAAATGAACCTTCATGAATCTCATGCATCAACATGTCTGCTTCGTGTCTATCCATTCATCTGAGCAAGACCATGTCATAATTTCTCTTGTACAACACATTTTCACCGAGGAAGAAACTGCCTACCAATCTTCTCAATGTCTTTCTATCTTTCTTCGACGCACCAATCGGGTACTCCTGAGTCTGAAGAAAATGTTTGATATCATTAATACCAAGGTTTTTCATCTGCTACCTCCTGTGCTGTAAACACTTGAGCAGGCCTATCCAGTCGTCGAACCGTAATTCGGGGTATATCATTCCAATTATTCACTTGGTACATAGAAGCCAGAGTTTCTAGAGCATCCGCCATCTGATTTTTATCTCTAGGAATGTGATGGAATTCAACTTTATTGAAGAATGGTAATAATCTTCTAGCATAATCTTTGTAAGGGATCAAGTCGGGGTGATGAGTATCCTATTCTCCTTTAATCTGATTTATTACCAAAGCTGAATCACCATACATATCTAAAATTTTAATTCTGAGATCAATAGCTTCTTCGAGACCCATGATGCAAGCCTCGTATTCTGCCATATTGTTAGTACAATTGAATGTTAACCTTGCAGTAAAAGGAATGTGCGGTCCATGAGGAGTGACAATCACAACACCAATTCCTTTACCATAAGCATTCACAGCTCCATCAAATATCATACTCCAACGAGATTCAGGGTCAAGACCTTCCTCAGGAAATGGTTCATCACAATCTTTCACTTTCAGGAACATCACATCCTCATCGGGGAATTCATATTCTACAGACTGGTGATACTCCACTGGTTGGTGAGTAAGATAATCTGCCAACACACTACTTTTAATAGACTTTTGAGTGCGGTATTCGATATCATATTCAGATAACAACATCTGCCAGCGGGAAATTCTCCTAGTAAGAGCAGGCTTTTAAAAAATGTACTTGATTGGATCCATTTTGGAGATCAACCAAGTAGTGTGATTTAACATATACTTCTGCAAACGCTTTGTCGCCCAGGCCAAAGCACAACATGTTTTTTCAAGCATGGAATACCGCGACTCACAATCAGTGAATTTTTTACTGAGATAATAAATGGCGAACTCCTTCTTCCTTGTTTCATCCTGTTGTCCCAGAATACAACCCATGGATTTATCTAACACTGTTAGATACATAATCAACGGTCTTCCTTCTACAGGAAGGAGCGAGATAGTAGGTTTAAGCAGATATTCTTTAATAATTTCAAATGCTCTTTTGCAATCATCCGTCCACACACAACCTTGATCTTTTTTAACAACTTAAAGATGGGTTCACATGTTGCAGTCATGTGGGAAATGAATCTGGAAATATAAATCAAACACCCGAGGAAACCTATGACTTGCTTTTCAGTTCTTGGTGCTGGCATTTCTTAAATTTCTTTGACTTTATCAGGGTCAACTTCAATTCCTTTCTAGCTAACAATGAAACCCAATAATTTCCTTGATCGAACATTGAAGGTGCATTTATTTGGATTCAAGCGGAGACGATACTTCTTCAAACGCTGAAACAATTTCAACAAATCTTCTATATGCCCTTCTTTAGTCTGGGATTTGGCGATCATATCATCAACATATAATTCAATTTCCTTGTGCATCAGATCATGGAATAAGATTGTCATAGCCCTCTGGTATGTTGCACCAGTGTTCTTCAACCCGAAGGGCATCACTCTGTAACAGAATGTTCCCCAGGGTGTGATAAATGTTGTTTTTTCCGTGTCCTCTGGATCCATTCTTATTTGATTATACCTGGAAAATCCGTCCATGAACGAGAATACTTTGAATTTTGTTGTGCTATCAACTAACATATCAATGTGTGGCAATGGAAAATCATCTTTTAGACTAGCTTTATTTAGATCTCTGTAATCTACGCACATGCAGACATTTCCGTCTTTTTTCGGTACTGGGACAATATTGGCAATCCATTGAGGATACACTGATGTCACAAGAAACCCAGCATTAATCTTCTTTAGAACCTCTTCTTTGATTTTTACTGCCATATCTGGGTGAGTTCTTCTCAACTTCTGTTTGATTGGCGGACATTCTGGCTTTAACGACAAACGGTGCTCGACGATATCTATATCTAGATCAGGCATATCTTGGTAAGACCAAGCAAAAATATCCACATACTCTTTCAACAGCTCAATCAACCTTCTCTTCGCATCGGGGTGCAGCAATGCTCCAATCTTGACTTCCTTTGGATCTTGTTCTGAACCCAAATTTATCAATTCCAATGGCTTTTTATATGGCTGAACGGTATCTTCCTCGAGCTCAAGCAACCGTGAGACCTCTTCTAGAATCTCATCATAGTCTTCTTCTTCATCCCCATACACAGGACATTCAAAGTTGGGAGAGGGTGCAGGGTCATTGTATTCAACGGGTTTTTTTAATTAATTTGCACATATGATTTATGATTGTTTTTAGAAACTGACACATATAACAAGTGATCATGCAAATTGAATTTCAGTTATGATTTATTTTGAAAGGTTTTTTTTTATTACCATTTTCCAAGAAAAAGTAGAAAATAAAGACATAATTCGGGAAGCAAAGACAACTTTTATTATTGATCTTAAAAGTCACAGCAAACGGATAAGCCCTACAACATTAATACTTCCACCTTGGGCAGAGTGAAAGCTTTTTCAAAAATAAGATTAACAAATCAAATTACTTTGAAACATGTATGCAAAAGGGACCATCAATTGTGATCCAGTTCTGAACCCTAACTCTGTGCGTCACATAATTCGGCATTTCCTGCTCTGCTTCATCTTTCACAATGGCGTTAATTTTTGAAACAGTCAGATGAAGATAGCCCCCGCTACAGAAAATGTCTTGATACCTGCCTACAACAGACTTCGGCTTCATGTCCTTCCCTTTGTCATTCTTAGAAGAGAACCCCAAGCCAGTTCTGTTCTTGTTCACAGGTGGATCCACAATTCATCCCCAAACTTCACTATGACCATTACGCACAACCTGTTGTGCATCCTTCAGCGAAACCATGGAATTCTCATTTCCTCTTATGTTTTCAATGGATAAGGCTTGGAACTGGGTTCCAACAGCAGCTTCATCCGCTTCTACAATGCTGAAAGAGGATAAATGAGATATCAACAAAGCCTGTTCCCCATTTATGGTCACTACTTTCCTTTCACGTACAAACTTTAGCTTCTGGTATAAAGTTGAAGTGACAGCCCCTGCTTCATGTATCCACGGCCTTCCTAAAAAACAACTATAAGCGGGAACAATGTCCATGACCTGGAAAGTTATCTGAAACAAATTGGCCCTATATGGATAGGTAAGTCCACTTCCCCGATGACATATTTCCTTGACCCATCAAACGCTTTCACAATGATACCACTAGGGCGCATAAGCATTCCTTGATATTTCAACTTTATAAGGGTACTCCTCGGTATAACATTCAACGCGGATCCATTATCAATCAACACATTGGATAGTGAATCGTTCTTGCAGTTCATAGAGATGTGGAGGGCCAGGTTGTGATTCCTCCCTTCATCTGGTAATTTATCATCCCAGAAACTCAGGTTATTACATGAAGTAATGTTTCCTATTACGCTGCTGAATTGATCTACCGGCATATCATTCTCCACAAAATCTTGGTCCAGTACCCTCATCAAGGATTCTCTATAACCAGAGGAGTTCATGAATAAAGCTAAAATAGATATTTTTGAAGGAGTTTGTAGTAGCTGATCTATAATTCTGTAGTCGCTCATCTTAATTATCTTGAAAATATCATCCACTTCTTTCTCTATCGTAGCTCCACTAGTCTCACTCGTAGCCTTCTCAGGTTCATCATCCTTAGCAACTTCCTTTCCAGCATCAACATCTCTTCGAACAACTGGCGTAAACACACGACCGCTACGAGTCACCCTTCTATTTTCAGCTATATTTCCAACATTAGGCATTGGCTAGATGGGAACTTCCACTCCATCTTCTAGATTGTAGCATTGTATTTGTAAGGAACAACCTTATTTGATTTGTAGGGGATAGGACCTGGCAAACTAATCACCAATGGGGTAACAACTGGCTTACTATGATACTCACCTTCAAAATGGGCGGGTGCACCAAAACAAGGCACAATGATGTTTACCCCTTCTTCAACATAATCAGTCATTAATAAGTCATTTCTGGAAAACAAATCTCCGTCTGAAGAGGAATAATCATCTGTAGAGGTATACTCTTCATCTGACTCTTCTTCCGTTAAACAAACCTCAACCATATCAACTTCATGGTAATCATCCCTCTGACCTGTGATCTTGATAGTTCCATTGTCTAACAACAACTGAACACCCTTCTTCATGATTGAACATCCTCGGGGGTCTCGACAGAAAACTAGGCAAGATCCATATTGGTGTTCCACCTGACCCGTCGTATGGCATAAGGTAGCGTGCAACTGCACGAGGTCTTCATTCATATGCTCCATATTAAAAATTATGAATTCACCGGGACATCCAGAAACCATGTTCACTTCTTCTTCATACTCTTCCCTAGGCCTGATTATATGGATTAGGCCCTCATCCATCATCTCCTGTAAATCAGCCTTTATCTTATCGCAACCCTGTATGTTTGTACTGCAAATAACACAACATGAATGGTCATGCGTATAGTAGATAAATTCATAGAGGTCTGCATTCATTTTCACCAAATCTCCTCTAACCAGATTAATATCAAAATACGGAAGTTGCCTGGACAACGGGACACCATATTCACAGCATTTACTCCCCCATGCTTGGGTAGAGGATTGTCTTTCACATTAGGTCCCACGTCCTTGAAAGATAGAACACCAGACTTTACCAACTTCTGCACCTCAGTCTTCAAAGGATAACAATTCTCAATATTATGCCCTGGTGCTCCCTGATGAAAAGCACATGTTTGGTCTGCCTTGTAATACCAAGGTAATGGTGATGGTACAACGGGAGGTGGTCGGGTTTGGACCAACTTCTTCTGAATTAATGCCAGTAGTAACTCGGTATAGCTCATGGGAATAGGGTCATAACTCTCCCTTCTTTGATTATACCCTTGATTCCCCTGTTGGGACGGTCTTTGATAAGCAACGATAGTTAGAGCAGCATTCATAACGGGAGTAACTGAGGCGACTTGCTGATGACGCTGATAATTCCTTCTAGGAGTGTTTACCCTCCTCTCTTGTATGACAGCATTTGAATTTCCTTCTTTCTTCTTGGTAAACCCATAAGATGTCTTCTTCACACCTCTAGATCCTTCACTCTTCGTCAAACAGCCTTCTCTTACAGCCTCTTCTAAGAGGATACCCATTCCTACCATCTCAGTAAAGTCACTTGGCACACTTGCTACCATTCTTTCGTATTAGAAAGCACCAAACGTCTTTAAGAAAATATTATTCATCTCCTTCTCTTCCATGGGAGGAATCACTTGGGCGACTATCTCACACCATCTCTGCGCATACTCTTTGAACGATTCCCTTTCTTTCTGAACCATGGCCCTAAGTTGATCACGGTCAGGCGCCATGTCCACCTTGTACTTGTATTGTTTGATGAATTCTTCTCCCAAATCATTAAAAGTATAGATATTGGCACTATCCAAACTCATATACCACTTCAACGCAGCACCGATCAAACTATCTTGAAAAAAGTGAATCAGCAGACGCTGATCATCAGTATGGGTAGACATTCTCCTCACGTACATTACCAGATAAGCACAGGGGCAAGTGTTGCCCTTATACTTCTCAAACTCCGGGACCTTAAACTTAGCAGGTATCTTAACATTCGAGACCAAACATAGCTCATTCACATTCTGACCAAATAGCTCTTTTTCCCTGAGGGCCTTCATATCTCTTTGCATCTTGTCAAACTGCTCTTGAAAATCATCCATTCTGTCATAAAGACCCAAGTCTTCACTCGGTGGAGGGAAAAGACGACACACATCACCATTAACAAACGGAACCATATTTACCGAAGAAGGTGCAACAGGAACAACATGCACCACAGGAGGTGCCGGAGTAACAATAGTATGAACTACTGGAGTATCTTGAGGACCGAGATTTAAACCTTCAGGTGCAAAATTCTGTGGCATTCCCCATGGATATCCTTGGGGCATGCGATTCTGAACAACAGCTGGAGTAGCAGATATGGGAACATTCGGAGCTTCAGTAGCTGCCCTTGTTGGTTGTAGTTGAACACTCGGTGGCTGATTCTGAGCAGCCACCAGAGCTTCCATCAGAGTAGACAGATTGGTCAAGCCAGCCTTCAAAGCAGAAACTTCCTCGCGCAGCTCGTGATTTTCTTAATCTAAGTTGTCCATCTTCTTTTTGAAATTAGCCCGAGTGTTGTAGTGGTGAGTTAGCTTGCTGAACGAAGTAAAGAAGCTTGGTAAGACACCTGGATATGCATAACAAATGCAAGAAATATGTGCAATATGATGCATGATATGCAATGCACGTGATTATTTTTACTTTCTTATTTAATATTTCAAGGGATTTAAAGTTTATAGGCATATTGCAAACATCAAAGTAATAACGCAATTGAGATACTGAAATTTTTTTATTATAATAACTCCAAAATGGATTACAAGTTTCAATGATCCCAAGTACAAGATGAAAATAAAATCTAAAACCCTCAGAAATAGAACTGATGGAGATCACTCTGTATGCTGGCGCTTCCCCGTGAGCCTAGAAATCTGAGCCTTCAACCTCTGGTTTTCTTCCACATGTCTTATGGAAACCTCCTTCCAATCATCTGAATCAGGAAGTGAGTGATCAACACTTGATTGAGGCTTAGGAGAAAATAAATCCCATTTCCTCCCCATAGACTCTACCGCTCGACTCTCAAGGATCTCAATCAAGTCGTCTTTCTCGTTCAGGTCTGCTCTGTAGGAATTCTCTAAAGTTTGGAACTTGTTCTTCCAAGCATCTTTTTCCTGTTGCATCCTAACCAAAGCAAGTTGCAGTTCTTCTAGATCATCTAATAAGGGAGGATTGGTCTTCATAAATAGATCAGGCATGAGTGTCTCTCAGGTATACGGCATCTTTAACTGAATGGCTCTCAATCAGACCCACTGAAGATATGGCTCCAAAGACACAGCATCCCTAGGTCCCAAATCCTTCCTACTCTTCTTATGAATGTCACGCCAGACCTTTAGAATCTGCTCCATAGCTTCCCTATGGTCTTCTCCTTCCTTCAGAAAGAAACTACTTAAATGAATACTATTCGGTTTATCCCTCATCGGATAACCAAGTTGTCACTGTGCAAGAACAGGGTTATAGTTAATTCCTCCCTTTGTACCAAGAAGAGGTACATTGGGGAAACTACCACAACTGTCAATAATCTGTACATCCTGGTAAGCTCGATGATACCAATCAATGTTCGAGTGAGTAAGTTCCATGATCTTAGGAGCCCAACGGGGTTCCTTCTTGACATCCCAAAAAGCATCAGACTGAGGCATATGAGAGATAAACCACCAGTACAACAGAGGCGTGCAACAGATAATCATCCCCCATGATAAGAATTCTGAAGATGAGTAGAGTAATAAGCATCACCTAACAATGTAGGAACTGGGTTTCCCATCATGATGATCCTGATAGCGTTAATGTCAACAAACTTGTCCATATTAGGAAATAAGAACAACTTGTAAGTAAGCAGAGTAAAGATGGCCTCAAAAGCAATTGTACTCTTCATTCTGGAAAAGTAACGAACTTTCTCCAATAAGAACTGAGCTGGTAATCCTCTAATCCCTCCTTTGGTAGTCATATGGGCTTCCACCTCAGACTTCCCCAGATGAATCAAAGCAACAATCTCATGTGGCTTTGGCTCACTCTCCAAACCAGTAAAAGGAACACGATCGGTAACATGTAAATCTAATAGATAAGAATACTCCTCCAGTGTAGGCATCAACTGATAGTCGGGAAAAGTAAAGCAATGAAAAATCGGATCATAGAACTGGACCAAGGTCGAGATAAAACCCTCCTCCATCTTCAACTTCAAGAGAGGAATAATGGATCTATACTTCTTCCGAAAGTTGCAGAACACTCGATCTCGGGAATTAGACTGATCAACTCATCTATCTTGGGATCCTTGAAACTGTATTTCCCGGTCTTTCTCCTTCCAGAATCCATGGTTAAAAAGTACCTGAGAGATTCACAAGTAGTCAACCTTTAAATCCCTTAAAATATGGTTTCTTCAAAAGATGCTTATAAGTGCATGGATGCATGATGCAACAATCACACACAAGATCACACATATAGGGTTCATAGGTTCAACGTCACGAGCATGAGGTCAAAGTTACTACCCATAAGGTATTGGTCTAAAAGTTATCACCTGCCGAACAAGGTTCTAGAGGTTCCCAGAGTTTACATCCTTCCTTCGAATATTACCAACTTCCCGATTAACTTAGTAATTAGTAATATTCTCAAGAAAGACTCATCCGAGCGTAGTATCGCGTGACAACTATTTCCAGATTACTCCGTCATAGCTTCTGCACTAGACCTAAAAGGCCAAGATGGGTTTGGTATTCTACGGTACTCAGTTTCAGCAGGCTCCCAGGTCGAAAGCAGTACGTCTTCCTGATTACTCGATAAACGACACTACAGTCAAAGGGGCCTCCACTGGGCGGGGGATCTCATTCCTCCTTTTTTGGGATTACTCCCTCAAAGTTAACATGACTATACCACCCGTCCTATCTTAAAGTTTTCCCAAGTCCGGGTATAAGACTTATGAGTAATCACCAAGCACCCTGAAAACCAGGAAAATCCAGACAAACATATATACAACATATAACACAAAAAACAGTAATATCACATATACAAGTATAAACAAAGATAGGCTTAACCCACTTAGGGATGGACCAGCAAGAGGACAATCTTTCCCCAGTGAAGTCGCCATTTTTCTGTAGCGGTATAAATTTTTAAGTCTAAGCCATTGGATTGACTAGACTTTATACAAATCAAAAATAAAAATCGCCACTGCGCTTTATTGTTTCCAAATGAATGGGAAAAGAGCGAATAACCTAAAAAGAAGGGGAAAGATTCAAGGTAAGGGGGTTGGTTATGCGAAGGGAAGGTATTAACACTCTGAACATCTACGGTACTCCACAAGAGCCTCTTTGTAAAATCTGTATATTTTGGCTATATAAAAAATGTTGTATATAAAAAATGGATGGTGGAGGTGAGGAAATAAATATATTTATTTTTATAGTTTTTGCACTCGCCGCGGTTGCGAACCTTTAGTGCCTACGTACCACCTTTTCGTGCAATAGGGGATCGGGGTACACGTAGTTCCTCTTTCAAAATTTTAAAACACAAATGTGTTGGTTAATTTTATGAGATAAAACATCATCGTCATTGTCCGTGTGGAAAACATGCCTACTACCCACAATAATGAGAAAGGAGAATTTGCATCATCTCAAAGTGAAGGATATGGCTTGGATTTTAAAATCAATAATCTCACTCAACACCCAAGTGAAAAATATCTCTCTTCAATACGTATTGTAGAAGTATAGTTGTTTGCATCACTACAAGGATTGACAAGAGTTCAACCTTTTTTGAGAAAAGTTTAAAGATAAAAGCCAAAGTGGCAAAATGGTTTTAAATGAGATTGATTGACTTTTAGTCTTCTCACAAAAAATGTCAAGGTATTATTAAGTTGATTGGAGTTTATTTATGAAAAATGTTTTAAAATGCATGGACATAAGTCCAAGTTTAATATGAAAGTGGTTCAAGTTCAAAAACAAGAAGAGTTTTCAAAAAGGGGGGAAGAAGATTTTTTGAAATTAAAGAAGATGGGAGGAGAAGAAGGGACTATCCTAAAAAATAAGGTAAAATCTAGGGATAAGAACCATCTAACCAATAAGAAGCCAATACTTGACATTATGAACCAAGATAGAATTCCCATTCCTTAGATTGGAACCAATCAAGCAAACAAATACTAGACCTCTTAAGAGAATCAAACTTCAAGTGTATTAAGTCTTCATAAAAATTGGGCAGAGTAACGGCTGTATACAGGTGAATTCTAGATTACAAACAAGGGGTGTAATCACAAAAAACCTGCACACAAACAAACAAGCAACCCAATGTCTTGAGGTAAACCTCAAGAACTTCAGACAGAATAATCAGATAAGATCACAAGGTCTCCAAGATAGGCCAATGTTTCTAATTCTAAGTCCAAGAAAAGTCCCATGCTCCATAATGCCAAGTCAATAAAGAATAAAAGCATAAGGTAAGACAAGTCAATAATTAGTGGTTAGTTGGATGACCATCTTGAAGCTTGCATTTGGAACTCATTAGAGGATTGGTAGAATCAAAGCCTCCACACAACAAGTTGCATTTGCTTTTTGTCAAGTATATCATCCATTTGTGATTCTCATAAGTACCATTTAATGATCAACGATGTTTAAGTGATTCGTGTTGACCAAAGGTGTTGTAGATCCATTAGAGGATTAGTAGAACCAAATCCTCCACATAATGAATCTCAACGTTATTGGGTCAAAGAGATCAAATTAACATACTTGGATTTGCAATTATAAGTTTGGGCCACGAATATCATTTATTCGAATCAAGACAAAATTTAGCGCTATGTTAAGGAATCATTAGTGAACTTATATAGAAGTCACACCTATTTTGACGCCAGTCAATAGCCAATCCATGCACCATTTATTTTGAGACATGATATAGAGATCATGCTCCAACAACATCTAGTGCAATAAGAATGGGATGATATGAAGAGGGATGAGACAAAATATACAAACCATATTTGAATTAAATTTTAATCAAACTATTATTAAAATCATTCATCCATTTTTGTGGAGTTAAACTCAACACCATAGATCCATTGATGTTAATAAAGTTTATGATCCAAAATCTAACCTAAGATCAGCCAAAAAATAGTCACAAAATAATATCACATTTTTATATACACAAAAGGGTTTAAAAATAATGTTTAAAAATAGAAAATAAAGAGAAAAATATCAACTATGTTCAAATTAATCAAGAAATGAAAAGTGAGACCATAGAAAAATCAGAAAAAGGCTCAAATAACTTTACAAATTTTTTGGTAATTTTATAAAGTCAGAAACTATTTTTAAAATTAAAATAAATGGCTAAAATAAACAAAAAATGATAAAAAAATAATGAAGTCAGAAACAAAAATAAAATAAGGTCACCAATATTTGTCATAATATCATTGGATCATTCCATAATTTTTTCAGAATTTTAAAATGTATAAAAATATTTTTAACATTTTAAACAAATCAAATAAAGTGTAAAATTTATGAAAAATACCAAAACACAAAATTAAATTGTGAAAAATTAAAAATCAGAAAGAGAATAATCAAAAATATTTTTCATAATTTTATCAGATTTTTTGGACTACAAATGAATTTTCTATGATTTTTTGAAATTTAAAACAATTAAAATACAAAAATCAGAAAAAGAAAATAAAAGTAAAATATGTGGACCATTGGATGAAAGTCAAAATGCGTTAGTAATCAAATCCAAGGGATCTTCCGCGCTGTGCATATCATGGTCATTAGTGAATAATGTACAAAATCATTAATTAAATCAGAATTTGAAAAAAACAGATGGCGCGCCTTCATTGGTAGGAAGATGACACGTTGGTCATTTTCAACCTCCAGCCATCACGAATTTCATGTCTCTTAAACTGTAAAATCAAAAGATCATACCTATGCCATTCGCTTCGTCTCTTCAAGACGAAGACAACCACACCTTCGCGCCAAATTTATATAAACTGTAGCTCAAGTAATTTGAAAGGAAAGTTTTCAAAAGGGATTTGAAATTTCATGGTCAAAACGTGTTTCTAGTAAAAGGTAAGTGTTGCGACTATAACCAAGGTAATGAGAGCAACATAATGATATCAGAGTTTTGAAGAATTGATGAAGGAATCTACCTATTGAAGTTGAGTTGCAGAGCTCTGGAACTGGACTTCTATGGAGCAGTATAGGGCACGATTCTTGGATGTAATTATGTGGTTAGCTTCAGGGAAGATCAAGGAAGGTGAATTGATGGAAAAATTTGATTGATAAAGGCTCGAGAATGGATTTTAAAGTTACTGAATTCTGAGTTATGGAACAAGTTTGGCAGGGTGATTCTGGCTATCCAAGCTTGGGAAAATGAATGGGATTGTACATGTATTTATAGGAGAAGAAAATGGGATCAAAAGGAAGAGTGAATGATGCGTTTTGGAGGGAATTCGTGCAAACCTGATGCACGAGTGAAGTGTGATCCAAACTTCACCAAAACTCATCCAATTCTTGCATTTTGATGCACTAATCAACTTGGTAAAGTTGGCTAATCATGTTTAGACCCAAAATGCATTTTAATTTGAGGTTTAGAGGTTGTAACATGAAATTCAAATTCTGACTTGCAAGGAAACTTCAATTCCAAGTTACCACTTTTGAAGTAATGACATTCTCAGCTCAAGGGGTCTTAAGGCTTGATTCTTGATGCTTTAGAAAGATGAGGTTACAAGCTTTGCAATGAAAAAAGAATGGAGTTAAATGGATGCTTGAGCTGAAAGGTGCATTGAGTCAAAGTTGGAGAAAAAGGGTTAACTTTCCATACTTAGAAACATTTCAAATTCATCTTCAAAAATGACCTATAATGTCTTGCATCCAAACATGGCCTTCCACTTGGAATTTGCTCTTGACCAAAAAATATGGCATGGAGTAGATCTCTTGAATAACATTTTGAAACTTGAATCATTCAAAATATCCAAAATTTGAGCAAGTTATGACTTGTTGAAGTTGGAAAAAATCATGAAATGACCTATAATCCTTTGCATATTTAAGGCAAATTCCATCTATTTTCCCATTTTGCACATAAAAGAATGCATAAAGTTCACATCTTCAATATCATTATGGAAAAATAATGGACTCAAGGTGATAGAAATTGACCAAGTTATGACCATTTTAAGTCACACATGGGAAATTGGGGATTCATCTGGAGGACTTGTAATCTTGCTTCCTCCTCGAGTCACTTCCTCATGAAAACTCCATGGAACTTTTGAAGTGATTTGTTAATAACCCTTTGAAGAGAATGATGTATTTGGAATCACTCGAAAATACCAAAAGGTGAGCATGATATACCCCTTTGAAGTTCAAAACCCTAGCTCCTAGATCAAGAAAATGCTTTGAGGAACTTGGACAAGCTTGAACAAACTTCTTGTACTAACATTCTTGCTTTGTGAATATAAGTTGTTGGGGATGATAATGAGAACTCTTAGCCACCAAAACCACTTCCATATCTTGATAATTGAGAGAAATATTCTCTTGTGACCAATAGGAACAAGGACTTGTCCAACATGACAACTTCTTCAATCAACCCTTTGTGCTTTTGAGTCAAATCTAAGAACCTTGAAATGTGATGAACCAAAACAACCTTGTCATGCCAATTCTTCCAAAACTAATCCAATGGTGAGGTTTGAACTTCTCCAGCTTTATTGACTAGGGCATGGAAATAAACTCATGAACCCATGGGGTAACTTGTTAAATCTTATTGCCTTTACCTATATGGATAACAAGCAAGACAAACCAGCATTGCATTTTATTAGTTAAGTGAAGAAATCAAAACAATATTCATGATCACAAAAGGAACATAAGTCAAGGTGCTTGGTAATATCTCAAAAGGGAAAAACTAAATGTAGGGAGGGGAACCAAGAATCCTAGTGTGATCTTGTTGTGAATGAATCAAAATGGTATGATGAAGGGATCTTAGGGGCAAAAATTGGGGTACAAAAATAACAAAAATGAAATCAAATTAAAAACAAAATAATTTTTTTATTTTTCCATATAAAATGCATAAAATGAAGAAAAATAATATTAAAAATGCTTTAACTAAAAAAACAAAAATATAAAATGCAATTTTTGGTGATTTTTTTAACTAAAAGTGAAAATGAAGTTAGAAACAAAAATAAGAAAGAAAAAATGCAAAAAGTTACACAAGTGGGATTCAAACTCAGCACCATATACATGCAAGCTCCTTTGAACATATTCCCTCCCATTGCGCCATCTCACTTATTCGAAATAAAATGGCACAAAAACACACATAATGGTAAAGTGCTCGAGAAAATTTGGGGTATGACAATATTCTTGAAATCCTTTGAAGGAAATAACATTGTATCTTGATGAATCTTAACAAACAGATAGGCTCATGATGATGCACATTAAAACTTTTGCTAACTTGAGTAAAATAGAAAGATAAATATCTTTTGAAATGGGGAAAAACAAATCACAAGAAAATCTTAATACCATGTCTTAAGAGCTCATGAAATGCGTGATTATGACCTAGTGGATAATGCATATGATTGAGAAATATAAGCCAGATAAAAGTAAAATCATAAGGAAAATTTTTGGGGTGCAATACCATTCACCCTGACAATTAAGAGAAAATGGAATTTACTTGCCCTTATGGTACATTTGCTTATCGATGAATGCCCTTTGGGCTATGAAATGCGTCTGCCAATTTTCAACACTACACGGTGTCTATTTTCTTTGATTTCCTTGAGGATATTATGGAAGTCTTCATGGATGAATATTTGGTATACAGATCCAGTTTTAGTGATTGTTTTAAAAACATAGAAAAGTCTTACAAAGGTGTGGTAAGTCCAACTTGGTGATAAATTGGGGAAAATGGCACTTCACGGTGAAATGGAGCATAATCCTCGTGCACTTAGTTAGTAACTGCTATAGGAATTGAGGTTGACCAGGAAAAATTGAGGTGATAAAGATGTTGACTCCTCCCACTACTGTGAGGGAAGTAAGGAATTTCCTTGGACATACCAGTTTGTACCGCCGATTCATCAAGGACTTCTCTAATATTTCTATACTCTTAAATAAGTTGTTAATGAAAGAAGCTGAATTTGACTTCGATAGAGATTCCATGATTCCTTTTGAACCATGAAAAGGGATCTGATCACTACTCCCATAATCCAGCCTCCTGATTGGAGTTCTTCCTTTGAGATCATGCATGATGCCATGACTATGCAATAAGCATGGTGTTGGGTCGGAAAAAGGATAGGAAGATGTATGTCCTTTACTATGATAATATGGCTCTAGATAAGGCACAAATTAGTTATGCAATCACAAGGAAAGAACTTTTGTCAATGGTCTTTTCTATTGATGAATTTTGTCCCTACCTAGTAGGTTCCAATATAATTGTCTATACAAACCATCCTTCCATTAGATATGTCCTAAGTAAAAAATATGTTAAACCTAAACTTATCAGATGGATTTTACTACTTCAAGAATTTGATATTGAGATAAGAGATAAGAAAAGGGACAAGGAATATGGTTTTTGACCATTGGTCCGAATTGGCTGAACAAAAAAAGGAAGAGTTACCTCTTGATGACTCTTTCTCGGATGACAAGCAATTTGTGTTAGTTAAAAAAGAAATGCCTTGGTATGCTGACTTTGTAAACTACATTGCCACCAGTGTCTTACCTCCAGGTATGAGCTACTAACATAAAAAGAAATTATTCTCTTACCTTAAGCATTACAATTGGGATGAGCCTATACTTATTAAGAGAGGCATTGACGAAGTTTTTTGAAGGTGTTTCCCAGAAGAAGAAATTGAGAGTGTTATGGCTCATTTTCATGCTTCCGCCTATAGTGGACAAACTAGTACCAACAAAATTGTGTCGAAGATCTTGCAAGATGACCTTTATTGGCTTAATCTCTTCAAAGATGTCCATGATTTTATAAAGAAGTATGACCAGTGCTAGCTCACAGAAAACATTTCAAAGAGGAATGAAATGTGTAACACCTCGATTTAATTTAAATTATTTTTGTAATTTATTTATGTGATATTTGGTGATGTTGTGTGTTATTCGGTGTTTTGGTGTGTTTGGGGACCCTTTGGTGTAGGGTGATAACCTTAGAGTTAGAAATAGAGGTGTTGGGGTGTATGAGTAAAAAGGTAGAAACATAGGGGGTGGAGGGAGAGTGTTGTTTAATATTATTATTTAAATTAGAACCTATTTGAATAAATAATACTAGTAGTAATAGGATTAAATAACTATTTAGTTTTATTTATTTAATTAGTTGGAATAATAATAATAAGGAATTAAAGTCAGTTCTTGAGGGAGAAGAGCAAAAAATTCATTGTAGAGGTCAAGAGCTTGTGCAAGGAATATAAAAGTAAGAGGGTATTTCAATATTCTAATGGTTTACATAATGAGATGTAGGTTTGGGGATTATTAATTATTACCGTTATCTGTTGTTCATGTTCTTGATCTGCCCTTTTGTATGTTTGAATTAATTGGATGAATTTTGCTATGTTGTTGTGTATCGAATCAATCAATTGATGAATATTGATGTGTATGTATGTATCTTTGAATCAATCAGATGAATCTTGATGAGAATGAATTGTTGTTGTTGTTGGGTTGTGGTGTTTTGGTGTATTGATGTGATTGAACATGTACAATTTGAATACCGACTATTTTGGAAAAGTTAGGGTTATTGGGTCGGGATGAAATTGGTTTCTATACTTTGAAACAATAGGAAATTACTTATGTCTCACATGAAATCGATTTCATAGTGCATTTTTGTGAAATATTAGATTTTGGGCAATGGTAATCAATTTTGGGCAGATGACTTGTAAAGGTAAAGTGTTCGTTTGGGACATTCATTGTGAAGAGAATTTCAGAGAGCTGAAGAAGAGGTTGACTACGGCTCCATTCTTGATTTTCCAAATCTTGAAAAAAAACAATTATGGTGTATTATGACGCGTCTTTAATGGGTTTAGGTAGCGTGATAATGCAAGAAGACAAAATGGTGGCTTATGCTTCAAGGCAGTTGAAGGCTCATTAGAGAAATTATCCTACTCACAATTTAGAGTTGGATACAGTCATGTTTTTATGGAAAATTTGGAAGCATTATCTTTATGGTTCCATATTTTAAGTGTTTAGTGATCGCAAGATTTTGAAGTATCTATTTGATCAGAAGGAGTTGAATATGAGGCAACCGAGATGGTTGAAATTTCTGAAAGATCATGACTTTGGCTTGAATTATCACCCAATTAAACTTAATGTTGTGGCTGATGCTTTAATTCATAAGTCTTTGCATATGTCTACTATGATGGTTATAGAATTAGAACTTGTTCAAGAGTTCAGAGATTTGAGTTGGTATGTGAACTAACACCACAAAGTTAGATGTTGGGTATGCTGAAAGTGACCAATGACTTTCTTGTTAGTATAAAAGAGAGTCAGATATTGGATGTGAAATTGGTGGATCTAATCATCATAGATAATTATAATAAAGAGATTGATTCCAAATTAGATGTGGATAGTGTGTTGATATTCCAAGGTAGGATTTGTATACTTGATAATCCTGAGCTGAAGAAGATGATCTTAGAAGAGGGTCATAGAAGTATCTTGAGTATCCATCCAGGAGCTACTAAGATGTATCAGGATCTGAAAAAAATATTTTGGGTGGTTGGGGTTGAAGCGAGATATGGAACAGTTTCTGTATGCTTAATTGACTTGTCAGAAGTCGAAAGTTGAGCATCAGAAGCATGCAAAAATGAAGCAACCATTAGAAATTCCAGAGTTGAAATGAGACAGAATTTTGATGGATTTTGTGACGGGGTTACCAATTACTTCGAGAGGCCATGATGTGATTTGGGTGGTTTTTAATAGACTAACAAAGTAGGCTCAATTTATATTGATTAACGCCATTTTTCCTTTACCGACGTTGGCAGAGATCTATATTCGTCTGGTTGTGAAATTGCATGGAGTTTCATTTGAAGGTTGAGAAAAACACAAGAAATGGGGGTTTGAATTGGGTTTTAAAATTTTTTTTCCGTTTAGAAGTGCTTTACACAAACAATCAAAATAGAATTAATACTATAGAGAGAAATAATGACACTTTCAGTTTATACAGGTTCACCTTAGAAAATGCTAAACATGTCCACCCGCCAAGGTAATTTTGTCTTAGAAAAGGACTTAATCTACTAATCTTGAAAGATTACAAATGCATGGGATACCCGCCGACAACTAACAACGAGCAGTGATAACCTATTTGTGATCCCTTAAGAATTATGACCTACCCGATCTCCTAAGAGATATAATGATCACCAACTCCTTAAGGATTCTGACCTACCCAGTCGCTTGAAGGAGATTTCTCTAAATATTCTTGAGTATTAAGACTAACACCTTAGTCACTCAAGTAACAATAAACTTACAGTTGAATAATGTGTTAACAAGATTGCTTCTTAAAAGCGGATTACACAAATGTTTAAGTACACATTGTTTAATACAAATATGAGCATTAAATCCTGTGTTCAAACAAATTACAATAATGAGCAACAACTCTTGTGTTATAGCAAATAATAATATCAACACAATAATGAGCAATAACTCTTGTGTTTTAATCTTTTGTTTTTCTTTCTTTGATTGGGGAAGCGTTATTATTCTTGTGTTCTAGTCTCCCTTATTTGCAAATGAAATTGTTGATCCTTTATATAGGCTTTGAAGAAGTAAATCGTTGTAGTAGTACACATGTCACTTTAATCTTGCTAGATGCCATAACGGTAGGAAATAATTGTGGGAGACAAATAGTACACAGTACGTACATTTGAGTGGAATATGTAATTGTACCTATGTACTAACTCTTTTAGGGCACGTTTTTGATGATGCTGTCTTCTGATGAATATTACTTATGATGAATATTAATTTTGATGAAGTAGATTGGCTTGAGAAGATATCATATTTTGATTTTGTCTTCTGATGGACTATATGATGTAAAATAATAATGTGTCCAACAAATCTAACTTTTCTTGATATGTATTCTGATGGAATACTTCTGATGTAAAGTAATGTGCGCATATTCCATGAAGTATCTGAGTCTTCAGAATCTTGACTTTGTCTTCAAAATTAGAAGCAACAACTTTTATGTTGACGTGTTCAAAACCTTAACTTTGTCTTCAAAGTTAGAAGCAATAACTCCTCTGACCAACAAATCTTGACTTCTAATTTTTGAAGCAAAAGCTTGTTTCTGGTGAAATCTTGTTTTATGATCTTGGAGCAGCGACTCTAACATAAATTCTTTCTTCTAGAATACTTGTGACTTCTGAAGAAGCAACTTATTGAGAAGTACACACGAGATCCTCTTTCTGGAAAACATTCAACATTCTTCAGAACTACTGATGTTTCTTTAGAACCAAATGCAATAGTCTTTCTGATGCATGCTTAGTATATTTCTGATGATTCTTCAGACAACAGTCCTGAATTAACTTAAACTTCTAATATGCACACTCAATAAACTATTAGAAACAAAATTGATCACATATAAAATATATGCATTGTTATCATCAAAATCCAGAGATTAATTGTAGAATCCAAATCTTGTTCTAACAATGTCCCTCTTTTTTATGATGACAAAACAATGTACTTTGATGTAACAATTTTACAAGGTAATATCATAATTTAATCATAGTTAAGAATAAAAATTCCTCTGATTAGCGTTAGCTCCCCTTGAGTCTAAGACTTACACTTTTTAAAAGGACGGGATATTTGAGCATTGTTTAGAAAACTCCCCTTGATTTAAACAATCTCCCCCTAAATCTAAAACTTAAGACCTTATCAGAAAATAAGATTTTCTGAGCTTGGTTATCACTTTCCTGAATTCTGATTGAAGCACATGGAAGCAATTTATCAGAGTTTGCTTTATCAGAATTTCTTTCTTCATTATTATCTTGTACCTGAAAACACATTCTAAAAACTATTGCGTATATAATTCGTTAGAAATGTAAGAAATGAGATTTAGAGAATTAGGTATGCATCAAAATCAGCATTATGCTTTCTCCCCATTTTTGTCATAATCAAAAAAATGTTTCATTAATTGGGAAGATAGAGAGTACACGAGAAAAACAAGATAAGATAGAAACAACAAAAACATGGTTTCCTAGAAGTGCCCATGGATTAGACAATCCCTTCGAATCAGTTGTGATCAATGGCGCCATGTTTGGGAATCCAGCGTCCCCGTCACCATCTCAAGACCAAAGCAACTCTTGATCAAACCATAAGATTGTCAGGGCCGACCAAACTATCGGTAACATCCAAACCACCCATCTCATTAACCCCAACAACAACGACGTCAACAAAAATGATGTTGGCAACAACAACCTGACAAATAACAGCGAAATAGACGGTCAGGGGCAAGACTATAGAGACGGAATGACCGCCTCTTCATCAACCTGCTCGCAACTGCGCGAGGACGGCTATCATCATCCACATAACTATGTCTCGCATACATATCAGGAAATTTACGCCCCGCCGAGTGCTAACACCTCGACCAGGGCTCTGGTCATGGCAATTAACCAAACTAATTACATGATTTTCTCACAGGGTGAGCGGCTGACGATGCTCGAGCAGACTCGTCGGGCCCCCAGAAGACACAGGAGACCTGACACACCTCTTCCCTGACGGAAAGAGGACCGCTCGTGATCTCCCTTACGGAGACATGGATGGGACGGCTCGCGATGCCCTTCTCCCCGAAGAAGTGGGCGAGGCGCTGCATTAGAGAGATGCTAACCCGAAGCTACAAGGAGGCGCGATCACACCCCTCGTGCAGGGAACAACGATCCCCTAAAGAGAACATAAACAAGGGAAATGGAGAAAGACAAGCTCGGCCAAGGGATCCTTCCCGCGGCCAAGGCCTTCATAACAACCACCACCTCAACTGGTCCCCCTCCATCTCTCTAGATAGAAGTGACAAAGACGACCCCCGCGGTCCATTATCTCAAGCCATCATGGAGGCTACCATTCTAGGGGAATGGAGAAACCTCTCCTACTGAAGGAGTACGACGATATTGTTGATCTTGTCGACCACATCGATGTGTTTGAAGCAATGCTCCACTACCAGAACGTCTGGAGGCCATTTAAGTGTCGGTTGTTCCCCACGACACTGCAAAAACAGCCATGGACTGGTACAAGAAATCGTCCTTAAGGAAATCGTCCTTAAGGAAATCGTCCTTAAGGAAATCGTCTATAGAAGCAACGAGACCCTCAGGGAATAAATTGATTGGTTCAACCGCGAGTCTATTAAGGTTCCGTGCGCGGATCACATTAAAAGATACCTTCTCAATAGGGGAATCCTCCCAGTCTTTCGACGCTCTCCTCAAAAAGGCTCGGGCATACATGGACTACAAGGAGAAAGAAGCAGCCAATAGAGCCCACGATTCGAGGAACCACAAAACAACTAACATTTTGCGTCACGTGTAACACCCCAATTCTACCCAGCAATTATAAATAAATCAGAGTTATAAAATCATTCACGCAAACGAATCAGGATGCCACAAATTCATCATTAAAAACTCATTGCATTCATCGTGGATATATAACACTTTAAAATTTCGGATGAACCATCAGCATAATACTTTAATTAAATAATTAAACAATATAAACATCTATGCAGCGAAATTCTTAATAACATCTTTATCATCGTTACAGAAACTTCAAAACAACACATACTTAATAATAATCAACTTAAAGTTGAACAACTGAATAATCAACAATCAAAAGAAACAAGCGTTCATCCCCCCGAGTGTTACATATCAGAGCAATGACACCGACTCGAACTATTGAAGGTATACAACCTTCACTCTCGATTACCTGCACGTTACCAACATAAGGGCAACATTCAAACAGAATGGGTGAGATATCTAACAATATAATAAAGCGTATGATAATTAATATATTAAATTAGATCACATAACATCACCACTTCTTATATTACAAACAGCAAACATCATAACAAAATATCAACAATATACATATATACCACTTCAATGCACAACCTCTTTATGCAATCAAATAATGCGAATCAATACTATTCAAATGCATGTGGTACCATTGGAAAAAAACTCCCATCTCAAAAATTGCCAATTAATAGAGACATCAACAAGGCATAAGCCTTCATCTCAATATTCGCCAATACAGGCCATCTCAACGAGCATAAGCTCCATATCAAAATGCAATGTATGTGACACAATCATGAATGTAATGACAACACCATAATTGACAACATCTCAATACAACATCATCGTTGGCCAAAAGCCTACATCTTAAAAGCATTTCAACATCTTTTCATCAACATCATTTATCAACCTCATTTATCATCATAAATCGTCAAACATCATTTATACATCATAATTCATCAAAACAAACTCTCATTAACATCATCTCATCAACAACTCAGTCGTACTGTAATACAACAGTAACTCATCAATTTCACAACGTTGGCCATAGGCCTATAACAAGATATTTCCTATAATTAGTTAATCAACTAAGGCTTACTTATAAATCACCAAAACTCTACATACTACTATTCTGTAATATTACATCATTATCCTCATTAATCCTACTGTTACAAACCAGACAGTAATCTATAAACGTCTCATCCTCATCCTTTTTCACAAAAATCAACACAGCGATTACCGCGGGAACTAACTCCAATCCTAATTTGGATAGTAGGATTATCCTTCTTATTCTTCATTTTAATCCTTAAGAATGAAGTTCATTGCGTTAGCCATTCAACGCTTCGAACGGTACCTCAAACGTAGTCTGAAAACTCAAGTTACAGCATTCTCAAACTGATTCTACCAAAAACCAGACAACATGGATCGACGCATAACATCTTGGGTCGACGCGTACTGATTTTAACATGCCACATGAGTCGACGCGTTACTCCCTTTTATCAACTCAACCTGAGTCTGCAACTCTGCATGTATCGACACATGCTCCTACGTATCGACTCATCCTGAGTCTTAAAGCCCTCATGTATCGACACATGACTCCTTCGTGTCGACTCATGCTGAGTCTAACAACATTCTTGTATCGACACATAGCATTTGGGGTCGACACATACTGCTTTGCTAAGGGTATTTTCTGCGATTTTTCTCTGCGTTTTCACTACGGGTTCCATACCTTAAGCCCTAAAACATAATCTAATCATAGATAATCATCACTTACAATTATCCTATAATTCTACATCAGTTAAACAACATCGGGACATCATTATTCATCCAAAATTCATCAATTTTTCATCATACAACATCATATACATTCAATTCATGAACAAGACAACAATCACCTCTAACCCCACATACCAATTATCATGAACCCTATTATAGAGTCAGAACCTCACCCTTACCTTTGATTGAAGGCCGCTCTATAACTTCCGGTTGAATTCCCGTTCTGCGGTTTTTCCTCTATTCCAATAGCTTCACGTTCTTCCTTTCAAACCCTTATTCTTCTTACTGCTTCTTCTTTCTTGTTATTTCTAACAATAACAAAATAACCTATTATTCTCTTTATTCCTTAATGGGCTTAAAACTAATACACCCCCTTATTGCTTCTATTCCTTTAAAACAAGCCCACAACAAAATAATATCATCCTTCTCATTATATTATTTCACCACTTAATAAAATAAATAATTCCAACTAATCACAACCCAACTTCACAAATATTCCAAAAACAATTTAATTAAATAATTAATTAAATTACGGGCATTACATCACCAGGATGCGGGCCCTCCTCGACAGACAAGGGAGAAGAAAAGGGAGGAGAAACCGCACAATTCTCGCAAGCATAGAGGACCAGCAGGACGGTTCATAGAATACACCTAGATGATTGCTTCCCGCAAGCGTATCCTTGCGGAGTGTTCTAATACCAAGTTCAAGGACAACGACATTAGACATCCTTGACCCACTCCAACAAAGCCCCAACTAGACAAAACAAAGTACTGTCAGTACCATCAGAGCCACGGGAACTTGACTGAAAACTGCGTCTACCTCAAGGATGACATCAAGACTCTCATCACGAGTGGGAGACTCGGGTAATATAAACGAAATGACATCCCTCACTGGGATACCTGCAAGGTAAAAGAAATCGAGGAAGAAACATGACCATCTGATGAATTAGGTCCCCTCCGAGTAGCTTTCTCCGTGACTAGGCCTGAGGACTTCCATGTCCGTATTCACACACAACAGATGGGAGAAATTCCCCTCCGCCATGGTTATATCTGGCGGGAGATTCAACAATATCTCAGTAAATTCAGCAAAAAGGAAACTCGACGAATTGGTGGACGCATCCCCAACCAAGGCAGTAACCCTTGAAAGGTTCAAGGGAAAATCTGAGCCAATCACTTTCTACCTTGAGGAGCTGCTTGGCGGAGCCCCGAACTCAAGAATTCCCATGTTGGTGACAGAGAGGATGGCCAACTTCGATGTACATCGAATTCTGGTCGAGGATGGGAGTTTCATCGATGTCATGAACAATCACCTGTTCTATAACTTGCAGCTCGACGATACCCACCTATCACTATATGTGGGGTTCGGCCTACAAGGATTCAACCACTCTACCTCTAAAACTTGGAGCTATGTTGAGCTCTTTGTCACCATTAGGGAAGAAACTACATCCGGACAAGTCAAGGTGCAGTTTTTGGTGATCGACTTCCCGTCTCTCTACAAATGCATCCTAGGGAGACCGACACTGGCTGAGCTAACAGCCGTACCCTCCATGGTCCAATTGAAAATGAAGTTGTCCACCAGGAGGGCCCGCGTCGCCATCATCCATGGAGACATCTCGGCTTCCAGGAGATGTTTTCATGCGTCTTCCAAAGGGAAAAGCTTGGTCGACACTGGAGCGCGACCCGCCAAAATAGCAACCACTACTCGACTTGAATCGAATCCTCCTCGGATTGAAGAACAACAAGCTCCACCAAAGATCGACTCCATTTCACTCAACACTCGCTTTGACAAAGATGAATTTGAATCCCCTAGTGGAGAAGAAGATCCTCTCTGACCCATCCCAGACGAAGACTTTGAGTTTATCCTCCTCTACGAAAACCCTGACAAAGGCGTGAAGATTGGCACTAGAGTCCCCGAACTGGAGAGGAAGCAACTCAAAGCCTGCTTGAGAGAGAACACTAACTTTTCTTAATAGAGTGCTACAAAGATTCTCGGATTCGACCTTGAGGTTGCCTATCACCAACTCGTCGTTGATCCAGCCGCTAGGGCAGTACTGCAACATAAGCGTAGGCAATCTCCAGAAAAGGAGGAGGCTGCTAAAATAGCTTTAAAAGACCTCCTAGAGGCAAATTTTATTTCTGAGGCCCGATATTCAATCTGGATCTCAAATTTTGTACTTGTCAAAAAGAATAATGGAAAATGGAGAATGTGTGTTGATTATATTGATCTTAATCGGGCATGTCTCAAAGATGTTTTCCCTTTACCTAACATCGATATGTTGGTCGATAACTCGGAAAACTACAAAATATTATTATTTATGGACGCCTACTCGGGATATAACCAAATTCCAATGGCGGTGAACGACAAACATTGCACCGCCTTCATGATCGGCTCGGGAAATTACTACTACAACGTAATGCCCTTCAGCCTAAAAAATGCAAGGGAAATATACTAGCGGATGATGAACAAAAGTCTTCCTCGACGAGATTGGAGACATGCTCGAGGTATATATGGACGACATGATCTTCAAATCTCGAACAAAAATTGACCATGCTGCCCATCTCAAAAGATTATTCGCCCAAGCAAGGGAATGCACAATGAGATTCAACCCGGAGAAATGCACCTTCAAGTGCCAACCCCGACAAGTGCCAAGCATTCTCGGAGCTTCCCACACCAAGCTTGAAAAAATCCATACAAGTTCTAAACGGCATGCTCACCTTGCTTTCCCGTTTTGTGGAAAAGTCCGTGCAACACACACTACCATTTTCGAACTCCTACACAAAGAGGCAGATTTCGAGTGGACCGAGGAGTGCAAACAAGCCCTCCTCCACCTAAATCAAAGCCTTTCACAATCGTCCGTGTTATCACGTACAAAGAATAGGGAAATATTGTTCCTTTATTTGGCCGTCTCCATTGAGGCTGTAAGCATGACCCTTGTCCGCGAGACATTAGACGGGTAGAAACCAGTGTACTTCACGAGTAAAGCGTTACAAGGACCTGAGGTTAGGTATCAACAGATATAAAAAGTAGCCTTAGCCCTCATCAACGCGGTGAGGAGACTTAGATATTACTTCATGGCCCACACGGTCATCGTACGAACATATCAACCCATGAGACAGCTCCTAGGTCGACCAGACATGGTCGGTCAAATGTTGAAATGGTCACTAGAGCTCTCGGAATTTGATATTCATTACGAGATAAGAAAAGCCCTAAAAGCCCAAGCATTGGCTGACTTCATCGCAGAGATGACCACTCATAACTCCCCCATAGAAGGGAAACATAAGTGGACCATCTTTGTGGACGGAACTTCCAGCTCGATGGGGAGCAGAACATGAATCCTCCTCGAGAACAAAGAAGGCGTCGTGGTTGAACGTTCCTCACCCTCTCATTTCCCATATAGAACAACCCGGCTGAATATGAGGCCTTGCTCGCAGGATTAAGGCTGGTCGAGGATCTAGGTGCCAGAGAAGAACAAATATTCACGAACTCATAACTTATTGCATCTCAAGTTCGAGGAGAATATAAGGCTAAGAACGATAGCCTCATCAAATATCTGAACCTCGTCAAAGAACCGATGAAAAAGTTTGACAGGGAAAAAATCAAACACGTACCCCACGAACAAAACACGTAGACTGACATACTCTTGAAACTCGTAATCACAAAGAAGAAAGGTGGAAATAAATCCATCATCCAAGAATCACTTTCTCGCCTGAGTATCGAGAAACCCACTGCACCACCCGAGGTGAATGCCATCGGGGACACATCGGGTTGGATGACCCTAATATTTAACTTTATCAGGAAGAGAGAATTGCCCGCCAACCTGAAAGAGGCAAGTGTTACCAAATGACGAGCCTACTCTTACGTTGTGGTAGAGCACAAACTCTACCGACAGGGATTCTCTATCCCACTCCTGAAATGCGTCGAGGAGGCCAAAATCCTTGACATATTGCAAGAATTCCATGAGGGAATTAACTCCCAACACTTAGGCGGAAGATCTCTGGAACAAAAGGCGCTGCGAGTAGGCTATTACTGGCCCACCATGCAACAAGACACGGAGGAGCACGTCAAAACGTGTGACAAATGTCAAATACATGCATACATTCACCTCGTAGCCCCACACGAACTCAAAACCCTATCATCCCCATGGTTGTTTGCTTGGAGAAGAATGGACATCCTCAGACCATTTGTACAAGGATCATATCACAATAAATTCCTGATCGTGGCTGTCGACTATTTCACGAAGTGGATAGAGGCCGAAGCCCTAGCCAGAATCACATCACACAATATCCTCTGTTTCTACAAACGTAACGTACTTGTCTGATTTGACATACCACAAGTGCTCGTCACCAACAATGGGACACAATTCACTGATCAAAGTTTCCAAGACATTGTCGCTAAGCTCGGCACCAAACAACAAGTCACCTCCATCAGATATCCTCAAACCAATGGGCAAGCTGAGGCCGCGAATAGAGTGATCTTGCGACGACTCAAGCGCAGGATAGGCGGAGCCAAAAGGGGGTGGGTCGAAGAGTTTTACATCGTCCTGTGGGCCGGCCGAACAACACCATACTCAACGATTGGTGATACCCCATTTCGGCTAACTTATTCCACCAAAGTCATCATCCTCGTTGAAATTATGGAGCCATCCAGGCAAACTGAAGTCCCTCTAGACGAGGAACTAAATGACGAGGCCCTAAGGGAAGAGCTCGACCTAGTCGAGAAAATCCGATCAGGAGAAGCTTTTTGCAAATCCACCTTGAAACAGCAGACAGTCCTTCGTCATGACAGTAAAGTCATAAAACGTGAATTCCAAGTCGACAACCTAGTCTTGCGGAGGAATCAAGAAAATTCCCGTGAAGGAAAGCTGGTCGCAAACTGAGAGGGGTTGTACCGCATCCACGGTGCTACGGGCACTAGAGCCTGTCACCTTGAACTCCTATATGGAGAAGCATTACCTCGACCATGGAACGCTACAAAATTGAAACAATATTACAACTAGGTCCTTGAGAAACACCGGAGTCAAGTAGTCGACATGCCCTCTCCGATAAACGAGGGGGAACACTCGACCACAAAGGCGTGTTAAGGTACGAACATAACATCCACCCAATAACGAAAGGTGGGTTCGTCGCTCAATGGTCGGGCAGAACCTTAGCCCGACGAGGACACCTCGACCGAGCTCTACTATCAAAGTACCTAATAGGCAGGACACCCACCTCTCGATGGGAAACTCACACCATGAAATCAAGATCCCAACTGTGATCTTGAACTCGTTTCTACAGACTACTAATTTGTTTCGTCGACACATTCTAACACATGTCGAACCCAAGTAAGGTCGAGCACAAATCTACACTCATCAAAATTCCATATTTCCCAAAGACAAGTCAAGCACAATAATGAGAAACGACTAACATAAAAAAGACTAAATAAGGCATTCATAATGGCCGACCATAAAGGCCAACATTAAAATAATTACAAATATATACATGCATACAGGCCCAAACAAAAGAAAAACAGGCAAAGCCCATATCAAGTTTACAAAACAAAATATATGGGCACACATGCACTAACCCAAATTAAAACAAAAGCGGGAACGCAAACCCGAAAACATCTCAAATCTCATTCTCCCCATCACTCTTCTCCATGGGACTGTCGTCGGGGGGATAAAAATCTTCCCATCAACCACCTGGTTAAACGGCTCTGCACCTTCAACGGTTAACTCCAACCCTGGGTTAAGGATCTAGAGCTGCTTCACGGCTATGTTGAAACCATAACTAAGAATATCTATGAAGTCTTGTTCGAGTACGCGACTCCGCGCCATTAAATATCTCCTAGTCATGAGGGAATTATTTGCATTAGTCTCCTCATCGATAGGCACCATGATCCCCTCCAACTCTTTTAACCTGCCGGCCAGTTGCTCGTTCTCCTTAGTCGCGGCCTCCAGTTGAGGTTGCATCTCATTTAGATCTTTGAAGAGCTGGACTTGTGCCTCGTACTTTATCTCGTGGTTAAGGATGTTACCCTTTAACATTTCATTTATCCCCTACATCTTCTGGATTCGGGCATAAGATTTGTCAATAGCAGTCTGAGAGCTTGTGGCCTCATTGTTCAGCGTCAAAACTGTTTCAAGAACCCTCATCATGGTGGCCACATTTTCCGACAGGTTCTTCCATCGAGTTTCTTTATCCTCAGACAAGATTGCTTCCATTTCCTCCTCATAAAGACCTAGAGAACTCTCCCCGTTGAAAATACAGCGGTTGAGATAATAGGGAAGCAACGTGAAAACTACCCCGAATCCCTTGTCACCTTAGACAGGAGCTAGACGCTTGGGTCCTCCATATGCCTCCTTCAGTTGTTCGGGAGGGGGAGCCTGAGTCCCCAAAGAGGAGGGTGAACAACTTGGAAGGGTAGAAGTTTTAGCCAGCTCGTGAAGTTGAGAAACCCGATTCTTAGGCCCCAAGGTGGAGGCATTCTTGGGCCTCAACTTGAGTAAACACTCAGAGGGACACCATCCAATTTGCAATCAAAAAATAAATTGTCAACCATAAGATAAACATACAAAAATAAAATCACAGGCATATCCCCTAACTAAAAGTCTCATAGCCTCCTCATCTGAAGAGCATTGGAGAAGCGCTTTTGTATTAATCCGTATGTAAATGATAAGATACTCCCCTTTATCATCAAAAAGGAAGTTATTATCCACATCTACACACTTCGCAGGTGAGAAACTGTTGACCTAAGCCACCAGCTTGTCATAAGAAAGCTGATATTGGGCATCCAAGTCCTCAGGTTTCACCGTATAATATTCGGGCTTCTACTCGAAGTGTTTCCACTACCACTCAAGAGGAAACCTATCCATCAACTGGACTACTGTTCAACCCCCCCTCTATTTCTACCGAGCAATCATATAAAGAAGCCACGACTACATCTGTAAGAGGCTTCATGATGAAGACCTCTCTTTGAAGGCAAACACACGACATCATAACAACACCTTATAGATGGGAACGTCAAAGAAGAATACTAGGGGAAACTCCTCACATCCCATGATTATATATCCCTAATTGGCACTAAGCCGACAATATCAGAAACAAAGCCGACCAATGGAGTGCCCATTAAGCTGGTCGACCATACCGTATGTATATTATCTGAATCCTCGACATGAGTCAACGAGCCATACCCAACGGAGGTTAGAAATTTCCCCTCTCGGGAAATGCTTCCCCAACATTAAACTGAACTTAAGTTATCACCCTTTTATCTAAGGGAAATAACTTGGGGGCTCCTATTCTGGACTGGGCCGACACTTTCCCCACCGTTGAGGAGGCCCAATCTAGCGCCATTACCAAAGTCCCAAAAGCGTACAACCCAAGATGAGGATCGTTGGGCATTTCCCCACGTGTCCACTAGGATAACATAGCTCACGTGTCCATATCATCACCATCCTACCCTCCGTGAATAACGGGTCGAACTCCTGCTTTCTCGGGGCAGTTGACCAGAGGGGGGCACGTGTTGGACCTTATAAACCAATAAACCTTGGTGTTGTACCCTAATTTTTGCCCCTAAGATTCCTCTATCATATCATATCAACTCAATCATATCAAGATCACACTAGGTTTTTGCTCTTCTCCCTACCTCTAGGTTTGCTCATGAGGAATAACTAAGCACCTTGAGTTATATATTGTGATCATATTTGTTTTGTATTGATTAATTTTTAACTAATAAA
This sequence comes from Vicia faba, assembly GCA_948472305.1. NCBI lineage: Eukaryota > Viridiplantae > Streptophyta > Magnoliopsida > Fabales > Fabaceae > Vicia > Vicia faba. The sequence continues at coordinate 793,618,743 of OX451736.1, read as the reverse complement.
TACTATGAATGTTTGCTCTAAATGATGATACTATAGGTGAGGGCACAACACATTTCATCAGGTTGATTTATAGGTTCGTGAGTTTATTTCCATGCCTTCTTAAACAAAGCTTCATTGACACTCAAGCTTCATCATTGAAAATACTTTGAAGTAATATCATGATAAGGTATACTATGATTTATCGTGCCTCAATTTTTCAAAGAAAATCAAAAGATGCAAGAGTTGATTGAAGAAGTTTGACCTAATTGGACAAGTTCTTGATTTCTTGGTCACAAGTGCATAACTCTCTCAATTCTTAATATTTGGAGGTGGTTTTTGTTTCTATGGGTTCTTATTATCATCCACAACAACTTCTATTCACATGGAAAGATTTATTGTGCAATTAAAATTGTCAAAATTGAAAGGGGTTTCCAAGTCATTTTGGTGATATGGGAGTTAGGGTTTTGAAGTTCTAAGGGCTATAGCTTGCTCATATTTTGGTAATTTTGAGTGATTCCAAAGACATGATTTTCTTTAAAGAGTTATCAACCAATCAATTCAAAAGTTTCAAGAGCCAGCTTGTGCTACTTCATTCCGGTAGATTTCTTAGTGAAATTGATCCAAATAAAAGACTAATATACTCTCTGCATCCCTCTAATTCTCATGCTTTTTACAATTTGGGAATTCATTGAGATTTGAGTGAGATATACCAGAATTTCGTGCTCGCTATTATTTCTGCATTTTCTCAATTTAATCCCTGCTCAGTTTATATAAATTTGGTGTGATGGTACCAATAGAATCGTCTTGAAGAGACGGATCTAATGGTAATGGTTTGGTCCTCTAATTTTACAGTTTGAGGAATCCCAATCTAGGGCGTCCGGAGGTTGAAGACGACCTACGTGTCGTGCTTCAACAAATGAAAGTGTCACATGTGATTTTTTTAATTCAATATAGTGTGTTTTCTTTATCATACGGACGCTTTGAGAGCCCTTGGATCTGATTACTTTCATTAGTCAGACTGCATCGAACGCGCCCGAATTTTAGTTGTTTTTAATATTTAAAAGGTGATCTGGTGCAATTTCCAAAGTTGACCATGATATGCACAACGTGCTTGATCTTTTGGATCTGATTACTGGCGTATTTTGACTCTCATCCAATGGTCCATATTTTTTTGGTTTGTTATTTTATTTTCTAATTTTTTAATTGATTTAAACTTCAAAAAATCATAGAAAATTCATTTCTGACTCAAAAATTATGAAAAAATTCACAATAATATTTTCAAATATTCTCTTTTTGATTTTTATTTTTTCATGATTTTATTTTTAGATTTTAGATTTTTTATAAGTTTTTCCTTTATTTTGATTTGTTTCTAATTATTTAAAAATACTTTTTGATATTTTTAAATTCTGAAAATTTTTATAAAAATCATTTTACTCATTTTTTATTTTCTGAATTTTTCTAAAATTTTATCTTGACTTCTAATATTTTTGATCATTTTCTTCACTTATTTGAAGTGATTCTAATTAGTTTAAAAATACTTTTCTGTTTTTAAAAAAATTACCAAAAATGTATAAAAATATTTGAGGTCATTTTTTATTTTTCTATGGTCTTGTTTTTAATTTTCCTTTGATACTTTCAAAATAATTTTCTATTTTACCTCTTATTTTCATTTTAAAAACAATTTAAAAGTCATTTTTCTCTTTTTATTTTATTCATTAAATGCAATTAATTTTTTTATTATACTCTGACTATGTGATTGTTGATCAAAAACTTCATTAACACCATTAGATCTTGGGTGTTGAGTTCAACTCCACCAAATTGGACGGATGATTTTAATGATAGTTTTGATCAAAGTTTTTGATTCACATGTATCCCCTCCCTCTTCATCTCATCCTCTTCTTTGTGTTACATGTTGTTAGAGGATGATCTACATATAATCACTCCAAACATATGGCACATATATTACTATTGACCAACTTCAAAATAGGTGCGACTTCTATATAAGTCCACTTACGATTGCTTAAAATAGCGCTAAATTTTGTCCCGATTCGAGAAATGATAATACATGGCCCAAACCAAGTTTGCAAGCCCAATCATGTTTAATTTGAAACCTTTGATCCAATAATCTTGAGGTTCATTATTTGGAGGCTTTGATCTTATCAATCCTCTAATGAATTTTTTTAAATTTTGGAACTAAGTGAATCATTCAAACATCGTTGATAATTTATTGTTGCCTTGAGATTTTGAAATGAATGATATACTTGACAAAAAGAAAATGAAACTTTTTGTTAAGAGGCTTTGATTTTATCAATCTTCTAATGAGTTTTCAAATGCAAGTTTCAAGATGGCATTAAACTAATCTCTAATTTCTAACAATTGACTTTATTTTATGCTTTTTACTTTAAGCACATCTATTTTATCATTTTCATTGCATGCTATTTTCATATTTGCTCACTTGAGCATTTATCGTTATGCCATTTTTATTTTTTCTCACTTGAGCTTTTCATTTCTTTTTGAAGATACCTAATAATCAACTTGAACCAAAAAAAACTTTAAGGTTACTTGGACTATTTGGTTACTATCCTTGGCATGATGGAGTTATAGACTTCTTGGACTTAGGAGTAGAAACCTTGACCTATCTTGAGACCTTGTGACTTCTACTATTATTTTGTATGGAGTTCTTGGGGTTTACCCCAAGACATTGGGTTATTTGTTTTCTTTGTGTGTGGGTTATTCTGATTATATGCTTTGGCTGTGATCGAGAATTCATCTGTATACAGCCACTACTCTGCTCAATTTTTGTGAAGACTTAATGCATTTGAAGTTTGGTTTTCTTAAGAGGTTTATCATCTTTTATTGTTTAGTTTCAATCCAAAGGATGAGAATTCTATATTGACTCATTATGTCAAGTGTTGGCTTCTTGTTGTTTAAACGGTTCTTTTCTCTAGCTTTTACCTTATGCTTTAGGATAGTCTCTTCATCTCCTTCCACCTTCTTTAATTTCAAAAATCTTCTCTCTCCTTTTCAAAACTATTCTTTTTTTTTTAAACTTGACTCACTTTCATAATTAACTTGGACTTAGGTCCATGCATTTTCAAAAATATTTTCTTAATAAAACTTTAAACAACTTAATAATACTTTGACATTTTTTGTGAGAATACTAAAATTCAATCGATCTCATTCAAACCATCTTTGCCACATTGGCTTTTTTCTTTAAAATTTTCTCAAAATATTAGACTCTTATCGATTTTTGTAGTGATGCGGACTACTATACTTCTATGATATATAGTGAAGTGAGATATTTTCCACTTGGGTGTTGAGTGAAGCTTTGTTGATTTTAAAATCCAAGCTATATCCTCCATTTTGAGATGATGTAAATTCTCCTTTCTCATAATCATGGGTAGTAAGTATGTTCTTCCACTCGGATAAGACGATGATGTCTCCTCTCTTAAAATTAACCAAAACACTTGTGTTTTGATATTTTAAAGGTGAACTACGAGTACCCTGATCCCCTATTGCATGGAAGGTGGTACGTAGGCACTAAAGGTTCACAACCGCGGAGGGTGCAAAAATTGTAAAAAAACACTTCTTTTCTTATCGCCACAATCTATTTTTGTATACAACTTTTATATCCAAAATACACAAATTTTCAAAGAGGTTCATGCGGAGTACCATAGATGTTTAGGGTGCTAATACCTACCCTTTGCATAACCAACCCCCGAACTTAGATTCTCTCCCCCTTTTTGGGTTATTCACTCTTTTCCCATTCCTTTGGAAACAATAAAGCGCAGTGGCAATTTTTATTTGATCTGTGTAAGTCAAGTCAATCCAATGGCTTAGTCTCAACATTTCTACTGCTACACTTGGCAATCTTTGTTATTGGGCCTCATCATGGCCCGTCATTGAAGACCTTGGCCCAGTGTTAGGGGCTATAAATACCCTCTTATTTGAGAGGGTCAAGTATTCATTTACTTACTCATACTCTCATACTTGCTTGTACTTGCTTTGAACCTCACTTTAACATCAGAGTGTCTTGGAGGTACCCCCCCCCCCCCCCCTTAACATTCAACTGCTACTCGACTTGAAGCTTGTGGGCTTTGACAATCCCTTTTGATCAAGTACGATCAGGTAGTATCTATGGTAGATGTTTGTGAAGGTGGCATAGACATAGATGAAGTAACATAAGCAAGTTAAGGACTAGATACATCAACTTTAGAAGACTTACTAGCTTGAGACGCAGAGACGTTGATGTTAGCAGAATCTCTTTTCTCTAGAGTTTTCTACTTCTTATTGTTTGTCTTCTTCCTTTTCTTCTTCTTCTTCTTCTTCTTCTGGGGTGAATCAGACTTCCTCTTGAGAGTGGATGATTTCTTAACATTATTGTTAATTTCAGAGTTATAAGTACACTCTACTTAAATCCCCTTGATATAAGCTCCTAGGGTTGTTGGTGAATCAAACTCTCTAAACGACGGATATCCAACAACTGGTATCCTGAGATTCTTGATATTTTGTAGATCCTCATGAATGCTTGGTTTAATCACTTCCAAAGACCTTTCAACAATATTCAACTTTTTTAAATTATTACCATTGAAGGGTTTTCCTGTATCTGCCTCAATACCTTTCATATGATTATGATTGGTGAGATGTTATATGAGGCCATTTTCGATCAAATATCTGAAAGAAGTCTCCCTATAGAAATGTAACTAGTCTTGGACTTCCCAGATTTGAATTTTCTAGTTGATATGACATAATCTCTTAGATAGTTAAATAGAAGAGATGGAAGATGCACCTTGATTCCTTTCATTAGATAATATTGTATGCATTTTTTATCGGTGTTGACATCATCGGTTGAGCTAGTTACTAGTCTATGATGAATAGATCCCAGAATAATCTGAAATTATACTTTAATATTTTTGTGTAGATCACCACATTTAAACTCTGATTTATCTTCAGAGGTTCATGGCTTTCCTTTAATGGAAATTACTGGATTAACTATTTCACGCACAAAAGCAGATTTGGAGTGAGCTCGATAAATCCTTTTTCCTCTTTCTTTTTCCGTTCCAAGCAAGGTTGTTATGGATCTTTCAGTAATAACCACTTTTAAACCAAGAACATGGGACACAATATACATTTCTTCAGCTTTAGCATGTATCCAGAATTACTTAACGAGTTTGGTATAGATAGGACCATGGAGTCGTTTGAATTATATTTCCCGTCCTTGATCATTAAGTTCTTGAGTAACTATTTAATGCACAAAAGCAGATTTGGAGTCAGGTCGATAAATTCTTTTTCCTTTTTCTTTTTCAATTCCAAGCAAGGTTGTTATGGATCTTTCAGTAATAACCATTTTTGAACCAAGAACATGGGACACAATATACATTTCTTCAGCTTTAGCATGTATCTAGAATTACTTAACGTGTTTGGTATAGATAGGACCATGGAGCCGTTTGAAGTATATTTCCCATCCTTGATCATTGAGTTCTTGGGTAATATCCAGCCCACTTAACTTTAGGTTTTAAAATATACAAGAGGTTCATAGAGAATATCCATTTCATCAGGACATGCAGAGAGATGAACTGCATTAGGGCGACGAAGGATGTGGATTTCTTGAGTTTTTTTGATCAGATGAAGATCCTGGATTAAGAGACTCTGTAACCATTGTTTATGAGTGGTGTAACGATGAATTCAGATTTGAGAGGGTTTTAGGTTAAAAGAAGGGAAGTGTAGAAGGTGAGCAAGCATAGTGTGTAAGTGTAAGAGGAGTGAGTATATATATATGATGATTTTGAAACCTAATCTCATGACTTCCTATCACTCGAGATGTCATTCAAACAATGTGTTATGACAGATGTCATGATGACTCACAACCACACATTTGAAGAGACACAAGTTGATGTTCTAAGAGTCAAGAAAGTAAAAGGGTTTGTGACTTGAGATTTTTCTTATTAAGACATCTTCTAACTCGTAGAAGTATCTAGACAAAACAAATGAAATAGCCACATTAGAAAAATAATAGATTCTAACCTGCTGTTTAATGTTTCTGATAGTTTTGCTTTCTCTTTCAGTTTCAAGATGAGACTGCCTTATCTCTTTCTTATGACTTCTTCTAAAACTCACACGTTTTACCAAACTCAGATTCCAGGATTTGGAACATAGGCCTTCTTATCATCATGTAACACATGTATCCAGAGTTTAGGTGTTGATTCATCTTATTTGTGTAGAACATTTGCATCATATACAATCTTATCTTTTGGTACCCATAATATCTTTAGAGTTAGATTATGTTTCTGACGTGTCTTCTTCTAAACTGATACTTGATCGTGTGACTGTAAGAGTCTATCCAGTGTGTTAACTGCAAACACACAGTTTAATCGCGTAGTTTTAAAAGATATCAAACCCACAAGGACTGGTAATCAAAATAATGTTATCTAAAGCTATTGTGTAAAGCTAAGGTTAATGAATCTAGGATTTTGGGGTAGACGAAAGAAATAATGTTAAACTTAATTGAAATATTTAATAACGGGACACCGGTATGTAATAGTCTGACATCAGGAATTCAGTGATTCATTGGCATAGCTTTGAGTATTTAATACACTTATTCAGTAGAAACTATCGGTTTAAAAATCTTTATCTCACACTCTCGTGATTGTTGATTCGAACTATATTATTAAACCTAAATGATCACTCTCGTTGTTTCATTCAACATTTAAAAATACTTTTTGAAATTAAATAGATTCTGACCAATCTTAAATCGCTCTCGCTGTATTTAAAACAAATTTTTTATGACCACTATCCTGTTAAAAACTCACACTCTCGTGATTATAAATTTTAGCCTTTTGTTTGTTTCTTACTCTCGTAACAAAACAATTTTATATTAAAATTGGAAATCAAACCAGAAAATTATTTTTATAAAAAGTTTATGCTAATTTATTACTGAATTCCTTTTGTTTGTGACCTTACATACCGGTATCAGGGAGATTAGTCAGACATATTATTTGTTAAGAACACAAACCAATAGCAATCATACAATAATACAGGCATGATTGATAAACAAAAATAGTAATAAAATTAAACTAAAAGAAACTTGGAATTTAATAATAAGAATTCAATTCTTTAAGTACTTGCAGCAATCCTCCACAATATTTCGACAAGATTTACTTGCGGAAAACTACTTGAATGCAGAACAAAATATTAAACTAAAACAAGTTCATGAGGCTATGAAGAAAATCTAATGTCGCAATAGTTTCTCAGTGTAGGAAACTATTGCTATTTGGGTGAAGGTTCTATCTTCCTAGGTTCTAAACAAAGATCTGAATGTTAAATTGAAGAATTGCGTGGAAGGAAAAATAATTGCAAAGTAATGTAACAAAAATAAAAATAGAATAGATGGGAGAAAAATTACACAGAACTGAGAGAGCTGACAAAAAAAGAAGGAGATAAGTAGAGTAATTTTTTTTCTTCTTTTATATTCTTCTCGTCGTAATAAAACTACTCTTTAGAAAATATAGGAACGTGATATCGTGTTTCCAAAGGCTTTGCTTGTGGAGAAAGACCAGGAGGAATTTCAGCTTCCAATTATGCAGGTTGTTGGCGTGGAATAATTGTGGAATAATTATGTTGTGGATATGCCGAGTGGAATCCAATGTGTGCCGTGGGGCACACATATTTTGATCTGTGCCAATCGGAATGGTTTGTGTGTCGAGGGACACAAAAATTACACTTGTGTCGGGCGAAACAGAAGGTGTGTCGAGGGGCATAGCCTTCTGATATGAAATCTTCTGTTTTTCTTCTGTTTTTCTAATTTTAAACTCATATATTTTTCATTACTTCTCCTCTTCTCATGTAGGCCTTGGATGGAATAATTAGCTGAAACACACTTGAAAAGCCAACATAATTTACATAAAACGGTAACTTATTCATGTAAATCGGGTCAAATAAGCTATGTATTTTCGCGTTATGAATACCCATGACTGCTATGTTTGCATGTTCTTCTTTTGATTATGATCCTTCATAGTCAGAAGCGTCCCATGTTTCCATGAGACCTTTCTTCTTTCCTTTGAAAGTGCTTTTCTTGAATCTTTCTTGCACTTAAAACATGTTACTTCATTACTAGTTATTCCTTTACCATATGCTTACGGACGATCCCCTTTGTTTCTGAATCTTCGACCATTGTTTTTACTTTTCTTATAGAGTTTCTTAACTCTTCTAGATAGAAGTGACAATTCGTCTTCATCATCGGAATATTCATCATTAGATTCTTCAATATCTTCAGCTTGGAGAGCATTTCTGTTTTTTGATTTGGTTCTTTCTATTCTAGATTTTCTAGCAATATATTTGTTTATTTTTTGAGGCTCATCTTCTTCTAGCTCTATCTCATGAATTCTAAGAAAACTGACTAACACTTCAAGAGTTATACTGTTCAGATCCTTAGAATGCTTTAAAGCAGTAACCATAGGTCTCAATCTTTTAAGAAGACATCTGATGATTTTATTGACATGATCAACAGTGGAATATCCTTTGTCAAGAACCTTAAGTTCTGCCACCAAGGTTTGAAACCTTGAGAACATAGTTTCAACTGTTTGTTCATCTTAAATTTAGAATGCTTCATATTTATAAATTAAGGCCAAGACCTTAGTTTCTTTGACTTGTGCATTGCCTTCAAGTGTCATTCTAAGTGAATCAAGAATATCCTTTGTGATTATTCTTGAAGTTTCGCTTTTGATCTTCATTAATTTTATTCATGGTCATAGGAATACCAATTTCAGTAACAGGTTCTTTATAACCATTTGTAACCATTTCCAAAGATCAATATCATAGCCTAGAATAAAAACTTTCTATTCTATCCACGCGTTCCGCGAAGTTCCCGTGCTAATGCTCGTCCACGTGCATCATCTCTTCCTTGTAAAGGATAAACACCTTATCCTTGTAGTCCAACATGAGTAATAAAATCATGCAGTCCATCAACTCGATAGGTCAATGCTTGTATTTATTTCGTAAGCTCCGACATACTACGGTCATGCCAGTAGGCGTAGTCGTGTTGATCTCTCTGAAGTTGTCGGACTTCTTACAATATCTCGTTTTGTTGTGCTTCCATCCTCTGATAGTGTTGGGCTTCGGCCATGTTATAGTGCAGCATTTCAACATAAATGTATTCAAGAGTAGTTGGCTGCCTCTGATTTCTTCTTCCTAGAGGCTGTTGCTCAGATGATGAAGCTGCAAGATTTTAAGTAGGAGCTTGTACAGCATGTTGGTCGGTGTCAGGCTAGGGAGCTTCTTGCTCAAGTACTTGCTCCATTTCATCTGGCTTAGCATTGCTTAGACCAACTTGATCATTTTGAATATTCTCACCAGGAGCATGAGCATTAAGATCATAGCACCACTTATCCATATTTGTAACATTGGTAAGCTGGGGATTTGGCAAAATAATACTTGGAACGACTTTGTTCCGCACCCTAAGATTATATCTTCCATCATTTCTAGATTTAATAAGGTGTCCAACATGACAATTGTCAATATCAATGAATAATGCTGGAAGTGAAGGAAGATTCGCCAGTTTGTCCCCCAAGTTCGAAGCAAGTGCTATAGAAGTAACTAAACCTCTAATACAGAAAGGGGTAGTACCACATGCATAAAGAGACTGGATGTGGGCCAAGAGGAACACACTTCCATTAATCAGCCAACCAGGCGTGAAGGTGCTGTGTAGGAAGAACAATTCTTTAGAATTGACTTTGTTGTTGTTTGCCCTCTCGAAAGTAGTGTTGAAAAGGATGAGATGAAAGTAACTGATGGAAGGATTATGGATAGATGAAGCAAAGAGACCCTCCCAACTTGAAGGTTGCTCATCGGTTAGAACTTTCCATAGACCGGATGCAGTTGATGCCCAATCGAATTTTGGAGGGATTAAGTAGTGTGCTTCTCCTCCACGAGGAAAACGCAACAGATCACTCAGTGCCTCTTGATTCATAGAGTATTCATCGTTAAACATCTGAAAGTTTGAAGTGCTTGTGAGATACATCTTGCCATCTGCTGGGGTGTTATACAAAAAAGAGCTAAAAAATTCTAGTGTAAAAGACTCATAATTTGGATGGTTCCGGGTGCATGCATAAGAGATCAGAATTATGAAGCAACCATTGCACGCTCTCTAACAATCCAACTCACATAGGCAGTTAACATCAACATACCTTGTAGATATGATCGAACATTGATAAAACTTCTGGTATTGAGCTTCTTGGTGTACTCTATCTTCTCTGTTTCTGAACACAATTCCTTATAAGTCAGGTTCTCCTCTTGTTTGTTGAATTCGTTGAGACATTATGATAATATGCAAGGGATGTGGAAAGTTTCAGTTTCGGGAAGATGACAGAAATTTGTGAGTTTAGATAATTGTTCCTCGAGTGCTTAAATATAAAACAGTAGAAAATGCATGGATTTTGAATTCAATGGTGTTTAATGATAATTGTAGAAATTCAATGGATGTGGAACGGTTTGGGTGAGGAATGTGGAAAAGGGTTTAAATGGGGTTTAATCGCTTGGAAGAAGATGAAAAGAAAGGAATGAAACTGGTTTTTGTTTGAACAAATAAGCAGCGCTATAATAAAGTCTGTAGCGAGGGTCACAAAATGTGTGCCGAGCGGGACACTATGTAAATGGCTGGCGGTCGTCACAGAATGTGTGACGGGCGGAACAACATAAAGATTTATAATTTTTCAACAGAGCTAAGAATTAAATCTTCCATATTCATTCGTTCATGCATATAGAGATAATTTATATCAATAAGAAGCAGATTCATAGTATAACATTTAAAACATATCAGAAACGTAAATATCTCATGCCAAACATTTTAATAAAATACATAAACTTTAAATTCTTCCAAACAGTAGTCTAAGAAATAAAAGAAAAGACAGAAAAAGAAGAAACAAAATGTAAACATAATGTAAGACAGAAAAACAAATAAATATAAAAATTTCAGATTGTCAAGCTACATCAGCCACTACTATTAGTATTGAGCGTTGAGGAATAGATATGATGGAATATATGGTCCACTTGTTCAGTTACTAAGTCCATAAAGCCATGAAACTCGATGTGCAGTTTGGTGAATTCTTCTCTTAAGCAGCTTAATCCATTTTCCACAGCAAGTAAGGCGGTATCACGATCAGCAGAGTGAGGTTCCGAGGAAACTGGAGCAAAGGAAGCACACGGAAGGGAAGATTTCTCAATGGGTGGAAAATTGTGATAGAAAGGTGGCGTTTTGGGATCAGTTTCTGTGTCGGAGAGGAAGACATCATTGTGGTCATAAATTTGAGGTTTTTCGGGAGAAATGGGAGGTGAAGTTGGTTGTGGTTCCAGATTAAAAAGCCAATTGTTTTGGTTATGAATACATGTTATTGGATTAGGTAGGATGAAAAGTTTCATAACCTGATTGTTGATTAGAAGCTCAAATTCACTAGGGCCTAGATTTCTGATTATGCTGGTATTGAAACAAAACGGAATATCCATGGGTCAGAATTTACTTAAAGGGTGGAGTCCTAGGAGTTGTTGTTGCATTATGATAGCATTTTTTATCATGGTTACTAGACCTCCCACCAAGATAGGTGCATGATTGGTTTAGGCAATACGGTTAAAATTCGCTATCATAAAGGTAGCAGCATTAACGGGGCGGTTTCTAGAGGCACAATACATAATGAATAGCTCATTTGTGGATACAAAAGTTATCTTTTGCGGTTTTCCAAAAAGGGTGTGGGATAGGAACTTATTGAAGTAGAGGATAACAAAGTTATGAATACTTTCAGAAAACATATTGTCAGGCTTAGGGTTGCTGTTTGTGGTTATACTATCCCAAAAGTATCCCAGTACACGGTCCATAAGAAGGTCCTCTTGGGTACAGACGAAAACATGTGGGCCACTAGGAAATCCTAATAGGTTAGAAATTTCATGATTACTATAGCGGTGTTCTAACCTGAACATTATAAAAGTGGTTAGGCCTCTATTGAATCTTAAACCATGGTCAGGTAAAAAGATTAGTGAGATTAGGAATTATAAGGTCAACTTTCTATAAGAGTTAAATTTTCTCTTCAAAGGAGAAGCATCCCAACCTACTTGGTTTAGCAAAAACATTACACTATCTCTAATGCCTAAAGTTGTCATGGAAGGGCCATCAAGATAAAAGGTCAGTGTCATTTCCCTTGCAGCCAGTGCCTCGAAGCGCCTCCTCTGGGCTCTTTCTCTGAAAACTATGTCTGTGGTGTCAACTTCTTGCATCTTAAGTTAGTATTGTTAGCTAAAATTTAAGGTAGCATGTAAGTAAGTTAACAATTAGAATTAAGTCAGTAGTGGATAACATTAGAGATCAATACTACAATACTATGATGAAAAGGAAAGAAAGAAAAATAAGAAAATGAAAACAAAACAAAATATTAAATCCAAATAAAAACTAGAAAAATGGGTTGTCTCCCACCAAGCGCTTTGTTTTATGTCATAATCTCGACATAATTTTAATAGATGATTAGATTCATGAGTGAGCGGGTAGCTATGCAAGATGGAAACTAGCAGAATAATCCTTGTTTTCTATGCAATGATAGTGCTTTAAGCGATGCCCGTTTACAATAAACGGTTCTTTAGATTTACCCTTAATTTCAATAGCTCCATTTGAAAAACCTTAGTTATTTCAAATGAATTGGACCACCTAGAACTAAGTTTTCCTGGGAATAATTTAAGTCTATAATTAAACAGGAGCACTATATTGCTCTCATTAAACCTTTTTCCAGAAATGCGCTTGTCGTGCCAATTTTTTGTTCTTTCTTTATAGATCCTGGAATTTTCAAACGCATCTAGTCTAAGTTCTTGTAGTTCATGGATATCCAAGATTCGCTTTTCGCCCATTGTAGTGTAACTTAAGTTGAGGGTTTTGATTTCCCAATAAGATTTATGCAATAGTTCTACCGGAAGATGACATGATTTTTGATAAACTAGTTTGAAATGTGTGGTTCCTATGGGTGCCTTATAGGCTGTTCTATATGCCCGCATCGTTTCGTGTAATCTGCACGACCAATCTTTCTTAGAAGTTGCAACTCTTTTTTATAAAATTTGCTTAATCTCTCTGTTGGAGACTTCTAATTTTCCACTTGTTTGGGGATGACATGGTGTTGCTACACGGTGGAAGAGTCCATATTTCAAAATCAAATGAAAGCCACCATCGCTGATGACAAGTCTTGACACACTGAATCTGGGAAAAATTATATTTTTAAAGAGCCTGATTATTATCCGTGCGTCATTTCTTGGAAAAGCTACAACCTCAATCCATTTTGATATGTAATCGACAACAACAAGTATGTATTTATTTCAAAAATAGGATGGGAAAGGTCCCATGAAATCAATTCCCAACACATCAAAGACTTCTACTTCTAAAATGCCCTTTTGAGGCCTTTCGTCGCATCTGGAGATGTTACCAGTGCGTTTTCATCAGTCGTAGTTTATAACTGTAATGTGAACATCTTTCCATAAGTTAGGCCAATAGAGGCCAACTTGTAAAATCTTAGCGCAAGTCTTTGAAGTGGACACATGTCCACCATAGGGAGAAGCATGACATTGGGAAATTATGTCTTCTATTTCATCTTAGGGGACACATCGACAGAAAATACCATCAGTGCCTCTTTTGAATAGCAGAGGCTCATCCCAATAATATTGTTTAAGATCGTGGAAGAACTTCTTCTTTTATTGATGGGTTAGATCCGGTGGAAGCACTCCAGCAGCCAAATAGTTAACAAAGTCCGTGTACCATGGTAGTGTGTTCTTACTATTAATGGCTACGGGGCGTTCAATGGTGTTAGTTTCTAACTGGGTATGAGTTGTTCATAAGGGAAATTATCATTGATAAGCACTTATTCAGGCTTAATGCCTTCCATTCTAGATAAGTGGTCGACTACTACATTTTCAGTGCCTTTTTTGTCTTTGATTTCTAGATCAAACTCTTGTAGGAGTAAGATCCATCTGAGTAATCTTGGTTTGACATCCTTTTTGCTTAATAGATATCTAATTACATCATGATTAGTATAGATAATTATCTTTTCTCCTACTAGGTAAGAACGAAATTTATCTAGAGCGAAGACGATAACCAAAAGTTATTTTTCGGTTGTGGCATAGTTCATCTATGCAGGATCTAAGGTTCTACTGGCGTAATAGATCGCATGAAGTTTTTTATCTTTTCATTGTCCTAAGACTGCGCCTATAACATAGTCGCTAGCATTACACATGATTTCGAAAGGTAATCCCCAATCTCGTGTTTGTATAAAAGGTGTTGTAATAAGAGTTGTTTTTAATTGTTCGAATGCTTTTAAGAATTTATCGTCAAAATTGAATTTAGCGTCTTTCATTAACAGGCCAGTTAGCGGTTTGGTAATTTTAGAAAAATCTTTAATGAATCGTCGGTAGAAACCGGCGTGTCCTAAGAAACTTCATATTTCTCTTACGGTTTTTAGAGGTTGAAGGTCTTCTATAACTTCTATTTTTTCTTTGTCAACCTCGATTCCTTTGTTGGATACTACGTGTCTAAGTACGATTCCTTGTCGGACCATGAAATGGCATTTTTCCCAATTTAACACGAGGTTTACTTTTATGCATCATTCAAGTACCATTTGTAAGTTCGATAAGCATCCTTCAAAACTTTGTCCATAGACAGAGAAATCATCCATAAATACTTCCATGATTTCGTCTATAAAATCAGCTAAAATTAACATCATGCATCTTTGGGATGTCGCGGGAGCATTGCATAGTCCAAACAGGATTCATCTATAGAAAAATGTACCATAAGGACATGTGAATATAGTTTTTTCTTGATCTTTGGGGTGTATAGGGATTTGGAAAAATCCCAAATAACCACCCAGATAGCAAAAATGGGAATGCTTAGCTAGTCGTTCGAGCATTTGATCAATGAAAGGTAAAGGAAAATGATCTTTTCTAGTGGCTTTGTTTAACTTTCTATAGTAAATGCACATTCTTCATCCGGTTTGGGTATGTTATGCTACAGATTCACCTTTTGCATTGCTGACAACAGTAACACCTCCCTTCTTAGGTACAACATGTACTGGGCTAACCCACTTACTATCGAATATTGGATATATGATTCCTGCTTCTAATAATTCTTGTACTTCTTTCTTAAGTACATCACTCAGAACTAGGTTTATTCTTCTCTGGTTTTCCCTCGAGGTTTTGCAGTCTTCCTCAAGCATAATGCGATGCATGCATATTAAGGGACTTATTCCTTTTAGATCAGAGATGTTATAGCCTAAAGCAGTCAGGTATTTCCTTAGGACATGTAGTAGTTTCTCCGTTTCTATTTTTCCTAAATCTACGTTGACTATGACGGGTTATTCGAGTTTTGTGTCTAGGAATTCATATCTTTGATCTTTTTGTAATGTTTTAAGTTCAACAGCTGGTTTCCTTAAGCAAGGCATAGGGTTAGTAGTTAGCACGAGACATTCACTTAGATTGTCATCTTTGTATTCATCACACCAATTATCATCTTCAAGAATTGGAGGTATAGGAATTTTTAGAGCTTCCAAATATTTGTTTTGCTGCTTCTCCATTTCTTTAACTCATTTATCAATGACGTCCAAGAAACAGCATGAATCATTTATAGCTGGTGCTTTAAAGAATTATGAGAGGATGAATTCTACTTTTTCTTCGCCAACCTCAAATGTGAGTTTACCATTTTTTACATCTATGGTGGCTCCTGTGGTGGCGAGGAATGGTCTTCCTAATATAATAGGGATGTTGGAATCTTTCTTTATATCCATAATAATGAAATCAGTGGGGATATAGAATTGTCCAATTCGTACAGGAACATTTTCGAGCATTCCTAAGGGAAACTTCACCGAGCGATCAACTAGTTGTACAAACATTCTTGTTGGTCGTAATTCTCCCATATTTAGTATTTTTCAAATCGATAATGGAATTAGACTTATACTGGCTCCTAAGTCGCATAGAGCTTTGTCTATGATGAACTTTCCTATTACAATGGTACATAAAAGCTACCAGGGTCTTTGAGCTTATGGGGCATGTTATTTTGGATTATAGCGCTACACTCTGCAGTAAGCATAATAGTTTCATTTTCTTAGAGTTTTTATTATTGGATAAGATTTCTTTAAGGAACTTAGCATATGAGGGCATTTGTGTGATGGCTTCTGTAAAATGTATAGTGATGTTTAGCTGTTTAAGAAGTTCAACGGATTTCTTAAATTGCCCTATATTTTTAGATTTAGCTAATCGTTGAGGGCGTGGTATCTGTGGTTTGTATGGTGGCGGAGGTACGTAGGGTTCGTCTTCCTTTGGTTCGTCTTCCTTCCCAGTTGGTTTACCAGTGCTCTGGTACATGGATGGATTTTTTATTCTTAGATCAGTGGGTCCTTCTACTTCCGTTCCACTTCGAAGTGTTATGGCATTATCATGTCCTTTCATATTTTGTTGTGGTTGGCCAGGAAATATGCCAGCTGGAGCATCTTGTTTTTGCCCCACTTGAGAGATTTTTGTTTCAAGCATTTTGTTATGAGTGGTAAGGGTATCAACCTTGTTTGATAGCTGCTTACTTTGTTCGCTAGTATGTATGTTTTGATTTAGAAAATCTTTGTTTTGTTGAGCTTAGGTAGCTACAAAGTTTTCTATCATGATCTCTATATTAGATTTCCTAGGAACATTCAGAGTAATTTGGGCAGCTTTCTGGTATCTTGGGGGTGTAGTGGGATCTTGTCCAGGTGGATATAACACATTGTTATTCTTGTACAAAAAGTTTGGATGAATTTTCTAGGTAGGATTATAGGTATTCTCGTATGGGTTTCCTTGAGCATAGTTCACTTGATCAACTGGTACTCCTGTTAAAAGTGGACATTCAGGCGCAACATGTGCGTGAAGTTCTCATAAGTCGCATGTTGGGGCTACTGGAGCCACGGTGGCTACGGGACTTTTGGTCAAATTTTCTATCTTTTGGGTAAGAGCTTCTACCTTAGAATTAACTTGGTCTAAACTACAAACTTCGTACATACCGCCTTTCATCTGAGGTTTCTCTACATTGGTTCTATCGCTTCCCCATTGGTAATGGTTTTGAGCCATACTTTCGATAAGTTGATAGTGTCATAATAAGGTTTGTCCATCAGTGTGCCACCAGTTGCAGCATCAATCGTCAGTCTTGTGTTGTACAAGAGACAATTGTAAAAGGTGCGGATGATGAACCATTCTTCTAGACAATGATGTGGACAAAGTCGTAACATGTATTTGTATCTTTGACATGCTTCAAAGAGAGATTTGTTTTCCTTTTGTTTAAAACCATTGATATTGGCTCTTAGCATATCCATTTTACTCGGTAGGAAATATCGCGCTAGAAAAACTTTCTTCAATTTGTTCCATGTGGTAACAAAGTTGTATGGTAGAGACTAGATTCAGGCTCTAGCTCTATCTCGTAACGAAAAAGGAAAAAGACGAAGTCTTATTTCTTCGGGGTTGACACCATTTACTTTCACTATGTCTGCGTACTGCACAAACATGGATAAATGTAAATTTGCATCCTCTTTAGGATATCCTGAAAATTGATTTTGTTGGACAACTTGTAATAACAAAGGTTTTAACTCGAAATCATTTCGAGCAGTAGCAGAAGCAACATTACTGTTGTGAGGTTCCTCTTGCGATAGGGTAGCATAATCCTTCAGAGGACGATTTCGGGGTCCTTCGGACATTCTTGGTTCAGGAAGAGATAAATTCAGATGATTGAATTCGGGAAGATTGTACTTAATTTTGTATTCTCTAATTCGGCGTCTTATACTAACAAAACGCTGAACTTTGTAAATTAATTGTTCTAATTCTTTGCCTTGAGAGTGAGTTCTTGGCATACAATCAACAAATAAACGGAAATAAAATTGGGTGCCTTAGTCTATACTGCGTAACAAGGGATTTACAATATTGACTAAATCAATCCCCGACAACAGCGTGAAAAACTTGATCGCGTGATTGTAAGAATCTATCGGGTGTGTTAACTGCAAGTGCACAATTTAATCGCGTAATTTTAAAAGATATCGAACCCAAAAGGACTGGTATCCGAAGTACTGTTATCTAAACTACCATGTAAAGCTAAGGCTAAGGAATCTAGGATTTTGGGGTAGACGAAAAAAATAATGTTAAACATAATTGAAACATTTAATAACGGGACACCGGTATGTAATAGTCTAACTTCAGGATTTCAATGATCAATTAGCATATCTTTGAGTATTTAAAACACTTTTTCAGTAGAAACTATCAGTTTAAAGATCTTTATCTCACACTCTCGTGATTATTGATTCAGACTATTATTAAACCTAAAAGATCACTCTCTTTGTTTCATTCAACATTTAAAAATACTTTTTGAAAACAAATAGATTCTAATTTATCGTAAACCTCTCTCGCTGTATTTAAAACCAATGTTTGATGACCATTATCCGGTTAAAAACTCACACTCTCGTAATTATTGATTTTAGCCTTTTTTTTTTGTTTCTTACTCTCGTAACAAAATAGTTTTATATTAAAATTGGAAATCAAACCAGAAAAGTATTTTTATAAAATGTTTAAGTCAATTTATTACCAAATTCCTTTGGTTGGCGACCTTACATATCGGATTCAGGGAGGTTAGCCGAACATATTATTTGTTAAGAACACAAAACAATAGAAATCATACAATAATACAGGCATGATTGATAAACAAAAACAGTAATAAAATTAAACTAAAAGAAACCTGTAATTAAATAATGAGAATGCAATTCTTTAAGTTCTTGCAGCAATCCTCCATAATATTCCGGCAGGATTTTCTTGCAGAAAGCTACTTGAGTGTAGAACAAAATATTAAACTAAAACAACTTCAGGAGGCTATGAAGAAAATCTAATGTTGCAATAGTTTCCCAGTGTAGAAAACTTTTGCTATTTGGGTGAAGGTTCTATCTTCCTAGGTTCTAAATAATGTTCTGATTGTTAAATTGAATAATTTGATGGAAGAAAAAATAATTGTAGATTAATGTAACAAAATTAAAAATAGTAGAGACGAGGAAAAAATTACACAGAACGAAGAGAGCTGGAAAAAAACAAGGAGATAGGTAGAGTAATTGTTTTTCTTCTTTTATATTCTTCTCCTCATAATAAAACTACTCTTAGAAAATATAGGGACGTGGCATTGTGTTTCCAAAGGCTTCACTTGTGGAGAAAGACCAGGAGGAATTTCAGCTTCCAATTATGCAGGTCATTGGCGTGGAATAATTATGGAGAAATCTTCGCAGAAACACAAAACAGAATGCATGTTATGGTTTTGCCGAGTGGAACTTAATGTGTGTCGTGGGGCACACATATTTTGATCTGTGCCGATCGGAATGGTATGTGTGCTGAGGGGCACACAAATTACACTTGTGCCAGCCAGAACAGAAGGTGTGCTGAGGGGCACAACCTTCTGATATGAAATCTTCTGTTTTTCTTCTATTTTTCTGATTTTTAACTCATTTATTTTCCATTTCTTATCCTCTTCTCATGTAGGCCTTGAATGGAATAATTACAAGAAACACAATTGAAAATCCAACATAATGCAACATAATTTAGATAAAACGGTAACTTTATTTATGAAAATAGGGTCGAATAAGCTATGTATTTTCACGTTATCAATACCCATGACTGCTACGTTTTCATGTTCTTCTTCTTATTATGATCCTTCAGAGTTAGAAGCATTCCATGTTGCAATGATACCTTTATTCTTTCCTTTGAAAGTGCTTTTCTTTAATCTTTCTTTTTTGGTGTTCTCCTTCTTGAGATTTGGACATTCATTTTTGTAGTGTACATGCTCATTACAATCAAAACATCTTACTTCATTACCAGCTCTTCCTTTACCATATGCTTCTGGACGATCTCCTCTGTTTCTGAATCTTCAACCATTGTTTTTCCTTTTCTTCTAGATTTTCTTAACTCTTGTAGATAGAAGTGATAATTCGTCTTCATCATCAAAATATCCGTCATCAGATTCTTCGATTTCTTCATCTTAGAAAGCCTTGCTCTTTTTGTTATTTGGTTCTTTTTGTTCTAGATTTTCGAGCAATAAATTTGTTTCTTTTTTTAGGCTTATCTTATTCTAGCTCTATCTCATGACTTCTAAAATAATTGACTAACTCTTCAAGAGTTATACTGTTCAGATCCTTAGAAAGCTTTAAAGTAGTAACCATAGGTCTCAATCTTTTAGGAAGACTTTTGATGATTTTCTTGACATGATCAACAGTGGAATATCCTTTTTCCAGAACCTTAAGTTCTTCCACCAAGGTTTGAAACCTTGAGAGCATAGTTTCAATTTTTTCTTCATCTTAAATTCAGAATGCTTCATATTTATGAATTAAGTCGAAGACCTTAGTTTCTTTGACTTGTGCATTGCCTTCATGTGTCATTCTGAGTGAATCAAGAATATCCTTTGTTGTTTCTCTGTTTGTAATCTTTTCATATTCACTGTACGAGATTATGTTGAGAAGGATAGTTCTGGATTTGTGATGATTCATGAAGTTGTGCTTCTGATATTCATTAACTTTATTCATGGTCATAGGAATACCAATTGCACTGACAGATTCTTTATAACCATTTGTAACCATTCCCAAAGATCAATATCATAGCCTAGAAATAAACTTTCTATTCCTTCTATCCAATAGTCAAATTTCTCTCCATCAAAAATATGAGGTTTAACACTATATATATCTCTATCGTTTGTGTTAGCAACAACCATTTAGAAGGTTTTTCTTACACATGATCTTACTACATGATTAAGTGTTTGATTAGAAAATCAATAACAGAGTCGGAGCTCTGATACCAATTAAAGGTTGCGAAAAAAACAATAAAGGGGGATTTGAATTGGGTTTTCAAAAAAAAATCGTGAAGAAGTGCTTTACACAAACAATCAAAATAAAATCAATGCTATAAAGAGAAATAATGACATTTTTTATTTATAAAGGTTCACCTCAGAAAAGGCTAATTTTGTCCACCTGCCAAGGTGATTTAGCCTTAGAAAAGGACTTAATCGACTAATCTTGAAAGATTACTAATGCACGGGCTACCCACCGATGACTAACAACAAGCAGTGATAACCTGTTAGTGATCCCTTAAGAATTCTGACTTACACGGTCCCCAAAGAGATATAACGATCACTGACTCTCTAAGGCTTCTGAGCTACCCAGTCCCTTGAAGGATATTTCTCTTAATCTTCTTGAGTATTTTGACTAACACATTAGTCACTAAAGGAACAATCAACGTATAGTTGAATAATGTGTTTACAAGATTGCTTTAATCTAGCAGATATCGCAAATGTTTAAGTAGAAATTGTTTAACATAAATATGAGTAACAACTCATGTGTTCAAACAAATTACAATAATAACACAATAACGAGAAACAACTCTTGTGTTCTAGCAAATAGTAATATTAACACAATAATGATCAACAAATCTTACATTTTAATCTTTTGTTTTTCTTGCTTTGATTTGGGTAGCTTTATTATTCTTGTGTTCTAGTCCTTCTTATTTGCAAATGAAACAATTGATCTTTTATATAGGTTTGAGGAAGTAGACTGTTCTAGTAGTACACACGTCACTTTCATTTTTCCAGCTGCCATAATAGTAGGAAATGATCGTGGAAGACAAATAGTACACAGTACATCCATTTGAGTGGAATGTGTAATTGTACCTTTGTACTAACTCTTTTAGTGCATATTTCTGATGATATTATCTTTTGATGAATATTACTTCTAATGAAGTAAGCTGGCTTGAGAAGATATCATCTTTTGATCAGGTCATCTGGTGAACTATATGATGTAAAATAATAATGATTCCAGAAGATCTATCTTTTCATGATATGTCTTTTGATGGATTACTTCTAATGTAAAGTAATATGCACATATTCCATGAAGTATCTGAGTCTTCAGAATATTGACTTTATCTTCATAGTTAGAAGCAACAGCTTTTTTGATAAACAAATCTTGACTTCTGATTCGGAACTATAAGATTTTCTTTTATGTGTTCAAAACCTTAGCTTTGTTTTTCGAGTTAGCAGCAACAGCTTCTCTGACAAACAAATCTTGACTTCTGACTTTTGAAGCAAAAGCTTGTTTCTGGTGTAATCTTGTTTTCTGATCTTAGAGCAGCAACACTAATATAAATTCTTTCTTCTATAATACTTGTGACCTATGAAGCACCAACTTATTTAGAATTACAAAGGAGATCCCCTTTCTGGCGAACATTTAACATTCTTCAGAACTACTGATGTTTCTTCAGAAGCGGATGCAATAGTCTTTCTGATGCGTGCTTAGTATATTTCTGATGATTCTTCAGACAACAGTCCTAATCAACTAGAACTTCTAATCTGCACTCTCAAGAAAATATTAGAAACAAAATTTTTTACATATAAAATATATGTATTATTATCATCAAAATCCAAAGATTAGTTGTAGAATCCAAATCTTGTTCTAACACTATTGGGTATTGTTTCTGATAGAGACCTGAGGTTCATGTCAAGATTCTGGGAGAGCTTGCAGGGTGCTTTGGGTTCTAAGCTGAGGTTGAGTTCTGCTTATCATGCATAGATATATGTTCAAACATAGAGAACTATTCAGTTGTTGGAGGATTTATGAGAGCTTATGTTCTTAAGAAAGGAGGTGCTTGGGATAGTCATTTGCCATTGATTGATTTCACTTATAATAATAGTTACCATTCTAGTATTAGAATGTCACCTTTTGATGCATTTTATGGAAGAAGGTGTAGGACACCTTCGTGTTAGCATGAATCAGGTAAGAATGTAGTGCTTAGACCTAAGATTGTTTAGCAGACCACGGAAAAGGTGAAGTTGATTCGAGAAAAGATGAAAGCTTCACAGAATAGGCAAAAGAGCTATCGTGATAAGTGAAGGAAGGATCTTGAGTTTCAATAATAAACCATGTATTCTTGAGTGTCACTTTGGTGACCGATGTTGGACGTTCTTTGAAATCGAGAAAGCTTACTCCTCGATTTATCGGTTCATATCATATTTCTGATATGATTGGAGTTGTTGCTTATAGAGTGGTGTTGCCACCAAATTTGTCGAATTTGCACTACGTATTCCATGTTTTGCAACTTCGGAAGTATGTTGTATATCCATTGCATATGATTCTGATGGATGATGTGCAGGTAATGGATAATCATACGATAGAAACCTTACTGTTAAGAGTGAAAGACCGTGAATTGAAACAGTTGAGAGGCAAAGAGATCGCTCTTGTCAAAGTAGCATAGGGAAACTCTACTAGAGAGAATATGGCATGGGAGTTAGAGAGTAGGATGCGAGAGTCGTATCCAGAGTTGTTCGTGTCAGGTGAATTTTCGAGGATAAAAATGTTCTAAGTAGGGGAGAGTTGTAATGCCCCAATTTAATTTAAATTAATTTCGTACTTTATTTATGTGATATATGGTGATGTTGTGTATTATTCAGCATTTTGGTGTGTTTGGGGACCTTTTGGTGTAGGGTGATGACTTAGAGTTAGAAATAGAGGTGTTGAGGTGTGTGTGAGTAAAAAGGTAGAAACTTAGGGGTGGAGGGAGAGTGTGAATAAATAATATTAGTAATAATAGGATTAAATAATCATTTATTTTATTTATTTAATTAGTTGGGATAATAATAATAATAATAATATAAGGAATTAGAGTCAGTGTGAGAAAATTGTCAGTACGTGAAAAGAACAAAAGAGAAGAGCTAGGGCTTGAGGGAGAAAAGCAAAAACTCCATTGTAGAGGTCAAAATCTTGTGCTAGGAATATCAAGGTAAGAAGGGATTCCAATCTTCTAAGGGATTACATAATGAGATATAGGTTTGGGGATTATGAATTGTTATCATTATTTGTTGTTCATGTTCATGATCTTCCCTTTTGTATGTTTGAATTGATTGGATAAATGATGGAATGTTGTTATGTATCGAATGAATCAATTGATGAATATAGATGTGTATGTGACCAATCCTTGAGTCATGCATTGTGCGTTTGTTTGTTGTGCATTGCATTGTAAAACTAGTTGCAAGTTTGTGATAGCAGCTGCTTGGTGTTTGGTGGCCATAATTAATGAAGTATGATTGTCATTTGTGAAAGAAAATGTAATTATTGTTGTTGCATGTTAACATGTATCATGCATCATTGGTGGTTATATGGTGATCCGTATTCGTGAGCCTTCATCACATTGTGTAGATAGAGTGCGTTTTGGTGTGCTATATACCTATGGTGATGGACAGATGCAGTGAAACTAAGTTCTCACAATGATTGGTACCACATGTATTTGATTCATTGGTGTTGATTCTTAATGCATTACATAATTATTTTTGTTGTGTGCATGATGTTGCTACATAAATGCATGTAATAATCTTTTATCTACTTTTTATTATGAATTCATTTAGATAATTTTAATATATCACCCTTTCTGTTTGAATGTTGCCTCCATGTGGATAACGCACAGGTGATCCGCAGTAACGGTGTGGATAAGTTTGAAGAGAGTGCTTTTCTTTATTTTCTTTCATTGGAAACGTTGTCTGCTTTGATATCTAATACCAGGGGGTTGAACGCTTAATTATTATTCTATGTTATTAAGATTTTTATGATATCTCTTTGTTTCAAATTTCTTTATAATTACGTTATAACATGAGATGTTTTTGATAACATGTCTTATGTTGAATAAATACTTTGTTGATGTTTTTCCACTGCAATAAAAGAATTTAAACTTGAATATGTTTATTACTCTTTATTATTATTATAATTTCAAAAAAATTATGTGTCACATGTTACTATGAAAAAGCAGGTTGTATTGTTGTTGAATGTGACATCCTAATCGGGTGAAGTTTTTAATTTACTCTGATTTTTATTTAAAATTATTCAGAGGAAATTAGAGTGTCAAAAAATGCCTCTGAACAACATCTTAGAGGTCGAGATTTTTGATGTCTGGGGGTCGATTTTATGGGAAATGAGTACATACTCGTGGCTATGGATTATGCATCAAAATGGATTAAGGCCATCGCCTCTCTAACAAATTATGCCCGAGTTATGATAAAAATGTTCAAGAAAATAATTTTCCCAAGGTTTGGGGTCCCTAGGCTGGTAATAAGTGATAGGGGATCACATTTTATTGCTAGATAATTTGAGAGCCTTATTAAGAAATATGGGGTTATGCATAAGGTTGCTACACCCTACTATCCCCAAACAAGTGGTCAAGTCGAGGTTTATAATAGATAAATTAAAGCCATCTTAGAGAAGACAATGTCCCTTTCTAGGAGAGACTGGTCCTCTAAACTCGATGACTCACTTTGGCCATACCGCACTACTTACAAAACTCCCATTGGTACGACCCTATTCAAGCTAATATATGAAAAATCCTACCACCTCGAGGTGGAATTATAACATATGGCATATTGGGACATCAAAGCCCTTAATTTAGATTACCGGGTGATAGGAGAAAAAAATTATAACTAAGTGAGTTTGAAGAACTACGACTTGAGGTGTACGAAAATGAAGCTGTATGAAGAGAGAAATAAGAGATGGAATGATAAAAGAATCCTTAAAAGAGAGTTCAAGGAAGGTGAGCTATTCTTATTTTTTATTACGAGACTTAAAATTTTCCCTAGAAAACTCTGATCCCAGGGGTCTGTAGCCTTTGTGGTGAAGAAGGCGACACCATTTGGAGAAATAGAAATTTTGAGTTAGTCTACGAGCTCATTCACCGTGAATGGACAAAGATTAAAACATTATGTCACTAATGATGTAGTAGAGAAAGAAATACACTTGATTCTGCAAGAACCACCATGAGCGCTTGCACTCATGGACCGTTAGGCAAAAACGACGTTAAACAAAGCGCTTTGTGAGAAGCAACCCATGATTTTAATTGCTTATGTTGGTCTGTGTTGTTTCATTTTGCATGTTCTTTTTGTTTTGCAATTCTATTCTATTGCGCTTCCCACCTCCTCAAATATGTATCTGTGAGTTTCTCTTTACCTCTCCTTACTTTAATTGTAATATTAAGCCCAACGTTTGGTTTAAGTAAGGGGAGAGGTATTTCCTTGTTTATGCATTTTTTTTTTGTTTTATCTGTTTGTTATGTGTTTTTTTATGTTAGGATAGTTTTGTTTAAATAATTGCATGTACCATTCTAGAAATCGCCAAAATTAAGCTGTTAATTTTTTTCTTCTGAAAAAAGCTTTTGATTTTGAAAATTATTTGAGAAAGTATATATGAATGATTTAATGATTGGCTAGGTCTATGGGCCCTTGAAAAACTAATAAAGTTTGTATTACCTGAACACCCTTAGTATCCCAAATAGGTTACGAGTTTAGCATGTATTTTGTGCCATAATGCTTGGATCTTGAGAACTATTTCTTAAATAGTTGATTTTGACAACCTGGCATTATTTAGATTCAAATAATGTCCTTGATCGATTAAGGATAAATACCCAAAAATTAAAAAGAAAAAGAAAAGAAAAAATGGGCGGTAAAAGGTAACGGTACTCATTAAGTTCGGTAACCATCACCCGATTATTCAACCCAACAATGGTTGAACCCCAACGTCGAGTAAAAAGAATAAACACTTTCCTTATGTAGTGTAAATAACCAAATAAAATAATCCTCGATCAATCTTGCATGTGTGTGATGGCTATCATAATTCCAATTGCCTTAAATTGATTAACCAAACGAAAAGGAAATAAAATTTAAAAGAGACTTAAGTCCAAAGCATAGCCATATAGGTGATTGAAGTAGGACACTTCAGATTGTATATGTTATGCAGTTTTTTGTTCTGGTAATGCTTTTGGGGTCGGTAAGTACGAGGGAACTTAAGTCTTAGTTAGTCGGAATAACAATCCATGTATGAAAATCAAGTAATTTAATCTTTTTGAGATTTTGAAGAACCAAAACCCCTTGATCCTAATTCTTTCTAAGCCAACTTTTCACTTGAGGACAAGTAATAGTTCAAGTTTGTGGGTATTTAATAAGGGGTAAATGCATTATATTTCTTGTTTGTTTTCTTTCCATTTTCATATGTGTTTTCATCATTTTAGTTCTATTTTTATTAAATTTTGTCTTCCTTTCATGTTTCCAGATAATAAGAGGATATTGGACCGAATTAGAGTGAAAATACCAAAGATCGCTAAAAAATAGGCTATTCCCTTACATAATTTTCGAGACCAATATGGCCTGGCCGTGTTGGCCTTTAGAGCCATCCCCATAGAATCAAGTCGAGGATAACACGATCTGGTTGTGTCCCATGACAAAGGTCATGTCTGCTTCCCAGACAATTACATAATTCTTGATTTTTGGACGTTTTTGTGACTTCTTGGCATCGATAACCCCTTAGGATTTATGTTAGTGTGTAATTAAGAATTAGCTCGTGATAATTTCCAATTATAAGTGATTTATGGTCATTTTTAGTATAAATAGAACTTGAACATTGTTAGTACCATAGTTTTATGGATTGGGACAATTTTGATAAAACATGATTCTGACCAGATGTTGAACAAGATGTCATAACATCCTGTTCTGATATACAATAGGCTTGCGTTGCTTCTTTTAAATCTTAACATATTTTATTTGATTAGGTTATATTTCCTTTGGATATATGTCAGATATTTTTGCAGGTTAAGAAGATTTATTTTGGAACAGATTTGTATCTCCAACTGCTCACAAATTACTAAATTGGGTTGAGATTCAATTCAGGAAACTATGTATTGGTTGTTCTGAGATTTAAGGAGATTCACTACACAATTGGTGTATCACTCCGCTGATGGATCAGGAAACTTCTGGACTCAAAATATCAAAGCCCATGGACTGCAAATTTGTATTTAAAAGGGAATCCTAACCTAATGTAATTTAATTTTTCAACAAATTGTAAAGTTAGGGGAAGCATAAATATTAGGTTTTGAGAGTCTCTTGTGTAGTTTGTAAGGCACCCCTGTATCTTTTGATACTATGTGGTCAAATGATCATTACTTGATTGTTAGTCAAGTTATTATTCTCACTCGAAGATTTTAAAAAAGAGTTTGAGTTTTTGTATTTGAAGTGTAATATTCTAAATTGGGTTGTATTTGAAACAATAACTAGGATTGGGACTGTTATACATCACTGAGCTGATTTAGGAAGTGAGATGGTGATTTCTCATATCTAGGAGGTGCATAGGTAGAAGTTGCATTGGGTAGAGATTAGGCGAGAAATTGTAAACTAGGATTGTTTAGCTTTGAACTAATACTGCTAATAATGGACTTCCTTCCTGGCTTAGTAGCCCCTAGATGTAGGTGATGTTGAATCGAATTGGGTTAACAACTCTATGTGTTATTTATAATTCTAAAGGTTTATTTATCTATCACTTATAGCTTAATTGATATGGTGTGCTACAAGATGTTATAACATCTTTCTTAACATCATTCTGATGTTGGGATATATGCATGTTTCCTGTACCAGAATTTCATTTGGTATAAGAG